>CAXKVI010000005.1:93154366-93269366 GCA_964058755.1 Campiglossa producta | reverse complement strand
CACCCCTGGTCCAGATATTGGGCGATAACCCCAAAACCCGTAGAGATATCGCAAAAATAATATCTTAAACTTTAAGTTGAGCGTTTAGCAATCCAACGATTCAATTCCATTCAGTACTTTTAGAGTGTTACGACCACAAACACACAGACAGACATGGTGCACATATTGGGCGATAACTCCAAAACCGTTTGAGATATCGAAAAAAGTAATATCTTAAATTTTAAGTTGAGCGTCGAGCAATCCAACGAAAACGTTTCATTCAGTTCCATTCATTACTTTCAGAGTGATACGGCCACAAACATACGGACAGACAGACAGACAGACACACAAAAAATTTCAAAATGGTTGATTTGGATACTACTCGCTTAAAAATGCTTCCCCCAATCATTTTTTTTTTTTAATATCTGCCATGTACAGACATCGATCTACTACAATTTTATTATATGTAGAGATATGTGACATAATTTTTTCATTCATTCATTCATTCATTTTTTTTAATTGTATTTTTTTTTTAATTTTGTTTTATTTTATTTTATTTTTTATTTTTTTTCCTTTTAGCGGTCCTTTCTTGCTCCTCTCCCTACACCCACTTTTAATTTTGTTTACTTTTATTCTTTTTTTTTCGAACTCGTGTGTGTCTACAGGAATGTATAACGAACTCCCAAATTAAATCTATTTTTAACCAGACTGACCCAATTACTCTGTTAAGAAACATATTTGCATACCAAAAGCAAGTGTCCAGCAGATGTAGTCCTCGAGGGTTAAACGTGTCCTTTCAACCAAAGATGTATGATATATAATTAATCAATTTTGGGTAAAGTAAGAAACCCCAACTCGTAACGGTGGTCAAACTAAAATGAAATTGAAAGTCCAAACAAGGAAAATAAAAGGTTCAAATCCTGTTTGTATGAACTAAATAAAACGGGAAACATCCTTAAAGTAAGTGAAATGCAAGTGTGCTGTGCAACAGGTGTGACGTGACAAATTTTGCCATGGTAGCAGTCAAACAAGTGCTACAACAACAAATGTAAAACAGTATAAAAACAAAAACCATTCAAGCTGATAACTGTCTCACATTCAATGTCACACTTTCTTGTCAACGAACTGGTCAAGTAAAAGCGTTAACATATTTTTCTTTCTGCTTTTTATTTTTTGTTGTTTACTATCAAATTATGTCCCCTCAATCACTTTCTAACCAAAAGTTTCCCTGCGGCAAGGACAGACCTTACGCTTAATTACCACAAGAACGCTGTGCAGTGAAACAATAAAAGAAATCTACCAAACTTTTGGACCACGCATATGGAGAAAGAAATAAAAAGTAGCCAAACAAGTCAAAAGTAATAAATATATGATTAAAGTTTTGTTTTTTTTTATTATTTTTGATGGTGGCGTACAGTAGTGCGCATTTCTTAATGATCACTTACAGGCAATTTTGCATGCTGCACTTCTGTCTGCCAGTCAACGCCTGCTTCAGTTACATATGTATGTAGCGGTTTACATATGTAAGCATGTGTTTGTAACTGCAAGTGGTGCATAAACTGGGGCACACTTCTGGCATTTTGTCAGCATCACTATGCTGTGTTATGTTATGTGGTTGTCCTGTAGGGCAACAATTTCTGTGTTAACCACAAATGGCACAAGCCCTCAGGTGAAATTGAGACCTTGCGAGCGTGCGCCTGCGTAAAAAAGGGGGAAAATAGTGTAGGTAGTCTTGTCCTACGGAGTATGAGTGTTTATTAAGTATGTAGACTTTTGAAATTTTCTCGGATCTATAATCCCGAAATGGGTATTTTTCCGATTTCGTTACATAGTTCGGGCGAATTACTACCGAAATAACAAGTGGGCTGGCTAGCAGGGGTTAATATTCGACAAATAAATCTCCACTTCAACACAGATCTTTTTCGTTAAATACGACGTTAAGTAAACAATTTAAATAGGTGGCAACCCAAAAAAAAGTTGTAAGAATAATATTTGAGTTGGAGAGCCGGAAATGTAGTTTTCATATAACTTACTTAAAATAACAGTAACTAGTTGACCGAGCTTGCTCGGTGCTATCAATTTAGCTAAATTTACTTACCCAAAATGATCCCAAAAATACCCAAAAATACGCCCAAAATAATCCTAAAATAATCCCAAAAATACCCTTAAATGTTCCCAAAATGATACCCAAAACGACCCAAAAATGATTCGAAAATGATCCCAAAATGTCTACAAAATGACCCCAAAATTATCCCCAAATGACCCCAAAAACACCCAAAATTATCCAAAAACGATCCCAAAATTATCCAAAAATGTTCCCAAAATAATCCTAAAATCACGCTTTGTTGGACGTCCAAACACCCATAGTAAGTGAAGCCGGGTTATTCGAGATTTAAAAAAAGTGCGGGATCGACATCTCTACACATATTTGCAAAGTAATGAAAATGAAAATTATTAACTTCAAGTGCATATTTTTTGTAATACATATTTTAACTGCACACTGCACTCACGCTATTGGCATTGGCTTGTGGCACTTTAATTGGTGGTGTTGCAGTTGTTGTTGCTTATTATATTTATTCAAGTCGGTTAACTTGGTCAGTTTCATTTTATTAACTTACTGGCCTGCATATGAATTCTTATGTAGATACATATGTATATTTAAGTGTGTGATATTTTTGTTTATAGTAATGCCATTAAAAAAATTGTGTAAACAAAATGGAGGCAATATTTACTGTTAATTAATGTAGATTTTTTTAAGTAGTGAACTGTTTCTCATTTCATCATTTGTTTGCATTAAAACTATTAGAATGTTTCTACGGCTGAGTGAGAGAAAAAATAAATAAAAAACAAGTAAGGAAGTCTAAGTTCGAGTAAACCGAACATTAAATACCCAGCGGTAGGTTTTATATGATTTTCGAAATATTCCATTTCGGAAGTGGGCGTAGTTGGGAATCGATTTCGTCCAATTACATCAGGTATACTCCCTATTATACTAGTATACCTTGTACCAATAATTTCATCGTTCTACCTTAATCAGTTTAAAAGTTATGACCCGTGAAATTTTCAAATATGCCTCCCTAAAAAGTGGGCGGTGCCACACCTACTTTTAAAAATTTATCAAAAAATCATAATAGAATGACTAGAGGGTTCATCCTACCAAACTATATCATTTTAGCCATTTCCGTTACCGAATTATATCAATTTAGGTGATTTTCGAAGCTTTCGATATCAAAAGTGGGCGTGGTTGGAGAGAGATTTTATCCAATTTCATCAGGTCTACTCCTAACGATACTAGTATGCTTTGTGCCAAATTTTCAAAAAAGCCTCAGTTAAAAGTAGGAGGGGCCACGCCTACTTTAAAAAATGTATCCAAAAAATAATTATATAATGACCAGGGGATTAACCTCTAAAAGTATATTATTTTATCCATTTCCGTTAAGTAATAATGTCAATTTAGGTGATTTTCGAAACTTTCGATATCGAAAGTGGGCATGGTTGGAAGGACAGAAAACGCCCACTTCAAACAAATTTATGAAAAAATCATAAGAGAATAACCAGGGGGATCCACCAATAAAATTATATCATTTCAGCTGCCGAGATATGTCAATTTAGGTGATTTTCAAAATTTTCGATATCGAAAAAGGGGGCGTCGTTATCATCCGATTTCGCCCATTTTCAATAGGAACCTACCTACCTACTGGAACTCTATATATATATCTCGATTATTTTGTGCCGTTACGTAGTAACGTTATGTGGACAAAATTGTAGTACCCTTGTACTAGTACTAGTACGGTGGGTATAATAATTTTCGAAAACGCCCTATAGCAGAATTTCTTCTCTCTTTCTTCTTAGCTTGATAACCGCCTACCTTACAGAAAATAAAATACATTTTAGCGGAGATAGGTCTTTTTTTCAAATTCTCAGATAGGGGGTTGTTGGAAAAAAATTTAAGATAGTGTGTTAAACCCCAATCGTGGCGCATGCATTCGTTTCAGCCTATTTGCATAAAAGTTGATGAATTCAGTCATTATCTTCATGCAAAACCTACTCGCGAAAATTACGATATATCAACGTATATTGCTCTTGAGCGGTGATTTTGACATTCTGTCTTCGTCATAGTAGATTTTAAAAATCTCGTTCTAAATTGCCTCGTCGCATTCATCAACTTCATTGCTAAAGAACGAAAAACATCACGTGAGCAAATATATATTATATATCAAAGCTGCATCATTTTGGCACTTCTGAATATCAGCTGTCCATACAACGCTTAACACGAAGTCTTTAAGATTATTTGCTTGCAACATAAACGCTATTAATTTTAATTCTAACTTCACTCAAAACATCTTAAAACCTATCTATATCCATAGGTATATCAGCTCGACATGAATATCCTTTTAATTAAACCATGACAGCATTAATTCATATATGTATGCATGTCAACTGACCTGACCTTATCACTCGCAGCGTATGTATATGTATGTGGCGTCAGACTTTTAATTGTGTCTCCAGCAAACGAAAAGGCAAACAATAAAAAAAGGATTATCTTAGCGTTTGTCTATCACACTTGCGGTCATTCATGATTACAGCCAATGCTCTAACCTCGATTGCGCTCATTTCGATTTTTTTCAGTATATCACTGAAGGTCTATCTTACGTACATTGGCTCACCTACCTTTATCACAGTGCAAACATTCCTCAAGCAAACACGCATACACACACAGGTGCATGCACAACTTATGTATGTTTGCACAGGATGGTAATAAAAATTTGTCCTTTTCGTTTTTCTTGTTTATCAATGAGTATGCGACAAGCCATTGACAATTGTTAGAGATTAGTAAATGAAAATTGTATTGCATTAGAAACTTGACGGTCACAAAAATGCTGTATCTACCCTTTCGTAGTGTGTTACTTCGAAAGGATCCTTTTATTACACGTACATTCACAAATGATCGTCCACATGAGTGTTAAATTGACTTGCTAACTTTGGTTTTTATCAATGGCTCAACAACTTCATTTGGATCGCTTGATATGTTTTGGTGCATTTGTTTCTTGTTTTTGTTCTTTGTCTTTTAGATTTTACTTGCATGCCACATTAAATGCATTTATAGCTGATAACTTGAGGTTATAGTCGCTCACGCATTTTCATGTGTTAGATAAGAGAATAGACCACCAAGAAAAGAGGGAAGAGAGAAATGAAGTAGCAAACACTTTTGAAAGGTTTGAAATTAAAGAAAAAACAAGTAAGGAAGTCTAAGTTCGGGTAAACTGAACATTAAATACCCAGCGGTAGATTTCATATGATTTCCAAAATGAATGAACCCCCTCCTACCAAACTATATCATTTTAGCCACTTCCGTTACTGATATATATCAATTGAGTCTTCGATAACCAAAGTTGGCGTGGTTGGAGGGCGATTTTATCCAATTTCAGCAGGTATACTCCCATCGTTACTAGTATGCTTTGTGCTAAATTTCATCATTCTACCGTAATCAGTTAAAAAGTTTTGACCAGTCGAATTTTCAAAAACGTGGCTTTCAAAATTTTATTAAAAAAAATGATAATATAATGCCCAGAAAGTAACCTGTATACCAAATTTAATGCAAATATCTCAAGCTAACGTTTACACGGACGGACAGACGGAGGGAACTTTTTCAGGAACCCCTTTCTTATGGAGTAGATACAATGACTCACAGAGAAATCCGTCCACTTATTTTTTTGAATTTCGTTAGAGGGTGTACTAAGATAGTATTTCTAAATTTTTTACAGCTATCAAAATTTTCAACTTTGTTAGCAGAATTTCCAGCGAATTTCTAAATATGCACTTTTATAGGCCAGTCAATTTCACCCTGATTTTTAAGAATTTTTTTTTTGGTCGAGGGTGTTGAGTAGTTTCTTCCATCATCATCATCATTTATTGGCGCTTAACCGCCTAAGCGATTTTGGCCGTTTCGTATCAAAGCACGCCAGTCATTCCTTTTTAGCGATAACTGACGCCAATTGGAAACCCCAAGGGAGTTCAAGTCATCCTCCACCTGTTGTTTCCATCTCAGTCGAGGCCTCCCCCTTCCTCTGCTACCGAATTCAGGCGACGATAGGAAAACCTTCTGTGCTGGAGCTTCTTTGTCCATTCGCATAACATGGCCCAGCCAGCGGAGTCTTTGGGCTTTAATTCGCTGGACTATGGTCAGATCTGCGTAGAGCTCGTACAGCTCGTCGTTAAATTTCCTTCGATACTCGCCGTTGGCATCACGGGAAGGACCATAAATCTTCCGCAGAACTTTTCTCTCAAATACTCCAAGGGCCATCTCATCTTCTCTTGACATTGTCCATGAGTCTTAGCCATACATCAGGACAGGTATGATGAGAGACTTATAGAGCGTGATCTTTGTTCTTCGAGAGAGGACTTTACTTCTCAATTGCCTACTCAGTCCAAAGTAGCACTTGTTGGCAAGAGTGATTCTCCGCTGGATTTCTAGACTGATATTATTTTCGGTGTTGATACTGGTTCCCAAATAGACGAAGTCCCTCACAGTTTCAAATTTGTAACTATCAACAGTGACATGGCTGCCAAGGCGCAGGTGCGCCGATTCTTTCTTTGATGACAGCAAATACTTCGTCTTGTCCTCGTTCACGGCAAGACCCACTTTTTTCGCTTCCTTATCCAGTCCAGAGAAGGCAGCGCTTACGGCGCGGTTGTTAAGGCCAATGATATCAATATCATCGGCATACGCCAGCAATTGCACGCTCTTGTAAAAGATTGTACCATTGCGGTTTAGCTCTGCTGCTCGAATTATCTTCTCCAGCATCAGATTGAAGAAATCGCATGAAAGGGAGTCGCCCTGTCTGAAGCCTCGTTTGGTTTCAAATGGCTCAGAGAGGTCCTTCCCGATTCTGACGGAGCTGTTGGTATTGCTCAACGTCATTTGGCAAAGCCATACAAAACTATTTTATTTTTTCATTTTGTATGAAGGAAATTACTCAGCACCCTCGACGAAAAAGTTCTTAAAAATCAGTGGAAATTTTGAGCTTCTTCTAACCTGCCCATTGCAACAGTGAAATTGATTGGTCTACAAAACCGCGTACTCAGAAATACTCCAGAAATTCTGCCCAAAAAGTTGAAAATTTTGATGGTTGTTTTGCAAAATTTGAAAAATTCTCCCGAACATTGCGCAAATTTTTAAGGAAATCTTTTTATGGTTTCTGTTATAAATCTAATTGGCTATATTCCAATTAAATAAAATTTAAAAATAGTAAAAGTTAGAATCGATTGGGGCATAATAGTACCCTAGGAACGTAAAATAAACCCAAGGCTCCTGTTGTGTGAAGCGACTAAAAACCACGACCCAAAAATTAAAGGAGTTATACAAATCGTTTCACCACAAGTCAGGTTAATACCAAAACATTTAAAGAAGTTTTGGGGTTGCAGCAACAACAGCATCAAAAAATACGCATTGATCTCAAAATATTGCCAGACCAACATTTTCAAAATTGAATTCAGTAGAGCTTTAATTTCATATGACACGTCCAGATTTGTATAAGCTTACATACCAGAAGCCATCTTCAAAAAACATCAAAATGTGTCATTAAATTTTTTTCAAGTCCGACACTTTTCCTACATATAATCGGATAAACTTTTAAATTCAATTTTGAGTGCCAATTGCACTTAAAGTGATGCACAAAGCACGACTTTAACCACTTTGCTTAACAGCCTTCCTCAACGATATCAACAATTCAGCACTTTTGCCATTGAAAGCCATTTCATTTGCTTTATTACATAATGAATTTTGCATATCAGCTGAAGTGTCCAAGCAAGAGCAGTAGCAGAGGTGGCAAAAGCAACTTATCTCTGAACGTCGCATGCTGCTTTACATAACACATACACACATATGTACCTACATGCAAACATACCCAAAGTTTTATTCCCTGACATTTATTTGTTTGCATTTAACCTCTTTTGCGCCACTATCGCATCCGACAAACGGAAATCCATTTTACAACGTGATGTGTCGTACAAGAATTAATCAAATCCTTAATTGATTTCAACACAGAATGCGTGATTTCAATTTGCATAAGCAATCGCACAATCGGTCGTAATAATGCATTTGTATGTTAAAAAGCACATCACAGCACGCATCAACATAAAATCGCTCTTCAAACTGTAACATACAGCATACAACAGCATAATGTTTTGCAACAACAAACAATCAACAAAAATAAGTGCTACATTTGCCACTGCTGGACTAATATTTCAAGTTTGAATGCCCCAACACCATTCCCACCATCGCAATGCAACGCAACGCTCAACTCGAAGCACGCAAGGCTCATCTTTCATTTCATGCATGCGCAGAAGCCGCTGAAATGACTGTCAGACGCGTTTTACGTAAAACTATTTTCATTTATAATTCGCTTATTTAATTTATATGTATGTTAGTATGTGTGTTTAGTTGTAAGAGTTTTGTAAATATTTAGCAAAAAATTGTGTAAGTAAGGCGTTACTTTCAAAAGCTTCAGAGGCTGGTTGACTGGAATAAATGTCAAATTTCCCAAAAGCTTCATGAGATGACGAAAGCTCTCACTTTCGGATCAAATTCCTATTAAAGAGTGAAGACCTTCGTCGACACTTGTTGGTAGTTCGGCTTCGGATTTGGTAAGTTTACCACCAGATCTTTACGATACGCCTAGTCCCATTGGGAGGAATTAACAAAGAAGGAAGTAGAGCTGAAGTATCAGCTGTTGGCTGGGAAAAACCCAAGTTCTTGATAAGAACTCCTAAAATATGATTTACCTCACTTCAATATTCATACCCTAGAGTTTATTATTATTATTATAAGGCGTTATTACACCGCGACCATTTACACGATCTATTGTGTGACCTCTCAGCTTATTGCTGTATGCGGAGGCTCTTTATAAATTTGAGCATGGTTTTTATTCCATATCACGAACAGATTGAGAGTGACACCACCTAGGTAGCAAACTCTCTTTCTTGCTAATAGTTCGAAAAACCGAAAAATTGTTTTATGAGACAGATTCAGCTTACTAAGGTGATAAAGCAGACCGCAATGTCCCGTATAATACTCAGTGAGGCTTCTTAGATAAACCCTCCTTAGATTAATGAGCCTAGCTGATGCTCTTTGTGAAGGTTCTATAAAGAGTTTGGCCTGCCTCTGTCCTAGGCTGCTAAGCCAATGCTGCCTAAACGGTTTGTTTTCCCAGTTGCTTATGTTCTCCTTTACGTGGGCGTTGGTGAGTCCGCAAAAGGGTTCCGGACCATAAAATGCTGTTAGGTAAGTAGGTAGCTTGGCTACTAGTAAACGAACTAACACACATAAGCCCCGGAGATCCCGTTGTAATACCACATGGATATAAAGGTAGAAACAGCCCTCCTTACCGCCAACGCCACGTTCGGCGAAGCGATAACGAAAACTGCCTGTACCTGAACAAACCCCTACTCGAACCATTTTGTGGATTCCGCAAAACGCTGAATGTCCTTTGGCTTAATTAATGGTAATTCGCCGAGATGATAGAAAATACCAGACCCCAGATATTTCAGCCAAGTGCCCCACAGCGCGGGACTTTCACACATGCTCCTCCTCAACTCTACAGCTTCTACAGAAGTCATTGAAGGGGATACCCAACTTTCTGCATACCTGCCTGGACCTATGTGCCCCGTTATAAGCCCCATCAGTAGCGAGAGTTCCTCCCTTCTAAGTTTGAGTAGGTCCTCCGACCTGCTGGCTATGATCTCTGGCCACACCAGCTTTGCATGACTGCAAGTACTGATATTGTCCCATCTGTCACTTGCTTGTTGAAGGAGACGGTATATCACAGTGCCCAAACACCCATACCAGGTGAATCGAGAGTTGCTCAGCCATCCAAGGCCCCAGCGCCCTGAGAGCTGCTTGACTTATCTAGTTCCTCTCCATATGTATGCCAATTGGCGTTCTTAAGGTTCGAAGCGGATATAGCGATGTTCGGAGAAGGAGTGCTCATCGTCTACCATCCAATTCCTGACCATGCCTTGCGCGCTTCTCGAACAAATGCTGTTAGAGCACCATGTTTTCCAGGTGATCTGCTTTTTTGTTGCCTTCATGCCCTTCATGCCCTGAGACACAAACTAACAAAACTATGTTTTTGACTCCCAGATCATTAAGGACTGCGACGCACTCATTGACAAGCTTCGAAGTTGTAGTGTAAGACTGCAAGGCACGTAGGGCGGCCTGACTGCCCGTCATAATGTAGATTCGCCTAGTGGATAGTCTTCTTCGGAGGCTGAGCGTAGGAGTTATTGCATCACTTAATTGCAATATAGGACTATTTATGAAATTCTTGACTATCTTCATGTGTCCTGTCATATTTCCGATTTTTAGATCGGAAATGTTTTGAAGTCTCAATGCAGCAAGTGTCTTCTCTATCAGAATAGGGAAAAGAGGTATTCCCACAAGGGCACTTAAGACAGCTTTTTTCGCCTCGTGACAGGCACTAAGGCTGTTTTCGTTGGGTTAATACATAATCCTTTGTTGGCACACCATCTTTCAATGATGCGCAGGGCTTGTTGCATGCGATCGGATCATCTGCATAGCCCTGTACGTCAAAGCCATTGGCCTTCAAAATGTGAAGAAACTTAGCAGAGCGGAAAGTACACGCCCCCTGAGGGCATCCTCTTGTGGCCACGATTGAACCAGCACCCCCTCCTAGCTCAAAGCTAATTTTTCTTTACTTTAGCATGGCCAGGACTAAGCGAGTATTCATAGCGCTTACGTCCTTGCTGAGAGATATGAGTTATAAATGGTGCAACATTTTTTAGTGGACTAATTTTTGTTTGCACTTCTGAGGAAGCCGCGTTTTCTATTATTAGTTTTTCTAAGTGACAAAGAATATGCCCGGAATATATTTCATGATCCACATAGAATTAGAATATAACTAATAATTGAAGTACTGCACTGCGACCTATATGTCTATTGTGCCCTCTTCTCTCTATAACACATCATCCAGACCGAGCTCCCTAATGAAGGTAAGGATTTTATTCGGCTTCATGGAGTGTATATTCCTCATTTCCGGCTTATCTGTGCCGAAAATCGTTTGTCTCTTACACGCAATGGCATCGCATTCAATGAAGATGTGCTCTGGTGTCTCGTCTGCATTGTCACACAAGCCACACAGACTGCTACAGCAGATGCCTAGTTTATACAGGTGACCCTTAAGCCTGCAGTGTCCTGTTAATATTCCTGTTAGGATCCTAAGGCTGCTCTTGGGCAGGTTAATAAGGGTCTCATATCTTTTGGTGTTATATCCCCCTAGCAGCAGTAGTTTTGCTTGTCGCAGCCCGGTCGTTTGGGACCAATGTTGATCTCGTGATCCACATACAAGGATTAAATCATGAAGAGTCATTTGTATGTTTTCATCGCCCTTCAACCATGCTGTTTCGGCACTACCAAACTCTTAACGGAAAAGTACTTTTACAAAGCCTTCTAATAGTTTAGAAATCATAGATAGCTTAGAAATTGGTCTAAAGTTGGAAACATCATTTTTCTCACCGCCTTTGAAGATTGGTGTAATTTTCGCAGTTTTTCAGGCATGCGAAAAAACACCAGGGCTGAGTGATCTATAAAATAAAGCCCTGCAGCTGAAAATAAAGGCAGGGAAATTGTTCAGGAGCGAAGTAAAGAAATCATCGTGATCTGTCTAAAAAGACCTTTCAAGATTATAGGCCACCAAACCTCACGATCGATTAATGAAGAAGATCATAAAAATGATTAGAATAAACGAATTTTTCGGTAGAAAAATTGGATTCAAACAAATAAGGTACTGCTCTATGATTACTTGCAATTTCATTTGAAGAAAAACGCCGTATTTTCTTAATGTTAGCATTTACTGCATACAAATCGTTCAGGGTTCTTTCGCGAGTTCGTTTCCTTAGTCTTTTGAATCAACAATTAGAGCATCCACTTTACAAAACTCTGCTTCAGTGCTTTTTCGAATTTGCTTTCTAAGTATTTTAACCAAATTTAGAAGCATCCACTTCACATAAGTCTTCCTCAGGCCTACTTCGACTATCTGCAAGTCAGTATAAATTTCAATAAAATAAAAAAAAAACACTACCTAATACACTCTACAAGCTATACATGCTGAGTTGAGAGTAAAAAATTATATTCGGGATCTTCGTAATTAAAAGAAATACCTATTTGAGAATAAATTGTATCTAAGAATTGAGCATATCGCCATCGTCCAACCAAAGTTCTCCCTCCGCCACTGCTTGAACGCATCAAAAGCTAATAGAAGTTGTCAGCAAGTGCCATTAAAAGTTATAGCAAAACATTAAATGAACTTACTTATCCTGAAATCAATTTATTACATTTGTAATTTGCACGATCGCAAATTGTTGTTAATGTACACTTTCACAATGCTTATGAGGCGATGCATCCAGCGTGCTAGTCAACAGAAATGCCAACAATATTTTACTCCCCACAAAGCTAGCGCCAAGTTACCACTTCAGAAAACTTAAGCTATGCGGAGGAGCTACTACTATACTAAGATCAAAAGAATGCAAGAAAAAGTAGCCAGTGCAACAGCAGGCGATAATCAAGCAACAGCGGGTGTTCGCAATCAGTGGCAGGTTAATGATGCAATATGACAATGAAAGGGCGAAGAGGTTTGAGTGAAGAGAGAATTCGAAGTGCGGAATCGTTGGGTAATTAAATAAATTTTAGAAGTTTGAGCAAATGAGTACAAACAGCTGAACAGAGGTTAAAAGTATACCATGGCAAAGCTGCTAGGTGGAAGCTTCACCTTCACAAAATTCTTCCTCAATTCTTTTTCGAGTTAGCTTTCTAAGTATGTATTTTGAATGAAATTCAGACGCATTTACAAGTCTTCCTTTTTCTGAGTTCGCTTCCTAAGCCTTTTGATTCAATTTGCCAAAAGTCTTCCTAGGCACTTTTTCAAATTCATTTCCTAAGTCTTTTGAATCAAACTTAGAAACATCAACATTGCTTTTTCGAGTCCGCTTCTTAAGTCTTTTGATTCAAATTCAGAAGCTTCAACTTCACAAAGATCTTCCTCAGTGCTTTTTCGACTTCGTTTTCTTAGTCTTTTGAATAAAATTCAGAAGCGTCTACTTCACAGCCTATCAACACTTGCCACTTAGTATTTCATTGTCATTGTTGGCAGTTGAAAACTTAATATAATGGCTGCTATAAAAAAATGGAGTAAAGGTTCTACAGTAAACAAAATAACTTAAAACCTACATGACGATTAGAGTCAGGATAATAATTTGCAAAGGTAATATAAGGTAAAAACATACATACATACATAGGTTACCACAACATCCGTTCAAGCGTTAATTTGGCAAACAGCTAATTTGGAACGCGCTTACTGAAGTAGTTAGATTTATTTGCATTCAAATAGGTAGCTATGCTAAAAATTGCGGACGAAAGGGTCAATAGCCGGTGCGGATGCTGAAATCGTAAAGCCAGCAGAAAAAAGATCAGGGAGCAGTCAAAAAAATTTCTATAAAATTGTTAAAAACCACTAATGACAGGTTTTAGCTTCGCATCAGATTAGAATGTGCCACTTTTTTTCTACAAGCTCATCGCTCTGAACGCCACTCTGAGCCAATGTGGCGTATCCTTTTTGCTGCCACAAAAGCGAAAATGTCTATAATTTACTATGTAGAACCCAAGCAAAGGGCGGCAGTATTAAGTTTATTTGTTTGTTTTCGTAAGTGTGTTTGTATGTACAAGTTTATTTAGTGGTAGACGCGCATGCAAATCATGAGATCCATTTTCTGAACCACAAATTAGCCAGTGTGAGCTACGTGCGTCTCATTGTAATGCAAACAAATTTGTTCCGAGTATTTACTTTGTGTGAGTAATGATGTGCGGGCAACTATAGCAGCGGTAGCAGCAACAAAAAGTGATGTTAATTTCCCAAAGCTAAACTCGGTTGCAATAAATTTTAAGTAGCCACCACTACTGACCACATCATCAGTAGCAGTAGCTGCTATTCAAACGGCAGAGAAAATTGGGAAAAAATAAAATAAAAAATTTGTTTGCGGTCAATCATGGTGATTTAAATTCGTTTTATACCACGTAGTGAGAATGCATAGAAAAAAATGAAATAAGATAAAACAATATAAAATAAAATTAAAAAAAATAAAATAAAATTAAATTAAATATAATAAAATAAAATAAAAAAGTAAAAATAAAATAAAATAAAACAAAACAAAATAAAATAAAATAAAATAAAATAAAATAAAATAAAATAAAATAAAATAAAATAAAATAAAATAAAATAAAATAAAATAAAATAAAATAAAATAAAATAAAATAAAATAAAATAAAATAAAATAAAATAAAATAAAATAAAATAAAATAAAATAAAATAAAATAAAATAAAATAAAATAAAATAAAATAAAATAAAATAAAATAAAATAAAATAAAATAAAATAAAATAAAATAAAATAAAATAAAATAAAATAAAATAAAATAAAATAAAATAAAATAAAATAAAATAAAATAAAATAAAATAAAATAAAATAAAATAAAATAAAATAAAATAAAATAAAATAAAATAAAATAAAATAAAATAAAATAAAATAAAATAAAATAAAATAAAATAAAATAAAATAAAATAAAATAAAATAAAATAAAATAAAATAAAATAAAATAAAATAAAATAAAATAAAATAAAATAAAATAAAATAAAATAAAATAAAATAAAATAAAATAAAATAAAATAAAATAAAATAAAATAAAATAAAATAAAATAAAATAAAATAAAATAAAATAAAATAAAATAAAATAAAATAAAATAAAATAAAATAAAATAAAATAAAATAAAATAAAATAAAATAAAATAAAATAAAATAAAATAAAATAAAATAAAATAAAATAAAATAAAATAAAATAAAATAAAATAAAATAAAATAAAATAAAATAAAATAAAATAAAATAAAATAAAATAAAATAAAATAAAATAAAATAAAATAAAATAAAATAAAATAAACTCTTTGTTGCTTTTTTGACTTGTAGTCTATTTCCTGTATGTTCCTGCAGCGCGTAGGTAAATTTTTCTCAAAAAAACATTTTCATACAATCCCGAAAATTGCTTGTAAATACCGTCGGTATTTACAGCAATAGACTACAAGTCAAAAAAGCAACAAAGAGTTTAATGTTATAAATGGAAAAATATTCGTGCTTAATTAAGTATGAAAATTCTTTCATAGGTTTCACACCAAGTCCTAAAAATTCGCAAATCTTTCATATAAGTTAGCATTGAAATTAAAGAAATGTTCTATATGGAAGTATAAATATATGCATAAATGGACACTGAGAAGGGTTTACCTTCAAGCTGGGTAGTGGCCTAAGGTGCTAGACCTTCTAGCATACAAGTCACTACAGTGTTGTGAGTTCGACTCTCACAATGCCGGGAAGAAAAGTCCTTGAAGAGATGTAACTCCAGTATCATCGAAACATATGTCGGCTTGTCTGGTTCCTGCAGCGCGTAGGTAAATTTTTCTCAAAAAAACATTTTCATAAAATAAAATAAAATAAAATAAAATAAAATAAAATAAAATAAAATAAAATAAAATAAAATAAAATAAAATAAAATAAAATAAAATAAAATAAAATAAAATAAAATAAAATAAAATAAAATAAAATAAAATAAAATAAAATAAAATAAAATAAAATAAAATAAAATAAAATAAAATACAATAAAATAAAATAAAATAAAATAAAACAAAATTAAATTAAAATAAATTAAATTAAATAAAATTAAAATTAAAATAAAACAAATTAAAATAAAATCAAATAATATAAAATACAATAAAAAAATGAAATGAAATAAAAGTTAAAAAGATAAAATTAAATTAATTTAATTTGAAATAAATTAAGCAATACAAAGTAAAATTAAATAAATTACAAAATAATAGAATCTACAGGATATTAAATACAACAAAAAAGAAATAAATCAAAACAAAATAAAATGTTAATAGATCATTAAAATCAAATAAAATAAAGTAAAATATAATAAAATAAATTAAATTAAATAATAAGTATATAAAAAATTAAATATAAAAAAAATAAAATAAAGTAAAAAAATAAATTAAAAAAAATATAAAAAAAAATATAAAATATTTGGGTACAACCAAAACTTACTACCGGGTATACTTTAATATTCCACTTTCTTGTTTGCAATACTTAAACTATAACAAGCCTTTTTTGCGGCTACTGTTGCTGCCTGCTACTTGTTAACCAGACCAAAATAAGTGAAGTGTTGCCTCCGCCACTTGTGGCGTTAAATTTTGCATCTTCTTGATTAGGTGTTATATATGTATGTATGTATCTGTGTTTATATATTTTTATTGGGTTTGAGACGGTGGAAGTGGGCAGTAACCAGTGAACAACGATCGAATGCTGCTACAACGTATTTACCTTTTTTGGTTGCTTATTGTTATTGTTATTGCTTTTAGCAGTTCATTAAAATTGTACGCTTGCGCCACGCACTTAAACAAACAAACAACCAACTTAAACTATAATAAGTATTCATATGAAAAATGTTTAACTTTCGCCCTTTGTTTACTTAAACAAGAAAGTTATATGGGCGCTAACACGCCCACTGATGTATTTGCGCCGATAAAAATGAAGCGTGTAAATTTTTTCGCCTGTTACTTTGATATAAATCATAAATGAGCGTGGCATGTATTGATTGAGGTGAAAAAAAAGTTTAAACAAATAATTATGCATTTTTCGAAGCTGGTGTTGGTTTTTGTTGGCTTATCGCCACCATCGTAGCGATAGCAAAGTGCAACTGATCGTTAACGTGAAACGTTTTCAGAAAGCATCATAACCATTGCGTTGTTCGCAGGGTTGATTGATAATTTGGGTAGATGTCGGGCGGACACTTGATTTTTATCATGACTTGTTAGCTGACGCTACAACACTGATAATGGCCAATTTACTCATAATTTAGTGTGAATTTTGACGGACGTCTTGTAAATAAATCGTTGGTACCTAAGTGAGTGCGAGAAATTGGGTCAGCTGAATATGGAACATATTACAGAACATTAAAAGTAATGAAGTCTTTATTTACTTTTCCTCGAAAACAGGACAAGATTGTCGTTACTCAGGCATACATACATACATATAAAACTGTAACAAACGCAGTTTTTTAATAAGGCCAGTTATATCAAAAAAAATTATATAAGCTTAATTTGCTTTGTGGAAAATTCAACGAAAATTGTTTCATATCTACCCACATACTTATTGAAAATTCAAATTTCGCAAAAGTGAAACAAAGCATAAAATATCTAAGGCAGCTAGAAGGAGCTGTTGAATTAAATAATTCCGCCTAAAGCCACACTACAGAACAAGCAGCATTCAAATGTTTTCATTCGCTTATTGAAATAGGTAACGCCTAAATGTATGCAACACTTTTTGTCTGCTTGTATCAACTGTTGAGCAGTGTGGTGAATAATACCAAAATGCTCATGAAACACTGCCTGTACTGGTACCCAGCAAGCATACGACGAGCAAAAAGCGATTCTCTTTCGCTACCATTTATTAAATAACTGATAACGCAGTAGCAAAGCATCTAGAAAATGCCATTAGATGATATTATCCAAGAAATGGACCCAATCAAATCCGTTGATTGTTATCGCACGCAAAAAATTAGAACTTGGTCAAGTCTCTGCGTTAACGTGAGTTAAAAAGCGGTTATGAGACATGTTACTTCGAACCACGCACACTTTATCTCAGTTGCCAAAAATGAAAAGTCACGCAACGCTTAAGCTGAAATTTGTTTTCGCCTTTATAAAATTGCGACGAAAAAATTAGTCCCTTTTTTAGGTTTTCCACTTCGTGAGCGCATAATACAAGTGGTGTCAACTTGAGAAACAAACGGATATGCATTTTTCATGTATTTTGTCGTTGTACTTCATAGGTCTAATGTCAAAATCATACTCAAAATTTGTAGCTTATTTTCATTCGATAATTTCGATATGGGTGCGCTCCTTCCTTGACATCATGTGTGTTTTATGGGGCTGATGCATTAGCGCAAATTCCGAATTAACTTTGTTTTTGGGAGTTAACTTGAGTATAATCTTCATTGTAAACCCCCAAAAATGAAGAAGATTTGAGCAGATTTCAGAAACCGAAATTACGATTTGACCGCTACTGTCACCGATAAATAAACAAAAATAGCAAGAAATACTAACAAAATTACGATTTGACCGCTACTGGACAATAGATGTCGCCAAAAAATAAACAATTTTCAGCGACATCTAACCTTAAACCGCCATATATACAACCAAAATACTACATGGCGCCGAGATGGTGGATTGTTAATCTTCAATTTTGTGTGTGTCAGGGTAAAATTTGGATCTGATTAAAGAAGGTTTATTGGAGATAATCTCCGTGTGTGTATCCATAGCATTCCTTTTCAACCCTGATATCATAACGTACGTGTAGACGTCAGACGCGTCTGCCGAGGCGTATCGACTTTTTACTTTTTGATCTCCATCTCGCAATTACTCTCTCAGCTAAGTCATACTCGCATTTATCTCCGTCGTTACTCACACAGACGTATCGTTATGGTTTATGTTACTTTTACGCTTAAGGGTAGAAAATAACGTTATGAAAGCAGGGTTAAAGTATCACAGATTACAATATCCGCGTTTCATATAAGTTTCACTTAGTTTAATACTTCTATCTCATTGATTTGGCGTATCATAAAGACCTGGTTTATAATAAGCCTAGCAGGTTTAAGGCCGAAGTTGCACGTATAAACAGATTTTCGACAGTTTGTTTTGACGCGTTTTTCGGGATCGAATCGAAATTCTCTGAATGTTGTACCGCCAATCATCAGTCCAGAAAATAAACAACGAAGAGTTACTCGTTCCGAAACTTTCGATGAACAAAAACTATACTATTTAATCTGGGTAGAAAATAATCTATACATAACGTAACAACTTTGCCTACGGTTGGCCAGGCATCTAGCATTTTTCCCAGATTATGTCTTGATTAGAAAATGTTGCAGGAGCTGTAAGGGACCTGGCTAGTTTTTCAACGATTATCCAATTTGCAGGCAATAAACCATGAAACCTGTATAGGTCACGCCTAGTTCTTTCTACCTTATGTTTCTTGATCGCATTTCGGCCAAGTTTGTTGGATGTCCGGCACCCTGGAGATCGCAGACATCTTTCGTTGGCTTGGCGGATTGTGTACACTTTGAGCATTATCTTTCATGTGGCAAACGGCATACCTAAGCGCTCTTTATCTCGAATAACCTGCTTGGTTGTGCCCTGCCTCGCTAGTTCGTCTGCCCTAAAATTTCCGTCAATGTCCCTATGTCCCGGGACCCATGTGAGGTTCGCGCGGTTCTCTTGGGCCATCTCATGTAGATATCGACGACAGCTGAGCGTCAGTTCAGAGTTGAACGAGTAAGAGCGAAGGGATTTGATGGCCGCTTGGCTGTCGCTGAGAATAACAATATCCTATCCGATAGTGTGTTGACATATCCAGCCGCGGCATTCATAATTGCAGAGACTTCAGCCTGGAAGACACTGCAGTGATCAGGTAGTCTGAAGGAGTGCTCAAGGTTCAGATCATTTGAATAAACCATTCCTCCAAAAATTAATCTTTTACAGTGCATTGGCAACTCGGGCACAACCCATTTCCGTTCGGGCAATTCTGAGATAACTTCGCTGACAATATAGGTTCGCTGACAATATAGGTTCGCTGACAATATAGGCTTGGTGCCCATACTAGTTATAAAATAGTTTTCAACTAGTGGGTATGATTTCAGGGTAAGAGGTCCTTCTACTCCCACACTGTATAAATCATAGTCCAAAAACTGCCGCTTCATTTACCTCAGCCAAATAGGAGAAGACGGTCTATGGAAAATTTAGTACACCAACTAATCAAATAGACATTTTTCGAACGTACTAAATGGCTTTTATTTTTTAAGAATTTTTTATTTAAAATTTTTTTTTTTTTTGCACAACGTTTATCTTAATAATTATAAAATTGACTCTTTTACCTTAATAAGTAATTACTGTTATGTGTATGTACATAGGTATCGATGCGAAATTCATAAAATTAACATTTATTTATGAGTATTTACAACTTGAGGCTTGTCTTAAATCGATTCGGAGTGCAACGGGTACACTTCACTGCTGAAGTCTAGTGTTGCTTTACATTTTTAGTACATTTTTGTTTTTGTTTTATTTTTTTTTCACGGATCTACAACAAAGTCACACAAACTATACTAAAAATTGGTACTAATTTATAAGGACAAGATAGGTACACTTCGCTAAGATGTTGGCCATGTGAATCTCTGAGGGTTGTTTCAAGTTTGATATAACCACAGATAAGGTTTGCTCAGTTCTGCTGCGTCCACCAAGCAGAGTTACGTGTTGTTACATAGTTTTTCAATCCATCGCCATTGGGGAACAGATGTGGGCCACCCGTTTCATAGGACAGACCGTTATTAAAGACGAACGCTTTGGCCGCTTCAGCACGTTGTGTACCCAAGAGAGGTGGCAAATAATTACGAGTAGGTGTCTGCACTATGGGTTTTATAGGTTGTTGCGCTTGGTAGGGTTTCAAGTAGCGTGTTTGCGGTCTTGGCACATTAACACTTGGCGTGCCATATAATTTATTACCACCCAAATTCACTTGAGGACTCACCGCAGTTGAGACGCCATAAAAGCTGCTTGAACCCACCGAGTTCGATGGACCGTATGCATTGTTGCGTATATCACAAACGGTATTCTCGATTAACGAACTCAAAGGCGCAGTATAAATACGGAAATTGACATCATTGTAATCGAGATCGGAGAGTAAAAAGACCGGCATACGATCGGATAGAACCCAAACATTTTTATTTTCATCAATCTTCACATCGGCTGGAAATACGAGACCGACATCATCACGATCGACAATACCGTGAAATTGTGGCGTATATGGCATCGATGAATGCCAACATCCCACCGCATTCTGATCAATCAAATTAAATAATTCAATACCATCATCACTCATCACATGTGATGTTGTGTGAGCATTGGGACCACGCTCATCCAATACAACAAAATCATGAAAACTATCCTCAACACGCGTTTCATCGCGTAGAATACGTGTGGATACAGCAAACTGACGATGGCTAGCCAACGGACTGAAAAACAATGTACGAAAACCATCTGAACGTATCGGTGAGAGCGCCATACCAAAAATACCCTCCTCACCCCATTGGAAGTTCAAACCGGCAATGTTGAAATCACCGCGCAATGGATCGGGGAAGAAGTATGAGTGTGCCGAAAAGCGCCATGATTTATTTTGTTCCCAAGAGTAAGCAATCAAACCATAACCAAGTTCATCGGCAAAATAAGCGTAAGTATCATCACATGATTTGCCAATATCAATGGCAGTATTGGCTATGAAAGTGTTAGCATTCGTATCTTCTGGATTTAAGACGTAACGTCTTATACGCGTATTGGTTTGCAAATCGAACACGTTCACCGCATATGGACATGGATTTTGTGTTGTATTGCCGATGCCAACAGTGCCCGTATCAAGCACCCATAGACGTCCACATTCGTCCGCTTTGATGCGGTACGCTGTTGTGATGCTGTTCGCGCAATCGCCTGCTGTATTGAAGCGCCAGTCAGGGTATGGTATTAACTCGGGTGAACCAGTTAGACTGTGGTCCATATTGATGTAAGTCAGTGTGGCGGGTATGCCTGCAATGAAAAAGCGTAAGCGTGATTGAGAAATGAGGTGCGAGAGGTACATATTAAGTAGGTTATGTGCGCCAAGCGCTGTGTATCTCATGCTGCTTTTGCGTGATCAAATGGGTTCAGTTGAGTGCAATATGGTTGACCAATATTTAAATGTTGAAAATGTGCGGTTAAGCTTAGTTTATGGGCGTAAAACATTTAATTACGGAGAAAAAGTCAACGAACTCATTTGGCCCGCTAAGCATGGTTTTTTTTTAGCTTTTTATTTTATTTCATTTTGTCAGATTTTCGTTTTTATTTTTTGTTTTATTTATATTTGTATTTTTTATTTTATTTTTTGTTTTTATTTTTTACTTTCTTTTTTTTACCTAAATATATTTTATTTTATTTCAATTTTCTTATTTTTTTCCATTTTTTTTTTACTTAAATTTATTTTAAATTAGTGTATTTAGCGACCTTTTTGATTTAAACAAATTATTAATTTTGCCGGCTTCAGGTCAATGTTAATTAAAAACACAAAGATTGTTTTTTCTCTCCGATATATTTCGGCTACACAACGGTAACCGTCTTCAAGGGCAGAATTTTATTTACACGTCTGCACTGCGTGGAGTTGTGTATTGTATTTCAATTTTTTAATTTTTTATAGTCTATTTTATTATATTTTAACTTTTTATTATTTTTTAGGTTTAATCCATTTTATTTATTTCGGTTTTTTTATTTCATATATAATATTTGTTTTTATTATTTATATTATTTTATTTTATTTTATTTTATTTTCTTTTGTTTTTTTTTTATTTTATTTTATTTTATTTTACTTTATTTTATTTTATTTTCGTTTCTTTAAATTTATTTTATTTTATTTTGTTAGATTTTCTTTTTTTTCAAATTTTTTATTTTATTTTTTTTACTTTATTTAATTTAATTTAATTTTATGTTTCGTTTTATTTATTATTAGTCTTTATATTATTTATATTTATATTTTTTATTTATATTTTTTTTGTAGCTTTATTTTTTTATGGTCTATTTTATTATGTCGGTTTATTTTATTTCATTTTACTTTAATTTACTTTATTTGTTTTTATTTTTTATTTTATTTTATTTTGTTTTATATTTTTTTTTATTTAATTTTTTTCTTTTAATTTTTTTATTTTTTTTTTTATTTTATTTTTTTTTTTTTTATTTTACGAACTTTGAAAGTTTGTGGACTTTTGACCAGTAGAATAATTTTTATCAAATTATGCTTTTGAGTTTTTGGCGAAAACATGTTGAAAAATGCTACATACAGTACCAACTACGATGATTGCAATTTCGATATTGTTGAAGGATCTTATCAAACCGCTTTGTATTGTTGCTTAGAAATTTTTCATCGCCTTTACTGGTCATCGAACCAAGGAGAGGAGATTAGGAATTTCTAAAACGGCGTGTAACCATTATACCAAACACTGCTTAGTGTGCCTGTGGGCAAATTGCAACTATATCTTCGCCTATTTTTTATTTTATTTTATTTTATTTTATTTTAATTTATTTTATTTCATTTTATTTTATTTTATTTTATTTTATTTTATTTTATTTTATTTTATTTTATTTTATTTTATTTTATTTTATTTTATTTTATTTTATTTTATTTTATTTTATTTTATTTTATTTTATTTTATTTTATTTTATTTTATTTTATTTTATTTTATTTTATTTTATTTTATTTTATTTTATTTTATTTTATTTTATTTTATTTTATTTTATTTTATTTTATTTTATTTTATTTTATTTTATTTGATTTTATTTTATTTTATTTTATTTTATTTTATTTTATTTTATTTTATTTTATTTTATTTTATTTTATTTTATTTTATTTTATTTTATTTTATTTTATTTTATTTTATTTTATTTTATTTTATTTTATTTTGTTTTATTTTGTTTTATTTTATTTTTACTCTATTTTATTTCATTTTGCACTTATTTCCGCATTTATCCACCCAACCTAGTTAGTTGAGCTCCCGCATACCCAATTAAACAAATATGGTCAGCTTGTTAAACAAGCAACAATTTTCAGCTTTTCAAAGTATTATAAAAAAAGCTCACAGAATTTATTTGCACACAACAGAGCTAATTGTTTTGAGTTTGCCGTCAAGCAGTCTGCCGGATAAAGCTACTCGCTGTCTAAAAATCAACAAATCTGCTAGTTTTTGCGCTACAATAAAAAAATGTTAAAAATAAAGAAAAATGCTTTGTTGTGTGAGCTTGTCAAAAATGTGCGCGCTACTAGCGTGGCTACCAGTTTCGCATTGATTGATTTAAAGCCTTAAATTAATAGCCTAAGTCATGTTGATTTCCGAACAAATAGTTGGCTATTCGACAACTTTTTTATTATTTATTAAATTAATATGTTAGCGAATTGACTTTAACACGCGTTAGCTGTTATAAAAGTCATATTAAAAATAATAAATCCATAAAGGTTTTATACATAATTTTTTTTTGTGAGATTGCTATCAGTGGCGGATAGAAAAGAATAATAATTACGGGGCTTGTCTGGGTTGTGTAGACTTCTAAAGAAAAAAATATCAACATTTTTTTTTTCATTTACTCCTCAAAATATTATCTACTATTTAGTTGCCAACTTATATATATTTTTTCACATAAATATAGACAGAAACAAGTTTTATTGGTTTATTCGTAAATTCATCAGAAAAATGTTTTTAAATTGGTTGTTGTTGTTGTAACGAGGTGTGGTCTGCGATATAAATTATAAGCTCTTGTGTTTTTCACCTAAAATTGTTGCTTAAGTCTTAAGATAAAACTAGTATGCACCTACTGTTTTAAGATAGCTCAGCTTTCGACTAGTTCTGACCTAGTCGGATTTTTTACCGCCGGATACAGTAATTAACAGCATATTTCAAATTTGAAATATATTTTCCCAACTCTGAGTTTTATGTTTTGGTCTTTGATACGTAAATCAATTATGTTAGCAACAATGTTGCAATGAGTACTATGAATGCCCATATTATTTCTTGCCATCTGTCATGTATACATCAAAGTCAAGCAAATAGTGCAAATCACTTTAATTACTATAATTCAAGTGAGAATATGCATTCACTATATCAGAAGTGTGTCGCATGTCATACCAATCATATATATATACATCTTAACGTAGTAGAGTTGTAACGAAGCTTCGACTCCAAATCTGAACCATCAGAGGTGGCGATTGATTTAACTCTCTATTTTAGCCATTTGAAATCGCAGTTATAACAAAAGTCCATTACTTTACAAAAAAAATTCATGATAATAGTAAAGGGAGAGGAAACATCCAAGGAGACTAGGATCGAGCTTCTCTGTCAAATTGTGTTGTGCTGCTTGCTAAGTTGGGTTTATCTAATCTAATCTTGGCTTGCGTCATAATGACGCTTAACCGCCTAAGCGATTTTAGCCGTTTCGTATCAAAGCACGCCAGTCATTACTTTTTAGCGATAACTGACGCCAATTGGAAACCCCAAGGGAGTTCAAGTCATCCTCCACCTGTTGTTTCCATCTCAGTCGAGGTCTCCCCCTTCCCCTGCTGCCGAATTCGGGTGTCGATAGGAAAACTTTCTGTGCTGGTGCTTCTTTGTCCATTCGCATAACATGACCCAGCCAGCGGAGCCTTTGGGCTTTAATCCGCTGAACTATGGTAAGGTCTGCGTAAAGCTCGTACAGCTCATCGTTAAATTTCCTTCGATACTCGCCGTTGGCATCACGGGAAGGACCATAAATCTTCCGGAGAACTTTTCTCTCAAATACTCCAAGGGCCATCTCATCTTCTCTTGACACTGTCCATGATTCCGAGCCGTACTCCGAGGCGTATTCGAAAAGTATTCGTGGTTCGTAAGTCGTAATACCATTTCAAAAAAGTCACTTCCGAAACATCCCTAATACAAGCATATTTAATCGCTTCTCAGCGTATAAATACCAAATTAAATTGGTAAACAATGTGTTAATTATATGATTTGTTTACCTCTATCAACTATTAAAAACATGTGTACGAGTATTTACTAAAGTATTTGTATACTCAAATACAACAAAAAATTAACTGAAAATATGAAAAAGTTGAAGTAATTTTCTTTCACTACCTACACAAGTTTTTTAATCATTTTCACAGATTAGATACGGCTATCACAAGAAGTTCTTACAACTATGTAAAATTAAATTAATTACTAAATTAATTTGTCAGGGAAGACATGGCGATAGCCAGTTATAAGCTAGAGTTTGATTTGGAAAAATGCATACTCGTTGACAAAGTCAACCAAAAAAGTCGAAGCAACTCAATGAGATAAATGTTTGGAGGCAGCACTAGATACAGAGGCGAAATAAATAATGCTGTCAACACGGACAAGATAAAGTATTAGCTGTCATCAGACAAACAATTGGCGTTTGGATTAAGAGAAGAGACTTTATTTTAATGTAAACCGGTATTTATAGGGGAAATGATGCCAGCCTAGAAATTTGTTTAGAAAAATTATCTATATTTTATAGGACTCATTTTTAATATCGATATTTTTGGAGTTATAGCTCTAGGCTACACTAAAATTCAAAAATTAAAATAAAAAGATTAGAAACAAGTTTTCAATACTTCAATTATAATTATAAAAGCCCAAAAAGCCGTAAGTAGTAAAATTGTTATCTGTGAGTTTTGATTTTGAAATTTAATCATACACTTCAAAAAGAGTTTCCTTATTTCATTGAAAAATTTCCCTTATTTGTCTTTAGAACATGGCTTCCTTAATTTAAAGACTTTTTTCCTCAATTTAAGGGAAAAAGTCTTCAAATTGAGGAAACAATTTTATATATTAAGGAATATTTTACTTAGTTTGAGGAAGCCATACTTTGGAGCCAAAATAAGTAAACTTTTTTCTGAGTATACTTACTAATTACTGAACTCCTCCCTGGGCTTTAAGAAATTTATTACCTTAGTTTAGATACGTGCACTCAACCTTAATATTTTTAAATCTCATTTTAGGTGGTCCGGTTGACGAATTGAGCCCCATAAGCTGGTTACTTTTTTACGAGAAAGTGTTCGCGTTTTTTTTTATTATACTTCACTTCGACGATAATGAGGACTATCCCACATTGTGTCAATACTCAATACCTCCGTTTGTTGTTATCGAATTAACATCGCATTTAAGAGCTTAGTTAAGCGAGATTAAATAGCGCTGTCTATTAATATTATACAATTAAATTAGTTGCATTTCCTTTGAAATTTCCACGTCATGCACAAACTTATACGTTAGCCAATTTAAAATAAATTGGCTTCCTAACACTTCTTTCCAAAAAAAATAAAAACAAGTGCAATCGTCAACAAAAAATTATGGGCAACTTGGTTTGCTTGTTTCTTAGTTTTCCGCTGTCAACATTTGTTTGTACAAGTATGCATGTTTGAAATCGAAACTGTCAACATATTACTCATTCAGTTTCAAGATAGTGGTTTGACTTATTATGTTTTATTTTACCGTAACTAAGACTCTCAAATGGGAATTGTTTAAATTGCCGTCAATTTATTTTCATTTTTGATTTTTCTTTGTCATTAATTTTTTTATTTTTGGTTTATACATTTTTAAGTCATTGCAAACAAATAAAATAAATCAATTCGAGACATTTTGTCTGGCGAAGCAAGCAGTCGCTATGACTATGTTTGTACCGTACGTAGTGGTATGTACGGTACATACCTGTGTTCATGCAACAGCACACGCGGTACATTCATAGCTGTGTTTACGCAGTTCGTCGTACTTGCCAAGCTGTCATGTCAGTTGCGGCATTCGTCAAATACTTGTCTATTTAGTTAGTTTTTTTTTTCTTGATTTGTTGATTGTTTTTACTACAAACTGCTGTAGAATAATAAAATCGATCGAATAGAGAAATTGTTGAACTAAAATTTTCTAAAAAATACACCACTAATCATTTTTTTTCTTTTTGTAACAACAAAACAATTTAAAAAAACTCATTTGAAATTTTTTCGCAAATGTGTTAAATTCCAGAAGACCAAAATTGTATGATAATACTAAATGCTGCAAATTTATTTGCCAAAAGTGGACGCATGCGCAAGTCTCTTTCAAGTTTTTTGCGCGCTTGACTAAGTGAGCTGGGGAAAAATAAACGAGTGCATGAGAAATTGTGCACAAAATAGACGTTAAGTAAAAAATAAAATAAAATGAAAATGCGTGAAACAAGATTGAGAGGAATTTTATTGTACAGCGGCTATGAAAACCGATTGAACTGAAAAAAAATAATAAAATTGCAATTCGCTACCAAAGCTGTTTGATTTGAGATAAGACAAATAACATAGGATTAAATCAATTTAACTCAATTAGATTATAACAGCTTTTTTTTAATAACTTCTATGCAAGATAAAATGTTATTTGGTTGCCTAGAAACAAATTTGAAAAGAAAAAATTAAACAAACAAAAAAAAAAATCGACTAGATGAAGGAAGAAAATCGACCACGGCAAAGCTATTGTGAGGCAAAGAAGGAAGAGAGACGCCTATTCAGAAAAAACAAACTCGAAGCCGAAAGGCGTGAGTGTGGGGAGCTTGAGATGGTGGCTGACAGGAATGATGCCCGAAAATTCTATGAAAAGATCCGGCGGATGACGGAAGGTTTTAAGACCGGGCCAATTTCCTGTAAGGACAATAATGGCGACCTGGTAACCGACACTGCTAAATTTCAAGCGAGACGTTGAACCCGATACCCCAATCCCTGACGATGGAAAATTTGTCCCACCACCTAACTATGATGAAGCGAGAATAGCTATATCGCGGCTCAAAAACAACAAAGCGTCTGGAAAAGATGGACTTCCCGCCGAGCTGTTCAAACACGGAGAATATGGTCAGACGAGTGCATGCCAACAGATTGAAATTCAAGTGTGCTCTGCCCAATCCACAAGAAAGGCGACCCCGCTAACCGCTCCAACTACAGCGGAATCAGTCTTCTTAATATCGCATATTAGGTTCTTTCTAGCGTATTGTGTGAAAGGCTGCAGCCCATCGTAGACAAACTGATTGGACCTTATCAGTGTGGCTTTAGACCTAGTAAGTCTACCATTGACCAGATTTTCACGATACGCCAAATCCTGGAGAAGACCCATGATAAAAGAATCGACACACCTCATCTCTTTGTCGACAGCGCAAAAAAGAGTTGCCTGTATGCCGCCATGTCTGAATTTGACTTCTCTGCAAAGCTTATACGGCTTTGCCAAACGACGTTGAGCAATACCAACAGCTTCTTCAGAAACGGGAATCAATCTTGCCAACAAGTGTTACTTTGGACTAAGTAGTAATTGAGAAGTAAAGTCCTCCCTCGACAAACAACGATCACGCTCTATAAGTCTCTCATCATACCAGTCCTGATGTACGGCTCGGAATCATGGACAGTGTCAAGAGAAGATGAGATGGCCCTTGGAGTATTTCAGAGAAAAGTTCTCCGGAAGATTTATGGTCTTTCCCGTGATGCCAACGGCCAGTATCGAAGGTAATTTAACGATGAGCTGTACGAGCTTTACGCAGACCTCACCGTAGTGCAGCAAATTAAAGCCCAAAAGCTTCGCTTGCTGGGTCATATTATGCGAATGGACAAGGAGGCTCCAGCACAGAAGGTTTTCCTACCGACCTCGGAATTCGGCAGCAGAGGAAGGGGAGGCCTCGACTGAGATGGAAACAACAAGTGGAGGATGACTTGAACTTCCTTGGGGATCCCAATTGGCGTCAGTTATCGCTAAAAAGGAATGACTGGCGTGTTTTGATACGAAACGGCCAAAATCGCCTAGGCGGTTAAGCATCAATAAATGACGCAAGTCAAGATTAGATCTCAACAGGAAGTTGGCTGAAAATCGATCGAAAAATCCGCACACAAGAACGACGAAAGCGACCTAATAAAAATATTTTAAAAAGGCTTTCATTGAGTTTAATAAAATTTGACACAACTATTATTATATTCATTATCATAAATTGGCCAAAACTGGATGCATAAAAAATATCTGAGCTAAAGTCAGGACAAATGCTGGAACCGGAACCATAATCGATACTAGATCCGAGTCCGAGTCCATAACAGACACCGTTGTCGAAATTCGACCAGTCGCACGCAAAACTGTGAACAAAATCGCAATTGGGCACTATTCCAAAATCGAATAGAGCACCGATACCGGAACTGAATGTAACGTGGTTTTGTTTTGGTTTTGTGTGTTAAGTCATTGTGTTTTGATATGCCTTGGGTGGGTGTATTTATGTACGTACACGCATCAATCTGTATGCAAATAATAAAATGATTGATGGATTTTCATTTTATTACATTAAAAAGTTGTTGCTTGTGGTCTGTTACCAACCGCCACAAAATTTGAGTAAAAAAAAGCACTTTATATAAAGTTATGTTTGAATATAACCATAACGGCAGGCAATTAACATTATTTATTATTATCAGCTGAAGTAGCGAATTTATGATAATGAAAACAATAAATAATCCGTTCGTTTTGTTGTTTTTTAGATCATTTATTTTTGAATAGCAATATAATTTCAATGTTGCCGTCAAATCTTGAGTCCATTAAAAAAAATTCTTTTGAATAGCATTTATTGTTTCACCTATAATATTCAAATCAAATGTCACACCGTTAACAATCAACGAACATGTATTTATGCTAATATAAATATTAACTAGCTAATTAAATTAAAAAGTTAATAAAAATACGGCCAAAGGACAAACTTAAAAATGTATGAAATCCTTAAACGATAAATTGTAAAGCAATGCGAGGGTCAATCCATTTTTTAAATAAATTTAATTTAATTAAATTTAATATAGTTATTTCAATTTATAATTTCTCTTTGGTTTTACTTTAATTACTTTATTGTCTATTGTTTTCTATTATTTAATTTAATTCTATAATATTTTTATTAATTTTAATTTTAATTTTAATTTTAATTTTAATTTTAATTTTAATTTTAATTTTAATTTTAATTTTAATTTTAATTTTAATTTTAATTTTAATTTTAATTTTAATTTTAATTTTAATTTTAATTTTAATTTTAATTTTAATTTTAATTTTAATTTTAATTTTAATTTTAATTTTAATTTTAATTTTAATTTTAATTTTAATTTTAATTTTAATTTTAATTTTAATTTTAATTTTAATTTTAATTTTAATTTTAATTTTAATTTTAATTTTAATTTTAATTTTAATTTTAATTTTAATTTTAATTTTAATTTTAATTTTAATTTTAATTTTAATTTTAATTTTAATTTTAATTTTAATTTTAATTTTAATTTTAATTTTAATTTTAATTTTAATTTTAATTTTAATTTTAATTTTAATTTTAATTTTAATTTTAATTTTAATTTTAATTTTAATTTTAATTTTAATTTTAATTTTAATTTTAATTTTAATTTTAATTTTAATTTTAATTTTAATTTTAATTTTAATTTTAATTTTAATTTTAATTTTAATTTTAATTTTAATTTTAATTTTAATTTTAATTTTAATTTTAATTTTAATTTTAATTTTAATTTTAATTTTAATTTTAATTTTAATTTTAATTTTAATTTTAATTTTAATTTTAATTTTAATTTTAATTTTAATTTTAATTTTAATTTTAATTTTAATTTTAATTTTAATTTTAATTTTAATTTTAATTTTAATTTTAATTTTAATTTTAATTTTAATTTTAATTTTAATTTTAATTTTAATTTTAATTTTAATTTTAATTTTAATTTTAATTTTAATTTTAATTTTAATTTTAATTTTAATTTTAATTTTAATTTTAATTTTAATTTTAATTTTAATTTTAATTTTAATTTTAATTTTAATTTTAATTTTAATTTTAATTTTAATTTTAATTTTAATTTTAATTTTAATTTTAATTTTAATTTTAATTTTAATTTTAATTTTAATTTTAATTTTAATTTTAATTTTAATTTTAATTTTAATTTTAATTTTAATTTTAATTTTAATTTTAATTTTAATTTTAATTTTAATTTTAATTTTAATTTTAATTTTAATTTTAATTTTAATTTTAATTTTAATTTTAATTTTAATTTTAATTTTAATTTTAATTTTAATTTTAATTTTAATTTTAATTTTAATTTTAATTTTAATTTTAATTTTAATTTTAATTTTAATTTTAATTTTAATTTTAATTTTAATTTTAATTTTAATTTTAATTTTAATTTTAATTTTAATTTTAATTTTAATTTTAATGTTAATTTTAATTTTAATTTTAATTTTAATTTTAATTTTAATTTTAATTTTAATGTTAATTTTAATTTTAATTTTAATTTTAATTTTAATTTTAATTTTAATTTTAATTTTAATTTTAATTTTAATTTTAATTTTAATTTTAATTTTAATTTTAATTTTAATTTTAATTTTAATTTTAATTTTAATTTTAATTTTAATTTTAATTTTAATTTTAATTTTAATTTTAATTTTAATTTTAATTTTAATTTTAATTTTAATTTTAATTTTAATTTTAATTTTAATTTTAATTTTAATTTTAATTTTAATTTTAATTTTAATTTTAATTTTAATTTTAATTTTAATTTTAATTTTAATTTTAATTTTAATTTTAATTTTAATTTTAATTTTAATTTTAATTTTAATTTTAATTTTAATTTTAATTTTAATTTTAATTTTAATTTTAATTTTAATTTTAATTTTAATTTTAATTTTAATTTTAATTTTAATTTTAATTTTAATTTTAATTTTAATTTTAATTTTAATTTTAATTTTAATTTTAATTTTAATTTTAATTTTAATTTTAATTTTAATTTTAATTTTAATTTTAATTTTAATTTTAATTTTAATTTTAATTTTAATTTTAATTTTAATTTTAATTTTAATTTTAATTTTAATTTTAATTTTAATTTTAATTTTAATTTTAATTTTAATTTTAATTTTAATTTTAATTTTAATTTTTTTAAGTTTTTTTTATTTCTCCCTCAAAGGTGCAAGAGCTTTTTACAGTAGATATGAAAAAATAAGAATAAAAAGCGAAAAAGAGAAATTTTGAGTTTGCATAACTTTTGAAAAAATTTTAAGTTTTGCTTTGGATGAACTTTTTTATGTTAAAAGATGTCGATCCCAACAACTTGACGTTTTCACATGGAATGACCCCGAAGAAGAAGCATGCTTACATTCAAAACAGACCTTCCCAAAAACGTCGGTGGAAAAGGCCAAAACTCCCGCTCATAGCCAAACAAAACTCTATCCTAATGTCACTTTTCAGCTATTCTAGTCTGCGCACTAGCCAAATTATGCAACCATATCGCACACAAGTTTCACCCTATCTGAACACACATCATTTCATGAATTAATATTGCACTTAATTTTGACACCTACCGTCACGCCAACGTGGTACTGTCACAAACAAACGATTGCCCCAGTGCTCCACGCCCACAGGTAAACCATTTTGTGGTATATAGTCGCCACTGGCAAGCGCTTGCTGTTTCAGAGCATTACTAGGAAACGCAAAATCCAATTGTGTCCAACTGTAACGTTCTTGCAATTTATAAGCCGATTGCGCATATGACACAAAGCAAAATAACACGAGAAGAGCGTGGCGCGTTTTTGCGTTCATTTTATACGAATTTATTACAAAGTTCTAGAGAATCCTTGTTAACAAGGATATTTTATTAATATATTCTTTAGTTTTTTTTTTCTTCAAATTAAAAGTCTCTTCACCAGCATTTATTTATTTAATTTCAAGCACACAGTACACTTCCGTCAGTTTATTATATTTGCGTTTGACGCTCCAATTTTTTTTAATTCTTAAAAGACACCAACATTGACGAGACGCCAACACGCGACTGTTGTCCAATTGGCAAAATGTTACGATTTTTATAAACTTTAACATACTCGCACACATACGAACAAAACAAATAACCAAACAACCACTAAGCTGCCAATAAACAACACCACCTGTGCATGGGCCAAACTGCTGCAGCTGATCTGCTTGCCACCATACAAAAGCTTAATGACCGCGCAGACGCATAGACAGACATAGCGCCGACAGACAGCTTATACAGCTCGGTCGATCGATATATGCGTAAATAATTTTTAGCTTGATTGATTTTTTTGTTTTGGTTTTATGTTGGTAGATACATTTCTATGTCTGTATGTCTGCATGTAGGTACTTAGATATTTTTGTTTTTCATACTATGGGTACTTCGTCGTCTTTGGCTTTTACTACTTGGGTATTTTCATGTCAAATCGGCAGATACTTAGAATTGATGTCTTCTAATTTGAGAGAGTTTCACTGGAAACTTTTCTTTTATCTAAAATAAATTATCGTCAAAAAATTAATAAGTTAATAAAAAATAAAAAAAATAAAATAAAATAAAATAAAATAAAATAAAATAAAATAAAATAAAATAAAATAAAATAAAATAAAATAAAATAAAATAAAATAAAATAAAATAAAATAAAATAAAATAAAATAAAATAAAATAAAATAAAATAAAATAAAATAAAATAAAATAAAATAAAATAAAATAAAATAAAATAAAATAAAATAAAATAAAATAAAATAAAATAAAATAAAATAAAATAAAATAAAATAAAATAAAATAAAATAAAATAAAATAAAATAAAATAAAATAAAATAAAATAAAATAAAATAAAATAAAATAAAATAAAATAAAATAAAATAAAATAAAATAAAACAAAATAAAATAAAACAAAATAAAATAAAATAAAATAAAATAAAATAAAATAAAATAAAATAAAATAAAATAAAATAAAATAAAATAAAATAAAATAAAATAAAATAAAATAAAATAAAATAAAATAAAATAAAATAAAATAAAATAAAATAAAATAAAATAAAATAAAATAAAATAAAATAAAATAAAATAAAATAAAATAAAATAAAATAAAATAAAATAAAATAAAATAAAATAAAATAAAATAAAATAAAATAAAATATAAATAAAAAATAAAATAAAACTAAATAAAAAGAAATAAAAAATAAAAATAAAATGAAATAAAATAAAAAAAAAATAAAATAAAATAAAATTAAATAAAAAAAAATTAAATAAAACAAAAAGCAGTCTAAAATTTTTTTTTTTTTTTGGTTTGTTTGAATGTAATTGAATTTTGTCCACAAAAACTTTATATATATGCGGCTCAGCGGTGGAGCAGTCGGTTGTTACTCCTGAGCGCTTGCGTTATTTGGTTGAAAATTAAAACTTTTAGGTTTAAAATTAAAACTTTTCGGTTCAAATTTAAAACTATTTAATTTTGCCAACAACATTTATGTGTGCGATTTAGTTCAGTGGTAGAGCAGACGGGCATGATGTGGGGTGTCTTGGTTCAAATTCCCGCCAACGGACAAAAAATTTATTTTATCTTAAAAAAATTGTTAAAGCATTTCTTGTTTATAATTGAAACCCGACTCATTTAGGTCATTTTCATGAAAACTGGTCTAGATTGAATTTGAATCCAAATTTGGTTTGGTCATATATGTAGTCCAAAAAAGTTCAAAATTTAGGTTCAAATTTTTAACCCTGTAAAACTAAACTGCCTCGATACTAACTATCTCACCATTCGACATGGAGCGACCCATTTGTAAGTGTGTTTATATTTTTTTTTTTTTTTTTTTTGTTGGTAGCATCTACCATTAGCCATAATCTTGTGTCAATTGTTAATTAACAATCTATCTTTTTACTATCGAATTTTTATGACAACTTTAAAATTCGATTATGAGTAACGGCTATACTCGTTTCTATGTACATGAGTACTTATAATCGGTGCCAGCGATCAAATACTACCGTATTGCTCTGGTTGGGCAGAATCGGCATCCACAAAGGTGGTATTTATTTTGCTTGGCTGGTGTAAATTCTCAGCAATGAATTTTGTGTTTTGCTTCTATTTTGTCTTAAGTAATGCGAGTTTTAAATTTCAGCAACTTGTTTACGCAGCGAAATAGCAGCCTGACATTATCTTAAAAATAAAAAAGCAAAACAGAACAGTGACACTCCAGGTCTCCCGTTAGACAACAAAACAAACTGGACTTACTTCGTTTTATAGTGTCACGGTAGAGCATAGGCCGGCAATTACTTTCCTGGGAGGAAAATTCCAATGCTTTAATATAACAGGCGCTCTCTCCGTGCCGACTACTGCGGTAGAGGTGTGACTTGAGAAGTAAAAAAAAAAACTTGTTACATGCACTTATTTTTTGAAATCACCAGGAAATATTTTTTTAATCGTCTTGAAATTTTTTATTATTCAGGAAATAACTTTACATAAATGAAGTTTTTGTCTTCTTTGTTGATTAAACATATGGCAACCCTTTGGCTTACGAAATTTTAAACAGGTGGCAACATTTTCCATTAATTTCATATCAAAATTTGCAATATCTATTATTTTTCATTTCGTCACAATCTTCGATATATTTGGCACATATTAATGATATTTGGATTTATATTGACATGGCTATGATTTAGTAATAATATGGTCATTTAGTGGTGGAAAAACTTTCAAATTCCTTAATTTTTTTCTATTTAGTAAAATTTTCAAGGTATGGAACCGATTTATATAACCTTTCGGTTTCGGTTTCCAAATAAAAACATGACCACAAGAAATATTGCTACTACAAAACTCAAGTATATACCCAAATGCAAAAATGTCTCCAAATTTATAACATTTTTGCCTGTGGCGATGATGGATTTTTTCCAGTAGGTATGGTAATAAATAAAACTTTCGTTATTTATGGACAAAATTTCTGCAAAATAAATTTTAATAAGTGTGATGCTTTTTTAGACGGGCCACTAAACATTTTTTTTCGTATCTCGTAAATTTTTTTCGATTTTTTCATTCAAATACAGTTCAATTTCAATAGGAATTTCGATACTAAGTTCAAAACGTGTCCTTTCCCTGCAAAAATCTAGAATACTCCGTTCGATATCTAAAGAATATCAGAGTGCCCCAAATGTAATCCTTTTTCATTTAAAAAATGTGCTCCAATTGCCATTGCGATGTCCTAGGACTGCCCCTGCGCGTTGGGGGTTTAGAATGCACCCGAGGTAGGCATACCGGCCGTAAGAGGCGACTAATATGCACATAGGTAATGACTTGCTAACTTGGTTGTTGATCTACGGATATGATGCCTCTCATTACACATCTTCTCCTTCCTCGCGAATGGAAGGATGACATGACCTAGAAGGTTCCACTGATCATACCAAATCGCTGCCACGACAGTCGGGCAGTATCCGGGCTCATATCCGGCCAAGGACTGTCAATTTCGGCATCACTCTCCGAAAACTTCGGGGAGTGTTTTTGCCATTAACAACAACAACAACATGTCCTAGGGCTGGACCACCTACTCCAACCTTCACAGCAAGACCAATTCTAAGTGCAATTTTGACAATAAGCTCACGTTTACTACAACAAAAGACACCTCAAATTATTGTAACGATGTATAACGATGAATAAGATCGTGTTTGCATTGCAAACATCATATGTTTTCAAGGTACCGTAATGTTTCACATCGTTCTTTTGATGTGCATACGCCGTTTTGCACTTTTAACCAGATAATCTTTACAACTATCCTTATCTGGTTAAAAAAAAACAAGTGATCTTTACAATTCACTCATGCCTCTTATCCTGCTTGTTATAATTTTAAATGCCTTATCTAAGTATTTAAATACATTTGTAAGGCAAAAAAAAACCTGTCCTTGTGTCCCCATAGTACAACATGCGCCACATCTTATGAAAACTGGTCTTGCATACATGGGATTAACCGCAACCACCCTCCGACACTTAATTTGGTTTTATCACATCTAAAATATTTTTACAACGATTTATTACAGGCAACTTATTTTTAAATAGAAACTGGTTTTATGATTAGGGCAAGTTTGTGTTGACAACATTAAGCAAAGAAGGAAGAAATTTATTTAGATTTTCTATTGAATAAGCGGAAAATTTCGTAAGAAAATCTCATATGCGCTTTTTTTTTGTAAAACGGTGGGAGTGACTTGTATCTTTATTGGTTATACCTAGTGGTGTGCTTAGCGGCCAAACTATAAAAACTTTTTTCGACTTTGAATTTTAAGGATTTTTTCATGACCTAATAAAACAATCGATTTTTCGCTAGGTCTTGGGCTGAGGCAAAAAAGTTCCACTACGCATACCCAAAAAAATAACTTTCGAGCCTGCGAAATTTCACTTTTTTGATTTTTTTTCGACTATGATTTTTAAGGATTTTTCATGACCTACTAAAACAAATTTCATTTGATTCTAAAATTTTTATTTATACTCTATACGACTTAAAAATGTCCGCTAAAAACGTTGGAGATAACAGTTTTTTGAAAAAAAAAAAAAATTATTTCTTCGGTTTTGGGTGATTCGCACTGCAGTCTTTCGTTGGTTAGCAAGCAAGTATCGATTTGTTTTGGATTTTTTTTATTGCAGTTCTTTTTATTGACGTTTTGGCAGTAACAACACCAAAAATATTACAAACAACACTTTTGATTCGGTGCAAAAGTGTCATTGTACAAAATCTTGCGTATTGATCCCAAAGTGACTTCAAAGTGGTCCCAAAGTGACACAAAGTGGTCCCCAAGTGGTCAATAAGTGCTCCCCAAGTGGTCCGAAAGTGGTCCATAAGTCGTTCGAAAGTGACAGAAAGTGATCGATAAATGATCCGAAAGTGGTCAATAAGTGATCCAAAAGTGACACAAAGTGGTCCGAAGGTGACGCAGAGTAGTCCCCAAGTACCAAAAGTGTCTCCAAGTATAAAGTGTCCCTGAAGTATAAATAAAAAACACATTATTTATATTTAAATTCAGACTTTTTCAATTCACTTACGGACCACTTTGTGTTACTTTCGGACCACTTGGGGACAACTTTTGTCACTTGGGGACCACTCTGTGCTTTACGGTATGCAATGCTTGCATGTCTTGAAATCAAAACCGAATCAATGGTCAATCGTATCAGTTGCCTTTCGAGATAGATGTAAAGCAAGACAGTTGTCTTGTAAGTATATAAACACCAACTGCGCTCTCTCATACGCTCGGAAACTGTTCGGCTCAAACGTTGCTTTGGTGTCGTGTCGTGCATGTAGTTAATAGCGTTTTCTTTTCTGCGCGAAAATGTCGCTCTCGACGCATGCCCGCTAAAAGCCATGTTCTGTTGTAAAATTGGCATTACCTTCATAGAGGGCATCATTATATTTTCTCAACCACCCTACCCTATAAAATTGCAAAAAGGCAACAGTTCTTGCCCTCGCTGTCGTTGACGGTGCGATTATTTGCCCTGATAAATGGCAATAACAAATAAAAACACTATGCAGGCCTTTAATACATGCAAATTTTTATATGGGATATACATTACATTATACATTACCAAGCATTACCTTTTCCCACTGGGAATGGTTCATAATATTTTCATACCAATGGAATCGCCATTGCCATAACTTATCTTCCTTAGAGAAATTAAGATTGACTTAACTGTACAATTATGGCACACTGTACACGAAGGGTATTAATACCAGGTCAGTCTCCTTACAGATTAAAAAAAAGTTGCAGCATACGGTTTGTTGTATACAATTGAGCTCATTAAAAATTACAGCCTTCTTGTTATAAACCTTTCGATCAAATGTAATTAGTGTTATTTATTGAGATGTCATGACTAACATTAGCAACTACATATGCACTTCAAATTTAATATAGATCTTGATATATACCTATAAATATATCTCCATTTGTCAAATTTTTTTCGGTCTGACTTGCTGACTTTGTCAATGAACTTGACTTACGGACGGGCGTGTATGAAAGTGAATGCGCCTCATTTTACAGTTAACAAGTTTTTATTTATATAACTAACAACAATGCGATGAAGTTCATTATAAATAAAATATAATGAAATCAAATCACGTCTGTGATGCTGCGCTCACTGTCAACAGTCACACATCAAACTACGAGAGCTTCCTGTTGGCAAAAGGAAAACAACAAAGCAACAATTTTTTTTTGTTTCCTTGTGTTTCATGTAGTAGGCATCTGCATTTGGTAACATGATCTTCTACTAACTACGTTCAGATGACTGAGAAGCTATGGCATGTTTATATCCAATTTTCAGTTTATAATGTTGCAAGCACCAAGGTGTTGTAAGAAAATACAATGTTGCAAGCGGTATCTCTTTCAGTTATCGAAGGATACAGTGTCAAAAGTATGGATGCATGTTTGTTGTTCAATTAGCTAGTTGGAATGGTTGTTTAGATACAATGTTGCAGTGATTGGCAAATACTATAATATCTTTATGTAAGTCATATATTGATTGATGTGTTGATTGTGTTTGATTGATTTATTTAATACATTTGCTATGATAGATATTATGTACTCGATTTAACAGTAATTAGATTTTTGGTAAACAGTCGAATACAGTAATCGGTGGCAGTCAAGCCGTTTAACGGGTATATCGTAAGTTAATTCAAGTAAGCAATAACATGCGGGTTTTTTTATTATATATTTTTTGCTTTTAAATTTTTTTATTTTATAATATTTTTTGTTATTTATTTTATTTGATTTTTTTGTTTTATTTTGTTGTAATTGTGTTTTTTATAATTTTATTCCATCTAATTTTTTAGCTTTTTCTATTAATATTTTATTTTATTTTATCTCAATTTTTTATTTCGTTTTATTGTATTTTTTTTTTTTTTTTTAATTTTATTTTTCTCTTTTTCATTATTATATTTGTTTTTTTATATTAGTTTATTGTTTATTTTATTTTATTTTATTTTATTTTATTTTATTTGATTTTATTTTATTTGATTTTATTTTATTTTATTTTATTTTATTTAAGTGTATGTTATGAGTTTGTGGTCATTAATTTGAGAATCTTTGAAACTTTGGTGGACTTTTGACCGTTTTGTGAATAATTTTTCTTAAATTATTCTATGTTTTTATTATTAGTGAACAAGATGGAAAAGTAACAACAATTACAAGCTACCATGATTACGTAATTTCGGCCTTGCTCCCTGTGAAAATAAGCTGCAGCTGTCAGTAAAATGATCACGGGGTGCACTAAAATCCTTGACACTGCTAGTATAAATGGCGGTCGATTGATGTCGCTCTAGTTGTCGATAAGGTAGTATAAAAACAAACAAACAAAATAAAATGAATACATACTAAGTCAACATGATGGATATAAGCTAGCAATAATCTCAACGCAGCTTGGTGTAAGAGGTACACACTGCGGGCTTAGAAATTCCTAATCCCCTTGGTTCTTGGTTCGATGACCAACAAAAGGTGATGAAAAATTTCTAAACACAAAGCCATTTGATAAGTGCCCTTGAGCAAGGCCGAAATTACGTAATCATGGTAGCTTGTAATTGTTGTTACTTTTCCATCTTGTTCACTAATAATAAAAACATAGAATAATTTAAGAAAAATTATTCACAAAACGGTCAAAAGTCCACCAAAGTTTCAAAGATTATTTTATTTAATTTAATTTTATTTTATTTTATTTTATTTTATTTTATTTTATTTTATTTTATTTTATTTTATTTTATTTTATTTTATTAACTTTATTTAAGAGCTCTAGGCCAATAATCAAAAGACTACAACTTAAATTTTTCTTTTGATATTTTTTTATTGAATTGATCAGCCGATATTTCGATTTCAGTCCGAAATCATCATCAGGGCTGAAATAAATAAATTAAAATTTTTTATAAAACCTTTTTTTTACAAAATAATTTTACAAAAAATTTTTCACTAACTCCCTAATACACAACACTTACACTCTTGGCTAAGCCTTATTGATTATTATACATTTTTCTGTATCTGTTTTGTAGTTGATTCGCTTATCGCTCGGCGTGCTAATTAAATTTTATATGAGATATTTCTATATTGCTACTAACCTCTTTATGAAAATAAATTCAGAAAACAACTACTCAGTACCGTTAATTAGTATTAATGTAAGTTCATAAGTACCTAGATGGTTATTATTTTCTTGGTACTCGGAATGCCATTGTTACCCTTCTGCATTTGTGTTTTAACTTTTTGACGTAAATAAACTCGATTGCCCTGTTCTAACATAAATATTTCGGTAATTTGTACAGAAATGTTTTCGGACGGTAATAGCTTTTAGTGCCAATATGGGTTTCATTTCCTCTAAAAATTTGTCAATGTCAATATTTGACCATCAATGACTTTTTATTCTCTGTTATCACTTAACTTCGTTTCATTTAAAGCATAGGCCGGCAATTACTTTCCTGGGAGGAAAATTCCAATGCTTTAATATAGTAGGCGCTCTCTCTGTGCCGACTACTGATTTAAAGCTATCTTGTCAAATCTATGTCAATAAAGGGGCTAAGAGAATGACTTGTGATTGATTTTATCTCATATTGAAATTATCTGTACATTTGAATTTTGAAAGTTAAAAAGAGACAATGAAAGAATAAAAACGATTTGGTTGCAATAAAACACTTCGCAGCATGGCATTGCGATTGTCAATGGGTGTTAAACCAAGGATAAAATCATACCGTTGTTACTAATCTAACTACAAATTTGATATTGATCTCATACACTTTCAAAGGGTCAAGTTTTTTGTAATGCGAGTGAACGCGTATATATTTGGTACATTAGGGTGCACCTTTGTTTTATCTAGTCCACAAATGTATGTACTTATACTAAATATAGTAATGAAAGGTCATGAAATCATGCGTTTGCGAAACATTAAGTGAGATAAAGACTGAAGAGAATGACATTATGTGTAGTGATCGGCGAGAATATCGTGCTTGTTTTTAAAATTAAGACATTTACACATCGAGACTCGGCTGTTTACTTCTCACTAGGAGAAAAGGTCGTATTAGTGCGATTGGTACTCAAGTCTGTACTTTACATGGGTTAATGATAAAACTCACGCCTGGGTATATAAGTAGCGGTTTCGCTTTAACTTTAAATTTATTTTATTAGATTACTGTATTGTCATACACTTTATTGACTTAAACCAAAAAAAAAAAAAAAAACAATACTAATTGACTACACTGTACAACAGACATTTTGCTACTCAAGTCATTATTTCCACTTACTACCAACCAGTCTTTTGCGTAAAACATTGATTAATTCATATTTTTAACTTTAGCTATTTCTATCGTTAAAAAAAATTAGATATTAGTTCAATTTGAACGCTGTCGTATGGGGTTTATGAACAGAAAAAATAATGCCGTTAGAAAATGGTCTCGAGTTTTTGAAGTTAACTTCTTAGGCGGCGATATGAAGTTTTGATTGAGTGTACAATTTGAGAAAATTGATGATGATGCAACGGAAATTATGCAACGGAAATAGAAATTGTAGTCGCCTTTCAGGCGTATGTTGCAGACTCTCAGGTGTAGGCGATTTTTACCACCATGTTTAGCTGTGCAAATAAAATAGGAGGTGAAATTCGAGGATCTAGCTAACATTGCACAAATTGTAATAGTTAGGCCGATCCGAATTCGTGGGTGTTGCCACTTAGGGCCGTTTACAGGGTTGCCACCTATCCCAATTTTATTTTTAATTTAGAGCTATATATGCCAATATGGGTATCAAATAAAAGGTATTATCGACCGTATTCCAAATAAAATAGTTTCAAGCAGGGTTGCCACTTAGGGTTTCCACCTAACAGCAATTTATTTATTTTTTCATATATCTCAGGAGCTGCTTGACCGATTTTTTTTTTTTGGGGTTATGGCAATAGAAAGAAAAACATTAGAGCGTCGAAAAAAATTATATCGATGATCGTAAAAACTTCGATATGATATTATGTCGCTGTTTCTTTCTGCAGAAGCAATTTTTACTTCGTTTATGGATATCACGTAAAAGTTAAATGGGTCACAATAGAAGATCTCGGGGAGCACGTTTTGCAAAGAGAGGTGAGAATGCTGTACTATAAATGTGTTCAATATAAATTATATGCTTGAAATAGAGTTTGAAGACAAAAATTTAAATATGTTGTACAGTGTTATTAATCATTAAAATTTCTTTTTGAGACTAATAAATTATCCGAATAATTTTTTCATCATCAACTGGTTATGTGAGAACAATGCAAAATATTTTTTAATTGCTAGTCAACAGGTTAGGGTTGTTCTTACTCATTTATAACTTACTTAATTAAACAAGAAACAAATAAAAATTGTCAATCATTTATTTTTGTTTTTTTTTTTTGTTTCTTAACATAGCAGGTTATCGAAATATAGTACATGAAATGGAAAATGTATTTACTTTGACTGTCAGTGGAGCTTTGTAAGTACAATAGAGCCCAGACCCGTAAGACATCACCCATTTTATAAAGGATGAAACCATTACCCCTGGATAATCCTCCCCGAATCTAGAACAGTAGTGGGCACGGGGAGAGCGCCTGCTATATTAAAGCATTGGAATTTTCCTCCCAGGAAAGTAATTGCCGGCCTATGATCTAAAACGACTGTGAAAATTTCCAAGCTGTAACCATGTCCGGGGCCCAGGAATCAGGGGTCAAAGTCGCCAAAATTGGAAATCGATTTCTCTTATTTTAGAATGGATGATTTTCACATTTTTGTCGTAGAATACCACCCTGAGTTAGTATCTACCGTTGTGAGACCCGTAAGAATGTCCGGGTTTCAACTAGACACCCCAAGCTCGCGGATTTTCTTATGGAAATTAGTTTAACGGATTTGGTCAACTTTGGTTGTTTCTAAGTACCCAATTTTTTACCATTATTGTAGAACACTACCGTTAAGTAGTATCAGGCATTTTTAGACTTCGCCCCATGACAAAAGCTTCAGCCAGACACCTCAAAGCTCGGGAAACTTTTATTTGTTTAAGCGAGTTTGTCCAATTTGGCCGATTTTAAGTGACGGATCTTTAAAAATGTGTCGTAGAACACTACCCCTAAGTAGGATCTAGTGTTTTGGACTTCGTTCCATTGCAAAAACTTCTGCCAGTCACCTCAAAACTCGGGAATTTTCTTTAATTCTAACTGCGATTTCATTTGAGTGGGTTTGTCCTACTTTCGCTGTTTTTATGTTAGAAACTCGAAACCGGTATATTTTTTGTATCTTATCAAAGGGGGGTTTGCTTACTTTAGAAATTCGAAACAGGTTTTTTTTGTTGCCTAAAAATATAAAATTCCTTTATTCAGTGCTTTTTTACGGTAAGAATTGCAAATCGTGTCTTAAGAAGACAACAACTGTTTTTGGTAAAAATTCGACCGTTCGCACACCTTCATAACTACCGATAAATGATTAAAGATTTTGAATGGATTATTTTCCAACATAAGACATTTCGTCATACCCATTTAGATAGGTATTCAATAGCGGAATATGGAATATTTCTGGAAGATTTATGCTCTCACCCACGATTCCCAAAACAAGTATCGAAGGAAGGTTAACGGTGAACTGTACGAGCTTTACACCCATATAAGCATAGAGCAAGAAAAGAAAACCCAAACGCTCCGCTGGCTAGGTCGTTATGAGAAACTGACAGGGACACCGAGTTTGGTAAGAGAGGAAGACCCAGTCTCGACTAAGACGGGGTAAACAGTTGGAGTATGGCGTGGCGTGGACAATTTGCGCCATTGGTCGCTGGTCGACCAAAAGTTAGCTCCCATTAGAAAAGGCGATTTCTTAGTTATGGAGGTTACCTATTCTAGCTATTCTATTCTATTAATTTTAGAAAGGCGTAGAGCCCAGTAGGCATAGCTTAAGACAATTCGCTCCTTACTTATTTCCCTTAACTCTAATTTTCAAGGATTTCCTGCTTGAACAAATTTTCCTCAAATAATTACACTTCCACATTTAGTTTAGGAAAGCAGTCTGTGCTATCAGTTGCCGCAATAGCTTAAAAGCATTTTCATCAATTTTGAATCAATTTTGAGGAGTGGCGCTGTAGTAACATTGCTAGGCGGATGTATGTCTAAGTGGTTCCGTGAAGCAGACCCAATTTTCATGAGAATGTGTAAACGACTCATTTATTGATGAAATTTAAAAACAAAAAAGATAAAATGCAAAGAAAACGAAGAAAAAAACCAAGCCAAAACAATGTGACAGCAATGAATATAATAAGCTTGAGCTTAATGAGTAACGACATTCATAAGATATCTGTTATGCTTTCCTGCTGTGACTGGTCCACTTTGTGAGATGGGCATGACGTACAGTCGGTCGCGGACATTCAATCATCCACCTTGTGGAAAATTACTTAACACACTAATAAGGCTTAAAAAAGTGATTAAATTCGCACAAATGCAATACAGACACGCGGGATCCAATCCAAAACAGTTAAAATTAGTTAAAAATAGAAATGAAAAACAAAACAAGAAAATCGATCAAAAATAGTTTGACTTGTTTGCTGTTTTGTTTTCGCAATAAATCAGTCTTCTTATAATAAGGAAAAACTAATAAACGAGAAAACATGCATTACCTATTTATAAACAAGTATACATATATGTATGTACGAGTATGTGAAGTGGTTATGTACGCTTATTTTTGAGCAGCGTTGTTGTCTATAATTATAATTGTTTAAATTTATATATATGTAAACATTGTACAAATCCACCAAGTTTTCGCAATTTTTGAATGCCAACGGTTAAATGAAAAAGAGATTTGAAGGAAAATATGCGCTTAACTAATCAACAGCTCCAAAATATTATTTGTTGTGTCAAGTGCAACACAATTTGTATGCTATGTATTGCTATATATACTTGCTATCCGCAGATATTGGAATGTTGCATACAAGTGTCCATATTTTCATATTTTGCAACTACTTCTTTGTAAACAAATTTAAATAGGCTAAAGCGTTTGAGAGACAGTTTGGCCAGCACAAATAAATTTTTTAAGTGAATACTCTTAATCTCTTTTGTGGTATACACACGTCTGTGAAAGAACAAAGCATGACAGTCGTCGCTTGTTAGGGACAACCATTACCATACCATTACCATACCATTACCATACCATTACCATACCATTACCATACCATTACCATACCATTACCATACCATTACCATACCATTACCATACCATTACCATACCATTACCATACCATTACCATCCCATTACCATCCCATTACCATACCATTACCATACCATTACCATACCATTACCATACCATTACCATACCATTACCATACCATTACCATACCATTACCATACCATTACCATACCATTACCATACCATTACCATACCATTACCATACCATTACCATACCATTACCATACCATTACCATACCATTACCATACCATTACCATACCATTACCATACCATTACCATACCATTACCATACCATTACCATACCATTACCATACCATTACCATACCATTACCATACCATTACCATACCATTACCATACCATTACCATACCATTACCATACCATTACCATACCATTACCATACCATTACCATACCATTACCATACCATTACCATACCATTACCATACCATTACCATACCATTACCATACCATTACCATACCATTACCATACCATTACCATACCATTACCATACCATTACCATACCATTACCATACCATTACCATACCATTACCATACCATTACCATACCATTACCATACCATTACCATACCATTACCATACCATTACCATACCATTACCATACCATTACCATACCATTACCATACCATTACCATACCATTACCATACCATTACCATACCATTACCATACCATTACCATACCATTACCATACCATTACCATACCATTACCATACCATTACCATACCATTACCATACCATTACCATACCATTACCATACCATTACCATACCATTACCATACCATTACCATACCATTACCATACCATTACCATACCATTACCATACCATTACCATACCATTACCATACCATTACCATACCATTACCATACCATTACCATACCATTACCATACCATTACCATACCATTACCATACCATTACCATACCATTACCATACCATTACCATACCATTACCATACCATTACCATACCATTACCATACCATTACCATACCATTACCATACCATTACCATACCATTACCATACCATTACCATACCATTACCATACCATTACCATACCATTACCATACCATTACCATACCATTACCATACCATTACCATACCATTACCATACCATTACCATACCATTACCATACCATTACCATACCATTACCATACCATTACCATACCATTACCATACCATTACCATACCATTACCATACCATTACCATACCATTACCATACCATTACCATACCATTACCATACCATTACCATACCATTACCATACCATTACCATACCATTACCATACCATTATGGTCGCGATATAAATGCATATGTAAGAGAGGTTTACTTCTCTTTCTCTTGTCAGTCTTGTTTACATGGGCGCCGTAACCAGTCCTAACTGCTAACTAGCTAATCGGTAATTAATTGTACGCCGACCCATTTACAATCCTTATTTTTAAGTTTTTTTTTTGTTTACTTTGCATTGAGAAAATGTTTGCCAAATTGCACTTGCAGAAAGTCGACTTAATATTTTAAACTTCATTTGTAGCTATTGTTGGCTACGCATGCGCAATGAAATTGGCAATAAAATTTGCAACTGAAGTCAACAAAACTCGAGCACATACAATTTTCATGGACTATTATTTGGCATTTAATTGTCTTGAATGCGCATTGAAGCAATCATTTTTGTAGTTCGTTAGCTCAGTAAGTACTTAGTAGTTACTAGTATATAAAAATTTAAAATTTAATTATAAGTACATGCGAATATCTCTCCATTCACATAGTCTACCCATATCAATTACATTGAATATAATTTTTATCTTTTTTCCTAGGCATATGAAATCGAAACCAATAAATTTTTATGTTAATTTTTTTTAAAGCATTATCTGTGTTACGAGTTCTCATTGTCTTCAAGCATTCAAATTTGTTCATTCGGATTGGTGGTCGATCAAAATTTTTAATTGCTAATTTGCAAGTAGCTTATTTATTGATCAGCCAATGAATGCAAATATGATTGAAGGCGGAATGTGTTTCAATTGTTTTCGCTGTGATATATCAACACGACAGACGAAGGTCGTGTGTCCGTAGCTTTCTCTTACCATGATAAAATATGAAACAAAAATTTGAATTTATTGTGTAATAGCACGCGACCTTGACAGTTGAAAGGTTTTGCATAGATAAGAAAAATCACACTTCATCAATAATCCATTTTTGTGGCACGGTAGTTGGTTGTTTTTGTGGTAGGCATAACTGCATGAAAAATCTTTATTCGCAAAGATTTGTCATTGCTCTCCTTAAAGACCTTCAGCTACACTGAGCATAATTATGTCATACACTTCCAAGCTTTAGATAGTAAAAGGGAGACTTTGCGAAAAATGTTTACCAAAGCTTTGATTTTAATGAAAGTTTCATCTAAAACCCACAGTAGTTACCACTATATATTTCGTTTTTTCTTTTGGAATTGATTTCAGTTTCTGTGTCTACATATTTCAATTCCAAATTTTGTTTTTGGGCTTAGTTCAGTTCTGCTTCATTCCATTTCAAGGTTCTGTTTAAGTTCCGGTGTCAGTTTCGATGTCCTGCTTTAGCTTTGATTACTGTCGCGTTTTCAGGTTCGTTCCCAGTTGCTTACTATTCACAGTTTCGATTCCAGCTGCGGAAACAGGGTCATTTCCCGTCATGATAACCGTTTCGTGTCCATTCTGGCTTCCTGGTGCGTTTCCTGCCTTTTCCATTTGTAATTTTTTTCACTTTCGATTCCAGTTTCGTTTTGAAGTTCGTTTCCCATTTTTGTTTGCAACCCAAATTCCAACTCCGGTTTCGTTTCCAGTTGCAAGTTTAGTAAAACGTTCCTTTCTTTTCCACCTGTATATCTGATTTCATTTTGGTTTCAAATCCTGTTTCAAGTCCCGTTCAGTTTTCTGTTGCAATTACAGTTCCAGTTTCATTTCCAGCTCCACTCCAATTCCATTTTCGCTTTCAATTCCTGTCTCGTTTCCAGTTCGAATTCCAATTCCATTTTCATTTCCATTTCCAGTTGTAAGAAATAAATCCCGTAATTTTCGGTATCTAAAAAGGCCCTTGACATCCATAGTACACACATTAGCCTAGGCCGAATTTTTTCCTTAACTATCATAGGATCAGGATAACATAAATCTCAAAATATAGGATAGGTGTACTATCTTCAAGGGCATGCCTCATGGTCAGAGCATATATTTACCTATACTCAACATCTTTATCTTTCAAAAAGTCGATCCAATCTAATGTTTGTTTTAACATGAATATCATAGTTATTAAGACTCACGCCTCCACTGGTCATTCCCTTGTGTTAACAATGAATTCTAATTAGTGCAAACATTGTTTTCTATGTTATTGTTCAACGTTCATTACCACTGCTTGGTATGGCAATTTTTTCGGCTTTTCTTTTGTTCCTTCTCTCAGCTTTTGCTGAATTTTTGCGTAGTCAGTTTTCGTGCTCAGCCAAATAGGCAGAAGTTAACAACTGGTTTTGCATAGTACACACCAAACTTTTACTTTCGTAGCCTAACCCATGCTAGACAACGGGAAACCCTGGCATGCATGAGTACACAAACTAAACAAATGAACCCAGTTCAAGTACGGAAAACCGCATGTGGCTAATTCACTAGAAGGCATACCAATACCGGATTGAAGTAGCTAGCAGAAATTCATTATGTGTAGCTATGGATACCATTTGATATTAGTATGCAGTGGACACAGCCAAAAGGTGATTTGCAAAAATAAAAAAATGTGCAACGCTTGCATTTAAACAGGATTAGGTAAATAACAAAATTGATTGCGCAATTTGGAATTTTCCTAAAACTTTTATACTAAGCCAAATCTAGGCTGCAATGCTACCCACATTCATTTACTTGCCCCACAGCATACCTATGCACATACATACAAAATTTACGCTAATACTAAGGTGTAAGATTTATGCTAACACATTATGTTGAAAATAAATAAGAGTTGCAAATGAAAATATCACTTTAAGTTTATAAATGATTGCTTGTTTTTGTTGTTGATTGCCTATGTACCTATTTTGTTAAATGATATTTTTTTCTTCAGACTGAGTTGTCGCGTGTTCCTCTACAGTTTAGAATGTCAATGAGGAAATTTTTAGCCACTGTAAAGTCTGTATGACTATTTTGACTGTAAATTACTACCCGGTTATAAACAGGAGATATGAGATATATGTATATGCTAGGATTTTAATATTGTTTTACCTTTATGACAACTAAGAGCTTCAAAATATGCTTCAAAAAACGCCGTATGTCAAAACATGTTTGAAAAACGCATGATCCCAATCTTTAAGCAACAACGCCCTATTTAAAAAATTGGTTTAAGAACACTCTATCTAAGACCGAGTTTTAAATATGCCCCATCTGAACGAATATCCAACACATTTTGAACTGAGATGGGGCGGTTTTGTATTAAATTTTGAAACAGGTTGTTGTAAAAAAAATATTTTGAAATAGCGCGATCTTCCACTCAGCTGTCGATATGAAGAGTTCTATGCAAAAACAGTATCTCAAAAACATTACAAAGTTGTGGCATTGCATCAGTTTATAGGAAAAATGTAAGGTTGTACAAGTTTGAGAGTAATCGAAAACTGTATACTCAGCTATACAATTTTTTATCTTGCTTAATATAATTTTTTGCTTTATTTTTTTTTTGTTTTTGTTTTTGTATTAAAGTTTATTTTATTTTTTATACATTTTTTGTTTTCTTTGTGTTATTCTATGTCATTTCGTCTCATTTTTTTTAATTTATTCTATTTTATTTTTTTATTTTTTTTTTATGTTATCGACTTTTTTTAATTTTGAATAATTTTTTTTATTGTAGTTTTTTATTTTTTTTTATTTTATTGTATTTTTTTTTATTTTCCATTTTTTCGTTTTATTTTAATTATTATTTTTTTATTGTATTTCATTTATTTTTTATTTTTTTTAATTTTATTTTATTTTATTTTATTTTATTTTATTTTATTTTATTTTATTTTATTTTATTTTATTTTATTTTATTTTATTTTATTTTATTTTATTTTATTTTATTTTATTTTATTTTATTTTATTTTTTTTTATTTTATTTTATTTTGTTTTATTTTATTTTATTTTATTTTATTTTGTTTTATTTTATTTTATTTTATTTTATTTTATTTTATTTTATTTTATTTTATTTTATTTTATTTTATTTTATTTTATTTTATTTTATTTTATTTTATTTTATTTTATTTTATTTTATTTAATTTTATTTTATTTAATTTTATTTTATTTTATTTTATTTTATTTTATTTTCTTTTATTTTATTTTATTTTATTTTATTTTATTTTATTTTATTTTATTTTATTTTATTTTATTTTATTTTATTTTATTTTATTTTATTTTATTTTATTTTATTTTATTTTATTTTATTTTATTTTATTTTATTTTATTCTATTTTATTTTATTTTATTTTATTTTATTTTATTTTATTTTATTTTATTTTATTTTATTTTATTTTATTTTATTTTATTTTATTTTATTTTATTTTATTTTATTTTATTTTATTTTATTTTATTTTATTTTATTTTATTTTATTTTATTTTATTTTATTTTATTTTATTTTATTTTATTTTATTTTATTTTATTTTATTTTATTTTATTTTATTTTATTTTATTTTATTTTCTTTTATTTTATTTTATTTTATTTTATTTTATTTTATTTTATTTTATTTTATTTTATTTTATTTTATTTTATTTTATTTTATTTTATTTTATTTTATTTTATTTTATTTTATTTTATTTTATTTTATTTTATTTTATTTTATTTTATTTTATTTTATTTTATTTTATTTTATTTTATTTTATTTTATTTTATTTTATTTTATTTTATTTTATTTTATTTTATTTTATTTTATTTTATTTTATTTTATTTTATTTTATTTTATTTTATTTTATTTTATTTTATTTTATTTTATTTTATTTTATTTTATTTTATGTTATTTTATTTTATTTTATTTTATTTTATTTTAATTTATTTTATTTTATTTTATTTTATTTTATTTTTGTTGTAATTGTGTCTGAAATTTTTATTTAAATTGTTTACTTTTGGGAAAATATGCCAACTATACTTAAACAGCTGGGTATATAATGTTCTTTTAAATTTAAACTTGTTATGATTATAACTGTCGCAAACGATTTGAAAATAGGTACATTTTGATATGAATAAACTGCACGCATGCGCCAAAACACCCGGCACTTATTTACCATTTGACCAAAACACTACCCACGCTCTAGCACATTCCCAGCCGCATTGCTTCATACTTGAGTGCTAATGTTAAACCAATTTTTTGCATAAATTATCTGAAATTAGTGCAATAAAGTAGCAGCTAAAAAAAGTAACAAACAAAATTCTAATATGGCCTTAATTAATCAATTTTTTATGGTCGTAGTAACTTTATTTCTGGAAAATGAGATGTGGACATAATTATAATGCTTTTCCAGTTTTTCCGTGTCGCGTTGAATATTTTTACTGTTGTTGTTTTATATTTCAAAATTTGTAATTTTTGTAGTTGTGTGCACGTTGTTGTGTCTGGTTGTCACTCTTGTTATCGAAGGATTGAGCAATTTTCCAACATGCGACCACATATATGTACATATGTAGGTAATGCGAAAACATCAAATAACACCCAAAAGTACACGCGTTCAAGGCATGTTTCTGGTTTTTTAATGCTTTTTGCTATTCAAATTAATTATTTTTCGTTTGATTTATGCATTATTGAGTACTGTACGCAGTATTTGTTTTACATAAGGCCATAGGCGGGTTTCCAAATAAAAGTAACTGGACTAAAACCGTTATATTGACATGCGTGCAATTATACAAAACTTCAAAAAAAAAAAAAACAATAGGGGATTCATCAAACCTCATAAGTTTAGTTATACATTTATTAACTCGGTTAAATGAACGACCTAGATAAGTTTATATGTACATGATGTCAAAGAAAAACTTTTTATTTCGAAATTCTAATTAAAAAAGGAATTTTCGACCCATTTTCAGCATGTTCTCCTATTTTTGTCCAGTGTGCATTAATGCATTAAAAAAATTACATGTCGAACGACGTCATTGAATTGGATAAGCTTACAAACTTTTTTACACACCAAAATCGACGCGGAAGTTTATAAGATTTGTGTAAACTTCGTCCCATACAAATTTTGACAGCTCATTTACACACTTGCCAAATTTATACGTTTACACGCTTTATAAGGGTTTTATAAGGTTTGATGAATTACCCTAAAAAGGCAATCAGAAATAATTTTATGGAACTCTTTATCTGAGTTAATTTAGTTTTGTGTTTTTCCGACAGGGTGGATACTAGATGTATATTGGACCGATTTTCGTCATCCCTTGTCAATTTTGGTTTTGTAACAAACCGGTTTCGGCGATCCGCCGTCTTTAATGTGCGATTTTGTTCTCTTCTCTTCCTATTTCCCGAAAGAATTTGATGAATTTGGTATTTTGGCATCCTTGATTGAATCCATAATACAGAAAAAACTGATTTTTGATGGGTTGAATTAAAAATGTTTTTTTTTCAGTTATTTTAGTGGGTAGAACTTTTATAAAAAATAAATTATTTACTCAATCAAATAAGCACGAAGACTCAGACAGGAAACACTGAAAATTCGAAACGTGGTTCATAGATTCTTTCATAAACTTCTTTACACAGAAAAAATGGCACCGGTAAAATCGTTAATCTTGGACTATTATTCTGAAGTTGACCAAATTCAGTTGAATTGACGGAATTTTTTTTTTTTGGGTAACTGCATTCAACTGTTGAATGAACAGTCGTAGATCTGTCAATTTTTAATACACGAAATTTGGTAAAACTGACAGAATTTGCAGTTAATCCAACAGGAAAGATACGGTCTTTACTGTCATAGAATACAGCTGTTATTAGACGCCGGCAAGCATAAGTGCACGATGGCATAATGGTAGACACCTCGGCTACAGGTAACAAGGTCAATGGAAATAGTGTCAATTTGACTTTGTTACTTGTCACCGACACCTCCGTTCAGCAGTCAAATAATTGTTAGTTCGATTCGTAGTGAAGGCAAAAGGGCAAGTGTGGTGAGGCAATGTGAGAGAATGTGGTAAGTGAGTAAGTCCTTAAAAGATGTAGTTAAACGCTGGAAAGTATAAGTATACGATGGCATTATGGTAGACACCTGAGTTGAGTGTAAAAGATACCTTATTTCGATTCTTGGTGAACTTTTTTTTAAATCGGCTCCGTTTGGTAGTAAAATATAAAAAAAAAAAATATTAAAAACAAGTAGGGAAAGCTGTCTTCGGCTGTGCCGAAGGCTATATACCTTTCATGAATAAGCGTCACGATTTTCACTGTGCGATCCCCAGTACAGCCTGTTTCAATTTAACTATATTTACTATACACATTACACATCTTTGTTATAATTTAAAAAAAACTTACAAAATAATAGGATCCGAGTTATCGGAACAATCGATTGTATGGAGGCTATATATTATACGTGTTCAATTGTACTGACTTACACTATACACATTACATATGTAGAAAGTACTAAAGGTGAAATATTTTACGTTCCTAACTTTTTAAATGCGGAAGTATTGGCCAAAAAACCTTATATCGGAACAACCGGTTGTATGGGGGCTATATGTTACATTTGCCCGATCTGGTTGATTTTCACTATGTACACTACATAAATAGAAAGTACTCGAGTTGCAAAATTTTACGTTTCTAACTTTTTAATTGCAGAAGTTTTGGCCAAAAAACCTTATATCTGAACAATCGGTTGTATGGGGGCTATATGTTATACTGGTCCGATCTTGTCAGTTCCGACAAATGATTCCTATATTACAAAATGGTGGCCACATACAAAATTTCAGCCAGATATCTCAAAAACTGAGGGACTAGTTTGCGTTCAAACAGACAGACGGACAGACGGACAGACGGACATGGCTAAATCAACTCATCTCGTCATCCTGATCATTTCGGTATACTTATTGATGGGTCTATCTCTTGTTCTTCTCATATTTACAAACATCGGACCAAAGTTATAATACCATTTCATGTTCATGAAAGGTATAAAAATACAAGAAACGAAGTCTAAGTTCGGGTAAACCGAACATTAAATACCCAGCGGTAGTTTCATATGATTTTCGAAATTTTCCATTTCGGAAGTGGGCGTGGTTGGGAAGCGATTTCGTCCAATTACATCAGATATACTCCCTATTATGCTAGTATACCTTGTACCAAATTTCATCGTTTTACCGTAATCAGTTTAAAAGTTATGACCCGTGAAATTTTCAAATATGCCTCCTTTAAAAGTGGGCGGTGCCGCGCCTACTTTTAAAAATTTATCAAAAAATCATAATAGAATGACTAAGAGCTCTATCCTACCAAACTATATCATTTTCTAAGAATTGACCGTGAATTTGGTTGAATCAACCCTTATTTGGTTGATATGACCAGGTCATTTTCCTCTGTGTAGTGTCGAAATTGCAAAAATTTAAAAAAAAAAAAAATGTTTCTGTCCTTGCTGGAAAATGTTTTAAAACAAAATTTTACAATTTTTACACTATGGTGTGTTAGTTTTTTGTGTTTTTTATGAGAAACAATTTGAAGAGAAGGCTCCTAATATTATTTACAATTTTTTGTTGGTTTTTTGAACATTTTTATTTCTATGTTTAAAAGTTTTTTTTATTCTGGCAACTTAGAGGTGATCTATCTAGGTTCAAGGTTCTTTGAAACTTAATTTTATAAAAATTACTTTGTATTTTCGTTAACATTTTGCAGACTTTTTTAGTCAACATTATCTACCAGAAGAGATATTAATTAAATTTCTAACAGGCAGCGGAAAACATGATATTCTTCCATAATGACAACTCGTTTTCATGTTTACAACGCCTAATCCATTACAATAAAATACCAAGTAGGCGGCATTGAACTTGTTGGATGCGTTTCGCGAGCAAGATTGGCAACATTGCGTAAGTGGAAAGTAGTTAGATGATAAAATATTATTTGCAACTTAGCATGTTGTACCATTAAATTTATTGCCTCCAAAGTGTGATTTTGATTAAACTTGTGCAATCTTTAAGCATCAATTTAAATTATGAAAATTAAAAGCTGCAGTTTATATCCTCCTATTAGCAATGTTTTACAAGATGATCATTAATGCATTTAATTTGTAATTTGTTACAGTGTTTCGTTTTTGGATTTGTTGTACGCAAAATTTAATGTCATGAATAGCCTACAGTATGAGTTACTGTGAAACTATAATATTTCTATGAAGTATGTAGGTACTTCCAGACTATATCATGGCAAAAACTTCCGTACTCAAAGCGATAGTGGAGCATTCGATGGCAACTATGTATGTACAAATAGAGCATTCTGTATTTCCGTAATATATTGTTCTATTAGTACAATGTTAACTGGAATATTTCAGTATAGTTTAGTATAGTATGAAGATTTCCGGACTTTATCAGTTTTATTCCGAGAATTGTTTAAGTATTTTCGGTATTTTTTGCGAAGTTTAACTGAGGATTGTTTCAGGACATTACTAGGATTGTTGCATTATTTCCGGGCTATTTTCGGAATGTTATCATATATGACAATTTTACAAAGGTTATTTTAGGGTTTTCGGATTTTTATCTAGATCATTTCGGGATCTTTTTGATCTGGTTTATTGTGAGATTTTCAAAATTATATGGGATTTTATTAAGATTATTTAGATATGTATGAATTTTTCCATGCTTAATTCCGTATTATTTTTGAAAATTAAAGTACCAAGTGGACTTTGGGAAGTTGTCAGGATTACATCATGATTTTCTGGATTATGTTCGGATAATTATTTGGGTATGTATAGTACTATTTTTGGCATTATTTTGAAGTTTATAACGATTACGAGTGAATTGCGGTACCATTTTCGGAATATTGTTAGGATTATATCGGTACTTTCGGGACTGTTTCACAAAATTTGACTGAGGTTGTTTCAGCATATTGCATTATTTAAGAACTCTTTTTTTTCTTTTCAATGTTATCTAGTATTTTGGGTTATTTTGGAGTTTTCGAAATTGTATTTAACATTTCGTCTGTCCGTCCGTCTGTCTGTCCGTGTACACGATAACTTGATTAAAAATTGATATATTTGCATAAAATTTTGTATACAGGTTACTTTCTGGCCAAGGTAGGTTGCTATTGAAAATGGACGAAATCGGATGATAACCACGTCACCTTTTTCGATATCGAAAATTTCGAAAATCGCATAAATTGGCATATCTCGGTAGCTGAAATGGCTAAAATGATATTATTCTATAGGTGAATCCCCCTGGTCATCCTCTTATGAATTTTTCATACATTTTTTTAAGTGGGCGTGGCATTTTTGAAAATTCGACTGGTCGTAATTTTTAAACTGACTGGGGTAGAACGATGTAATTTGGCACAAAGCATACTAGTATCGTTTGGAGTATACCTGAAGAAATTGGATAAAATCGCTTTCCAACCACGCCCACTTTCGAAAGCTTCGAAAATCACCTAAATTGATATAATTCGGTAACGGAAATGGCTAAAATGATATAGTTTGATAGGATGGCCCCCCTAGTCATTTATTATGATTTGTTGATACATTTTTAAAAGTAGGCGCGGCACCGCCCATTATTTAGGGAGGCATGTTTGAAAATTTCACGGGTCATAACTTTTAAGCTGATTACGGTAGAATGATGAAATTGGTACAAGGTATACTAGCATAATAGGGAGTATACCTGATGAAATTGGATAAAATCGCTTCCCAACCACGCCCATTTCCGAAATTGAATATTTCGAAAATCATATGAAAACTACCGCTGGGTATTTAATGTTCGGTTTACTCGAACTTAGACTTCCTTAGTTGTTTTTTCAATATTTTTTGTTAGTTACGGGACCAATTTCGGGATTTTATCACGTCTATTTCGACACCCAACTGCGACATGGCAATGTTCTTCATGAGTCCTTCATGTGATACGAATGTACGTTATGGATATTAGGTCCACCAAAGCCACCTCCCACGCGCCCTTTGAAACAAAAGAAACGTTACCATATCATTTAACATATCATTGTCACAAACCTTCCGCATTCATTAGTTACGCTTATGAGGTGACCATTTTGCTGTTGTAAAATTTTCATAATAAAACGGAAAAGTGAATGTTTTTGTGTTAACATTTTGGTCACGCTTGCAACACGGTGACTTTTGAGTGACACTACGCATGCGCAAATGTACGCATGTATTTCACAGTGTCAATCAACGAGGCGGTTGCCTTATTGCAACACGATTTATCGATGTTATTACAAATATGCCTTAGATTGCAAAATATTATCAATTAACTAAGTAGGTACGTATGCTTGTAGGTATGTGCATATACATACATGCATGCAACCAATCAGCATTTAATGGTTTGTCAAACGGAACAAACAAATCAAAAAATTGTTTATGCGCATTATGTAGAACAACTCGTGTTGCTTGTTTTGTTGCTAAGATAAAAGAGATAAAATTCGGTTGCAATTAAGCTAGCAAAGTAAACAAAATAATGTTGTTACTTCAATTATGTTAATTAGCATAGCAAAACATATACTCGTACACGCATGTGTGCATAATATTGTCATTAAATGGTGCAAAATCGCGGATGTATCCCAGACTGTGTTACACGGCTTGGTAGATACTCTTACTATTGTTGTCAATTTTCGCTGCGGGATTTTTTGATATTACATATTTACCAACTACCTGAAATATGCGAAATACGATATTTCCTGCCGATTTTTATAAATAACTACTAAATAATTTTCTGCCACTTAGTTTAGCTAATTTGCAAAAAAACATAAAAAGGCACAAACAACTTACTTAGCTTTGAACGCATTCGTTGCATTTGTGTTTTTGTATTTAGCTCTTGGTGGTTTTTGGAAGTAGACCGTAACTCGCAGAAGGTCTCATTGCATTTCTTGTTTATAAAATAGCTAGATTATGTATTAATTGTGAGTATATTAAACAAAATTAACCATTTATTGTTATTAGTAGAGTGGAAATTATATCATTTAATAAAGGCAAGTGTAATGTTTCATTCTTGTTATACTTAGTTGCGCGTATTTCAAATTTGTTACTTTATTTAATCTATCATTCTTACCTTTCCTCTTCTCCAGCCATTCCTCGTATTATTCCAGCAAACATGGCTCAACTTTTTCTCCAACCTTTGAAAAATTTAATAGTTCTCACGTTGATATCCAACATCATTCTCCAAGTATTCTATAACATTAGAGATGTTTTGATAATTTTGTAGTTCTCAAGTTTATATCTAACATGTTCTCCAATCTCTAGCTTCTAATATTCAAATTAAATTTGAAGAGCTTAGACTAAAGTTTATGTAAATAAAAATTGTTGTCAGCTAATTCATGGCGTTTTAACTTAGAAAAATCATGGTTTATTTTTTTCTGTATTAATTTAGCCATCGTTCTCAAGTGGTTTTCCTGCTGAGAAACAATGCTTGAGGTTTCAGAAGCCCATTAGTTCTTGAGATCTAACGTAACTCAAGCCTAAATGATTGATGGGATCCCTTATTCTCTCTCTTCCTCTTCGTCCGCTCTCTTCACTCCCCTTTTCCTTAAATATTTCCCCTGCTATTTTTTCCTCTTTCATTTTTCCTGCCTCTTATTCTACCTTTGCATTCATCTGTTATTCCAACTCTAAGTTTAACTGTAACTTAAATTCCGATTCCTACTCTAACTCTAAATCGAGGAAAAAACGGTGGCTTTATCCATAACTTTTTACCTCACCCTCTGCTTTCCCCTTAATCTATAGTTACCTTATTTTCCTTTGATCTCTCTCTCCTATATCTAACTACACTTTTTGGTCTAATTCTATTTCTAACTCTAACCTAGAATCTTAATCTCAAACTCCGTATAACTTTAACTCCAACTCGATGCCAAACTCAAATTCAAACTTAAACTTAAACTCAGTCTCAAACTCGAACTAAAACTGAACCCTGAATCAAACTCAAAATCAAACACAAGCTCAAACTCAGCCTACTTCACCAAGTATTCGGTTATATCAACTCGATAAAATCAAAATCAAAAACTCTTTAGCAAACAATTTTTCTAAAACGGGGCCGCCCTCGTCAATGGTTTGGCAATTCTCCGATATGCTTCGCAGGTACCGTTCGGTGTCTAATTCTAGCTTAATCTTCATCTAACTCACACTCCAACTCTAAATCTAACATAAACTCGAACTTAAACTTGAATGCCCTAAATATTAATCCAACTCAAACTTCAATTTTTTTTACCCGATTTTTCGCCATTTTTTTCTAGCCGTTCTCTACACTTTTTTTATAAACTTTTTTTTTTGAACTTATAAATCGCTATGAACAAATACCTTACTGTTCCTGTAAGGACAATAAAGGCGACCTGGTAACCGACGTACAGAGTGTACTTAAATTATGGGGGGAGCACTTCTCCTCACTGCTAACTTGCGAGGGAGACGTCGAATCCGATACCCCAATCCCTGACGATGGAAAAGACATCCAACCCCTGACTATGATAAAGTGAGGATAGATGTATCCCGGCTCAAAAGCAACAAAGCGCCTGGGAAAGACGGAGCTGTTCAAACGCGGAGGCGAAGAGCTGGTAAAAAGCATAGCCAGACGAGTGTATGCCTCCGGATTGGAATTTAAATGTGCTCTGTCCAATACACAAGAAAGGTGATCCCGCTAACCGCACCAACTACCGCGCAGTCAGTCTTAATATCACATATAAGGTTCTTTCTAGCCTATTGTGTGAAAGACTGAAGCCCATCGTAGACAAACTGATTGGACCTTATCAATGTGGCTTTAGACCTGGTAAGTCTACCATCGACCAGATTTTCACGATACGGCAAAACCGGGAGAAGACCCATGATAAAAGAATCGACACACACCATCTCTATTTGAAGATTTCAAAGCCGCTTTTACAGCGCAGAAAGGACTTATGACTATATGGCTTTGCCAAATGACGTTGAGCAATACCAACAGCTCCGTCAGAATCCGAAAGGACCTCTCTGAGCCATTTGAAGCCAAACGAGGCTTCAGACAGGGCGACTCCCTTTCGTGCGATTTCTTTAACTTGATGCTGGAAAATAATTCGAGCAGCAGAGCTAAACCGCAATGGTACAATCTTTTACAAGAGCGTGCAATTGTAAAATGTAAAATCTATTGTACTTTTTCTTGAGATAAACTTCGCGAAGAGATCTGTTTAGTTAGAATGCACCCTATTATGTCGAAACTTGGATCGAAAAAACGATTTCTTCTTGTTCGTTTTGAAATCCGGTGTTTGGACTCCTACTACTGAAGTGTTCCGATGTTGCTTAAATATCTATCAAATTTCAACCTAGAAGTATAGATCTCTGTATTGATATGTGTTAATCATAAACCAATATACAAAAACATTTCCAGCAAATAGAGGCACTTGAAGGTTGCCACTTGTTCAGCGGAAGAATTTCCCATTATTACAGTGAAATTTTTGAATGCTTTACTCATCTGGTTCCAAGATCATAGAACCTTCGAGGACGATTTTTTTGGAACTTACATACCTTTATATCGACAAGCCACTACAAATGGATTCTAACCACTGACTATTAGAAAGCTAGTCTAATGCCTTCCCTTCATCTATAGATAGAAATGGCTTACTAAGGAATACTTATGGGTAGCCCAGGAAATAAGCTATATGGCCCTTACCTGAGGTACCACCGATCCTACGAAGTGAATGAAATACTAGTCTTTTTTTTTTAATCCAAGTTGCACAAGCTGCTGTGAAGAACAACTAAGTATATCAGCTTCGGTTTTAAACCCAACTCAGATTTCCTTACAAACGAGGTTTTTTCTTTTTGTTTCTTTTACAATTGGGCTTTGGCTTTGTGAAATCTGCATTCTATCGTGTTAGCTTGTGCCAAAAGCGTACATACATAAGCATTAATATCTAAAGCATATTAATCGTTAGTATATGCTGATTGTTCAAGTTTTTGTTAAATGTTTTATACATAATCTAAAAATTGTTATTGAAAAAGTTAAACTTGTTATTTCCCTTGAATTGATTTCCAATTTGAATGCTTAAGCAATCTTCTTTTTTTTACGGTTCTGGTATATCGACAGTCAATGCATTTAATACTTAGTATTGGAATTCTTGAGAGACCATTTATGGGATTATAACTATTTTTTATTTGGGCAGTGACATTGCCTACTACATTCATCTATGAAAGGTTTTTATTTAAAAGAGGGCGTGGTCAGCATGATAAAGCATGTTTGTACTTTTATGGTCACTTGCAGATATTATATCCACATGTGTAAGTTAAGGTACAATTTTGTGTATGTTGACGCCATGCAGCAGACCCACCATAAAGAGTTGACAACAAGTGCTGGCACCATTTCGCTATGTACAAGTATCTACTTAACGCTGAGTTTGGCAATACCTGCCCTCTAAGCTCAATACAGTGCGCGACGTGTGCCAAAAAATGCACCTGCCACTTGCTAGTTTGTGCTTTGATATTATGTCAAGACTGATACACACGGTCTGCACCTGTCAACTGTCGTGTTAAGTCAATGGATTTAGCGCAATATGCGTATACATGTTGGTGAATACCTACCACGATTTCCTCATGTAAAACCGTTAGTGCAAAGTAACATCTTTTTAAGATTTCTTAGCTGTGCCTTCAAGGAACTATGATTGATATTATTATGCATTTGAAATTTAAATATCCAACCATGAGTAGAAGTGACTACCTATCTACAAATAATCTCAATTTTTCACCTTGAGTAGGTACACGGCTAAAAAAATGAACCTAAATTTTAAACCCGTATAAAGTTTAATCAATTTTTCAAACTTCTTTGTACAATATTTCAAACCGTCCAAATACCTACAAAGATTTTCAATTTTTTTTGGTTTCGAATTAAAATCTAAATGAAAAAGCAGTCTAAATTTTTTATTTTTTGTTTGTTTGAATGTAATTGAATTTTGCCCACAAAAACTTCATGTGCTTCATAGCTCAGCGCAAGAGCAGTCGGCTGTGACTCCAGAGCGTTTTTTTACATTTTCACATTTTTTTAGTTTTATTTTATTCTTGAAAATTTTCGGTTTAAAGTTAAAACTTTTTGGTTTGAAAATTAAAATTTTTCGGTCTAAAATTTAAACTTTTGGGTTTGAAAATTCAAATTTATTGTTGAAAGCTTACTCAAGATTGAATTTTGCCAACAAGATTTACGTGTGCGATGTAGCTCAGTGGTAGAGCAGACGGGCAAGATGCGGGTAGTCTTCGTTCGAATGCCCGCCAAAGGACAAAAAATTTATTTTATCTTTAAAAAAATGTTAAAACATTTCTTGTTTATAATTGAAAGCCGATTCATTTAGCCAATTTTCATGAAAACTGGTCTAGATTGAATTTGAAACCAAATTTGGTTTGGTCATATATGTAGTCCAAAAAAGTTTAAAATTTAGGTTCAAATTTTTAACCGTGTATAAAAACAATTTTTTAAATCTTATAACTTTAAACGAGCTAAACTTGTATATTTGTATATCCGGACTATCTTGGGAACCGTTGGACCGATTTGGATCAAATTTTGAATATAGATAGTTGGATTAAACAAAAATAAAATCTAAAAAGAAAAAAATATTTCAAAAAAATTAAAAAAAAAAAAATATTTTCAAAAATATGCTTAAGAAAATATCTTTACTTATATCAAGAACAAATAGGGAAGCTTTATTCATTTTGACAAACAATAACAAAAACTACGATTGAAATTTTCCAAAAAAAAAAAACGCGTTCTCAAAATACCAGCAATTTTTCAAAGAATAAATATTCAAAATTCCTATTTTCGTTTTTATACCAAGTCTGTCTGCCTCAAGTCTGCAAAAACAAAACTAGCGATGATAGAACTCTAGAATTTAAAATTAAGATTTGTAATTTTTACAGTAATTTTTTTTCACCTTTACAAAAAAAAAAACATTTAAACTTTTGAAAAAAATAAAACGAAATTTTTTTTGGCCCAGTCTATTCTTTATATTGAAACACGACCCTTCTTAATGTTAAACTGTATCATACATTCACACCTTAGTAGTGTAGCTAGTCAACGGTAGATGGCACAGAAACACAGGGTGACACAGTACTCAGCTTTAAAGGCAAGTTGCGCTTGGTTTCGTGTGCAGTTTGTAGCAGATTATAGTCCAACAGATGTCGCCATACCCTTTTCACTAGAGTGGTTCCAGGAATGCAAGATACAATTTGCACATGCCATCTTCGGCACAATGTACCTAGCTGGGAGTTGGAACATATTTTCCATTATTAAGGATTGGAATATCAGGATTATCATGTTTAACAGACAGCATTTTCGAGTTTCTACCAATTCCTTTCGTAATTAAAACAATACTTTTCAATTTATTAATTTTATTTTATTCGAATTTAAAATTACACCTCAATACATCTTTTGTTTGTGTGTCTGTATGTATGTAAGTGTTTTTCTTTGTTGTAGTGTTGGTGTGTGGAAATGAGTGTGTTTGTTTTGAGCCGTGTTTTTGTTTCCTTACCTAAGCTACAAATACAGCATAATGCTATTATCAAACGTACCCATATATGTACTATGTACGCTCTTGTGTATTTACTATATCTATGTATATATGAGTTTGTATACATATATATTTCATGTACAGAATGAAGTTGAACTATTTTTTAATGTTTAATGTTTTTTTGTTTCATTTGCTAGATATAATTTTATTCGCATTCACCTTAAATTTTGTTTTATCGCTTGTCTGCATATTTGTTTATATCAATGCTTGAGCCTTTTGGGTTTTCTCTTTCTTTGTGATACACATATCTACTACCTACCCCGAACCTAGCCTCATTTTGATGACATTATCTAATGTTTTTTCATCTACTAATTTTTTGTATTTTAATGATTTTTTTTTGTATTTTTGTATCATGTTAATGGTTAGTCGCTCTAATATTTTATTTGGTATTTAAATCTTTTTTAAACTTTATGAAAATACATACACCTCAATGTATGTATGTATTTCAGAATAGGTGCAAAAAAAGTTCAGTATTTAAGAAATCGATTACAAATTTTTTCTAACTTTTCTTTCTGTAGTGACTATAGTTATCACTTCTTCCTTTTCAACAAGGTAGCACGCCTTCAAATAAGCTTCGGTTTTCTGACATATATATATGTAGGTATATGGTTAAAGGAGAGGTTACATTTTTAGCCTCGTTTCTTTGACCTTTTATGAAATTAAGGACTTTGTGAGCAAACTCTTGGGCAGCGAGTAGCTTTTTCTATCTATTTCTTTATTCTGTGGAAAATGGGTTTGAGGCAATAAGTGCTTCTTTACGCTGAGTAAGTCCAATATCTAACCCAGAAGCCTAAGAACTAGAAATAGTTTTTTTTTTTCTTGTATTGAGGCCCAACCCTTGACCAAACGTAAAAGTCCTGTCATCTATGGCGACTGGTTCCTAATCTCCTTTGACAAACATTTCGCCAACGTGAATTTGCGCAAAACAATGACACGCCTATACTTTTAATGAGACTTGAGAGCAATGGCAATTACTTTCCTGAGAGGAAGAAAACGATTACTTAACATAGAGTCTCGAGATCCTTAGCTTGATATAAATCCCGAAATATACAATGGCTGAACCTCTTAGTCAAACAGATAAGTAACTCAATCGTAGCTACATATATCCAACTAAAACGACCTATATCTTCCCTTTCTCCCCTGTAGCGAAACACTAAAGATGCGAGTCCCTTAGTAAACCACAACTTTATAATCAAGCTAGACATCAGCACGGAATGCACAGAAGCAACATAGCTCTAAATTTAGTGTGTAATTACTAGATGAATCGCTGACAAGATCTTTAAATCTTTCGACAATATCATACAAATATCGAATTTTTGGCCGCCTTGAAAAAGACATCTCCCATGGGAACCAAACTTAGTCGTTTAGGGTCTGTAAATTCCTTTGTCATTAATAGGTTCAATCAATCAGAATTACTCTGGCAAAACTTCGTTTTAGATTCCTACGTTTGCACCTATACCTATTTTAGGCTCCAACCTTAAACACACTGAACTAGCCAAAGCAATTATTTCATGTGAATAGCCGCCACACGAATCGAGGCATCTCTTTACAGGCCATGTATCTACAACATGAAGCACCCTCCTGAAGGATATAATGTTTCGTAACATTACGTCAAATGAGGTCTTATTAATTTCCAGCAGCAACAGCTTTTAGCGTTAGAGAAGTTTCTACTCTCGCAGAAGAAAACTAGACATACATATTCCCAAGTCAAGAACAACTTTAGAGTATTACACTAGTCTCCAGAATGACTGGAGAACTAATGCAGATTAAATTTATACTAGAATCAAGTTTAAGAATGAATTAAGATTCTTTTTGAGTTTCTTGTTTTAATTATGCCTCATTTTGTTCCAGAAACGAAAGTGTTTCCTGACTTTGACCCTTACGGTAGCTGTTAGATAATGGGGTTGCTTTTCCAATCTTCTTGTAAACAAGATTCATCTAATACTAGTTAATTCACAATAACGAAATTTCTGATTATCTTTATTTAAAACCAGGGAATCATTAGATCATTCAGGGTCCTATTCTCAATATATTGACTTTTTTGATAGAAATGTTTCGATGATCTGCTTAATAATCTCGCCTTTTTATGGTGCTATTATCTATGAATGATTTTAATATCGGATCTTGAATATATGTAAAAGTATTTATATACATTTTTATAAACGGCAGTGTTCGCATGTATTTAATTATGTATGTTGAGTATTTTATGGAATGTGATGTGCTATATCGACTGTTTTACAAAATCGTATGGTTGTAACTTTTAGAGCTCTAAACAGATATAAAAGCTCTATCGATTGACTGTCAATCAAAACTGATTGTTTGCGATGGAACAATAGGTTATAATATCTCGAAGCATGAAAGGTATTTTTAAGATGGTTGAAAGCGATTTGGATGTTTTTAAATTTGTATGAAGGATCTAAATGAATATATCATTTTCTTAAACATGTATGTCGGTATATTTAAGAAGTATATATGCATGTATGTAATACTTTGAAATTGGTGGGTTCTTTGTATATATGTATACTTGTATAATTTTTTTTACTTCTTGTTCTTCTTTTCAAAAACATTTAATTTTTTTTTAGCCAATGTGTTGTTATTTTAATTAGAGGCGTCAAATAATCGATAGGCTTATCCGGGAATTGTCGTTATAGCGCTAGCTTTTAGCTTGATTCAACAATTTTATATTGATAGTCAAAGAAATTTGAAATTTGATCTTATCAATAGCGCCATCTTAAATTTGACACCTCTAATCTTAAATGCTTACTGTGTGTGTTTGTTTTTGTTTTAGAATGTTTTCGTTTAATTTTTGCTAAATATTTTATCCATTATTACATGTACTAAGTAAACAGGTTTTATATGATTTGCATGTTTTTATTTTAATATCATTTTTAATTTTTATTTTTTTCCTCACAAAATGCAACAATTTTCCTGCTCATCTTTTTCGCTGCTACTTTATTTTTTTTTTTGAATTTGTAAGTATTTTCTTTGGTTGTTTATAAATTTCATCATTTTAATTTCACTACTAAGTAATATTAAAAAATGGACATTTAAAAAAGTTGATTATTTTATAATTTGTTCACATTTTTAAATTTGTTTGTTTATAAATTTTTACACGTAGGTATATATGTATTTATATTGTGGTTTTTGGGGTCTGCTTAATATATAGTTTATAACTATTTATATATGTTTAAAGGGTTTTAATTATCTTTTCTTTTTACTTCGTTATGCAACGGAATTTTCTTTTTTTTTTCAAATGCGCGTATATATAAAAATTTGTTTTTGTTTTACTACAAAACTTTGAAAAAATTCAATATTTTGTTTATATTTTAACTCCTTTTTTCTGACTAGCTTCCAATTTTTCTAAGTTTTTTACTTTAAGTTATTTTTTATTTTTAATAATATCTTCTTTGTCTGCTTGTGTTTTTGCCCAAAAATTTAACAAAAAAAAGTTAACAAAATTAAATAAATGTCAATTGATCACAGTTTATTGTTGTTGTTTACTATGTATGCTTGTTGTATGATGATTTTGTTTTAAAGTTTGGTTTTTGCATTTTTCATTCTTCTCATAGTGTCTCCTTTTTTGTTCTTACTTACTTTTCTGTATTTGTTTCTCCGTTATTGCTTTGATCTTGTTGGTCTGGTAATGATGATGTATGTATGTTTATATAGGTTTGATCCTCAGTTGGTGCTACATATCTCGCATGCTTGAGATAACCTATAAAAGTGTTGAAAAGTAATATGTTTTCGTTTGATAAATACATAGTTATTTATGAGTATGAATAAGATGATTGTTTAAAGATTTATGTTATGGTATGATTGTGGAATGCCTCAAAGCTGAACAGAGTAGTAGGTGATATCTGCTAATAGGTTCTCTCACTCACCTTATTCTCCCGTGTCGTACGATCTGTTCTGTTTGCAAAAGTGAGAAGAAGCTATTAGATAGCTAAAGATGTAGAGATAAAACAAAGAATTTCAACGAAAGGTTATGAAAGGTACTGATAAAGGTGGTAGCGACGTGCTCCGCGATGCCTGATTTACTTATATGACCTCTATCAACTTTCTCTATGAATAAGTCTTCTGATTTTTTTTAACGTTGCTGTCTACTCGAATGTGGCACAAAGTGTTCACACGAACCCAAATCACACATTCTACCCAGTAAAAGGGGGATTCGTTCTATTAGCGATTATGAAGTGATCTATAGGGAGCAGGAGCCTTTCTAGACTTTCGAGAACATCTAACGAAATATGCTCTCTTTTGCCCCTATGTTAAAATGTGAGGGAAAAGGATCATGTAGGGAGCGATTTAAAAACAAGTTCTCTTGGAACAAAACCATAGGCAAGCTATTGCGCTGCACCATATTGCTTAACCGGTTGCTCAAAAAGATCGTTCTAATTCTGTTTATCTTTACTTTACTACAGCCCGTCACTCTATATCGCCAATTCTCCCTAATGGAAAAAGGACTCCAGCCAGGGTAGCAATTTTGGAAAATGTTTTCCTGCCACTATCCAAATTAAAACTTAACAAACTCGCCTTCGTCCAACATTTTTTCACAAAAAAAGAAATTAACAGATTTTCGTGCCCATATCTTATAAGCGGGTTCGATAATATGGTGATAAAAAAAGATTGAAGTAATATTCAAGTTCAAGAAGACGCCTTATTTCAGCAGATGACATTAGATCAAAAACTCTCTACATTAAAAACTGCAACGCTTCTGTAAAAATTAACATGGGAAAATACAACAAATGCTAGCGCACTTACGAAGGATGCAAGTAATAAATGTAGAATCGAACAAAAATGAGCAGCTATACAATGGCCAATCAACTTCTTATTATCTTACATACACACAGAGAAAATTGTGCTGGCGGTGGATACGAATTGACAGTGATTTGGTCATATCAACCAAAATATCTGTTGATTCAACCAAAATCATGGTCAATTCTTAACGATTCCCAGCTCATTTTTCTCTGTGTATATAATACCAAGCTCCTGACACTTCTTTCTCAAAGATCATTCTACTAAGCTGGAAAACATGACACTTTATCTTGCAGATAAAACCTACACACAGAGAAAATTGAGCTGGTGATGGATAAAAATTGACAGTGATTTGGTCATATCAATCAAAACATAGTTATATCAACCAAAATATCTCTTGATTAAACCAAAATATGGGTTGATTCAACCAAAATCACGGCCAATTCTTATCCGTTCCCAGCTCATTTTTCTCTGTGTACGCAAATTCAAATCGTCCTACCAACAGTTTTGAAAGGAGAATTTCACATGTCAGATCCCTTGGTAAAGCTCTATTGATTGTACCAAAGTTTTCTAGTCTTTCGTATTCCTAGTGCTGGAAACAAATGAATTCTATTTTCTATATGAATCTCCAGACCAGTGTTGATATAACTTAATAACATATACACTGAAAGAAAACGCTAAACAGTTTTTATTTTGAATTAATGTATATGAATAAGTTTGTGATAATGATTCTATGAATTGATGAATGGTTATGTTTGTCCTGTTTTGCTTTACAAATCTGTGTCACAGTACCGCCAAGATATTTAATGTGAATGTTACGATTGATTCCTTTCATTCAATATACAAATATAATCATTTCTTTTAATAATATTTTATATTTTGAAGAGGGTCGTGTTCTTCTACTAAATATTTTTGAAAATATTTGCTTTTTAGTTCAAAATTGAAACTGCGCATAAGGATTGTACCAAAAAAGAGACCTCTTCTCTTGGTTCTTATGAAAAAAAAAAAACATTTCATAACACGCTTATAGAGTATTTAATATATGTATAGCAAAATGTATACTTGAAGCCCATTCAGTATAATATTTTGTATAATCTTTGCAGTTGTTTGAGATATATTCTATAACATATCACTTAATAACTGCATAGCAAATAAATAAACAACAATAGTTTTTGAGAGTTTTTTTTTTGTTTTTTATATTTTGTTTTCTTCATATTTTTTTTTTTTTGTTTAATATTAATACATATGTGTGTATATAACTTTAGTTTTAATTTACTTAACATTAGCATATGTTTAATTATCTTTGACTTTTTTTGTTTTTTTTTTTTGTTTATTATTTTGAATTGAGTGTTAGATATATAGCATCTTAAATATTATGTTATAAAATAAATATTCGATTGTATTATATTTTCACAAAATATACATACATTACACCACTGGTAAGTTTTATAAATACATAAATAAATAATTTGTTTTTGCAAACTTTAAAATAAAAAATAAGTGGAAAAATTACATGAAATGAAAAAATTTTGAAAAATAAAAATTTACAAATTAGTTTTCGGTATTTCGGGTTGTAACAAGTTGAATATTTTTTAAGTACTAACAAATTTTCGCTATGCGGCCATTTATACATAACTATTTGTAATATGATGTAGGTGTTTTGAACGGAGCCTTCCCATCATATAGTATTCAACTAGATGTGGCTGTTAGTATATTATAATATCCATAATTATAATTATGACTTAGCAAATAATAATAACTATTTTGGTGTTCAAGAGAAGTGGGAACTAAACAAAAATAAAAAACAAAAAATATTTACAAAATTATAAAAGAAAGTTAGTTCAAGAGCCATTGTCTCATCTATCCTTCAATTTTAAAGATCACTATCAATTTATTTGACACATCAGTCTCTCTTTAAATTATGTAAATGGCAAATGAAGTTGCTGGTAAATTTATACACTGAATCAAAAAAGTTCATGTTTCCAAAGAAAAAGTACAGGGAAGAATTGTTCATTGAAAACTCTCCAAAGAACTTTTTCGTAGAAATTTAAGAATATTTCTTAAAATATAAGTTCTTGTTCTTAAAATATGCAAACAAATCCTCAGAAATCATGAAAACATTCATAAATCGTTCTGCACAAAATATATTTTTAATGAATTCCTTTCCAAAATTCCCGATTACGTCCGTATTTTCATTATTCGTAAAAATGACTTTTGTGTGGAAAGTACCACGTCCCCTATTCCTATAACTCGAAATTTTTTTGTGAGAGTGGTAATGATATCGTATATCTCCATATGGAATCCCAGGTAGCTGCCATGGACATCTTTAGAGATATTGAGCCTTGAAAAGTAAGTATATACAGGAGGTGTCACGCCTTTTCCCCACAGCCCCACATATATTGTGAGTATGGTCGTTCACACTCATACCAATTTTAATGGTCCCACCTTTACCCCACATAGAGATATTAAGCTTGAAGAATTCAGTTTGTATTAGAGCTGCCACACCTCTTTTGCGATAACTACAGCCTATTTCTCTGAGACTTGTGTTGATATCATTTACGTCCATTTCAATTTTCAGGTCCCTGCCATGAACCCTTTAGTGATACATTATATTTTATCAACATTTTTCTTTTGGTATCCATATTGTCTAAACACTTTAGGGCATATGCCGGCAATTACTTTCCTGGGAGGAAAATTCCAATGCTTTAATATAGCAGGCGCTCTCTCCGTGCCGACTACTGCTTTAGGGCCACACCTTGTCCACATTTTGGTCGATATTTCGGAAACGGGTTCGTGCATGAGACAGGGAACTATCTACTGCCTTTCAAAACAAATCACCAACAATTTTTCGACCAACACTTAGACCACATTTTGGTCGATATTTAAAAAACGGAGCGTACATTGGACTTAGAACCCCTCCCTGTTTAGAGTCCGGCAAACGCCTTTTATTTGATATCCCAATCGTACAAACATCCTCTGAGTCACACCTGGTGCACATTTAGGTTAATATGGCGGAACCGCGTTAGCATATGTAACTAAGAACCACACCCTTTTAAAGCCCTCATCAACACATTTGGGACTAAAAACCATCCCCTGGTACAACTCTTACCAATACCTTTCATTTGATACACATATCGTACAAACAATTCCTAGGGCCACACCTGGGCCACATTTTGGTCGATATTTGCCAGACAGGTTCGGACATGTTAAAACCCTCATCAACACCTTTCATTTGGTACCCATATTGTCCCAACACTTTCTAGGTTGACACCTGGTCCACATTTTGGTCGATATCTCGGAAACGGGTTCCTACACAGGACTTGAGACAAATTCTCCTAAAAACTCTTATTAACACCTTTAATTTGATACCAATGTCTCAGAAATACCTACAGGGGTCCACATTGGCTTTCACGACCCTTATCAGCTAGGGATATGAAATATAGTTTAAAACCTATTCTCATACTCCCTATACCTACATGCAAAATTTCATAAAAATCCACCAAGCCGTTTAGAAGATTTAAGCATAGGAACACCGTGACACGAGATTTTTATATATTAGATTTTCATAGAATCTATGAGTTTTTACTTTTATTCTAAGAATCAGCTTGAACTTCTATGAAAATTTTTTCTTAAAAAACATGTACATTTTTGGTTCAGTGTATAGAACTTTAAAATTAAAATGTAGATAAGAAAATGACCATAAAAGTAGGTTGTAAAAATCATTTTGCAAATTATTAAAAATCAAAAAAACGTTCATATGATAAGAAAAATACCTTAAAATTAAATTAAATTTTTGCAACGAAAAAGAAAAATTGTAAATTTTTCATTTTAATTGCCACTCTGCCTGTTTTTAATAGCTTCTAAAAAAATTGTTTATCGTTCACTTAAAAATTAATTTTACACACTTTTGAAAATCTACAAATTGTACTCGCTTAACGATATTTAATAATTAATAATTATTAAATTATTTTTTATTACTAATTCTCTTGTAATAATTTATAAGTAAAATCTTAACATTACACTTAGAAATATAACTTTGTTTTTCTTGAATACTCTGATTCAGATGCACAGACGCTACTACAATATATTATTTATATATATATGAATTTATCATGCTTTGATCATAATTTTTACTATTTTTCAATTTTTTTCTTCCCATCTTTGCTATTTGATTTTATTTATATTTTGTTTTTTTTTTTCAGTGTATGTATTTCAATGTTGTATGCATGTAATAAGTTTAACATATGCAAGTGACTGCGCTCTGTTATATGAACATTTTTGTATGTCAGCATTCAGGTGATATTGTATGCGAGTAACAGTTAGTTGAAACATACTTTCCCATTTCAACTCTCCGCGCTAAACTCATCTACATAACCTCACTTTCTTTACAGTTTATAGCTGCTTGCTTGCACTTTTTCCCATTCTAATCTGCCTGCATTTTTTGGTTTAGTATCTTCTAATTTCGCTGTCCTCCAGTTGACTTACTTCCTTTAACCTGTTTTTCTTTTCTCCCCCGTTTTCATGTTTTTCATTTTAGCTTATGCATATAATCTTACATTTCTCTTTTTATTTCGAACTCAATAAATTATCTTTTTCAACTTTGGTACCATTTTTGTTTTTGTTTTTTTTTTTCAGTTTGGCAGTTTCTTTTGCTTTCTTCCAATTATCTCATCTTTTGTTTTATGGCCCCTTTAAGCTTTCATTTGCATCAGCATTAGATCGGTCTATTCCAAACGTGCCTTATACGTTGTCTTCCAGATTTCGGCAAGTGTCACAGCGCTATGGAAACGATGGAAAATGCAGAGTGGCAGTGTTATGCGTTGTATTATTGCCCATGGCACAAATCCGTAGAAGTCAAGTTGAACCTGTTGGAACATAAAATAAATGCGGAGATGGTAGCGTAGAAAAATAAATATTTTAGTAAAATATTTACAAATAATACTTGTTATTAACTATTTCTACCTCTACTTGAATAACATCAAAAGTGCAAAATATTTAAATACGCAATACATGAAGATATGAGAAGTGAAATTTAGGTAAAAATTTAGTCGAAACTTGATGTTTTCTAATTTTTTTTTTACATAAAAAAACAAGCAATACTTTTATTTGCAAATATTATAACTGAGTATATAAACGCAATAAAATTTCCAATGAGGGAAATAAAATTTCAATTATGGGCCAAACTAAAAAAAAAAGAATTGAGACTCCATGCGGTATCTTATAACTTTAAACGAGCTAAACTTGTATATTTGTATATCCGAACTATCTCGAGAACCGCAACCGGATATAGATAGTTGGATTGATTCTAAGATTATCCACTTGGGGGTTGCCACCTGGGGCGGTTCACAGGGTTGCCATCTATCTCAACTTTTTTAAATTTTGTAGCAAGAACAGCTTCGCCGATTTGGATGAAATTTGGTATATAGATAGTATGATTGATTATAAAACTATCCACTTGGGGTTGGCGCTTGGAGCTGTTTACAGGGTTGCCACCTATCTAACAAATTTTTAATAATGGAGCAAGATATGCCAATATAGGTATCAAATGAAAGGTATTTTCAGCGACATGGCTAAAATGTTTTCAAGTAGGGTTGCCACCTTACCGCAGTATATTTGTATATCCGGACTATTTCGTTTTGGGATTATTTTAGGGTCATTTTTGGAGAAATTTGTTGTCATTTTCGGATCATTTTGGGTACCCTTAAGGGTGCTTTTGGGGTAATTTTAGGATTATTTTGGGATTATTTCAGCGTCATTTTGGGATCATTTTGGGTAAGTAAAGTTAGCACTAAATTGATAGCACAGAGCAGGCTCGGTCACCCAGGTACTTTAAAGACAATGGTAAATAATAGATATAAAAAATCGAAGAAGAATGAGACGGACCTTTTTCTTTTAGTTTCTTCACATACTCTGCTAGGATAATTGACTTCGTGTGTTATCAACCCCTGTTGAGGGTGACCTCGTTTTGAATAAAAACTGCACACCATTTTTTGAGTTACCTAAACTTAGAACCTTTGGTATGGTTTGTTGAAAAGTTTAAACCGAGTTGGAATTTTCCAAATTTTGGGAGACTTTTATGTTTCACTACTTATGTGGTATGAAAATAATATAGGGGCGTAGTCATAGTCGAGATAAAGTAGGCACTAAAGTTAGCGTAAGCTTTTTTGACAGATAGGCCATTGGAAATGGTGTCAAAAAGCTAACGATAACTTTAGTGCCTACTTTATCTCGACTATGACTATGTCCCATAGAGTTTAACAAATTACCTAGGCAAAAAATTTAGTAACAAACTAATCCACGTAAAACTTTGAGGAGGAGCAGAAAACGAAGTCTCAGTAATGGAGTAATTTCGGATCAGTAGACTTAAAGGCTCAGAGAAGTCAACAGCGTCTACCCAGCAATAAGTTTCTTGCAACCATTTCCAATACAAAATAAAATTAACCGCGGTTAGATCATACATGTTGTCAGTGCCATTGATGTGCTTGTTCTAGTGTGCTTGGAGAAGGTTCTTTCAAACCAAAAAAGTATGAGCACTTTTGATCTGGATCTTCTTATCATATCTGACGGAGTTAACTTGAGGAATTTTGGCACAGTGTATAGATTTTAATTATTCTTCATCGTCTCTCATTCTTCATCGGCTTGCTATGATTATATGGTGCGAACTAGTTTTCCAAAATCAAGGACGGGTTCAGGAGTGATCTTTTCAGATACTGGAATGCTCCCTCGCATTCTTTAAACCTTTTAAGTCATAGGTGCGTTGAGTAGTGAGTAAAGTTTTTAGTTCGCTTAAATGAGTATCGACCTACTTTGAAGCCAAACTGCAAATTTTTAAATCTGAATGAAACCTGCTTAATAGAGAATCTCACAACATATCTTGGAGTCTTTTTTATCATAATTTGTTGAAACCAGATTCAGTAACGGTAAGTTTAGAAATGTGAACTAAAATGTAAAGACTAGGACTATATTCTTGCCAAAGATATTTCATGTTTGCAATTCTAAAATGATTTTCTTTAGATAAAACGAGCAACTCATGCAAAAACTCTAAAATAGCATATCCTTTCAACAAGCAATAACAGCCAATGTTAAGGACAAAATTTAATTTTTATCTCAGAAATTTTTTTAACGACACTCCATCTTAGCAGATAAGGCGTTCTTCAAAATCATTCTTATGGCCTCATTATGTATTGCGAAAGATAGCTCAGACGAATGATTCGTCTGCTCACAATATCGCCCATCTATCGCATTATCTATCATTTTCGTTCGCTTCATAGATTTTTTAAAAAATATTTTCGACTTTTATTTGACGTAAAAAAACAAAAATGAAAGGAAATCGAACCGTTCGTCTGAGCTACCGTGCGCAATACATAATGAATCCACTAGATAGAGCATTTTTTTTGAAAATTTTCATGGTAAATTCCTGATGAAAAACTAAAACTCTATTGAAATTGACTTTGGCTGGTATTACTTCTTGTAACAAATATAATGCAAAATACTCTTCAAAAGCATAAAGCACAAAAACTCTGTGAATCATTTCCGTATGCGTTTTGTTTTTGAATTTCGTAAAAGAACACAAATTTTTTTTATTTTTTTTTCTTGTAAAACATATCTTCATATATCGCTCACGTACATATCTACTTACAGGATTGGCGAATACTTTTTGAGCATCAAATGTATAAATAGCAAACATAGCCACATTGCAAATCAATAGGAATGTGACAATTTGACGGCCCGGTTTGCTGCGATCGTGTTCGGGCAAATGTACGCGACGACGTGAAACATCGGCTATGAAGAGCAATTGTAAGATCACCTGGAATACCGCGACAGCGCTTGTGGTCATGACTAGAAGATTTGGTTCGCTTTCGAGCGCTTTCAAACTACCGGCAATCACGCCAAATACCGAATAAGTGAATAGACCAAAAGCGGAGATGCGCAATAAGATATCATTCAGATTGGATTGCTCTTCGCAGCGGAATTTCAAATTTCTAACTCTGTGAGGAAGAAGAAAATATTAAATATTGAAAGTTTGATTAGATTGCTACACACTGTTCTAGGTACATACATAAAAGGGTGGGATACCTTACCTTATGAATCCAATAATGATAGCGAGTACGGCGAATGCCATGAGTATGCAATGACTTGCGTCAGCAAGATAAATTGCTAGCAGCGAGAACTGCTGATGACGCACCAAGACGAAGAAGAGTATCAGGCATATCAAAGCACCTACCAACAACAACAGACCAAAGAACAAACCCTTTGATGAGCCAACGCAATCGACACGCCCTGAACGTGCCTGATGAGCCATTGCAACAGCACGACGTGACAACATAACTTCCAAACGATGCTCCAAATCTTCATCGTTCATACGGCCAGGATAACGTCCAATATGTTTCCACATTACATACAAAACTACAGCGCCAATAAGTGAGTATTCGATAATGAAGGGATATAGGAAAGGTGCTGAATCGTAAACAATTGTGCCCATAATATCGACACGCCCACAAGCGGACGAGTTCAATGTACCAATATTGGATGACAAAGCGGCGGGATAGATATTATCAAGACTTTCAATATTTTCAAAAGTCACAATGCCAGTCGATTCAGGATGCGATATGCCTGAGTGGGTTTGGAAATTCATGCCTGGTCCAAGTAAATTCGTCATAACATTTAAAGCATTCTCGGTTGTCGTAGTTGGTGTGTTTGCGGTTACGGTGGTACTGGGTGTCGACGAAACCAAATTGCTAAAGAATGTGGCTAAATTCGTACCAATACTTGAGGAGGATATTGACTCGGCGGTAGCGGGTGACGAAAAATCGGCTCCATGTGCAAAAGATGTATAATCGGTGGCAACATGTGGTGCACCAGTCGTAAATGCCGAATGTTCAAAATAATTTCGGAAGGGTGGTGCCTCAGTGGTCGTAGTTGTTGTGGTTGTGGTGGATAGAGTGCTGCTCGCCAGCGTTGTTGTCGATGGTAATGTAGTAGTTGTAGTACTAGGCGTAGTGCCCAACGTAGTGGTCGTAGCAGCTGTAGTGCTCGAGATAAACTTCTTCAACTTGCGTGCCATAGTAGTACTTTGCCACTGGAGATATGATGGTGTGGTGAAATGGGGACGTGGGGTAGTGGTGGTACTAGTGCTACTAGAGGCAATGAATCGTGTGCTACTATTAATCAAGGGTTTGGTGGTGGATGATACTAGAGTGGTGAGTGCTGCATTGGCATCGGCGCCACCATTACCGGCCATGCCAAGCGATTTTGATATGCCATCAACAGTTTTGCGCACCAATTTCGAGAGTACATTATCGGTTTTGTAGGCATTGGCGGGCAATAGATCCTCACCATCCAGTACCTCAAATTCCTCATTCGGACCGGCGTGAGTGCGCAGAACTGTACCAGCATGTCGTAATGCATGTTGACGTATGGATTTAGCAATGGGCGATGCATCCGGATCGGGTGAGCCACGTTGATGATAGAGTGTGATTTCGAGTAATGATTCCTTGACGAGTGTACGTATCCAAACGCAGATATTTGTGGCAACCACATGCATGAGACCAAAGCGGGCAATGACCTTGAAGCGGTGGATATTAAGCTGGAATTGTAAAGGGAGAGAGAGAGAGAGAAAAACAAATAAAAAGAGTAGTTAAATACTACTTTAAGAATGAACAAAAAATTTTATAAATTTAAAAAGCCATTAGGGTAAACTAAAATTTTAAAACAACATAAATGACATGAGATGAAAATGAAATTACCGTACCTGATATGGCGGCCTAGTCTGCATACAAAAATAATTTCATACATGAAAATTTGGAATTAAAATTTGGAAAATAATGTTTTCGCATGCAATGAAAATGCCAATTTATAAGAACTACACTGAACTAAGTAATATCATAAAGATACAGGCTGAGTTAAAGAACACCAGATCTCAATGGCAATTTCAAAAATATTTTATCTTAGCAATCTGAGATAAAAAGTATTTTCGAAATGTCATCCGAGGTAGGGTTTATTAACCTTAGCCCTCAATATAGAAATTTTGATAAAAAAATATAAAAGCCAATCAGAGTATAAGTTGGAAACAAATATCACCCAAATGGCTTTTTACTTATACTTAAGAATATATACAAATAGGATATTAACTAAACAAAGACTCCAACCATATAGAAATAAATTAGAATATCCCTCCAAAAATAGTCATCGTTATCATAATTTATTGGCTATTAACCACCTAGGCAATTTTGTTCGTTGCGTATCACCCCTTTTTAGCATTTGAAAACTTCGAGGGCATTCGACAGGAAAACTTTTCGGTAGTCGCTGTTGGCATCCAAAAATGGCCATAAGTCTGTCGGAAAACTATTCTCTATTACACTTCAAGGGCGATCTTATCTTCTCTTGATATTGTCTACGATTCCGGGTCGTACATCAAGACAGGTATGATGAAAGACTTATAGAGCGTGATCTAAGGTCGTCAATAATGGTTTTGACTTTTTAGTTGGTAGGGTTGTTTATTTTCATTGAATGAACTGATCAAAAGAGCTTGTTCTCTTTTCATATATGTGGACTAGTTCGCTTTACTCGTTAAGTAGTTCGGTCGTTTTATGCCGATTTTTCTGGGAAAGTCTCAAATGAACTCACCATGCAGTGAAAAAATATGTTTCAATGAAATGTTGATGATAAAGCCTTTAATCGACTACGGCTTATACCAATGTTAGTCCCGGATTAGAAAGACTAGTATCGCTTGTGATCGAAAATTCGACCAATAAAATCTTTAGGCTGTCGTGGGGTCGCTAGCTCCGCACCCTCCATCCTTAAATTTCGGGGACGCCCCTGAAAATATACCGCCTATACCTCACTTTTTTTCAATTTCCTTTCCATCGGTGCATATTTCAATCAAATCGGTCAAACGGTTCGCTCACAGGAGGTAACTAAAGCTTTTTATGTGGCGTATTTATATATACATGGATCACGTAGGTACTGAAGATGATATCCTACTACTGTTGACAATTCTGTCTTGCTAAATCGTCACAACTTACTTCCTAGTGTTTTAGTAGATGTCAAGGCTATAATTACGTTAACCAGCTGTTCGAGCTTAGAATGACCAAAATGGCAGTATGACTTGAAACAAAAGGTTACCTTTTCACCTCACAGTCGGAAAGTTCGACCCTCATGGACTTCCCGGTTCCTGACTTTCCAAGACATGGACCCGTAGAGGTAACAGAAAATGTGCTCTAAAGTTGTATTAAAACCAGCCAAAATATTTGCAACGCGAAACAAACTATTAAAAGGCGGAAGATGGCGACCTATTGCTAAAATGTATTCAAATTATGGAGGGAGTAGTTTTCTGATCGATGAAATGGATAAAGTGGCGAACTAGAGCGCACAATCGAGAAAAGATGTAACTAATGCTCTCCAATTGCCTAAGAAGTGATATGAATATCAGCTACAGCGGGGTAAGGACTTTGAATGTAACCGAGGAAAGGTATTCAAGCTCCGGAAGTACGAGGGATGAAGCAAATGGTTCCCGAGCAGGCGGGATAGTAGGTGATGGTTATAGTACCAGACCGCACAGAACTCATTTCGAAGAGTACTACCAATTTTCGTAATAGACCCGAAATCTTTAGATAACTTTCTTCCCAATAAACTTTTTGGAACATTCATGAAAATAATTTTGCTTAATTTTCGGTTTTTAACTTGGAATGATAACAATTTTGGTCCTTCTTACTTTCGTCATTTTACATATGTTGCGATTATTTCGGCATTCTATATTAAATGTTATGAGTGACCCCGTGTAGTGGTTAGAATCTTGTCCACCCCTATTCTACAATACTAATAATCACGTCTTTGTACTTATTAAAAAAAAATTGTTCTACTTACTCTGGCATTCATGAAAATGAAATACATTTGCATAAAAGTAAATATCATTTGCAACAATGGGTTAACACCGATCAAGATATGATGACATGGTGAATCGAAGGGAATCTCAAAGAAAGAGCCAAATTCCAAGCCAATGTAGATCATAGCGCCCAAACCAAAAGCTGGAAAACAGAAACAAGAATAAATATAAGTAAGTAGTACACCATTATATTATCATCATTGTTCTAAATATCTACTTACCAATGGCACCAACACGCAAGAAGAAGCTGCCATGTGTTGGATCACTATGAGTGGTCTTACGTTTTCGTGTATTCTTCGGGGTTACAGCAACCTCAGCCTCAGCTTGTGAATCCTGCGGGAAAATATTTGTTTTGTACAACAAATAAAAATTTTATTTAGTTCGAAGGTATTTAAAGTTTTTCGGGTTCGATATAAATACATAAAAAGAAAAAAAAAATTGTATATAATTTTTTTAACTATGTAGTAGAAAAGATTACTCTATGACTATAAGAATGTTAGGTCTAAGTAAGTGTACTACTTTAATGGATAATGCTTTGATAGGTTTCTAGTTAGGTGATGCAAAGTGTATATTGAGTTTATGTGTGAATGAGTATATTTCTACCATTCGCTTATGTTGTCATAGCGTTGTTTTCTGAAATTTTATTATTAGCACAACCACAATTATTATTAGCCATACGTAACTTTATCATGACTAAGAAGATCTACATTATTGGCATAAACTAGAAGGGCGGTTATATCCTCGATTAATATCATCATTTTCCATTTACAAATACATATATCATTCTACATATTTCATTCTATTTCATTCATACAAAAAATACTCTTGTTAAGGGAGGCCATGGCGGATGAGTAACAAAATTTGTTAGATAGTGACAAGATAATGGTGTAAGGGGTAATAACAAGGATGCAGCGAAGCAATACAAATAGTTTAACTAATTGTAGTGGCAAATGATGTTGTTTTATTTAAACGCATACCCCCTAAGTTTGACCATTTTGCATCAAAAACTATCCTGACCAAATTTTATGCAATAAGGACCACGGCAACCCGTGCCGACTTGCAGTTGAAGTTATCAGTAAAATCGTACTAACTTTATGTACTCGTTATTCTCATATTTCTGTATCCTTACTCTTTAAGGACTTCTTTATTAGTAAATCTGTCTTTTTTCCCCTTCCAGGAATAACCTTTGAAGGATCAAAGATTGTAGCGTCTTCCGAAAAATTTCAACCAAATGTGGATATGTGGTTACTACTTTAAAGGATAATTGAAATATAGGCTAAATATAACTTTAAATTATCCTTTAAGGACATGGAAGTAATGTCGTTGAAAAGTTCTGAAAATCTGTATAAAAATATTTAAGGATGCACAGGAGATGGACAGGACATGCCTGAGAAATTGATTTGACAATATGGGTATCAAATGAAAAGTGTTTATGTGGGCCTGTAAGTAGTATAAGTTTTATTTCGATATCTCAATACGTTTCGGAGATATCGACCAAAAATATTAACACAATACAACAACTCATACGCCGTGTAGAACCTATAAAAAGTGTTCTTTAATTGCAAAGTGTCAAGATGTACTCAATTATTTTTGCTAGAAAACATATTGTTAAGCAATCTACTAAAATACTTTTGAAATTCCAATGTCCTTTTCACGTGAATATGTTTTATCAATATCTCTGCAAAGAATCCTGTTATCCTTTTAAAAATTTGAATGTGAAGATTTGTTGCACAGTCTTTTAAATATGAACTAAATAATAAAAATATGTAATTTTCGAAGGCTCAATGGACTTTTTTGAGGACTTAGTATAAGTTTTATTTCGATATCTCAATTCGTTTCGGAAAAATCGGCTAAAAATATTAATACAATACAACAAGTAAATGTTACTCATACGCCGTGTATGACCTACATATAAAAAGTGCACTATAATTGTAAATCGTCTTTTCACGTGAATATGTTTTATCAATATCCTTGCAAATACTTATGTTATCCTTTTAAAAATTCGAAGGTGAAGATTTGTTGCACATTATTTTAAATATGAGCCAAATATTAAAATTATGTAATTTTTGAAGCCTTAAAGGACTTATTTGCGAACTTAGTATAAGCTGCTAGCAAAAACTTTAACTAAAAGTTGGTACGGGATGCCGTTAGCCTAGAACAATAAAACTTCGCACACATGTCATTTAGGCTATAACACACCGACATAGATGGTAAACATATCAAATCTTCATTTTTTCCATACATTTTTGGGACAGTCTTATATTAGCTGTTACCTTTTATTAAATTTTAATACCAATTTTTGCCTTTTAGCACCATCCCTTCTGTGCTGACCCACTTACTAAATCAGTAAAATCACTTTTCCAACAATCATTTCATTTTCATTCAGCACACTTTGTTGCAATTTGTCTTACCAATTTCGCACTTGTTTTCCAACAACAACCAAAACCACACAATACTTCAAAGCTCATACAATTAAGGCAATTTGATGCTGACTGGTAATTAATACTAAACGTAATGTGGCCCATAAATGAATGCAACAATGAGACATTCATAACCAAAGACTTGGAGCCAGTGTCATTAGAGTCGGCGTTGTCAGCGTCAACATATCGACTGATGTATAGTATTCGTAGTGCAAAATGTGGCAAACTTACGCAAACTAGGTGGTGAAGTCAAGTAAATGGATAACTATGTAACTACTTATAGGTTTTTGTTACTAAGTATGTATATTTGCATCACACTGCAAAGTTTGAGCGCAAAGCTGACAGCAATGATTGACTTCACACATTCACTATTTGCCTGACGAATCAGTTAACGATCCAAGTTCGCTTGACTTAAGTCACTCACTGCCTAACTCCAACTTGGTTGGCGGCTGCTTTACAACCTGAATGGGTGGGTGAGCCTGTTCGCTCTCTCTCGCGCCTTCTCACCTTCAGTATTAAATACATGCCACTTGCAGCCCGTGACCGCAACTTTCTCAGTTTTATCAGAAATTTTAGCTGTTTCTTTTGCCAAGTTGGACTTGTGAACATGAATAAAACTACCAAATGTGATTGTGTGCATATATCGTCTCTCGCTTGCCAGAAGCATGAATCTTATTTAAAAGTTTATTGTTAAATATGTTTTTGCAAGTTTTATTCTCATTATACTCTTTGCATTGATATAGTTTTTACTATAATAATCCTTAAATTAGTCCTTTCCAAAGTAAATTTTTAAAAATTTTCGTTGCGCCAGAAGCATGAATCTGCCGCACATTCATGTTTTTGGCGCAACCAAAATGTTTTAAAATGAATTGCTAATTTTTTTTTAAATTTCGTTGTGCCATTCACACGAAAAATTGTTACGTATATGACATGGTGTCTGTTTGTAAGTGAAACACATTCATGCTTCTGGCACAACGAAAATTTTAAAATATTTGTAAATTAAATTTTTAGATATTTTTGTTGCACCAGAGATTGAACTTTCCTTCCTTGTACTTAGGAAACCCAGGATTTTCATGAATCCTAGAGAAACGAGAGGTTAATCACGTGAGGCTATTAACTCAAAATGTGCACATTCATTCCTCTGGCAAGCGAGTGACGATATGTAAGCTGTTGGATATTAGCACATAATTGAAATCAAAGGAGAGTTGAAGAGCACAGATTTTATTTGGACTTTGGTACATTTCGATATATTTCGTCGCTCCCAACGAAGACTAACACGCTTCAGTTTTCTGCGTCGAAGACTATCACACTTCAGTTTTCTGTGTCGAAGACTAACACACTTCGTTCTCTGCGTCGAAGACTAACACACTTTCATTTGATACCATTGGCATATCTTACTCAATATTTAAAACAATTAGATAGGTGACAACCCTGTGATACCCCGAAAGTGGCAACACCCAAGTGGATTGTCTTATAGTACATTTACACCGCACCAAATTTGGTATTTTCGGCGGCATGGCAACTATTTATTTCCAAGTAGGGTTGCCACCTAGGGTTGCCTCCTAATCGCAGTATATCCGGTACTATCTCGAGAACCGCTAAACCGATTTGGACGAAATTGGCATGGAGATAGTATGTTTGATTCTAAAGCGGGCTACCCACCTGCCAAGAAATGTCAAACTCCATATAAAAAAAAACGCTCAAGAAATGATCAAGAAACGTTTTCACATGTCAAATTTTCTTAAGCCAATCCTCAGTTCACAAGAAAAAAAACAGCACTTTTCGATAGTTGGCAACGCCGGTTTACCTCAAGAAATAAATAAGCTCGTATCTATTTCTTAAGGTAAACGTGCAGATCCGCGGCAAAGGTGAGTACATATTTCGCTAAACATATTTTGTACATTTTTATAAGAGTAATTTCAAAAAAATGTAAAATTTGGTAAACGTCAAAATTTCTTGAATATATGCTCTTTTTTTCCTTGTGGCATTTCTTGGCAGGTGGGTAGCCCTCTTAAGACTATCCAATTGGATTTCGATGAAAATTGGCATAGAGATAGTATGCTTGATTTTAACACTGTCCAATTGGGTGTTGCCACTTAGGGCGGTTTACAGGGTTGAGAGCTATCTAATTTTTTCTGAAATATTGAGCAAGGTATGCCAATATGGGTATCAAATCATAGGTACCATATGCCGCATACCAACCATAATTTCTTAAAAATGTGTTGGATAGTAGATATACTTCATTCTAAGATTTTCTACTTGGATTTGCCACTTTGGTCGGTTTATAACTGGCCTAGGCACTTAGTGGGACAATTGTCCGAAAATCTGAGAACCAAATTCACATAGATTATTACGCTCTTTGCTTGGCCTCTCGAACAATGACATTGTTGCTATGATCGATTTGACCAATCAATGAATGTCGTTGGTTATGCACGGTTTCGGTACTAGCTAGTGAGCGACAGAGCAAACAGATGCGATGCCGCTCTTTCGCTAACACACCTTCACTTCCAATTTTGCCGGGTCCTGGTTTATAAAGTTGCAACCTATTTGATATTTTTTCGGAAATTCATTTTGAAAAGTTTATGTTGGTAAGTAAGAATATTGGAAAAAATGTGAAAATCGAAAACATCGACCAAGCTCATTCACCCAGGTACTAGAAGTTAACCTTAAAAAAATTCAGAAAAAAATAAAAAATTACAGATAGTAGGTATAGATAGATAGTAGGATAGTAGTAGTAGAAATACTCGATCAAAATTCAAAATGTTTTTCTGCCACACAATACCTCTCCGCAAAATTTAAACTTTTATATATGAGAAGTCAAAAAAATAAAAAGCATGCAACATGGAAATGCTTGATACTGTAGTTAATGTTAGTATTGAGGTCAACTTCAAAAGAAAGTTAGTCAACTTTCTTTAAGGGAGAAAAAGTGTCAGAAATAGATAGAAAGCGTAAGTTCAGTTAACAGAAAGCATTCGCAGGAAAGCATAGACTTAGAGCTGTTTACTCAACTTCTGATTAAGATTACCGGCATTTCTTTTGACAGATAATCGACAATCTTCTGTCAATTAGTGTCATTTAAACTCCCGGTAAGCGTATAAAGAAGTTGATTAAGCGAGCTTTAAAAATGAAAAAATAATAAGCATTTCTGAAAAAAGTGTTAGACAAGAAGTCAGCCTATAGTTCATTAGAAGGTATGGTTAGAAGACAGAGAAAGCACATAGGATGCTATTCCATTTAGAAGATTAAATAATTTACGCAGAGCAAGTAAAAACTAGTCATTAGTCCGGTCAAAATAAACATTAAAATAACAATAATTTCCACAGAGCCAAATTTTGGCAGAGAGCTTAGGTTCGCCGTCAAAAAGAAAACTTCAAAAGTCCTCACCAATCCAATTTGTAGACCTAGAAATTCTCTACATAGATTAACCAGTTCTGAGATACCGCGATAATAAATTTAGCTCTGTATATTATATGAAACAAGTAAGGAAGTCTAAGTTCGGGCGAACCGAACATTATATAACCAGCGGTAGTTTTAAGAACGGGATAGCAATGATATAGGCCCCAGGAGGATTTACCTAATGGTTTATACTATTTTAGTTATTTATCTTACCGAATTAGGTCATTTTCGAAATTTTCGATATCGAAAGTGGACGAGGTTGGAGGGCGATTTTATCCAACTTCATCAGGTATACTCGTAACGATACTACATAGTATGCTTTGCGCAAAATTTCATGGTTTTACCGTAATCAGTTTAAAAGTTACGACCATTTTCAGAAATGCCTCCCGAATTTTCGATAGCTATCTACTTTGGTCATAAAGTAACCTGTGTACCAAATATCATGCAAATATCCCAATTTTTACTCAAGTTATGTCAATTTATGTGATTTTCGAAATTTTCGATATCGAAAAAGGGGTCGTGGTTATCATCCGATTTCGCCGATTTTCAATATCAATCTACTTCAGCCAGAAAGTAAGCGTATACCAAATTTCATGCAAATATCTCAACTTTTACTCAAGCTATCGTGTACACGGACAGACGGACGGACGGACGGACGGACAGGCGGACTGACATGCCTCAAAGAACTTTTTTTTCAACCTAAGAACTTTCATATATGGAACTCTATATCTATTTCGTTTATTTTGTGCCGTTACGTAGTACAAAATTATAATACCCTTGTAGTAGTAGTTAATTTATCACGAAGTTTCGACAATGAAAAAAAAGCTATTTTTGTAAAGCCTGAAGTCCTCGAGCTAGAGCTATCACAAAGGTCGAGAGAAATACAAATTTTAGGGATCTTTTTACAGTTTTTGAGAAAATTTGAGGGGTTTTTTACAGTTTTTGAGAAAAGTCCAAAAAAACTTAAAATTTTGACCTTTGACCTCGAATAACTCTTTTAGCACACCTTGCATCGATAGGGACTTTTAAAGTTTTCTTTCTGACGGTGAACCAAGCTGTCTACCAAAATGTGGCTCTCTAAGAATTATTGTTATTTAACAACTATTTGAATGTCTATTTCGACCAGACTACATACATCTAAAACGCTCATTGTATCTATGCAAGTGTAGATATGTGATATGTAGTTATCCTTGAATAGTGTTTTTTTTTTTTTTTTTTTGTATTACTTGAGTTTTTTTTTGTTTGTTTGTTTTGAAAGCATACCTGTAGCGATAAGGACTGGCGTACCAGATCACGTTTCTTAACCGGATATCGCTCCTGTCGACGAACAGATTAATGTCGTTTTTAAATTGCGCATTATTTGTTGTAAGGATAATGCAAAGGCACACGATTATTCAGCGCATGTGTACAATTTGTGAGCATGTGAGTGTATGTGAATGCGCGGATGTGCATGTTGAGTACACGCGGTTTTATAAATAATCCGCAAATAGTTAAAAAATAATTTTTTGCAGCAGAGGCATAAGTAGTTGAAGATATTTTTGCAGCCCATTCGTGAAAGTATATTTTTTTACAGTGTAAAATGTAGCAGTAATATATTTTATAGTTGTAGCAGTATATGGCAGTAGTTTTGTATAAAGTAGTTTTAGAATAGTTCGAGAATCATTTATTAAAGCATTGCAAAGCGTTTTTATATATTTTTGTTGTTTGATAACATAGTAAAATTTGCTTTTTCATTTGGCGAGTTGGTTTTCGAGTATAAAGGATTTTGCAGGATACATAAAAGATGTAGGCCATTTTTAATTTTCGTTATGGTTTTTTCCCCAAAGTTGTTTTTTTTTTTTGCAGCAGTTTTATATACAGCAGCCATTTGTGATTTTTTTTTTTTTTTTTTTTTGAAGGGGTTTGTGTTGGTAGAAGCAAGCGGTAGTTGTGGATGTGATAATGTTGTTGTAGGTAATGATGATGAAAGGTGATAGGGATAAAATGAAAATTAAGAATTTAATAAATTCATAGATATACCCCCATATTCATAAAACATAATTACGCAATTCACAACGTCTATTATTTCGTGCTATTTGTCTATTTTTTAAAAAAATGAATGTATATTGGAAACCATGGAAAAATACAACAATAGCCGAATACGACACTCTTGTAAATTGCCCAAATATATTTAAAGTGATATTTCTATACAAATTTCAAATTATACGAGCTTTACAAAACTTTTTACTTTTTATGAATATGGGGAATGGAATACATTAGGGTGGTCCTTATAATCAAATGTACAATTTCTTCCATTCTCACCCCCTAGATAGGTCAACTATACCGCACACAAATTTTTATCCTAATTGGAGATGGTTTAGACGTATTGCATGGGGGTCAAAGCTCCGATTTCCCTATGGAGACTCAAAAAATAAGAGTGATTTTTCTTTATATCGTCGCTCGCTTGCCAGAGGCATGAATGTGAAAATTTTCCAAATTTGAGTTAGTTGGCTCATGAGACTAATCTCTCGTTTCTCTTCGATTCATGAAAATCCTGGGTTCCCAAAGTACAAGGAACCCCCGGAAATTTGCAATGCCATTTTCATGAATGTGGAGTTCACTCTTTGAAAATTTTGCCACATTCATGTTTCTGGCGGAACAAAAATGTTTAAAACTTGAATTTCTAAATTTTTAAAAATTTTCGTTGAGCCAGAAAAATTAATGTGTTGCACTGAACCACAGAAACCATGGCGTATACGTAACAATTTTGCTAAACATTTGTGTCTGTGGCTTAATGAAAATTTTGAAAAATTTAGAAATTCAATCCAAATTTCCAAAGATGAATGTGCCGAATCTCGAGGAATTGAAGGAATATTAACCTAAAACCTATATCAATGGAAAGAGTATAATGCGAATATACCTTGCAAAAATATATTTATGTGAAAAACTAAAATTTCAAATTTTGCGAGAAAAACTTTCATAGACAATTTTCGAAAATTTTAATTTTGGCGCATTCGTGCTTCTGGCTAACGAGCGACAATATCTAATCCTCGAAATCGACAGCACTATGTCGTTGTTGTTGCTGTTATTGTAACCAGGTGTAGAACTGCCCAAATGTCAGACCGGGTCACCCCGTGGTGTATTGCTCTTGGCCGTGTCGATATAAAAACGGCGCGGATCGTTTCAGTACGTTGGGTACAGCACAAGTACTGGTACCGTTCTCGTAGAACCGGCAATACGTAGAAACTAGCCGTGTAGGCGTATGTATGTCATATAGCATTACCAGAGTGCACCAACGGGAAGCGACCTACTCTACACTATGCTCGGAGATATCACCTACAAAATTTTTGCTCGCAACACTCATAAAACAACAGCAATAAATACAAGCGAAATGAAAACTAATAGACTTGCGAGCGCTAGATGTCGCCGAGATGGCGGAATAACAACCAAAGTTATAGTAAAGATGAGGTGCAATAACAGCCAAACAAATAGTCCTCAACGTTGTTAATCCTCAATGTTGTGGGTAGCAGGGTAAAATTTGGATGTTATAAAAGAGGATTTATTTGGGATAATCTGCCTGTGTGTGTATCCATAGCATTAGATAAAAAGAAAAATCGTTTGAATTTTTTGAGTCTCCATAGGGCAATCTGAACTTTAACGTGCGGTCCTGAATCGTTTCCAAACGCTACCAAAATGTTTGTGTGATATTTTCGGCTATATCAATTACTATTGGTTTAGGGCTTAAAAATGTGATGATAAAATTGTATCCCTGCAAATAAGGACTACCCTAATGTACATATACTAAAAGCTATACAAATTTTTGTTAAAAGATCTCTGCCACAATACTTGATATTCCTAAAACTTAATTAAAAATCAAAAATAAAACTTCCCCAAACGTTTAAAGCAAAAAAAAAATATAAAATAAAATCAAGTTAAAAATCAACAGCAAATCTCTTTTGCACATAAATTCAACTTCGACCTCAAACAAAAAAAAACGAAAAAAAAACCAACACACACAACATATATGTAAACGCTAATTAAAATGGTAATGGACAATGTTTAAGTAAATTACACTCAATTAGCACACAATTAACTACAAAAACCTCCAAAGAATTTTAAAATACGTAAAAAAAACTTCTATATAAATACTACAACCACTGCACTTGGCATACAAAATTATGAAAAATTCAGTAAAGGGTGTGCTTATGTGTGGCATTTTGTATTCATAATGATACTGCTTGAAGGCAATTGAAATATGTCTAGGCATGTATGTATGTATGTGTGTGGTTGAATGCTATTCTGAGATTAGGTGGGTGGGTGTGTATTAGCAGGGAAAGCACAAAGTACGATTTAAATTTTTTTTTTTTTTTGAATAATTAGCTAAGTAAAAAAAAAAAAAGCAAATATGTATATTTATTTAAATTTTATAAAACCCACCTGATATGGGCTAGGTTTGCCACCTTTGCCAGAATCCTTGGAACCCTTCGCATCTTTCGAATCGGCTGGATCTGGTACTTTTTTCTTTGATTTTTTCTCTTTAGGTGGTGGTTTCGGTTTACTGCCGCCATTACAACAAGAACTCTCTGCGTGATGAGAAAACAGTAATTTATTTTTTATTTGTAAGAATAATAACTAAAGTAAAATAGATTGAAAGAAACATAAGTAAGCGAGTAAAATTAGAGAATATCTATGATATTTGTATACCAAAGCCTTAACTCTATACTATTTGTATACCGTACAGACTCATAACGGGGTAATGAGATGAGGGCGTTTTCTTATGATACTTAAGTGAGTTTGAAGTTTTAGAAGTTACTATCGGTTATCACAGCGAATCGTTAAATCGTAACTAAGGATATGAAAACATCCAAACACTTTTGATATGACTTAGTATCGGTGACAGGTAACAAGGTCAATGGAAATAGTATCAATTGACTTTATTTCGCATCGCAATGAAGATCATATTATTAACCTTAAACATCGCGTGATGTTCAGTTGACATGCTAAAGGCAATGTTGACGCTATTTCCATTTCGATTAGGAAATAACGTCAATAAATATATTGACAAAGTGAAATTAAGTCAACGGACCTTATTTCCATTTCCAAATTGACACTATTTCCATTAACCTTGTTACCTGTCACCTTAGTATTTACCTTAAAGTACGTAGTAGATAATATCGAAGAAAAAATAATCGACCCTCAAAATATGGTTTTACACATATTGTACAAGGCTGGAGGTTTTTGAATAAATTTAGAGTTTGCAAATAATAAAATTCGATTAGGGATGGGCATGATCATTTTAATTTGACTATTAACCCAAAAATATCGAGAGCCTATTAGTATCGCATCAAAAAGAATAAAAACTTAAAACATCGATATATATTTCATAATGCTGGATACTTCTAGAGTTAGAGGTTTTGAGTCATATCAAATGGCAAATGTGTTACTTTGGACTAAGTAGGCAATTGAGAAGTAAAGTCCCCTCTCGACAAACGAAGATCACGCTCTATAAGTCTCTCATCATACCAGTCCTAAAGTACGGTTCGGAATCATGGACAGTGTCAAGAGAAGATGAGATTACTCTTGGAGTATTTGAGAGAAAAGTTCTCCGGAAGATTTATGGTCCCTTATGATGCCAACGGCTAGTATCGAAGGAATTTTAACGATTAGCTGTCCGAGTTTTATAGTGAGAAGTGAAAGAAATATATAAAATTGAAGTAAATAAATAATATTAATTAATTTTTTCAACTTACCCTGCAACAGGAAGCAAAATACATACAATAGGAAGAGTATGCTAACGCCATATAAATATGTAAAGAACGTTTCATAGTACAGCACTGGTAGACGGTGGGTTGTCACATCGCTAATCACGTAGGCAATGCAAACAACAATCAAAATGAGAGCATACACTAAACTGGTGACGATGAAAAGCGATGTCCTGTAGAAAGTAAACAAGGAAGAGGGAGAGCGTGGAAGAGGAAAAAAGAAATTTTTGTTAGTAAAATTATATTATTCATATTTGCATAAATTCAATGGAACTAATGATAATCATCGTTAAATGTGTTAGTTAATTGTGCACAAACCCAAAATAATCCAATTTATTGAAAATTTATATAAGTATACATATTTAGTTTCAAAATATTTTAATTTATGCAGACACTAACTGCATGCGACTGTGTGCAGAGAATATATCGTCCCCTTTTTGCGTTTTTATCGTAAACGCCAAAACACAAATTTTACAGGAGAGCATTTTTTAAATTTTTTTTTTATTTTTTCTTTTATGAATTGGTGGATACGATATAAAAGATAGCCATTTTTTGACATAACTGTAAGGATTTCAGCTATAATTTTTTCCAGATGATGCGCTAAGGGATGATGAACAAATTTGCATCAAAAAGTAAATTTCGAAAAAATGGTGGTTACGATAAAAACGCAAAAAGGGGACGATATGTGAATTCTGGTGTTTAGTATAAAGCCGTATTTTTTTATGACCAATTACCTACTTATGTTCCCATACCAATATTAATTTACCCAAAATACATTATGCTTATTATTAAGTCAACATTTGGTTTTTTAAATATTCTGACAAAAATTAATACCCTTATTCATAAAAAATATAAAAGGTTTATATAGCTCCTATTATTATTCTAAATTTGTATGAAAATGTCATTTTAAAAAGCTTTATAAACCAATTTTTTTTTTATGAATATGGGGGTAAATGTATAAGACTTATTTCTGTGGAAAGTGGTGTACTTTTTATATTTGAGTAGAAAATATAATTTTTTATTTCAAAATATGTATTTCAAATTGAGTTTGTACAAACATGTTTGGGCTGCTATAATTTTGTGAAATGTTCGAGGTTTTTTGTAAAGAATTGGCTCAAACACTATTTAAAATATTCCTGCATCTGGTAGTTTTAAAAAAAATTCACTACCTTAGACATTCACGGAGGAATGTCGAATCTCGGCTACAGTTACGTCGAAGCACACGTTTTGGCTGTATAAATATCTTCTGGTGATCCCTTTGCCTCGCGGACGATTTGTTTACCCTAAATAGCCGAGTTACACTCCAAACTTCCTCTCCTTTGACGGTTTAAGGATTTTGACAAATATAAGAAAAGGCGTTGGCTAGAGTGATTCTCACTTGGATTCCGAGATTGACACAAATTTCACTGTTAGTACAGTTTATAAAGAAGACTAAGAGTAAAAAGATGACAATATACACTCCTCATCACAATTAGAGGACACCACGTTCTAACATTTTCTAAGTCCTAATATCATTTTATTTTAATCTTAATTTTTGGCTTATAGAATTCTTAATTGAAAACAGTGAAAGTCTCCGCTCTAAGCGTTTAATCTGATTTTTTTAAGTTAAAAAACTGTTTGGTAAAAGTACAAAATTTTTTCAAATATTTTGAATCAAAAAACCGAAAATGGCATTTTATAGCTCGTGCAATTCTAGTCTAACAAAGTGAAAGTTTTAAGTGTCTCGAAAATCTCCTTTAATTGTTAGAACGTTTTTTGTTCGATGCAAAAAAATGTCTGATGACCTCAAAAAAAAAATTTAACCATCAAAGGAGATTGAACGGGCTCGACAAAATGGCATTTTCGGTTTTGTTATTTAAAATATTTGAAAAAATTTGAAACTTTTACCAAACCGTTTTTTAACTTAAAAAAAAAAATGGAGTAAACGCTTAGAGCGGGGACTTTTACTGTTTTCAATTTAGAATTCCATTAGCAACGAGGTGTATTGCAAAAACTCTTAGTTTTTTGTTACTAATGAATGTAGCCGGGTACCCAGAGGCCCTGGTAAACAAATCACATTTTTCACCAAAGTATCCCTTGAGTGGTTTTGCATTTGTCCGATACGTTGTTTTGCATAAACACCGACGGCATATATATATATATCTATTTTCACTTTGACAACTAGCGATTCTTGAAAAATTTTGATCTTCAAACTATGTAAGTACCAAGTACTTTGTCAGTGTCGATAGTACAATCGATTATTGAAAAACCTCGATAGTATTATCGATGGAACCAGACTATCGATATATCGATAGTATCGGCTATATTTTTCCACCCCTAGTAGGTACCTACTTAAGGGGTAAAAATTACATGAGAAACGGAAATTGGCGCACGAAAAATTTCGTCATTAAAATCCTTCGGGTCAAATTTTACCCTTGTAGTAAATACATAATTTTAACAAACTAGATTTTTGAATTCTATATTTACCTTCATTTAATAAAAAAAAGATTATTTTTCCAACGACAATTAAGTATTAATATTAATTTTTTTGCAAAATTTGTTAAAAACTCTGTAGGTAAAAAAAAAAAAAAAAAAAATTAAGTATTTGTGAATATACGAGGCGGAAATCATTACTACCTACTACTATATCAGAAAAATTAACCAACAACTTTTTTTTGGAAAAACGATTTTCTTTTTAAAATGGGTCAGATTTGAGCCGAGGGGCCTACGAAGGTTAAGAGGGGATTTTCTTCCCATTTCTGAATGCACAAAAATTTTGGTTAGGTACTTAATCGAGCTAGGCACTTAATCGAGTGAGTACTTAAGCCGGTCTCACTGTAATACTTGACGATCGAGAACTTCTTTCGGACAATGACATGGCTGCTTATGCTATGAATACACAAACCGACTTAATCCCGCATAAATGCTCTCTTATCAGATTCAAATTTTGCCATTAAGTGAACAGCTCATTTTTATTTTTTATATCAATTTTATTTTTTGGGTGCTCAGCGACATCTAGTGTTGTTTGGCCTAGTGCGACATCTATGTGTGAAGGATTTTGTTTGTATTTCTTGCTGTTTTTTATTTTTCTTTTTTTTTAAGAGTGTTTCCAGCCCAATTTTTTTTATTCTCTTAAATCGGTTCAAATCTTCTTCATTTTTGGGAATTATCTGACGCTAGATCGAATTGAGTTACAGAAACGGGCTACTGCTTCTGAAAAAACTTTTTCCATACCTACACTGATTAGTAAAAAATTGTTAAGTTTTTCAGAATAAATTGAAAACAATTAAGGAAAGGGCTGTCTTCGGCTGTATCGAAAGCTTCATACCTTTCATGAAAACGGTTGACATTGTTTAAAACTTATACAGACGAAAAAAAGACGTTATTTCGCTGTTTAATACGAGATATATAGCCCAAACCCCGTTTATCGGTTTTTTTATTTGGAAACCGAAACCGGAACAAACCCGTAACCGAAACCGAAATAATTGTTGAAAAACGAAACCGGAATCGAACCCGAAACCGAAACCAGCTGCACATCAATTTTCGGTGCGATATCTCAAAAACTAAGGACTAGCTTGCGTTCAAACAGATGGGCAGACGGACATGACTCAATCAAATCAGCTCATCGTCTTGATCATATCGGTATACTTATTGGTAGGTCTATTTCTTCTTCTTCTCACACTTAAACAAATCGGACCAAAGAATTAATAATTTTTATTTTCATTTTATTCTTAAAACAGATTGCTTGCAAAGCGCCAACAAAGGATTTCATACTAAAACTAGTAACTTGCTAAAGTAGTAACAACATTTATTACTTTGGCCATTCCTGATTACTTTCTCCAAGAACGCTTGACGCCAAAAATAGAAAATTGGGCAAAATTCATACTCAAAAAAAATTCTTTTAGCAAAAACATTTTCTTCTTCAACAAAGAAATTTTCAACTTGCCATGTCTACATTCCCAACTTGCTCTTACCTTCCGTTTTGCAAAAGAAAGTAAAATAAACACAAGCACTTGTAAATATTTGTTTAGCACTCAGTTTTTCCGAGATTACATGTTCTCTGATTGATGATGAGTAAAGTTTTTCACTACCAACACAAAATTTAAATGCGAATTAGTTTTTGTAGCATATAGTCAAGGTCTTTTTCAATGCAAACTTGTACAGCAATTACGCATCAAAGACGTTTTGCAATGAAAATAATAATTTTCTGCATTTTCTATTGCATTTTCTTTATGTTTGAAGTAGTTAATTGTAAAGTTTTTTTTTTTTTTTTTGTGTGGATATATTGTGTTATAAATGTTCTTATTTTCTTTTGAAAGTTCCATTTAGGGCATCTTAATCTTAAAATAAATGAATAATGCAACAAACGGGCGAATATAAGAAAATAATGTCAGACCACCAGGGCGTATACGCAACAATTTAAAGTTAGACATTTTGTATGAGGATCGCCGAATTTTATCCTTGCTTCATATGTAGATAAAAAAAATAACAGCTCCTGAAAAACCTGGTACTAAAAACATCCACATTTTTAACTAGCGATAAGCATATTCACACAAATATTTATGCATAAAAAATACCATATAAAATGTTAGTTACCATAGCTCAATTGGTCCAGTTATTATATTAGTTCGATAAGTGCCATGTACGGTGATTCTTGCTGGTAGCAAACTGCGATTGGCATTTGGCTTTAATGAATAGCAAACCCTAGAAAAATATTTTTTTTTTTTGCCCCCAAAAAAAGTTAATCAAACTTCAAAAACCATTTTTCAAAATCAATTTTTGTGAAGTATGCATTGTGTTGTACACAAATTTAAATTATACTGGCTGATATTACAAAGCACAGATACTTGGTATGAACGGGGTACATTTGGAGGGATTCAACTTTGGATAAATATTTGGAGCAATATTAAATTTAGCTATAATAGGGATAACATTTTTTTTATAATAATCTGAATTGAAACTATAAGTTAGACGTATTTGATAGCAATAAATAAATAAAAAAATATCTGAAGCAAGCCAATAAATGTGTAGCTTTACGCAATTCATTTTAGAACGAAATGTGGAATAATATGATAAAAATTGGAAGCATTTATGAAAATAAGTTCTGATATCGGCGCTCGTTTGCCAAAGGCTGGAATGTGAAAAATTTCCAGTTTTGAGTTAATAGGCTCATCTCTCGTTTCTCTTCAATTTACAAAAATTCTGGGCTTCCAAGGTACAAGGAACCCCCGTGAATTGGTGCTACTGTTTCTGGAGGAACAAAAATGTTTAAAAATTGAATTTCAAAATTTTTTTAAATTTTCATTGAGCCATAAAAATAAATGTATTGCACTGAACCACAGACACCTTGGCGTATACGTAACAATTTTACTACACATTCGTGTTTCTTGCTCAACGAAAATTTTACAAAATTTAGACATTGTCGTTGCTTCAAAAACATGAACCTGCTACACATTCATGCTTCTGGCACAACGAATATTTTTAAAAATTTTCTTTGGAAATTTTCAAAAGATAAATGTGCCAAATCTCGAGGAATTGAAGGAAGATTAACCTAAAAAAATTAGTGGAAAAGTATAATGAGAATATAACTTGCAACAGTAAATTTATATCAAAAGCTAAAATTTAAAATTTTGCTGGAGCAATAAACTTTCAAAAACGATTTTCCAAAATTTAAATTTTGGCACATTCATGCTTCTGGTAAGCGAGCAACGATATATTATAGTTATGGTGTAGGTTCAAGTGGCTGCCGCAGAGGCACACCTAGGCCGGTATTAAAAGGCCCGTTGTGATACCACCAACACTAGGAAAGTTATGGTGTATAAATTAATAAATACTAAATACACAATAGCTCTTGTATTGCTATATATTTTCAACTTTTCATGTAAATATGTTTATTCGGTCAGAATCAAGATTTAAACAAAAAAAAAATGCTAGCGTTCGAAAACATTTCTGTGAAGCAATTTTTGTATGCAGAAAACGAATATAAATGCACAGGGAAAGCTTTCATTAAACACAAATCATTCTCACGTATAACGATGAGTGATATCCGACAAGGATTTCATATGTTTTAGCTTCCGCCATATTGCGTTTTTAACCGAGCTTATGCACAATTTAAGTGCACTGCAACGCACAAAATGGAAAACAACTTGACTATTTAAATGCGAAAAGCAACAAATATCGTATTTACACCAACAAATCATAGAAAAGTAAGTACATATTTGCATACCCTGCAGGAAAATCAACTGAAAATATTGATTTCGAATTGATGTTACCTGACAAGTAGTTCAATAATATTTACTTTGATTACATCACTCAACAAATGTTGATCAATCAATAGTAAAATTCGTGATTCCGAATATCACTTCCATTTTTCTGTGGCAGATCTAGTTTGCGAGATATCGATGAAAATATGAAAATTCCAATTTTCCCAAAACACTGCTTCATATTAGTAAGTCAAAAGTTATACTAATTTCCATCAAAATTGTTTGCTTTAATCTCTACAAGTATCTTCTGTAATTTGGCCACTATGCCTAAAAAAGTTCAAAAAATTTTGAAAAAAACCAAATTTTTTGAAAAATTTTAGACTTAACCACTTTAAAATGATAAAAACTCTCTGGATGAAAAGAGGTAGCCCTTCCTTGTTGTGGGAAATTTAATTACAAAAATTTTAAGCATACTAGTACACCTATGTGATGTCTTCTTGACTTTGTAAGCCCTGTAGCCCTGTTATATTGAAAGTTCTCAATCTAAATTTTTTTCTTTTTACCCAACAAATTCTCGGAAATTTCCATATCCTCGACATTTGATACATGATTTCTATGAAGAATTTTCTGCTGATACTGAGTATGTAAAAATTTGGTTTAAAATAATGGTTTTCGAGATATTTTGAAATTTCAGTTTTTGAGATATTTTAAATTATATATATTATAAGTGTTTAAAAGTTGATAGTTTTCACGTTTTTGTTACGTTTTGTACTTCTAGAAAAAGGAATCAAGAAACATTGCATATGATGGTTCCAATGCTCTTAGTATAGAAAATTTGGATGAAAAAATAAAAAAAAATTATTCGTAATAACTCAAACACCTTAACGTCTATTTAAATTATTTTTGCATCATATAAAACGGTATTTCATCCTATCAAAGCGAAATCAAATGAATTAAAAAATATTGAAGGTAATGTCGGAGATATTGACAGATCATTAATCCAACTTGTTTTCTTATCTCATAAACTGAAATTTCAAGATATCTCGAAAACTGTTCTACTTTTAAAGCAAGTGATTAAATATTCGGAATCGGCAGAAAATTCTATATAGAGTCATCTATCAAATGTCGAAGTTATGTAAATTTTTCAAAAATTTTACTGTTTTGCAAAATTGGAAATTTTTATATTTTCACCGATATCTCGGAAACTAGATCTGCAACAGCGAAAATGGAGGTGATATTCGGAATCAGGTGAAGATTTTACATTAAGTGTACTTTAAATTTTAGAAATTTTTGTTGTAGTTATTAATTGCATCTTCCATCGAAACAGTTGCACTAGCTCGGAACTATAGAAAATTGTTTTTTTTTTTTTTTTTATATCAATACTATACATTTTGACAACAGGGTATGTACGGCATTAATCAGGCACACGCAAACACTTTTGCAGTTAAAAGTCTGCTGCCTATACACCTATTCAGCCATTATCATCGCCATCATCAGCATGGAAACTGAATGCCTGTTTACAGGTACATATATGTATGTGAGCGCTCATTGTTGAGGCAGGTTAAAATATGCACAAGAGGAGCGACCCAATTCTGCAACAGCGACGATATTATTATGCGCATAAAGAAAATTCTGTATTTCTGTTTTATTTTTTAGCTCTTTAGGAGTGCAGTTTATGCATCAACTTCGCTGTTACGCTGAGCTGCCTCTATACCATCCATGCTGCTGCATATTTGACTGAGTTATCGAGTTTTTCGTTTAAGTTGTGTTAGCCACAATATTTTGTAACCAACTTCCAAAAAATGTTACCGTTACCGAAATAAGTATAAAAAACCCCAAAAAAAATTCTTCTATTTCTGCAGAAAAGTATTTTTAGACTTTTTTTCACATTGCGATAAAGTAGAGTTCTTCATCCTGTCATATGTGGAATACGGTCGAAAATACCTTTAATTTGATACCCACATTGGCATAACTAGCTTTATATTTAAAAAATAATGGGATAGATGGCAACCCTGTAAACCATCCTAAGTGGCAACATCCATTTATATAATCTCAGAATGAATTAAATTGTCTATTTGCCAAATTTATCCCAATCGGTGAAGCAGTTCCCGAGATATACAAAAAAATCTATTGCGGTTAGCTGGCAACCCTGCGTGAAGTTATAATATTTGGAATACGATCGAAAATACCTTTCATTTGACACCCATATTGCCATATCTTACTCTATATTTAAAAAAATGGGATAGGTGGCAACCCTGTAAACCGCCTTAAGTGGCAACACACATATATACAATCTAAGAATAAATTAAGTTGTCTATTTGCCAAATTTTATCCAAATCGGCCAAGAAGTTCCCGAAATATACGAAAAAATAAATAAATTGTGGTTAGTTGGCAACCCTAAGTGGCAACCCTGCTTGAAATTATCATATTAAGAATACGGCCGAAAATACCTTTCATTTGAGACCCATATCGGCATATCTAGCTCTATATTAAAAAAAAAAATTGGGCTAGGTGGCAATCCTGTAAACCACCATAAGTGGCAACACACTAAATTCTGCTCGGCCTAACTATTAAAATTCGTGCAATGTTAGCTAGAACCTAGAATTTAATCTCCTGTTTGATTTGCACAGCTAAACATCGTGGTGAAAATCGCCTACGCCCGAAAGTCTGCAACATACGCCTGAAAGTCAGCTACAATTTTACTCTCAATCAAATTTTACACAATAATTATGGTAAAAAATAAGCAAAAAATGTAGTAAAAAATTACCAAAAAAATACAGTAAAAGTTACACAAAAAAGACATTAGAAATTACACAAAAAATAAAGTAAAATTTACGCAAAAAAATATGGTAAAAGTTAAGCAAAAATACAGGAAAAATTACACAAAGAAATAGTAAAACTGCCAGCAAAATGCCAACTCACATTTTTGCTTTTACGTGTAACCAATTCGGTAACTTTTTGAACGACTTACATAAGTGATTCCTTTAATTTGACAATGCCCATACTAACTAATCAAACATAAAAGGTCACCTTTAAAGAAACTCTGAATAAAAAATGTTTCCGAAATTAATAGAAAAAATTTTAACACCCCCTCCCCGCTCCCCCTTTCAGAAATCATGGATCCGCCACTGATACATACATATAAAACCATAATGCATACTTCATTCATGTCCTCGTCTAAACTGTTATAACACATACTGAACGTTCTTCCTCACAGTCCCTACAACTTTGCAAATATGCACGAAAACATTAAGCAGCTCAAATGCATACAAAATCACTGCAAAAATGCATTGCACAAGCCATTTGATTAGGTACCTTCTATTTTACACTTTATGCCACTGCATTCCCCAAGCGATTGTCTATACATAATATACCCCACATGACCCTCTAACTTTATTTAGCACAATTCTCCATGCTATATTTGCCTTTGAGCATTTAACAAGAATTTCTAGCCACTGTTTTCTTTTTTTTTTTTACTTTTCTCATCCCTCTTGATAACAAAGTCCTCCCACAGACACTGCTAACATCAGATTATCACGATTTGTTTTACTTTTGCGTTAGTCTTGTTTGCCCACATATAAAGCACTCAACATTCAAAGGAACATCCCAACCAAAAGTTGTACAGTTCATCTCTAAAGAGGTTGTCCACGATTAATACCATTCGTCCACAGGGTGTGTGCAAAGTGGAATGGTTTTTTCGTACCCGTTCAGGTACAAATGCGAATAGCTCAAATCGCATGCTTCTTTGCCACTCATTACGAACTCATCCTAGACTAATCGCTTTTATTGCAGGCTAGACACATGCAATGAAATCAGTCAGTCACACCAACACAGCATGTCCTGGATGTTGATTTTTTTGTTATTGTTTGGTTGTTTTATTATGTGATACTGGATGTCATTGCATTCCTTATTTTTTAATGCCATCGTCCCAGTCGAATATTTTGTTGCTTTTAAGCCTGCAGCATAATCCTGTCGGATTTACATGTTTTTCTCTTACGATTGCATAAGACATTGTGTTTTGTTGTTGTTTTTGTTATAAAAGGTTCATGTTCGTAACCATGATTTTCTTCTAAATCCCAATGTTGACAAGCTGTTCCTGACTGAGTGGCAAAATTAGTCGAGTGGGGGAATTGTTAGCTAACTTTGATTTGTGTTTTATATTCACATGTGAGTTATATATCTATGAGTTATGAATGATAACACCGTACAACAAGTTTGGAAATTTTTTTTGCAACAAATTTACCAGGGTATTTTCGTGAAAGGTAACCTCGTGTAAAAAAAAAATCAGTTTTTCCAAACAAACTTACAGTCCAGCACGTCTGATTTCTTTTTTATTGACACTTGAAGATTTAGGTGGTCTCTAGCGGTCTTTGGTAAATATCTGCTGAAGAAGAAGAGCTGCATTGTACATGACCAGGAAAATAACAAAAATTTTGTTTGAACACTTTAATTTATTATGACTAAATGTTCTATCACTTTTTTAACAAAAAAAAAAAAGAAAAAAAAAGGCTGAGAAAGGTATTAGCAACATGTTGCCGAAACATGAGAGGAATTTTTGATACCTCCTAGAAAACTGTGAAAAAGTGGTAGAAGGAAAAATGGGGGCAGTATGAAATATTGCTCTTTTTATGAGGAATAATACCACAATGGCACCAACGCCGTAACTCTTCAAGATTCGGTGCATGAGGTTAATAAACAGCGAGACACCGCTTCAACCTTTAATGCTAATAAAAAAGAACGTAGACGTACTGGACTGCAAGTTTGTTTTGCAAAAGTGATCTATACCAAGTCACTTTTCTGAAAAAATACCAGTTACTTTGTTGCAAAATTGGTGTTGTACAGTGTAATTAGAACTTCAAATGTTTTGATTCAGAATTTGTTTAAAAATCTTAATTAGTATTAAAGAATAACTCTTTCAGTCAAAATTATTATTTTCGGAAACATAAGTTTCATAATATTGGAATGTCAAATTTTTATTGGAGAATACTTTTCTTAACTAGGTTGGGTAGGTTAAGAGAGCGCGAATGGGATATTCCAGCGGCGAATTGAGTTTGCAGTCCCTTCACGTAATCCATGACGAAAGCAATACAAATTGCAAAAACATCTGACCTTGTTTGGGGATCAATTACAATTTCAGAAAGATATACCCCATTGCAATAAGCATTCAAATATTTTTGTGAATTGTTTACTCATATAATTGTCTACAAATCGGGCGTGCTTATTGAAAAATAATATTGGTTGTAGCTATTTTTGAAGGCACACTGTCTTCAAGTGTTGAAGAAATATTGCATTATCTATTTCACTTGGAGGCAATTTTGTCTATTGCGGGTCTGGGTACCCTATAAAACCAACCCTTTAAAATATCCCTTTCTAAATGATTTTTGAAGAACGATCTATCTTCAAATTTGTTTTATTAACCAAGCTTGCAATTCTTATATTCGTAGTCTGGCTTCCAGTCAGCCGAATATGTCTCCCCGAATCAGAACATCAAAACCGACCTTCACCCTTCTACAGGGCAATGTTGCCACTCTACCTAATCTAAATTTAGCAGGGACGGAAAATAACATTAATTTTTTATGGTATCAAAGACCAGGGAAAGTGAGTGTTCCTGAAGAAATATTATATGTACATTTATTGTCATCCACCCTACGGATTGGGGGTTTAGAATATGCCCGAGGTAGGCATACCAGTCGTAAGAAGTGACCAATATGCACATATGTTATGACGTGCTAAGTCAATTGTTGATGTACGGATATAATGCCACATACCTCTCATTACCCATATCCAACTTCCTGAAAGATAAAGGGATGACATGACCTAGAAGATTTCACTGGTCATACCAAATCGCTACCACGACAGTCGGGCAATACCGCAAGGGAATACCGGAGCGTATCTGGTTCAGACTCGGCCAAAGACTGTCAACTTCTAAAGTCTTCTGGGAGTGTTTTTGTTCTTCAAAACAACAACAACAACATTTTCTGTCATTGCAAGACTTCCATTATAGGAATCTTAGGTACAATTAATGTTTCAAGCATTTAATCTAGAGTTGCCACTTATCTTTTGGTATTGAGCCATTCTATGTCAAATCGTTTATTGCTGGAATCTACCCCTTTAGATTTGAATGAAGTCTCCAAACAAAAAACTAAATTCTGCTTCAGGAAAACAAATAAATATTAATATATCTCTACATATAATAAAATTGTAACAGGTCGATGTCTGTACATGGCAGATATCAAAAAAAAATTTATTGGGGAAGCATTATTAAGCGAGTAGAATCCAAATCAACCATTTTAAAAATTTTTTGTGTGTCTGTCTGTCTGTCCGTATGTTTGTGGCCGTATCACTGTGAAAGTAATGAATGGAATTGAATGAAACTTTTTTCGTTGGATTGCTCGACGCTCAACTTAAAATTTAAGATATTACCTTTTTCGATATCTCAACCGGTTTTGAAGTTATCGCCCAATATGTGGACCATGTCTGTCTGAATATGTGGACCAGTGGTGACCAAAAATGTCTTAGTACGATATGGGTGTCAAACGAAAGGTGTCAATGAGTGCTATATTATGCGATGTGATTCATTGAAATATCTGAAATGGTTTGGGAGATATCTTGAAATTTCGATAGCTCGACCGGTTTCGGAGGTATCGACGTATATTTCCACAAAAATGTGTTAGTGCATTATGGGTATCAAACAAAAGGTGTTTATGCATGCTGTCATAAACCATTTTATTAATTTAAATACCCTATTTTAATTTCATATATTAGAAAATTCTCAATCGAAGAGTAAAAGTAAAGGCCTTGTTTAGAAATTTTTTTTTTGTCGAAAAAAAAGCCGTTATCGTTAGATTAGGTGCAATTAATTTTACAGATAACAAACGATTACAAGGCAAATAATTACAGTTATCGCAATTTCAACTTTTCCAAAGTATGTTCAGAGTAATCTAAATTTCAATAAGTTGAAATCTAAGTAAACGACAACATTAATCGTAATCAATCGATTACAAAGAAAACTCTTACTGCCAAAATCTCTCTCAGAGATATTTTTTGCTAAAATGTTATAACTGTTTTATTTTAATAACCTAGCTGTTCAGATTTTTACAACTTATAGTCATTTGCTCAAGTAAACATTAAAATTTATCTGGCCAGTTTTCCATACAAAATGTCAAAAGTTTTTATGAATTTTTATACCTTTCATGAACATGAAATGGTATTATAACTTTGGCCCGATGTTTGTAAGTATGAGAAGAAGAAGAGATAGAACCACTAATAAGTATACCGTTATGATCAGGACGATGAGTTGATTCGATTTAGCCATGTCCGTCTGTCCGTCCGTCCGTCTGTCCGTTTGTTTGTACGCAAACTAGTCCCTCAATTTTAGAGATATCTCGATGAAATTTGGTATGGAGGCGTTATTATATATGAGAATAATCATTCGTCGGAACCAGCAAGATCGGACCAAAACTACTCATACTCCCATACAATCGATTGCTCCGATAAACGGATTTCGGGCTATAACTTCAATAATTAAAAAGCTAGTAACGTGAAATTTTGTAGGTATTGATGTTTTTATATGTGAAATATCGATGTTGAAAATCATTGAGATGAGATAAATATTTCACGTAGCCCCCATACAATCGATTGTTCCGATAAACGGATTTTTGGCTATAACTCCTATAATTATATAGGTAGTGTCGTGAAATTTCGTAACTGTTGCTCTGTTATAAAGTGGAATGTCGATGTTAAAAATCAATGAGATTGGACCAACTAAACACATCGCCCCCATATAATCGATAGTTCCGAAATTTCCGTATGAGCTAAAGTTAAATTCACACAGGCTGTACTGGGGTTCGAACAGTGAAAATCGTGACGTTTATTCATGAAAGGTATATAGCCTTCGGCACAGCCGAAGACAGCTTTCCTTACTTGTTTTTTTTTTTTATCGTGCAGATAAATTTTAAAGTTTACTTAAGAAAATTACACTGAATCTATCAAATATTTTCAAAGGAATTCCCACTGAAGTTAAGCATTTTAGATCTCCCTTTTTTATATCAAAAAAATTAAAAGTGAAAAATACTATTAATATATTAACCTTTGTAATGGTTGCGGCATCACGTTCTTTAATTCCATTTCCTTATTGGCTGCATTATTCTTCTCGGCGCTATCATTACTGCCGGTCGTGTGCGAGCGTGAGACCGGAAGTGTGGCCATATTATCGCCACTCTCAACATCAACTGTAGCGACTTTGACTTCACCTCCGCCCATTTTTAACAAATTGCACTACTACACTACAGGCGCACACAAATATATATGTTTTGAAAGTTGTATAGAATTTTTTTTTGGTTTTGGAGTTTTCACTTGCGCTATTACTAGATAAAATATTTAATAGATTTTAAAACATTTATTTGTTTTTGCTGAGCATAATAATTTGACACAGATTTACATTTTTAAACATTAAAACATTTTTTTTTTTTTTGTTTTTTTTTAGCAAATATTTTTTTATAACTTTTTTTTTTTTGATTTGCAATACTTTGCAAATTTTATTATTTTGTTTTAAACTTTTCTCGTATTAGATATAATTTTGTATTGTTCCCACAATTGGACGTTAACAAATTTCGTTGTCACTGTCACATTAAAACTGCGTGAGAAAATTTGTGTGAAAAAATAGAATATTTTGCTTCTATACAGCATAAAAGTTTACTGAAACTGCGCTTCAAATGTTGGTTGTGCTCACGCTGTTGCCGTTTCTCTCAGATCGCTTATGTGTAATGTGGAATAATTTAGTCTGGTGTGGAACTCATCACACATATTCATATCAAGGAGAATCAAATTTGTTTTTGAGTAAGCGCTAGGATACGTTCTCTCTGTTGTGTGCTTTTAGAGTATAATTTCTTTACTCACATTTACAAGTTTGAGCTGGAGCGAGTATGCCTACCAAGCACGCTCCAACAATGAGCAAGTTTTCCCCCTTATTTATGTGTTGTGGGTTCCCCTATTTGTACCTGCACTACACCTTTCTCACCTTTCTCAGCATAGCAATTGTGTTCGTACTACATTCCCAACAATCGCATAAATATAAAATGTCGATTCTTAAGAGTATTCTTCACTTTACTATTCTTCTTTACTTTACTATTCAATTCCCACCTCAACGTTTTGTATGGTTTTCTCTAGTGATTACAAACGTCCTTCCCTGGTACGTTGATGCTTTTGCTTTCGCGTTAGGCTTTCACGCGAAACTGTGCCAGACTTTTGTACTCAATGAATTTTTGTTGCTGTGCTCCCCAGACCATTAACTACAATAGCATAAGGTAGGCTCGGCTACCTTGTTGATGCCACTGCGTACATATATAATTGCGTTGTTTGTCATAGTTCTCTCGTAATGTTCATTCAGTTTTTGTATGTTTTTCATATCCACTTTTAATTAAACGTCTTTAGAAATTTCACTGTTTCCATGCTTTTCAAAATAATAATTTTTGAAAAATAGACATATAGCAGAAAATAGTAGATGTTGTGAATTGCGTATATGTGTTTCCATTATCTGCAAATATTTTTACCATGACCACTTAAAATTTTGGGCTGAGTCTAACTCTATACATAATAAGCCTTTTTCGAAAGTCGACGGTTCTAGGTTGGTTATTGTGATAAAGGCGAAGGTCCGTGGCTTCCCTTAGTGGGGAGTTCTAGGCACAAATTAGAGGTTGGAAAACTTTGTAGATATATACAAAGAACAGGAACAGTCACAAATGCGAAAAGGAATGCACCCATAGCCAATCAATAAGTCAGCAGAGCCGAGTTAAGGAGCCCATTGCTGATTTTTTTGTATTTATTCAAAAAGTAAACGGTGGAAAATAAAATATGCTTTTATATGCTTTTACTAGGACTGAGTTATGGAAAAATTGTTATCGTAACAATGAATCTGGTATGTTGTCTTCATCTCACCTTTCATTCCCTTGAGAAAAAAAATATTTGCATCCTACTATAATTCATCTCAACTATACAGAGAAACCTATCCTAACGGACACCTCTATTATCCGGACACCTCCTTTGGGCAGACATTTTTTTCAGGCACCAAGTTTAAAGTGCATTTTTTAAAACAAATCTCCCTCTCTTACCCAAACTCTCAATTGGCCGGACGCGGGCAGTCATTTACAAATCTTGCTTGAGCAATGCAATCCATATATTTTATTAAAATCAGAAATTGGTGATCATTTTATTAAAAAATGTCAAAATAGGTACGCACACCCATAACCGGACACCTCCCTTCGGCGGACAAAAATCAGCCGACGGTGAGTGCTCACCCAAGGGAGGTTTCACAGTACCCTATAGGGCAACCGCCGTGGTGTAGCCGTAGTGTATTTGGCCCGAAAAAAGCAACATCAAAAAATTATTTAGAAAAAAAAATTTGTCTAAACGGGGTCGCCTCTCGGCAGTAGTTTGACGAACTCTCCGGCTGTATTTCTGCCATGAAAAGCTAACTTGCTTTGCAGGTGCCACAAGTTAAAGAGAAGCTCGCCAAAAATCTTATTAGAGGTTATGATAACCTGTTGGTATATCGCCGCCATAAGGTTTTTTTATATAGTAATATGTTTGGTAGGTTCAAAGAGTTTGATTTTAGCTCTCAGTTGGCCTAAACTGTATAAACTTTTTTCAAAAGTACAAAGTCGGGACATCAGAATTCGTTTAAGAGGTACATATGCTTCCTTCGACAAAGTATTATATTTTGATCCCTAAAATACGATTTTCCTTGTCACTGGAGTGATTTTAAAATCGACCCGTTTAATTACACACAGTACTCCTGTAGGGCGTTTTAGACCAAAATATAAGATTTTGGTTTATGCTACATATTTTGAAACCTTGAAGTCCTTTAAAAAACAAAATAATAAATTGGTATAGTTAAGTAGTGAATAAAATCACATGCGTCCCGGGACACAGGGACATTGGGGGAAACTGTAAGGCAGGCGAACATGTCAGGCAGGGTACGACCAAGCAGGTTCTTCGGGATAAAGGACGCTTAGGTATGCCGTTTGCCACATGCAAGCTAATGCTGAAGTAGTACACACTCCGTCAAGCCAACAAAAGATGGCAACAATCCCCAGTGTGCGGATATCCAAACAAACCTTGGCCAAAATGTGATCATAAAAGATCTAGAGACATTCACGCCCTAAGAAGGATATTAATAGGTGTTTTAACCGGGCACTGCCTGATTGGTAGGCACGCAGAAAAGCTAGTTGTGCCCTACCAACGATGCTGTAGGAGTTGCAAAGAAGATGATGACGAGGAAGCCCCTCATCTGCAACTTCCCGGCTTTAAGCGGTGCGAGAACGCGCTTTTTGGGAGTTGCTTTCCTGGATAGCCTAAGCCAGATCGCGGAGCTGGACATAAAGGACTTGATGGCCTTCAGGTTGAGTATAACGTTAAGATATCTTATTCTATGGATACACAAGCGGTGATTATCTCCAATAAATCTTCTTTAATCAGATCCAAATTTTACCCTGATACACACAAAAATGAAGATTAACAGCATTGAGAATTACTACTTTGGCTGTTATTGCACTATATTCTTACCTACCTCCGCGACATCTAGTTGTCGAAAGTCGGATCTTAGAAACCAGCGCGACGCCTATCTGTCAGCTACCCTTAATTTCCTAGTGTTTCTTGGTGTTGTTGTCTATTTATGTACAGAGTGTTGCCAGTGCAAATTTTTTAAAACTGCTCAAATCTTCTTAATTTTTGGGAGTTTATAATGAAGATTATGCTCAAGTTAACTCCCAAAAGCGCAGTTAATTCGGAATTTGCGCTAATGTATCAGCCGTATAACACACACAAAATTGAAGATTAACATCGGCGCCATCTAGTGCTTTGGTTATATTACTTGCTTAAACTAGATATCGCTGGGGATTATTTACTTTTTGGTGACTCTAGTGTGCAGTAGCGGTAAGCTCGTAATTTTGGTAGTTGTCCTTGCTAATTTTGTTTATTTATGGTTGACATTAGCGTTCAAATCGTTAGCTCGTTTTCTGAAATCTGCCCAAATCTTCTAAATTTTTGGGAATTTATAATGAAGGTTACGCTCAAGTTAATGTAGCAGCCCTATAAGGGATTCTCCATATGGCCGAGTCCCAGCACTGACTTTCCTAATGTTGGTATAACAACGGGCCTTTCCAAACTGACCAAAGTGTGTCTCTGCGGCAGCCACTTGAACCTAACCCTAAGAATTGAATGCCTCTCGGTGGCACATAACCAAAAAATATCATTAATTGCCAATTAGTGCTAGAAAAAATGACATCAAAACATGTCATACTTTTTTTCAAACTACACAACAACCATATTTATCGTTCGAAAGTGTCAACATTACTTTTCAAATAAATTTTTTTTTACGATAAAACGACAAAAAGATTTTTTTACCCTAAAAATAGATTTTCGGGGTGGTGCAAATCTTTTAACCGGTGTTTCGTGTACGATTAGACCAGGTGAACAATCTCTACTACACTGTGTTATCCATTTGAGGATATTTTTGTACGGCTTTATTTTGGATTGATATTTATGGAATCGGAAATAATGACAAATGACTTTATTTCTCTAACCAATTGGAAATAAGGCCTTATTCCGTATGGTGTTATTGCACCCCATCCCAGTGTAGCCTAGAATGCCTGCAAGAAACTAGTCAGAAAGTTCTGCTTTAAACACCCGCACACAATAAGTTTGAATACTCCACAAAAGCGAAAGTAAACAATCTACTAAATACTGCAGATCTCAATTAAAGTCGAAATCCTCAACAAACAACAACAAACGCGAACAATAAGCGAGAAGCTAAAACAAACAATAGTTACCGCTTAGAATTAGAAAGTAAATTAACTTCGAGTGACAATTGAGTTAACATGCTAACACAAAATCCACGAAGGGAGATTAGGATAGGCATGGAGGACGTAAACAAAAAGGGGCGCGAATTCAATGCAACACAAGGCATACAGATTTTATGGAAAGATGTGGGGTGGCATTGCAGTTCTTATTGTTGCATTAAATGGGCTTCAAAGGCGTAAAACACTCACACATTACTAGAAAAGGGAGCGTTACTGCAGCCACAATCAGCACATGTAAAAGCAATAAAACCACAGCTGGATCAGCTTTGAATGCTGCTCATTAGTAAACGACAAGTTAAAAATGTGTTGGATCAACTAACAACAACAAATCATATGCCTTCATACATATATATCTACATGTAACTGCGTGTCCGATAAACATTCCTGGGCCGACCTACTGACCTCCCTAAAGCTAAAACAAATAATATCTACTTTTTATAGTTTTTATCTTGTCACGGTAAATTTCTCTTCCCTACATCATAGACAACTCTAGGGTATGCAGCGAGCAAAAACACCTTTTATCTCGCTCTTTATAACATGAAGCCGAGTACGGTGGGGGTGGCGGTTGTGAAAAAAAAACACATTATTTGTGGGTGTGTACAAATGTAGATGCTGAGACCTCATGGTGTCGACTAACTGGCTAGTTGCTCCGAAGTTAGGATAGTCCTGCCTTTTCTCTCTCTGAAAAGCTTTACTATTATTCCGCTCTTCCACGTGAGGGGCAAACGCTGCTCAAGCAAACTAGTGATAGGAGTCAGCTTGAGAGCCGATATGTCCCGCTCCTTTTAAGCTCACTCATACTTTTAGTTAGAAACTCTGAATTGACGATTTAAGGCTTACCGATTTGGCTGATATGGACGTGCCTTACGAAAACTAACACCAGAAGTTTTGTGTCTGACGAAAACTAACACTTTTATTTTGTATCTAAAGGTAGGTTAGTTTTCGTCAAACACAAAATGAAAGTGTTATTTTTCTTACAGAATTTTTAAAGTGTTAGTTTCCGTAAACAATTCAATAAGTGTAAGTTTTCGTATGGCACGTCGATATTTAAAGTTATTTGGAAACAAGTAAGGAAGTCCAAGTTCGGTTGAACCTATCATTAAATAGCCAACAGTAGTTTTCTGAAGGGGATGGTAATGATATAGGCCCTAGGAGGATTTATCAACCAATTTCTGCTATTATAGCTATTTCCGTTACCGAATTATGTCAATTTATGTGATTTTCGAAACTTTCGATATCGAAAGATATTCGACAGATATTTTATCCAATTTCATCAGATATACTCCCAACGGTAATAGTATGCCTTATGGCAAATTTCATCGTTCTACCGTAATCAGTTTAAAAGTTACGACCAGTCGAATTTTCAAAAGTGTCCCCTAAAAGTGATCGGTGCCACGCCCATTAAAAAAAATTGTTTAAATGTGTAATGACCACGGGGTTCGCCTATAAAATAATATCATCCTAGACATTACAGCTACCGAGATATGAAAGATTATGAAATTTTCGAAATTTTCGATTTCGAAAAAGGGAACGGGGTTATCATCCGATTTCGCCCATTTTCAATAGTAACCTACCTTGGCCAGAAAGTAACCTGTATACCAAATTTCATGCAAATATCTAAATTTTTACTCAAGTTATGTCAATTTATGTGATTTTCGAAATTTTCGATTTCGATAAAGGGGACGGGGTTATCATCCGATTTCGCCCATTTTCAATAGCAACCTACCTTGGCCAGAAAGTAGCCTGTATACCAAATTTTATGCAAATATCTAAGTTTTTACTCAAGTTACCGCGTACAAGGACGGACAGACGGACGGACATGCCTCAATCAAATTCTCTTTTCAACGTAAAAACTTTCATATATGGAACACTGTCTCGATTATTTTGTGCCGTTACGTAGTACCGTTACGTGAACAAAATTATAATACCCTTGTACTAGTACTAGTACGCTGGGTATAAAAACAAAATTGCGCCACTCAACCCAACCAATGAATAAGAACTACAATGTCTGTGGCTTAAGTAAATAAGCTAAATCGCCTAAAAGTATGTAAGTCGAAAGTTTAAGCGCCTAAAATCATGCAAACCAAAGCTGTTTAAAGAGCTGATTAAAATACTATAGAGGCCATTTAGAAGGAGGTAATGGGCATGTAAGAGCTAGATGTACATGTAAAAATATTTACAACAAAAAAGGGTGTGTATGTGTGAGAGAGTATAGTTTGTTTTTCTTTTTTCGAATAAAATATATTCACTTTTTCCACGAGCTCTTCCTAGTCTGAGCGAAGTTCTCTGCTCAATAAGATACTAGAACGAATGCTGGTATTTTCTAAAGCACTCAGACAGAGAGCGAGAGAGGGGGGGGAGCAGTAAGGTAACTATTCTTGACTTCTTGTGTGTGCCAGTGTGCATGTGTGTGTATATTGGAACAACAGGCCTCCTCCTAAAAATGTAAATTTTCTCAAATAATTAGCATCAGT
>CAXKVI010000005.1:93149366-93151866 GCA_964058755.1 Campiglossa producta | reverse complement strand
AATAAAATAAAATAAAATAAAATAAAATAAAATAAAATAAAAATAAAATAAAATAAAATAAAATAAAATAAAATAAAATAAAATAAAATAAAATAAAATAAAATTAAATAAAATAAAATTATGTTCCCCAAGCACCGCTTTTTACATCATCCATCATTTCAATTCAGCTAACAATTTGATCAATGTTGTTCTTAACTTTATAATTTTGGAAATTTTCATAAATCTCATCTGGCAACCGTTACAACGCAATCATTGACTGGGGCGTCATGCTCTTACTACGTTAATGAGTATATCTCTCGTGCTATCAATGTACACGTGCATGCTGATATGAGCGTTGTGTATCCTCATTCCCTTGTATGGATGTGTACATATGTGCACAGCCTGTGGTCCAGCCAGGATGCGAGTCTGCTCTGGTCTCTTGACTGGCACGCTTCGGCGCAGTAAAAATAAATTTTCCCTATTACACCTTTTTCTTTATTCCCTCGCTAGCATATGTGTGTTTGTGTTTCTTCGTGAGATTTTTTCTCACTCGGAAAATTCTAAAGTGAAACCGCTATATTTGTTTCTTTAATATGATTGTCTCTTTCATGTTGTTCTTTGTGTTTTCTCACAGGGGAAATTTTATTGTTTTTGTTTTGTTCGTTGTTGAATATTTTTGTTATTTGTCTTTCCTTGTTTAGTTTTTATTTTATTTTTCTGCTTTTATATGTATGTGTATTTTCTTGTCGTACTGATTTTCTTATTGTTGATTTTATGTTGTACTGGAAAGTAGGACATTATCTTGTGTTTGTATTAGTTTATGCTTCTCGTGTTTGTATATTTATGGCGTTTGCAAATCTCGTTGCAACGGAAATGTATTTCCAATAGCATAGTGTTACATGATTTGATTGAAATATGTTTCTCTTGGATATTGGTGATAGTTGTTGCTTTCTTAATAGGGTGAACCTATATTGAGGTACTACCTCTGAATCTCAGAATTAGTTTCAAAAGCGCTCTTTACTACAGAATAAAGTAAAACAATTCCTGAAGTAAACACAAAATAGTCAGAACTAAACCACAAATTATTTCGAAAGAAAGCCTAAATGTTCCCAAATGATCCTAGACCGTAAATGTTTCCAGCTGCAGTTATAGTTTGGGATCACTTAGGAAAATTATCAGTTTAAGTTCACTTATAATTCTGAAATAATTCTGCAATTATTTTGAATAGTTACGAAATAGTTTGGAAATAACTCAGGAAAAATGTCGTTACTAATTCTTAAAAGTTTCTTAATAGTCCAAAAACATCTCAGAAACAAGCAAATTCAAAACAGCTCGAAATAAGCTTCAAATACTATCGATTTTGTTGACTATCAGCGGAGACTGGGGATCATATGTGTTTGTTTGTCCATATAAGAGGCGAAACCTTCATTTTATGTTTAGCCCTATCCCAAGCACAAAATTCTTGCCTACACTCTACAACGTATTGAAATTCATCAACTCTAATACATTTGTATAACTTATTCTTAAAGTTAGCTATTCTTTTATTTTCAACATTTGTATGTATGTACTACTCATATGTTCAAGTGTATGTACTAACATAAAGAAAACATAAGAAAAAGTTTACTACGTACTATTTAAAATGCGGAAAAGGAAGCTAGTCGTCTTAGAAAGAAAAAAAAATGTTCTTACGCTCAGGAGAATTGTGGCAATAAAATAGAATTTCATATGCTGAACAGGATTATGACCAACAACAAAGAAATTAAACTGCGCATATATTCTTATACATACATGTACGCTACAGGAAATAATAACTTTTTGCTAACTTTATTAGTCAGAACCCTTTTTTCAGAAAGCCAAAATTCAAAAGTCAAAATTCAAAAGTCAAAACTCAGAAGTCAAAATTCAGAAGTAAAAATTCCGAAGTAAAAATTTAGAAGGAAAAATTCAGAAGTCAAAATTGAAAAAGTAATCAGCGGCTTCTGAATTTTTACTTCGGAATTTTAACTTCTAAATTCTTTCATTTTACAAAGATGACGAAGAAAAGGAATATAATTCTGAAATCCGAAACTTGTTAAGTTATTTCGAAGTAACTTATATTGTATTGCCACTTCACGGAACACAGAAACGTAGAACGTGTTTTTTATACCCAGCTGTACTTGTACACAGGGTATTATAACTTTGTTAGGATAACGGTTGGTTGTACAGGTATAAAGGAATCGAGATAGATATAGACTTCCATATATCAATATGATCAGGATCGAAAAAAAATTTGATTGAGCCATGTCCGTCCGTCTGTCCGTCCGTCCGTCCGTCTGTACGTTAACACGATAACTTGAGCAAATAATGAGATATCTTCACCAAATTTGGCATGCGTACTTATTTTGGTTCAGAATAGATTGCTATTGAAAATGGGTAAAATCGGACCATAACCACGCCCCTTTTTCGATATCGAAAATTTCGAAAAACGTATAAAATGGGTTAATTCAATATTAGAAGCAGCTACAATGATAAAATTTGCAAT
>CAXKVI010000005.1:93091866-93134366 GCA_964058755.1 Campiglossa producta | reverse complement strand
TCCCATTTGTGGCAAAAAAGTTGTTCGGGGACAAAAGTTGAGAAAAATCCAAATTTGAGGGGTTTTTTTTTCTTTCTCGACTTTTGACCCCGAACTTTTGCAATATTCTTTCTTGTGGTGAACCTAAGCTCTCCAAAAAAAATGTTCCCTATCGGATTTTTTTTATATTGACCGCACTATTAGGTTCACCCCAGGAATAAAACTGCAAAATTTCTAATCGATCAAATTTTTGTAAAAACGAAATAACGTTAACGGAGTCAAAAGTCGAGAAAATAAAAAAAAAAATCGTCAAATTTAGATTTTTCTCGACATTTGTCCAGGAATAACTTTTTTAACACAAATTCGATAGATGGGGACTTGGACAAACATAATTTTTGGAAAAAACTTACCCAAACAAAATTTTACCTTTAAACCCAAATAAAATAGGATCGATGGGAACTTTTGAGGTTTTCTATCTGAAGTTGAACCTAAGCTGAATGCAAAAAATTTTGTTATTTAATCACTATTTTTATGTCTATTTTGATCGGGCTATTTAGTCCTAAATCTAAAATAAATCAAAAAATTGAAGATTTTATTTTTTTTTATTATTATTATAAGTTTTTTTTTTTTTGAAAAAAAAAACGTAAAGGATTGATGAAAAATGGGCGGTGCCAGTCAAATTTTCAAAAGTTTAAATTTGATTCTCATAAGGATAGTTAATTTGAAAGTCAAAATGAATTAATATATCTTCACGTATTTTTCGAAGAAATTTGGCCACAAGCCTTTTGAAACCCGTTCTTTTTAAAAATAAATTGGCCTTTGTCTTAGTGGTGAAACCAACCTGAAGAAATAATGATCAAAGTTCGTTTTTTTTTTTTTTTTTAAACAACAAAAATTGACGATTCACATTGATAACGTCGAAATTGCGGCTAGATATCGATACACAAAAAATAATATTTACAAGCGAGCAATGCTAAGCATTATTAATGTTATGAATCACATAAATTAAGTCTTGCTTATTTATTGACATAAAGTCGACTCTAAAGTTAGTTTCGACTTATTAACATATGTAGCTCTAAATGATATCCTCTTACTTTAGCATCGACCTTATTTATTTAGACTATAACTTAGGCCAACTAGACACTTAAATTTTGTACACTACAACTTAAACAACAAAGTTTATAATTTGGAATTTTGGGTGGGTTGTGCAAGCAAACTGAATTGAAATTTTAAATTTTTTTGTGCAAATCGGGTACAACACAATACATTTTAATTAAAAACATACATAAAAATAAATAGTTTTCCAAAAAATCAATACAATAAACTTACTTTGCATTTTTAGGTCGACGCACATCGATCGGAAAATCATCGTCAAAATCCAAATTGAAATCCTCACCCAAATCGCGCGGCACCAGTGGCGTACGTTGATGTGCCGGACTTGTGTGATAGCCATCGGCGTGTAGCTGCTCACGAGTGTATAGTAATATTTTATTACGTTGTTTATTAGAGTAGCACGTTTCATTTATATTTGTTTTATTTTTAATTTATAAATAAATTTATTTTTTTTTTGTTTTATTTATTCACGCCAGCACCAAAAATGTTTGGCCGTGATTGTGTTTATTTATTTCAAAACATCAGCGTTATTTGTTGTTATGTTGTAGTAGAAAAAACAAAAACAAATGGGAGGAAAAGTAATATTTATGTTAGTTTATTTTAGTTTACATTTTAAGTTTAACGAAAATTTGTAAGAAATATTTTAATATTCTTACGAAATTCATCTAAAAACATTTTTTGAGCAAAACTTATTTATTTGAAAATGTGAGTATACTAAGTAAATTGGAATCGAAAGCATGCATTGGTTTTGTAAAGCGAAAAAAGGGTGCACTCAATATAAATGTTTTAACTAAATTTACAAGTTAAGTGAAAAATTTACAAAGTGTTCTATGGAGAGACTGAAAAATTTAAATGGATTCTAAAAAGTTTATGTTTTTTTTTTTTTTCAATACACATAAAACGTGGGCCATACATATGTAGTTGCTTTATACCAAGCCCCGACAGCTAGTAGAACAATTGTCCGAAAATCTGAGAACCAAATTCACATTTCGAACAATGAAACCGTTGCTGCGCTTGTGACAGCGCTATGATTGCACTGACTAATCAATGAAACGACTCAGCAAAATAAGTACGTTGTTGCAGAAAATATAATTTCATTGTTGCGCTGACCGCTCTTTCACTAATACACTTCCACTTTCATTTCTGTTGGACCCTGCTTTATGTATGCTCAAACACAATATTTAACATAAATTCGTGTATAAAAATATCACCCCTGATGATATATAACTTTATTTTCGGCATCTACAAACTGAATTTTACATTCTGTATATCTCTGGAAGCGTTCATATACATATATATATATATATATCCGTAACACCTCCAGATAAGAGGAGAGGGGTAACGCAGAACGCAATGTCCCGTATAATACCCAATGAGGTTCCATCCTTCTTAGATTAATGAGTCTGGCCGATGCTCTTTATGAGGGTTCTTTAAAGAGTTTGGCCTGAATCCGTCCTAGGCTGCTAAAACAATGCTGTCTGAACTGTTTGTTTTCCCAGTTGCTTATGGTCTGCTTTACGTGGGCCTTGGTGAGTCCACAAAAAAGTTCCGGATCATAAAAAAAATGTCTCCCATATCATTAAGATCTGCGATGTACTCGAAGTTGTAGTGTAAGACTGCAAGGCACGTAGGGCGGCCTGACTGTTCAACAAAATGTAGATTTACCTAGAGGATAGTCTTCTTCGGAGGCATTCTCTGCCACATAATTCTATTGCATAGATTTACGCTTTAAAGATAGTGGGTTAGTTACCCATCGGTACCGATTTTTTTTGTTATTTGGCCCATAGATACAAGCTACCGTTTTACCAACTTCCAACTTCGATTCATCCGTATATCAAATCTCCGAATCTGATTCAGCATAAGGGTTCCCTGTATCCCTGACCGCTCGATCTACGATCGAAACTTCAAAGTTTCGCATGATTCTGAGCGTAGGAGTTATTGCATCATTTACTTGCAATATAGGACTATTTATGAAATTCTTGACTATCTTCATATGTCCTGTCATATATCCGATTTTTAGATAGGAAATGTTTTGAAGGCTTAATGCTGCAAGTGTGGCCTCCTTCTCTATCGGAATAGGGAAAGGTGGTATTCCCATAAGGGTACTTAAAGCATCATCAGGGCACGTTGTCATTGCACCTGTTATGCCGACACAGACTACCCGATGCAGCTTACTTAACTTAGTTGCCGCTGTCTTTGAGCAGTCTTAGGCCACCACTACTGTATTAGAAGACCAGTACGTAATTTTGGGAGACAGCCCCCATATTTTGCCATAAAGTTTAGTGTAGGCGAAAAAGGCCCTCGTTGCTTTATTTATGGTAGCCTCCAAATGAGCATTCCATGTCAAGATTTTGTCCAATGTTACTCCTAGGTATTTTGCTTCTGTCGAAAAACCTATGCCTCGTGAAAGGCAGCAAGACTGTTTTAGTTGGGTTAATAGATAATCCTTTATTAGCACATCATCTTTCAATGATGCGCAGGGCTTGTATACGATCGGATTTTTTTTTTTTAGAAGGAAGCAACTCGTATCGCTAAGATCGATCTATTAGCAATAAATAAAAAAAAAATATGTAATTTTAATTTTGTGATGGATATATAAAGATATTACAAGGATCAATAACTTAAAAAAATCGGTGCTTTCATTCTCTAAAAACAACATAGCATGAATTCAAGAGTAATAAAAAATATTCCTTGGGTTTCTTGGAAAGTTTTTGTTGTTGTGCTACAACGCAATAATGGAAAAAATTTAAACAAGCCAATGATGTTCGATCAATTCCAATTCAAAAACTTGAACAAAAGGATTTTAATAATGTCAAATTTACAATGATTTGTGTTGAGATGAATTTGCATCAACTAAAATTTAAATTTTATATACATATTTTTTTAATTAAATTTTTTTTTTTAATTTTTCTGAAACAATAAAAAATACTTAAAACGGGGCAATCAATACTCGTGCAAGGATATTCTAATATTAAATATGTTTGTATGTATGCGGATCCACTAAAGAACTTTGTGTGAAAAGGCAAAATCAGCCAAAACGCAAAGTGTTTGTTATGAGTAGTTAAGGCAGGAACAAGGAAATTTTTCAAACTATATATTTTGAAAAAAACTTTTAACATTAAAAGAATGAAAATTGATTATAAAAATGGCATAAAATCAGCATTCTTGCATATCCTTTGTACGAGTAATAGCCCCTACCTTGACTACGGTGCCGACCTGATTTGAATCAGCCGATTGCCGATTATCTAGTAAATTTGCACGCTCCATTTGTTCTAACGGTACTGATTCACGCGTTTGCTCGTTCAGTAAACGTTCACGCATTTCATGTATGTAGGGACAACGCTGCATTCCTCACTACGCTTGGCGGTGTTGAAACGTTGCTGCGTTTATTTTATGTTTGATGATGATGATGATGATGATAATGATGATGTAGAGTAGCGTCAAATGAAGTGGAACTTAATGAGGATTATATTCTTTTAATATAGCGTTGGATATTACTTTTAAATTTGATTTAATGCGGTTTTAATGAGTTTTTAGGTTTTTAATTTTTATTTGTAGAAACTGTTTCAAGCCACAAGTTTTTTTTTTTTTTTAAATATGTAGAAGTAAGAAAATTTGGTGTAAATTTGATTTTTAGCTAACTACTTGTTTTGCTACTTTACTAGTTTGTTTTTTTTTTTTTATTTTTGGCAAAGTATATCAGTCATTTTTTTGCTGCAATTCCAAGTTGCTTACTGTGAATTTTGTTGTTGCTGACCTGGAAAGATAGGAAAGAAGTAAAAGTCAGTAAAAATTTTGAAAAAAAACGAATTTTTATTTACTTTATTCTTTAAATATTTAATTTAGATAGATATATTACAGAGTTGCCACGTATCTAATTTTTTTAATATTGAGCAAGATATGTCAATCTGGGCATTAAACGAGAGGGTTGCCACCTAACAACATTTTATTTGTTCTTTGGTATATCGACCAATATCTCGGTAACGGTTGAAGAATTATCTTGTTGATAATTTTTTGTTATAATTTTGCTTAAGGTAGGAAGATAACTTCTATCCAAGGACTGAACCGAAACCGTAACCGTAACCGATTAAAACCGATTACTTTTACGAAACCGAAATCGTAACCGTTATTTTGATCTGCAAATGAACGAAACCCAAACCTTTTCAAAAGCCGGAACCGGTTCCAAACGGTTATGAATTTTTTTAATGTCACTTCTTTTAGTGGACACATAGACATTTTCTTTTATAAAAAGGTACCCTGAAAAATGAACCGAAATCGAAACCGAAACGTTATTTTAATCGGTTTTATACCTTGCTTTCGACAGAAGCAAAAATTTAAAAAGCGCTTCCGGATTTATGATCCTGACGTCAAAATACCTTTAATAAGCCCTCTCCCATAATTTTAGCTAACAAAATACCCAATTTTTGTGTGCTCGTGTTTTTATTTGGAAACCGAAACCGGAACGAAACCGTAACGGATACCAAAATAAATGTTGAAGAACGAAACCAGAACCGTAACCGAAACTCGTTACAAAACCGAAACCGGAACTTTATTTTATATCTATTTCAAAACTTTATTCATAAACTCCCTATCTCGAAAAATATCTTGAAATTTTGTTCTTACATTTTTGAAATTTGTTTTGAGATAGGGCGTTCTTGAACTAAGCGCTATTGGAAAAAAACTCTAAGGTAGCTAGTTTTTGAAACGATTTCCAAAAATTAGTTAGGTATTGAAAATATTTGTGAATAGGGTGATCTTCCATACAGCCGTCGATTTACAGTAAAACAATATAAATATTATTTATATTTTAATTTTTGGCCCAGTCTAACACATAGTACGAGTAATTGAAAATAATTGTGTTTGATTCAAATATTATGCACGCCTCATTCTGATATCGTTCTGTTGCTTAATTGGGATTTGAGACAATCATCCTAAATATCTATAGATACAAATATGATATATTGTTCAATTAATCAGTTTTCTGCCGCTTGAAAAGGCGTACAGTGAAAGCCGCTTAAGTACTCAACAGCTTAAGTGCCTAACCCACTTAAGTACCCAAAAATTTTGTGCACTCTGCGTTTTGTTGGAAATGGGAGGAAACTATCCCTCTTAAGTAACTTCCCGCTTTATTACCCAGCCCGCTCAAGCCGGACCGACTTTCCTAGTGTTGGTGGTATCACAACTGGCCTTTCAAAACTGGCCTAAGTGTGCCTCTGCGGCAGCTAATTAAACCTAACCTAAGTACTTCCTTGGTACTTACATTATTTACAGCTCAATGGTAGCACTATAAAATCGATAGTTGATTTCACTTACACCACCAATTTTTCGAGAATCGATAGTTTTCAAATTGAATTTAAGGTGAAAATAGATACATTTATATGTATTAATGTAGCTACATCTCATTTTTCATATCTTCCGTTAAGTACCCGAATGAAGGTACTCAAGCGGGTTCTTTTAAGTGCACAACCCGCTTTAGTCCCTCAAAAGGCTGAACATTTTGCTCTTGGTACTTAAACGGGTTTTACTGTATTTCAAATTTATTGATTGTTTGTGTTTCTTTTCAATTGACAATAATTGGGGTTATGCTTTTCTGCGTATTCGTTGTTCTATGATCGTTTTGTTGCACGCAATTGATTATATTTGTTATGTGGTCTGGCTTGGTGTAAAGTTAAATGGATGCTTGGATAATATCTTGAGCTATTTAAATGTTTAGTTATGTATTTAGCGGATACTACTTTGTCGGTTCTAAAAAAGATTAGAATGTCTTAGTTTTCGACTGAGAGATGAGTATCGCTGAGATTCTCTCTTGGGAGAGTAAAACGTTTTAGCATAGATGGATAGAAAAAATTTTACTTTGAAACAGAGATATCAAACTGGTAAGGCGAACTTAAGGTGCTTACTAGTTGTAAAGTTGTTCGCTTTGTTCGTTTGTCTGTAAGTTGCATAAGTCATCCATATGTAAATGAAACTTTTTTAACATCGTCTCACATTTGCGATGCATTCCATGTGTATCATATTTACTATGAATGAATATCTGCTGGCATTTACTGGCTGATGATGGCCGTATGGTAGCTGTTCGCTTCGAAGCCAGCTGTTGGGCATTGTTCTACTGACTTAATTCTTATTATTTACATACATACATACATATGTATAAGTTGCATATGAGTATTGTTGTCAACAGTATCAATGACATCAACAATTGCAAGTACAATATGTACATATGTGTCTATGTAATTGTGCAGACGCATGCAACATGCAACACAAAAGTGTTTTATTTATTTTTTTATTTTTACACACATTTTGTCTTTATCCTCTTTGATGCATAAAAGTACCTTACAGATTCTTTTTGTCATGAAAAATGATATTCAGTTATGGCATTAATGACTGCGAGTACATTGCACCCATAGCCGAGTTGTTGGGGCAGAGATGAACAAACAGTGATGAATGTCTCATTGTTATTACAAAAGTAGTACGCACTCTACAGATGATTCATGGAATATTAAATCGTTTGACTAAACAGTTTTATATTAAAGCTAAATATGAAAAAAATTGCGGAATAAAAAATTATTTAATATCGACGGCTGAGTGAAAGATCAGCCCATCTTAAAATTTGGTTGAAAAAACTCAACATTTTTTCCTCAGAACTTACGATGAACGCCCTAGCTCAAATTTTTTATCAATAATTCCCTATTTTAGCATTTGATACAATTTGTATCATACAAAACATTTGAAGGATTATTTTGAAATAGGTGGGTTGATGTCCCACTCAGACGTCGATTTTTTTTTTTTTAATTTATAATTTTAAACAATCTCTTCTTATATATTTGTAAATCTATCGGTTTCTCGGGAAATTTGGCTAATGGATAGTTTGCTTCATCGTAGGATTTTTCACTTGAGAGTTGCCACTTAATTCAGTTGGGGAAGAACACGTGAAGTAGTCATCATACTTTTTTTTATCTCAAAAACTGGAATTTCAAAATATCTTCAAAACTGTTCTACTTTTAAATCAAATGGTAGTATATATGGCAAATTTTGCGAATATGCCAATTTTTTTTTAATTTGTCGGGAATTTCTAAGAAAATTTCTACGTAATTTCTAATCGGGAGCAGTGATATTTTTTTGCGGATTCTTTCACTTTGACTTTTAATGCAAAAAAAAAATTTTTTTGAGGGAGCAGTCAAAGATATTCTGGTATGTAACTTAAAACCTAGTTAACAGTTGGGCAATTCACAAGAGTGTCGTATTCGTCTATCGTTGTATGTTTCCATGGTTTCAAATATGAATTTTTTGAAAAATAGACAAATAGCACGAAATACTAGAGGTTGTGAATTGCGTAAATATGAAAATAAATAAATATTTTTTACTTCCATATCTTATTAATATATAAATCATCATCATTTATTGGCGCTTAACCGCCTAAGCGATTTTGGCCGTTTCGTATCAAAGCACGCCAGTCATTCCTTTTTAGCGATAGCGGACGCCAATTGGAAACCCCAAGGGAGTTCAAGTCATCCTCCACCTGTTGTTTCCATCTCAGTCGAGGCCTCCCCCTTCCTCTGCTGCCGAATTCAGGCGACGATAGGAAAACCTTCTGTGCTGGAGCTTCTTTGTCCATTCGCATAACATGGCCCAGCCAGCGGAGTCTTTGGGCTTTAATTCGCTGGACTATGGTCAGATCTGCGTAGAGCTCGTACAGCTCATCGTTAAATTTCCTTCTATACTCGCCGTTGGCATCACGGGAAGGACCATAAATCTTCCGGAGAACTTTTCTCTCAAATACTCTTCTCTTGACATTGTCCATGAATCTGAGCCATACATCAGGACAGGTATGATGAGAGACTTATAGAGCGTGATCTTTGTTCTTCGAGAGAGGACTTTACTTCTCAATTGCCTACTCAGTCCAAAGTAGCACTTGTTGGCAAGAGTGATTCTGCGCTGGATTTCTAGACTGATATTATTTTCGGTGTTGATACTGGTTCCCAAATAGACGAAGTCCCTCACAGTTTCAAATTTGTAACTATCAACAGTGACATGGCTGCCAAGGCGCAGTGCGCCGATTCTTTCTTTGATGACAGCAAATACTTCGTCTTGTCCTTGTTCACGGCAAGACCCACTTTTTTCGCTTCCTTATCCAGTCCAGAGAAGGCAGCGCTTACGGCGCGGTTGTTAAGGCCAATGATATCAATATCATCGGCATACGCCAGCAATTGCACGCTCTTGTAAAAGATTGTACCATTGCGGTTTAGCTCTGCTGCTCGAATTATCTTCTCCAGCATCAGATTGAAGAAATCGCACGAAAGGGAGTCGCCCTGTCTGAAGCCTCGTTTGGTTTCAAATGGCTCAGAGAGGTCCTTCCCGATTCTAACGGAGCTGTTGGTATTGCTCAACGTCATTTGGCAAAGCCGTATAAGCTTTGCAGGGAAGTCAAATTCAGACATGGCGGCATACAGGCAACTCCTTTTTACGCTGTCAAAAGCGGCTTCAAAATCGACAAAGAGATGGTGAGTGTCGATTCACTTATCATGGGTCTTCTCCAGGATTTGGCGTATCGTGAAAATCTGGTCGATGGTAGACTTACCAGGTCTAAAGCCACACTGATAAGGTCCAATCAGTTTGTCTACGATGGGCTTCAGCCTTTCACACAACACGCTAGAAAGAACCTTATATGCGATATTAAGAAGACTAATTCCGCGGTAGTTGGTGCGGTTAGCGGGATCGCCTTTCTTGTGGATTGGGCAAAGCACACTTAAATTCCAATCCGGAGGCATGCATTCGTCTGACCATATTCTGCATAAGAGCTGATGCATGCTTTTTACCAGCTCTTCGCCTCCGTGTTTAAACAGCTCGGCGGGTAGTCCGTCTTTTCCAGGCGCTTTGTTGTTTTTGAGCCGGGATATAGCTATCCTCACTTCATCATAGTCAGGTGGTGGGACGACTTTTCCATCGTCAGGGATTGGGGTATCGGGTTCGACGTCTCCCTCGCAATTTAGCAGTGAGGAGAAGTGCTCCCTCCATAATTTAAGTACACTTTGTACGTCGGTTACCAGGTCGCCATTATTGTCCTTACAGGAGCTTGCCCCGGTCTTAAAACCTTCCGTCATCCGCCGGATCTTTTCATAGAATTTTCGGGCATCATTCCTGTCAGCCAGCATCTCAAGCTCCTCACACTCACGCCTTTCGGCCTCACTTTTCTTTTTTCTGAAAAGGCGTCTCTCTTCCTTCTTTGCCTCACGATAGCGTTGCCATACACTGCGGGTTGCACCCGTTCGCAACGTCTCCTTGTAGGCAGCGTCCTTTTTTTTCGAGGCAGTTTTGCATTCCTCATCGTACCAGTTGTTCTTGCGGGCTCGCTGGAACCCTATAGTGGCCTCAGCGGCGGTACGCAATGAGTGAGAGATATGCTTCCATTGCTCGGTTGCATCGTTAGGTCGAGGATTGCCCTCTGCTAGCAGGTGTGAGAGTCGAGTTGTGAAATTATCAGCTGTCTGTGTCATGCGCAGCTTCTCGACGTCAAACTTTCCTTCCGTTACTGTGCGCACTTTCTTCGTTGCACAGAGGCGTGTGCGTATCTTGGCTGCGACAAGATAATGGTCAGAGTCAATATTGGGACCACGCAGTGTACGCACGTCCAGAACGGTGGAGCTATGTCTGCCGTCAATCAAGACATGATCAATGTGGTTTCTAGTTCTTTGATCAGGGGACAGCCATGTGGCTTGGTGTATTCGCTTATGCTGGAACCTGGTACTACTGATGACCATATTGCGAGCAGCGGCGAAGTCAATCAACCTAGTGCCGTTGGGGGATGTTATATCGTAGAGACTGAATTTTCCAACTGTGGGACCAAAGACTCCTTCCTTGCCCACCTTGGCATTAAAGTCGCCGAGCACGATTTTGATATCATGCTGTGGGCAGCGATCATAAGTCTGTTCAAGTTTATCGTAGAAGGAGTCCTTCTCTGCGTCGTCCGTCTCCTCTGTCGGCGCATAGGCGCAGATAAATGTTATGTTGATATAAAATATGCCACATAAAAAACTTTAGGAACCTCCTGTGAGCGAACCGTTTGACTGATTTGAATGAAATATGCACCGATGGAAAGGAAATTGAAAAAAACTGAGGTATAGGCGGTATATTTTCAGGGGTGTCCCCGAAATTTAAGGACGGCGGTACGGGGCTAGCGACCCCACGACCTCCTAAAGATTTTATTGGTCGAATTTTCGATCACAAGCGATACTAGTGACTTGGGGCGGGTTACAGGGTTGCCACCTATCTAAATTTTTTAAATTATGGAGCAACATATGCCAATATGGGTATCAAATGAAAGGTATTTTCAACCGTATTCCAAATATGACAATTTCAAGCAGGGTAACCCCTAGAGTTGCCACCTCACTCACCACCTTTTATTTATTTTTCCTTATGTATATTTGTATATCCAAACTATTTCGGGAACCGCTTGACCGATTTTGATGAAATTTTGAATATAGATAGTAGGGTTGATTCTAAGACTATCCACTTGGGGGCTGCCACTTGGGGCGGTTTACAGGGTTACCACCTATCCAAAAAAATTAAATTATAGAGCAGGATATGCCAATATAGGTATCAAATGCAAGGTATTTTCGGCGACATGCCAACTAAAATATTTTTAAGTAGGATAGCCGGCCAGGGTTACCATTTTACCGTATTGTGTTTGTATTGTATATTTTTGGGATCATATTTGGATTATTTTAGGATCATTTTGAGATCATTTAGGGGTCACTTTGGAATAATTTTTGGGCTATTTTGAGATCATTTTGGGTTCAATTTTGTATTAATTTAGAACAATTTTGGGGTTTCGGATCATTTTGGAGTGATTTTGGGATTATTTTCAGATCATGTTTGAGTTCAATGAGTCCATGTTTGAGTACAGGGTTCCCATCTATCTCAAATTTGCTTAAATTATGGATTTAGATATGCCAATATGGGTAACAAATGAAAGGTATTTTCAGCGACATACCAACTTAAATATTTTCAAGTAGGATAGCCGCCCAGGGTTACCATTTGTATTGTATATTTTTTGGATCATATTTGGATTATTTTAGGATTATTTTGAGATCATTTAAGGGTCACTTTGGAATTATTTTGGGGATATTTTGAGATCATTCTGGGTTCAACTTAGGATAAATTGGGGACAATTTTGGGATCATTTTCGGATCATGTTTGAGTTCAATTTCGTTACATTTTGGGAACATTTAAGGGTATTTTGGGGATCATTTTAGGATTATTTTGGGATTATTTTTGGGTCAATTTGGGATCATTTTGGGTAAGTAAAGTTAGCGCTAAATTGATAGCACCGAGCAAGATCGGTCATCCAGCTACTCTACTATTACGAGGCCGTCAAATTCTTACAAAATTCATAAAGATTGCTGCAAAGAAAAAAGTTAAAACAATTGCATAAAATCTTTCTTGAAAACATTCAATTTCCATTTTCACCACAAAAAGAATTTACATTTTCCTAAGAATAATTTTGTGGTTGCCTGCATTTGAATTTTCATTGTCAAAACCCCTTTGCAAACCAAATGCAAATGCTCAGTGCAGCTCTAGTGGAAAATATATGCAGCTGTAGTGGAAATACTCTGTGTGCTAACCACATCTGAGTATATAAATTAGCAGCAGACAAATTTAGATCTATGTTCGTATAAAAGTACGCACATTCGATGAAAAGGCGATGACCCATTTTCCATTTATTGCTATTATGACTTGATTTGTTGCCATTTTTTATATTGATTGCTTACAGACAAATCGCAGGCACGCCAACAGCAATAAAAACAAACATTAATGAATATGCGTGCGAATAAGCAATGGATAAGTGTTGATAGGGGTAGGAGGAGGAGGGTTTTGGATATATACAATTTTAGAACGCACCCACCTGAAATTAGGTCAATTTGTTATTGACATGCCATTTATGATCTAAACCAAATATTAAATCTTACAACACGCCAAATGCTAATACGGAATAATTATTAACAAATGTGTGTTTAGAGTGTTTCAAAAGAGAAAATCCTGGGGTGGTTTTCGGGTTCAACCCCTTAGTAAAAATTATACAAAAAAGTATAATAGAAATTAAGCAAAAAATACAGTAAAAATATAGTAAATACGCAGACGATTTAGCTATTGCATTCAGAGGCAAGTTCCCACAAACTGTGTGTGACCTGATGCAAGTAGCACTGCGAGAAGTTTCGACGTGGTCCTCTCACGGCGGAATTAGTATCAACCCGGGGAAAGTGGAACTTGTCCTCTTCACCAGCAGGTACAAAATATCACCACTAATCCTACCAGAACTAGATGGCATGCGCCTGAGCTTATCGGATAAAGCCAAGTTTCTAGGCATAGTTCTGGATAGGAAATTGAATTGGAAGGAGAATGTTCTTCAGCGCCAGAAGAAAGCTTGCATCGCTCTTTACACATGCCAAAGAGCCATTGGCAAAAAATGGGGGCTCAGCCCTAGAGTATGCAGTTGGATCTACACGGCGATCATTCGCCCAATCATGCTGTATGGAGTCGTCCTATGATGGCCTGCGCTGAGCAAGGCAACATACCTGAATCTGTTGCGGAAAGTTCATAGATCCAATATGATCTGTATAAGCGGTGCGCTAAGGACAACGCCCAACGAAGCCTTCCAGGTCCTTCTGGACATTTTGCCACTTGATCTGGAAGGGTTTCGGTCAGCGGCGGCATCAGCTCTGCGCCTAAGGGAAACCTCCAGCTGGGGTGCGGGTACTATTGGATACTCCAGTATTCTGGAATCTTACAGCTTTCTCCCCCTATGCACAGATCGTTGTGCGACCACAACAGTCGGGGATAGCTGTTTCAAAATAAACATTCCCAGCACAGAAGACTAGGAGAGGACGGATTGGTGTCCCGAAACAAATGGTGGCACTTCCATATACACGGACGGCTCGAAGTTGGACGGCAGAGTTGGAGGAGGGGTTTATTCAGGGGATTTGGACCTTGAGCTCTCCTTCAGACTACCTGATCCATGTAGCGTCTTCCAGGCAGAATTCTCGACAATCCTGAACGCCGCGGCCTGGATAAGCAAACGTGTTATCGGAGAAGATATCGTTATTTTCAGCCATAGCCAAGCGGCCATCAAATCCCTTGAGGGAAACTGTAAGGCAGACGAGCTTGCCAGGCAGGGCACGACCAAGCAGGTTCTTCAGGATAAAGAGCGCTTAGGTATGCCGTTTGCCACATGCAAGCTAATGCTGATGGAGCACACACTCCGTCAAGCCAACAAAAGATGGCTGCAATCCCAGGGTGCCGGATATCGAAACAAACCTGGCCAAAATGGGATCTTAAAAGGTCTAGACGCATTTATGCCCTAACTAGGAGGGAAATCTCCATATTGATAGGGGTATTAACCGGTCGCTGCCTCATTGATAGGCATGCAGAAAGGCTAGGTGTGCCCTACTGACGATGCTGCAGGCAGGAGTTGCAAAGATGATGAGTAGGAGGAAACAGTGGAGCACCTCATCTGCAACTGGACGGCTTTAAGCGGCGCGAGAACGTGCTTTTTGGGAGTTCCCTTCCTGGATAGCCTAAGCCAGATCGCGGAGCTGGACATAAAGGACTTGATAGCCTTCATAAAGTCATCTAAGTGGTTCGACACCATCAGCACCCCACTCCATTGTCCATATGAAAGTGCTGTCCAACTAGCCAACTCACTGGCGCACTTTGTTCTTTTGTATAAAATAGTGTTCTTTGTCTTATTGGCAGCTTGCCAAAAAATTTCACAGATGCTGCATACAACACAAATTCGTAAACGCTTAGTAGCATTAAGCTGACAGCCGCTTTGCCACAAAATCTAATAAATAATTGAAAATGTTGTTGTATGTATGTATCAGTTTTTATAAATTAGCTGGAGTTCATCATTTACAAATTTCTTAAGATAATAAATGTTGTGAGTGTGATTTTGAAAACAGACACTTTGGGGGTGAAGAAAGTAAGATAATATTGTGCAGAGGCAAATTTGTGTGCAAAACTTTTTTTGTTGTTTTTAACCATTTGGCTAATTTTAATACTTAAAAACTCATACGCAGTGCTGAACCACTATTCGAATAATATTTTTTTTATATAAAAACGATTGCCCCAAGACAACATTTTTTCATGTTTGATGTCACAGTCAGGGTTCGGAATTATGCATTTATGAACATTCATTTATAAACATTCAATTACAATGCATTCGCATTCACGAACATGAACATTAAAAAAAATTTGCATTCGCGTTCGTGAATAATAAAATCCACACCGTTCACGTTCAAAAATGCATTCGCGAATCATTAAAAAATCTTCATAAACGTATACATATGTGGCTGAAATAATTCACGAATGCTTTTGAGAAAGTTTAGTGAATGCATATTTTGTGTGGCATTTTCGCAGAAGGTTGTAATAGAAAATTTGAAAATTTGGTATGCCGACAGGAATGTGAACGAAAAAAAAACTTTTAACGAAACTTCTGGGTTTTATTTGGGCATATGAAGGACCTTTTTCTAGGGCTGATACATTAGCGCAAATTCCGAATTAACTCCGTTTTTGAGAGTTAACTTGAGCATAATCCACATTATAAACTCCCAAAAATGAAGAAGATTTGAGCAGATTTCAGAAACCGAAATAACGATTTGGCCGCTACTGTCACCGATAAATAAACAAAAATAACAAGAAATACTACCAAAATTATGATTTGACCGCTACTGGACACTAGATGTCGCCAAAAAAAAAAAAAACAATTTCCAGCCACATCTAACCTTAAACCGCCAGAAATACAACCAAAACACTAGATGGCGCCGATATGGTGGATTGTTAATCTTCAATTTTGTGTGTGTCAGGGAAAAATTTGGATCTAATTAAAAAAGATTTATTGTAGATAATTTCCGTGTGTGTATCCATAGCATTAGGGGCCATTTCGAAAATTTTTCAGGACTATTTTGGAATTTTTTCGGAAGCATTTGGGGATTGTTTTCAGGCCGTTTCAAAGTTGTTTTCGGATCATTTCCGGATGATTTTGGAACATTTTCGGGATTGTTTTTGAATTATTTCGGAATCCGTTTGCGATTGTTTTCGGCTCATTTCGGGATTGTTTATGGGATTTTTATGGAACTTTTTTCGGGATTATTTTTGGATCATTTTAGGATCACTTTGGAACTTCTTCGGGATAATTTAGGGACTTTTATAGGTTTACAGAATTGTGTTCGGGACTTTTCCGTAACCATTTTGGGATGAGTTTTGGCCCATTCTGTGTTCATAGAATTCTTAATCACTTTCAAAGAAATTTTTTCGGGGTGCAATTATTCGCAAACACAGTACCTAATCTTATCAACATGCAAAGAAAACACAACACATATTCCAAAATTGTCTACTCGGGACTTTTTTGAATATAAATTGGGGTGATCCGTGAAAAGAGTCGTCTAGGTGTTACCCTCTAAAAAGTTAGTAATTGATGAGAAAATAAGCCTTGCAGAAAATTTTTTTTCATAGTGAATGTTCAGATAATTTTTGAAATTTTTTTTTCAAAAAAACCTTTACATATTCTTAAAGCTAAAGCTTTGGCTGTTGTACAATGTATTAAGAATCTACTAGTTATTATTTTTATTTACTTTTTAAGTACTAACTAAGGTAAGCCGACAAAGTTAAGAATCCATTTCGATTGACACAAATTACCAAACCCAAGAGTAGATTTTAAAAGAATTGAACTAATTTCACCATATTTTTCTATCTTTCCCCCTCACCTTCGTAAGTCTCAAACACTTTTGACATTCAAATGGTCTCAGATGCAATCATACTCAAACTTTGGCTCTTCACCTACATCTAAGAAAACAATCACCTAAATATTACGCCCATTTTATCTGCAATGCGTCGCTGCTGTGGCAAAACTTTTGCAACATCTGCAAAGTTTAACACTAGTTTTTGCACATAAAAACACGCATACACAAACATACAGAGGAATATATAGCGCAACAGCATTTGGAACGTTTCGCGCCCCAACTTTTAGTATTCGCAGCCTCTTTTCTGCTCTTTTTGTTATTTTTCCCATCACGTCCCTTCCAGCTTTAGTTTCAGTAAACTTTAACTTGTAGTAGAGGCAGCAGCAGTAGCAGCAGCAACACCCTTGAGGCTACTACAGTGACATCCTTTAACCAGACTCGGTTAGTTGTTTGTGTGCTTATGATTGCTGTTTATGAGTGTGTGCTTTTATCTTGCTTAAGAAACTGTTCTAGTTGTGCAATGAACTTTTGCTATGAAGTAGGTAGTGTGCGTCTGCACGTGGGGCGTTGTGTAGCTTCTAACAACAGAGAGTGTGTAATTATATAAACGCAGGCATTTGTGTATTCCTTGCAGTCATGTCCTTACCCCCATAAAAAATCTATATCAATGAGATATTGCATAGAACCAGTCAGGAAATGACAAGATTTGACAGTTCGAGCTTTTTGAATAATTTCCTTAAGTTCAATGGCTTCATTAATATATGTAAGGACACTTTTTTCAAGTCTTTCATATATGTAGGAATAATAGATTTGTATGAAACCCCTGCTATTAAAACCTTATTTATTTTATTATACCATTCATGAAGATGTAATGGTATTTTAACTTTGGTCCGATGTTTCTAAGTATGAGAAGAAGAAGACATGGACCAATCAATAAGCATACCGAAATGAGCAGGATGACGAGATGAGTTCATTTAGCCATCTCTGTATCTCCATCTGTCTGTTTTAACGCAAACTAGTCCCTCATTTTTTGAGATATTTGGCTGAAATTTGGTATACGGCCAACATTTTCTAATATAGAAATCATTTGTCGGAATCAGCAAGATCGGACCGATATTAAATATAGCTCGCATACAATCGATTGTTCCGATAAACGGAATTTGGTAGATAACTCCTGTAATTAAAGAGGTAGGAACGTGAAATTTCGTAACTGTTGCTATTTTAGAATGTGAAGTGTCGATGTTAAAAATCTAATGAGATTGGACCAATATAACACATCGCCCCCATATAATCGATAGTTCCGATAATTTCGGTATGAGCTAAAGCTAAATTGACACAGGCTGTACTGGGGATCGAACAGTGAAAATCGTGACGCTTATTCATTCGGCACAGCCGAAAACAGCTTTCCTTACTTGTTTTAATTTTATTTAAATTTAATTTAACTAGCTTAATTTTATATATTTTCTTTAATTTTATTTTATTTCATGTTACTTCATTTTTCGTAGTTTTTATACCCAGCTGTACTTGTACACAGGGTATTATAACTTTGTTAGGATAACGGTTGGTTGTACAGGTATAAAGGAATCGAGATAGATATAGACTTCCATATATCAATATGATCAGGATCGAAAAAAAATTTGATTGAGCCATGTCCGTCCGTCTGTCCGTCCGTCCGTCCGTCCGTCCGTCCGTCTGTCCGTTAACACGATAACTTGAGCAAATAATGAGATATCTTCACCAAATTTGGCATGCGTACTTATTTGGGTTCAGAATAGATTGCTATTGAAAATGGGTAAAATCGGACCATAACCACGCCCCTTTTTCGATATCGAAAATTTCGAAAAACGTATAAAATGGGTTAAAGGGGGCGTGGTACCGCCCACGTATCTTTGAAGAAATTTTAAAATTTTGACTCTTAATAACTTCAGAACAGTTTATGCTAGTATAACGAAATTTCGTAGAGGACATACTATTGTTGTGGTAAATTCAGCTGTAGAAAATAAACGAAATCGCTTCGCGACCACGCCTACTTTTTCATAAAAGTTATATTGAAAGGAGGTGGAAATATTGAAAAGTCCATATCTAATTAACTGATTTCGCTATAATAATATAATTTGGTACATACATCAACTTTCATATTCTTTACATAATTTTTTCAAAATTTTGGAAAGTGGGCGTCGCCCACTTATGAGTCAAGCAATTTTTAAATTCGACTGCTAACAACTTCAGAACGGTGTGAGATAGATTTACGAAACTAGGTACCAGGCATGTTATGTTTATGTAGAGTACTACCACAGAAAATAAGAAAAATCGGTGAACGATCACGCCCACTTTATGTGCACAGCTGGGTATGTAATGTTCGGTTTCACCCGAACTTAGACTTCCTTACTTGTTTTGTTTGTTTTTATTTTATTTTATATTTTTTAATATTTTTAATTTTTTTTTCAATTTTTTATTTTTTAAATTTTTTTAATTTTTTTTTATTTTTTATTTTTTTTATTTTACTATATTTTTTTATGTTATATTATTTTATTTTATTTTATTTTATTTTATTTTATTTTATTATATTTTATTTTATTTTATTTTATTTTATTTTATTTTATTTTATTTTATTTTATTTTATTTTATTTTATTTTATTTTATTTTATTTTATTTTATTTTATTTTATCTTATTTTATTTTATTTTATTTTATTTTATTTTATTTTATTTTATTTTATTTTATTTTATTTTATTTTATTTTATTTTATTTTATTTTATTTTATTTTAATTTATTTTATTTTATTTTATTTTATTTTATCTTATTTTATTTTATTTTATTTTATTTTATTTTATTTTATTTTATTTTATTTTATTTTATTTTATTTTATTATATTTTATTTTATTTTATTTTATTTTATTTTATTTTATTTTATTTTATTTTATTTTATTTTATTTTATTTTATTTTATTTTATTTTATTTTATTTTATTTTATTTTATTTTATTTTATTTTATTTTATTTTATTTTATTTTATTTTATCTTATTTTATTTTATTTTATTTTATTTTATTTTATTTTATTTTATTTTATTTTATTTTATTTTATTTTATTTTATTTTATTTTATTTTATTTTATTTTATATTTTTTAATATTTTTAATTTTTTTTTCAATTTTTTATTTTTTAAATTTTTTTAATTTTTTTTTATTTTTTATTTTTTTTATTTTACTATATTTTTTTATGTTATATTATTTTATTTTATTTTATTTTATTTTATTTTATTTTATTTTATTTTATTTTATTTTATTTTATTTTATTTTATTTTATTTTATTTTATTTTATTTTATTTTATTTTATTTTATTTTATTTTATTTTATTTTATTTTATTTTATTTTATTTTATTTTATATTATTTTATTTTATTTTATTTTATTTTATTTTATTTTATTTTATTTTATTTTATTTTATTTTATTTTATTTTATTTTATTTTATTTTATTTTATTTTATTTTATTTTATTTTATTTTATTTTATTTTATTTTATTTTATTTTATTTTATTTTATTTTATTTTATTTTATTTTATTTTATTTTATTTTATTTTATTTTATTTTATTTTATTTTATTTTATTTTTTTTATTTTATTTTATTTTAAACTCTTTGTTGCTTTTTGACTTGTAGTCTATTGCTGTAAATACCGACGGTATATTCGTGCTTAATTAAGCATAGAAAATTCTTTCATAGGTTTCACACCAAGTCCTAAAATTCGCAAATCTTTCATATAAGTTAGCATTGAAATTAAAGAAATGTTCTATATGGAAGTATAAATATAAGCATAAATGGACACTGAGAAGGATTTACCTTCAAGCTGGGTAGTGGCCTAAGGTGCTAGACCTTCTAGCATACAAGTCACTACAGTGTTGTGAGTTCGACTCTCACAATGCCGGGAAGAAAATTCCTTGAAGAGATGTAACTCTAGTATCATCGAAACATATGTCAGCTTGTCTGGTTCCTACAGCACGTAGGTAAGTTTTTCTCAAAAAACACATTATTTTATTATATTTTATTTTATTTTATTTCATTTTATTTTATTTTATTTTATTTTATTATACTTTATTTTTTTATTTAAATTTATTTCCTTTTATTATATTTTATTTATTTTTTTATTTTATTTTATTTTATTATTTTAATTTATTTTCTTTTACTTTTTCACTATTTCATGATACTTAATTTTTCGTAATTTTTTTGTTTGCTTTTATTTTATTTCATTTTTTTATTTTATTTAATTTTTTTTTACTTTATTTTTTCTCTCCTTTTTTATTTATTATTTATCTTTTTATTATTTTTTTATTATTTATCGTTTTTTTTTTATTCTTGGTGCAACTTTTTACGCATGAATGTGTATTTTGTATTTGTTTACTTTTTGCGAACTTTTCTTTTATACTTCAATGTTCTTATTTCCATAAATATGCCGTTGCGCTTCAGCTAAATATGTGCATATGTGTGTGTGTATATAGTATGTAGTATACACATTTAATGCTCGGTGCTATTTTACAACATTTTATCCTAAGCTGTGGAATTTCTGTTTATGCTCAACAAACAGCCTTCATAAAATTCCCATTTTTTTTTAGATGTGTCTTCCGACAGCCTCATTTCCACTATATTGTTATCAACTTTCCTGAAATAGCTAGCCTTCATATTTAGCTATTAATACTTGTTGTTGCCCTTCATAAATATGGATATAGATATATGCGTTCTTGGTACAGATACAATTTTCCACATGACCTACCTTTTATATTTCAGCAAAATTGTGCTGATTATATATCCCTCCTTCCCTTTTTTCTCTAACTCCCCCATCCTCTAACCATAGCTACATAGTTATACATCCGATTTGAGTATTTTTCTGGGCTTCCCAATTTGTCGCACAGTGTCTTTAATTACACTATTGTCAAATTAAAAATAACCACAAAGCAAATCATACATCAATGAAATAAGCGCCTCACAATTCAACAAATAAAAATAAAAAACAAGCAAACAAATCGATAACAATAAACGTATGACATCAACTGGAAAAGGCTCATCAATATACAGCAAACAAATCAAGCGTTGCAACAACATTCCAAAACGTCGCTGCTGGGAAGCTAGAAAAGTGCTTAATGCTCTGACGAATTTTAATGGCAAATAAAAAACATGAAAATTGCATAAGCACTTATAAAAATAGGAACAACTAATAAAAATGCTATGCATATATAAATTACATTAAAAATGTGTTTAATATTAAATTGCTGCCTGTTGGAATGTTTGTAGAGTTACGTATACGCCAGTCCTCAACTAGCGTATGAACGTACATACCCTGCAGCGAAAACAACTAGTTGAAAACTACTTTACAACCAGTTGGTGCACAGAGCCCAACTAGTCAGTGTTCTGTCTTTTTTCCATATTTTTGACGTGTTGATGTCCTACGAGGTATCAATTGTTAGATTTCGACCAGAATATACCAGTTATCTAATAGTCAGGAAATACCAGTTTCATACTAGTTGTAAAATACCAGTTCCATACTAGTTCAACCTGACTCCTTTGACTTTATTTTCTTGTTTATTCTTAAGAAAGCAGCGACTATTTGTATTTACCCTATCACGAAAAAGCATCTGTGAATTATAAGAAGCAAACGAAACGAATGAATTTTGTATTTTTTAACTGGTATAATTTCATCCAGAAAAATCTAGTTGTATACTAGTATGGAATGGATATTTCCTGACTAGAATGAGTTCTGCCAGAAAGTTATAGTTGTATACTAATATTTTTCTGACTAGTTTGAGATTTCGCTGCAGGGTAGCTACTTGTCTTTCACTGAAATGTGAAGCTGTTAAATATAGTTACTAAATGAAATTTAGTAATTTAAAACGAATATAAAATTTTCTTGGATGCTTGCACTTGTTCCTAGTACATATCTACATACCTACTTGCATATGTATATATATGCGGCTGAAACTTTTTTTTGTCAAGCACATACTACCGCTTGACAACACTTTGTGGCGCACTTCCATCTACCTTTTCGTTCGTTATTTGATTCTTTTCGGCTTTTATACTTATTTAATGTTATTAGGAACGAAGAAAGTGTTCATAAAGCAGAAAATTGTTTCAGCATTGTCAGCAATAAAAGTTTAATAGTAAAAGCAAAAACAACAATACCGAAAAGTTAACTACGGATGGAACCATTAAGTAATTGCCGGAGGTGCCACTCTTTTCACCATCCAAAATTAGGAAGTGATTGAGCAATAACAACACATATTTGAAAAAGTCTTCCAATTACACCCGGAGAGTTTGCCAAACTACTACCGAGGAGCGACCTCGTTTAGAAAAATTCTTTTTCTAAAAAATTTTTGATGTTACTTTTGCCGGACATTGATCCGCCACGACTTGGTGTAGAAGGCCGAAAACTTAACCGCTACTATATACCTTACCGAATTATGTCAATTTATGTGATTTTCCAGATCGAAAGTGAGCGTAGCCGGAAAGCGATTTCGTGCAATTTCATCCGGAATATTCCCTATATTGCTAGTATACCTTATGCCAAATTAAATAAATCTGAAGCAATCAGTTTAAAAGTTATGAACAGTCCAATTTTTGAAAAATGCCTCCCTTAAAAATGGGCGGTGCTACGCCCACTTCGAAAAATTTATCAAAAACTCATAATAAAATAAGTAAGGAAAGCTGTCTTGGGCTGTACCGACAGACAGACGGACATGGCTAAATCAATTCATCTCGTCATCCTGATCATTTCGGTATACTTATTTATGGGTCCCTCTCTTCTTCTTCTCATACTTACAAACATCGGACCAAAGTTGTAATACCATTTCAACTTCATGAAAGTTATAATTATTGGATTATGGGAACATGATTGGGTCTTGAAACCAAATATGGCCACGCTGTGACCCTAGAAGGTATTTTTAAGATATTGCACCTTAAATCAAAAACCGTCACAACTCAAAAAAGTAGTACAGCCAGTACATAAATTTGTTTTTTTTTACTATTATCGTTACTCTTTAAAGAGCACAGTGCTGCCAAGTTTTTAAGTTCAATTCAGAAGCAATTAACTCCAATACATACTTAATTTTTAAGGCTAAATTCCTCCAAAGGGGTTCCTGAAAGGAACCTGAAAATTGCCATTCTCAGAAAAAAAAGTTTGGAGTTATCAGTAATACAAATTCAATTTTTGAAGGTCAATATCTCTATGTGGGGTATAGGTACGGTGACCATCCGTTCTGTTTTTGGCAGAACAGTTCTGTTTTTAAGGAGCAGAAATGTTGTGTTTTTAAGCAAATGTTCTGTTTTTGTTTGCTCAATAATTTCAAAACTTTATGAAAAATTTAAAATCTTTCAAAATATTTTAAAAATAATTTAGTTTATGTTTAACGCGGTCAAGTGCTTCAGCGAAATCAAATTTTGAGTACGTTAAAATGCAAAAACGTACCAAATTTGGAAGTTTCGTACCCGGAAAAAAATTCGTACCAAAAATGGTACATTTCGGCAAAAACGGCAACCGTGGTTATGGTAGGTTTTAAATTAACACCATCAAGAAATACTATTCACAAAAATGAAAAGTATACTTAAAAAGATGACTTTCAATTGATGCACTTTGGTTGAAATTATTTAAGATTGCAATTTTAATGTTTCTAATTCGTTGGCAACATTTTTTACTGCAAAGAGATGATTACGCCATGAAAAACACTTTTTTATTCCAAATATTGAGAGTGTAACCCCAAATAGTTTATAGCCGGGTACCGAAATTTTCACTTGAAGGCAATACCAAGCCTTAAGTAAAAAGAGTTCTGTTTTTTGAAAAAAAAAAGTATGTGTCCGTAGGTATAGGTGGGACTATTAAAAGTGGTATGATGGTGAATTTCCATGGCCAAATTGGGTCTATGGGGAAAAGGCATGGCGTTTCCTATACATAATTAATTTTTAAGGGTCAATATCTATTATAAATAAATGCGCAATGCTTAAAAGTTTTCTACCCTTTTTGCAATAACCACAATTCTAAGGTATGTAAAATTTGATATGTATCGATAGGTCTCGCCGAGCAAACCAAATATTAAAAAAAATTATAATATGATTTGAAAGTCACACCACTACAAGTGCTAAACACGCATTCACTTTATAGAGCCGCTGTTATGTGTGTATGTAGGTACATTTGCATTGTTGTGCTTGCATTCATTGCAGTTGGGGAGAGTCCGAGTGTGAGTTGTTTAGTTGGCAGCAATAATAAACACGAGCGTAGTTACATACAGTGTTTACAAAAACAAAATATGTGCGTGGGTATTCAGAGAAGCAAATACTTGCTGAGACATGATGCTTTGAAAAAAAAAGCACAAAGCCCTTCGTGGCTAGACTTAGTGAAATAAAATAAAAAGGAAAATTGATAAATATTTTTTGAAAATCGATAAAACTAAAAAAAGTAAAATAAGAAATAGAAAGTGATTGAAAGTGATTGAAAGTAAAAAAAGACCTTTGTTGGAAATGAAAGGAAGGAAAGAATATGAAATAAATAAAAATAAAACAAAATGAAATAAATAAAAGTATAAAATAAAGGAAAGAATGGGAAAGGAAAGGAATGGATAAAAGGAAAATAAAGGTAAGATAAGGTAAGGAACGGAAAATATGAGAGAAAAATCAAAGGCAATTAAAGGTAGGGAAAGGAATGGAATTGAAAAGAAAAAAGGAAGGGAAGAAAAAAGGGAAGAAAGGAAATGTAATGTAGGTAAAGGAGTGAAAAAAGAGAGGCAAATAGAGAAAGACAAAGAAAGGAAAGAAGAGAAAAAGAAAGGAAAGAAAAGCGAGGAAGAAGGTTCGGAAAATAAATGAAAAGCTAAAAAAATAAGTTAAGGAAATGAATGGAAAAGAAAGAAAACTAAAGGTGTTACGGAAAGGAAAAAAAGAAAGTAAGGAAACGGTAGGAAAGAAAAGGTAGGAAAAGGAAAGGTAAGGGAAGAAAAGGTAAGAAAAAAGTGAAAGAAAATAAAGGTAATAAAAAAATAAAAGAAAAGAAATGAAATGAAAAAAAATGAATAAAATGAGAGGAAAGGAAGGGAAACGAAACTAAAGCAAAGGAAACGAAAGGAAATTAAAGAAAAAGAAAATAAAAGGAAAGAAGGAATGTAATGGAAATGGAAAGACAGGTCAGGTAAGAGAATAAAAGAAATGACAACAAAGGCAAATAAAAGAAAAGAACAGAAAAGAGAGAAAGAAAGAAGGGAAATAAAATGAAATGAAAGAAGAGAAAAGGAAAGAAATGAGAGCGAAGAAAAGGAAAGAAAAGGGTAGGGAAAGAAAGAAAAGCAAAAGAAATAAAATGAGCTGAAAGGAGAGGAAAGGAAAGGAAATGAAAGGAAAGGAAATAAAAGGAAAGGAAAGAAATTCGTATGTATGAAAACTACCTAAGAAGAATAAATAATTATCAACATTGAAACTATATTACTGAATGGTGTAAAGAGGGAGGAAAAGGCAAAATGGACAGGAATGTATAGAAACCAAAAATATAAAAAATATGAAAAGAATGGAAAATTTAAGAAACATATAATAAGCTTTTGTGGTTGAATTTCAACCACTGGGCGAACTTTAGTCTCTAAAAATGTTCATCGCAGCTACCTGGGAATTGGTATGGAGATATACGATATCAATACACAAAAAAAGTTCAAGTAATGGGAGAGGAGATGTGGCACCTTCCATGTAAATTTCATTTTTACGAATAAAGAAAATTTCAATATGAATTCAACAAAAACCTATTTTGTGCAGAACGAAGTCACAAAGTGAAATAATTAAAAAAAAAGTTAAATTAAGTTAAAAAAATAGAATACAAAAAAATAATAAGTAAAATAAAATAAAATAAAGTAAAAAATATTAGAAAAAAAAAAATCAAAAAATTAAGAAAAAATAAAAAAAAAGTTAGAAAATAAAATAAAAAATTAATAAAATAAAAATAAAAAATATATAAGATATAAAATTGAAAAAAATACTTAAAATAAAATTATTTTAAATTAAAGATTAAACAAAATAAAATTTTTATTTTATATCAGTTTATTTTATTACTATTTAAGTATATTTTTGTATTTATTAAAGCTATCCACTTTGTCTACACTGATTCATGAAAATTATTTAAATGCCACTTTAGATGGTTAAAAACTTGTTGAGTTCTCTTTGTCAAACAGCTGAGTTCAGAAACATCAATCACACAAACACGTGTTAAAGTAAATAAACAAAAGAATTAATTGGAGCTGACGTATAGCAATAATAACAATACCACGCTCATGAAATTTTCAACAAGCAAACACAGTAATTACACGAAAAGCGGAAAGAAAAACAAATAGACAAACAATAAAAGTGGACATTTAAATTGTTAGTTTATTTGACAATGTCAAACAATTTGGCACCAAAAAAAAAAGAAACAAGTAGTAGGACACCACTTAAATAGGTATTAGGTACATACATATATACATATAATAAATGTTAGTGGAGCTCATATTGGACTTATATACAGTAAATCCTACGTTCAGTCCCCTGACCACAAACAATGTGCGAAAGTAAGGGACTGAACGGAGGCTCAGACCCATAGACTTTGGATAAAAGAACATATGGAATAAACTTGACTTTCCCCGGTTGCGTCAAAGGTCAATTATTTATTGTAATTCAAGAAAATATCAATACAAATGAATTGGTATACATTAAGACTAATATAAATTAATTGTTTGTTACTCCAAATGCATGTACCTACATATGTAAGTCCATCTATATAACTTATTGCACTCAGCATGGGTTCTTTATATATCGCGCCTTCACTCTCTATGGCGTCTCATGTAATGAATTCCCAAAATTAATTGAGTGTTGATGAACAAATCACGAAGCAGCTATTGGAGCCAAATGAATGCAGACCTCATTGCCGGTTTCTAGCATGTAAGCTACATATGTATCGAGCTAAAACAAATGTGTACACAAACAAATCAGCCACACACATTTACACAACAACAACAAAATCTATTAAAAAAATGATAGCTACCAAATGAGTACACAACAAAAAGAAAATATAAAAACTTTAGCAGCAAACTTGATTCATAGACAGAAAAAACTTGTTGCTATCTTTTTGTTTATAAATAAAGCATCTAGCAACAACGCAACTCAAATGGCTGCAGTTGTAAAGTGTATTCACACTCTTGCATACATACATACATACTTAGTACATGCGTAGCAAATTTACAACGATACATGAATGAATAACAAATGTAAATTCACGTTTTAATTTAAAAATGTGATTGTTTTTTGGGATTTCTAGGTTTTGATGAGTCATGAAATTTTTGGCAAGAGCTCAAAGCAATCTCTGCGAGAGAAGTACTGGGAGTTTTCTTAATGACTAGGCGTGTAGAAAAGTGATTTTACTATCAAAAGAGTTCACTGAATTCATACTAGGTATGGGGCTGAATTCGTCAACCGGACCACCTAAAAATTGCATCGCTTCGATTCGAATGAAATTTGGTTAAAGTGATCTGCTAATTAAGAAAAAAAAAAAAAGACACCAAAAGTCGCCTATAAATATTGGATGATTACCGAGATATACTAGTTTGAATTCACAATTTTTTTTTGTGTAATCCTTTTTTCTTTAAATTAGAAGCCTTGTTTTGATGTGCTAAGAAGGAACATGGAAATCGTTTTTCAAAATATTTTTGCCGTTCTTTTCGAATATAAATTTAAAAAAAAATCTATTAAAAAATTTTAATAAAAATAGCGAAAAACTAGCGAAAGTTATTTTATAAAAAAAAACGCGTGTACTGGCATGTGAAAGAAGTTAACTTCTTAAATTCAGAAATTACGAAATATACAATTTCTTACTTCCGGGAAGTGGGCCAGGGAGCCGATCCATTTGAAAATATGTTATACATGGTGCTCTTTATTTAAAAAAAATTGGGATAGGTGGCAGCCCTGCAAACCGCCCTAAGTGGCAATACCCATGTATATAATCTTAGAACGAATCAAACACCCATGAATTCTGCTCCGCCTAACTATTACAATTTGTGCAATGTTAGCTAGATCCTAGAATTTCACTTCATATTTGACTAGCACAGCTAAACATCGTGGTGAAAATCGCCTACGCCTGAAAGTCGGCTACAATTTCTATTTCCGTTGCATAATTTCCGTTCAATTAAAACTTCATATCGCCGCCTAAGAAGTAAATTTCAATATTTAAAATGGTTTTGGATTAAGGGAATCTCTTTACGAATGGAGTAGTGAAAAAAAATGGAGTCTTAATGAGATCAACTCGGCTTATTCCGTTTAAGGGCTCACTGAGGTTTGTAGCGTTCGTTCGCTTAAAGGTGCGGTCACAAGTGGCCGGTTGTTTGAAATCGAGCCACCCACTACTGTCTATTATTAATCCCATCACGTAACTCGATTATCATTTGGCTTGTGCGGCGGTCAAATGAACCGACTAAGTTTTCAAAAATAAAACAAATTAATTTTTTTAACACTTTAAGAAGCTATAAATTGTAATGTGACAGAACTTTCTTCCATGCCGCATGGTAACTTGATTGACGTACAATGTAAACAACCAAAGTAATTCCACAACAATAAATTATCACAATAGAAGTCTGTGCGTAATATATAAGAATAAGTATTTCGAAATCATGGTTGCCATGCCATTTTTTTTTTGGCCAAATTGTTTTTTTTTGTAAATCCTCCTCATTTAGTTTCTTTTTCGCACTATACAACGATCAGTAAATTTTGACAAGAAACTACTTTTACTATTTCTCAACACCACAGGTACCCTGACTTCTATAAATCATGGTGACAAACCTCTCTAGGAATACCAAATCAGAAAAAATTTAACACCAAATCAAAAGTTAAGCAAAAAAACACATTTTTGTACTCTAAATAAAGCAAAGTGGTTACCATGATCAGATTATTTATACTTATGTGTTAGCATGCCGCACAGAGTGGCAGCTTAGTAGCAAATTCAAGAAGCTATCCAACACTCAAATCATTTCATTTCATTCAAATAATTGACACCAATCAGTATTCTAGCGCTGTCACTCTTTAGGGGGAAATTAGCCGCTTAATAAACAGAGCAATTCGTATTTTTACATATCAAGTGCTGGAGCTTCTTTTACTTTATGATGTGTTTGTTTTCTGTCTCGGGTCTTAAAATTTTTGGTTTTTATTTTTCTTTTTCTTGAATCCCCTTTTGTTTGTATAATTGGCCTCATTTGCATGTTTTCTATTGCTGTCGTTTATCTTTCATTACGTATGTGTGTATGTATGTATTCTTCGTAGTATCTGTGTATTTCTATTGTAACATTCACTGTAGCTCATTTCCTGCCCATCAGCTGCTGGATTTCAGATTCCACTTCTTGCCTTCTTTTCCATCTTCATCTGCATCTCCTGCTTCCGGCTGGCTATAGGCGCAACAGTTGCATTGGCTTTTCACATATTGCGCATATTAAATGATCATAAATATTGATGTCTATAATTTTTCATAATGACGCAATTATTCATAAGACAAATATTATAAGTAGTAGTAATGTGGGACTGTGATGATTCTGTACTGGGCTTTGTTAGCTCAGGAGCTAGTTAGATTTATCAAACTTAGTATTTGTAAAGTATTTTTGACCGTATTCCAGGGAATACATCTTCACGCATAGTTGCCACCTTTTTTAATTATTATATCTCCGGAAAAGGGGGGAAGCGTTTTGAATTAAATTGGCATATATATAGTATTCGTTCTAATAATGAGCAATATAGGCCGATATGGGTTTTAAATAAAAGGTATTTCCGGGCATATACCAATGAAGGTTTTTTCGGGCCACCTAGGAATGCCATCTAGGGCTGCAACCTAAGAGCATTTTTTTATTCCTTCGTTTGAATGTCAACCAATATGTCGAGAAACCATTGAGCACGATGCATTTTTTCACATCGCCACCCATCTCAATTGTTTTTTAATAATGAATATTTTAAGCATTTCTAATAGTCTGGTCAAAATAAAGATTTGAAACAGCAATAATTCCCACAGATCCAAATATTGGTAGCTAACTTAGGTTCGCCGTTAGAAAGAAAACTTCAAAAGTCTCCATGTTGTTGTTGTTGTTAACAATGATTTGCCCTGCCTAGAGTGTATGATCATTCCGAAGATCTTCATCAGGCTCTTCTAATAGGATTCCAAGGAAACGCGCCGTTTCAAAAGGGTTGGACCAGAGGGACGGAGGGGTTAGAGTTAAACGTCACGCTGTATCCAGACCGAAGCTGTGTCATGATAACTATTGTCTCCCTTGGTAAGGTGCGTTCTTCTTCAGCAATATCGCGTGTAAGCCTGTTTAGAACGGGGTTCACAGGTCGAGATCCGACAAAAGTATCAACCGACTCAGTTTGGATGTCGGTTAGAGCCCGCTTATGATTCCGCAGATCAAACAGCAAGGTAATATGATACCGGATCTCGTCATAATACTTACGGAGATGTCTCCTTATGTCTCTCGGGGGCGGATTTGTGTCCAAAAGATGACAGTTTAGATGTCCTGGCTTGTGGCATTTCAGAAGGAATTGCCTTCTAAGCATTTCCACGTGCTCTCTTACATTGAGCAGTTTGCCTCTTGATGGAGGTGAGACACAGGAGACATGAGGAGACATCCCGTAGCGGTATTTTGGCAGACTTGTAACTTTGTCCAGCTGGTGTTGTGCAAGTTATGCGACCATATGGGTGCAACATAGTCAAAGGCTGGTGGGGCAATGACCTTATATGTAGTCAGCAACGTTTCTTTATCTTTTCGCCAAGTATTGCCGTCAAGTGACTTGAGGATCTTGTTGCGACCTCATACCTTTGAGACCATTGCAGACACATGACCAGCAAATGCGAAAGTATTATCCAATGTCACCGCCAATAACTTTGGGTGGCTGACAGTTGGTAGTTTAGTTCCATCAACGTAAATGTAACCCTCAAATGCCTCCATCGCTCCAATGTGTGCAAAAAAGTTATTCGGGGTCAAAGGTCAAAATTTATTTCTTTGGACTTTTCTCGAAAACGGAAAGTTTTCTCGAAAAATTACTTGGGACCAAGTTGTAGAAGTGGAAATTCTCGAATAACTTTTTTAGTAAAAATACTACATAATAGAAGGAATGTTGCACGCATTCGGTGGTACTAAAATTTCCACAACCACTTTCACATACCAAACTGTCTACATAAAAGTACTTGAAACGATTATATAGACACATCGCTATTTGTAGTTTCAATGGCACTTTACTCGGTAGGTACCTATTGTAATTTTCAATTGATCATTGTTCTTGTAGCTGCTCATTTCGATAACGTGTTGCTCATTATAATTATAACGTAGTTACGTACAAACATATGCACATACATATGTTATACAGGCCTTCGTGTTTTGTGGCACCAACCACCACATCCACTTTTATATGTTGCAGTTAATGTGCTTATTTTCAGCTGGTCACCTCAATGCGTACACACAACAGACAGCCAAACAAGCACATTTGCATACAATTTTTCCACTGAATGATTTTTTCAATGTGAAGTGGTAGAAAGAGGGACAAAATCGTATGCTAGGCTTGCAACATGTAGTTGGGGAGCAGAGGAAAACTGTATACATACATAATGGTTAGCGAGCAATAAGTAATTACTATAAAAAACCGCAAAGTTGTTTTATTGTTGTTGTTATGTTTTGCTTTTATTATGTTTTATTATGGCTTTTTGTATGTGCATTTTTGTTTTTAGCTGCGGGTTTAACACATTTAGGTAACCACATCAACTTTAAATGATTTTTCACCTCTTTCCACTATCCACTTTTTATACCCAGCGTACTAGTACTAGTAAAAGGGTATTATAATTTTTTCCACATAAGGGTAAAACTTAACGGTGCAAAATAATCGAGAAAGATATAGAGTACCTTAATTCACAAAGGCCCTAACTGACATAAAAAAAATTTTACAGGAGAAGCAAAAAACAAAAATTTGTTTACACCACACTTAAAAATTTTCATGTAAAATCAACACTTTTTCAGGTCACACTATCGATCATGTTAATTTAACACGAAATCCATGTGGAATAACTTCACTTCGTGTTAATTTAACATGACGTCCTGTAAAAACAACATGAATTCCTGTTAAATTAACATTAATGCCTATTAAATTAACATTAATTCCTATTAAATTAACATTAATACACCAAATTTGGCTTTCTTATAAAGCAATTTCAATTTTAAAAGAGGTCTTCAAATATCAAAAAATGTACAGAAACGCTTTTTGACGGCCCTCAAAAAAAAGCATAATTGCCAGACATGAATTTATCGATCCCAAAAGTCCATAGTAAAATTTTGGCCCAAGAAAAATTTAATAATTAAAATAACCCAAATCGCGAATTTGTACTGAATTCTTACTTGAAGATTTTGGCCTTTCAAAAAACGTGGAAAATAATGAATCGTATTACCATACATGGTCACCTGCAGAAATTTTTCATTTTATAATTTTTTTGTATGAAATTTATTTTGCCCGGTCTAATGATTTTGCAAGTATTTCTATTTTCTTCTACGCAATTCAATCAGTCCTCTGTTCTGCTCTACTTTGTATGTATTTTTTTTTTTTGCATAGCAATAAAGTGATCAATAAATGGATGTACTGTTTAGAGCGGATTTTCCCACCCACATGGCCACTGTCACTTATAACACCTACATATGTAATTCGTAAAACTAAACAACAAAAAGATCACAGAAAATGTTTTATCTAAAATGTGCAAAAAATTAGACGAGGAAACATAAATTAAAAATGTTATGCTTACTTTAAGTATCTATATTGACGTCACATTCAATTTGTTCTGTAACTAATTTTTGAGTAACTTCCTGTTGAGCTATTATAGTGCTCTGTGTTAGAACAGTAGATATGGGCAATATTGCTGGTAATGTTTAAGTAACTTTATGGGATGTAGTTTTTTATGCCTTCTGGAACCTTAAAGTTTTGATGCCAAAATGTTTTCCAGTTTTTGAACATAATTGTGATACCTTGTGACCTAAGCTAGATATAAATAGTACTGGTCCCGAGTTTACAGGGGAAAGTCAATTTCTAAGACTTAATATAGGGCAAAGGTGTTTATTTTGAAAAAGGTTACATCAGTTGGGGATGATATCATCTACCGATCAGTATTTTGGTTAAAGTGAACCTAAGAAGTTTTCTCTATTGTTATCCCGCCATCCATAAATCAAAATTTGTAAGATGGAACTAACAAAATAATATTTAAATAAAAGTAATATCTTAAAAACCCCCATGACATCAACATATGTATCTGGGAACATCTTAATTCCATAAGCAATCTAAATTACACACGATATGTTTACATATTGTTTGTGGATAGGAATCAATCATTGCTTATGATACCATAAGCAAAGCAATGACCATTTAATTGATTCAAAAATTATGTTAATCTATAATAAGTCAAAGATATACTAATAATGACAAATAACAAACACTGTCTGACAGCTACTTGATTTTTTGAATAAATTATGTAACCATCAATTGACTTAAAAGCTTAGCACCTAACTAGTTTTTCTGATCTAACACCAAATATGTGCTTAAGCTGTACAATCAAGTGGTTGGTTTTAACAACACTACAAATGGCTTAAGTAAACTAGTATTGACTGCTGGAAAACGGTTTTTAATTGTGATGGTTGTGGTCAAGTTCATGGTGTCGTCTTGAGTTTGGTTGAGTTAACAATCGAATGATTTATGATTTTGTGACGATGAATGATTTTGTCACAATAAAAAAGGCATTATTATAATATTGACACTTTTGAATGATGACCAAAAATAATTTGTTTATTGACGTACACGAATAAAATTTTTGTTAATTCATTTTGAAACAAATAATACTTTGAATTGCAAATTTGTAGATTTGAAATTTTTATAGCTTTCTAATGAAATTTTTGGCGCCATCTAGGTATACAAATTATCGCTAAGGTATGCAAAAAAAATATATTATATTGTCGCTCGCTTGCCAGAAGCATAGATGTGCCAAAATTAAAATTTTAGGAAATCGTATTTCAAAGTTTATTGCTCTCGCAAAATTTTAAATTTTACCCCCTTATTCATAAAAAATATAAATGTTTAATAAGATCTTATTAATCAAAATTTGCAAGAAAATGTCATTTTAAAAAGCTTTATAAACCAATTAAATTTTTTATAAATATGGGGGTTAGTTTTTAACATCATTTGCAAGTTATATTCTCATCATACTCTTTCCACTGACACGCATAGGTTTTAGGTTAATAGTCCTTCAATTCCTCTTTTAAAATTTCCATATTTATTAAAATTTTCGTTGAGCCAGAAACACGAATGTGTAGCAAAAATGTTACGTATACGCCATGGTGTCTGTGGTACAGTGCAATACATTCTTGTTTCTAACTCAATGAAATTTTTTTAAAAATTTAGAAATTAAATTTTTCAACATTTTCGTTCCGCCAGAAACATGAATGTGTTGCAAATTCGTTTTTCTGGCACAATTTACAGAGATTGAACTACACATTCATGAAAATGACATTGCAAATTTCCCGTTGTTTCTTGTACCTTAGCACCCCAGGATTTTCGTGAATCGTAGAGAAACGAGAGATTAGTCACATGCGACTATTAACTCAAATCCGGAAAATTTTCACATTCATGATTCCGGCAAGCGAGCGACGATATGATGCTCTCAAAGTGTAAAGTTAGAAAACGAAGGTTTGATCAATTTTGCATACTTATTCGTACAGTGGATTAGTTTTACTGAATTACTACCTCAGTCGATGCCTTTAAACTGTATTCCACCTAGTGCATCTCATCTTTTTACAAATGAATCATATTTTAGACTTTATTCAATATATCACGATTAGATCACAACGCAAATAGCTTTCTATTACCTCAGTTGACTTAGGAGTAGCTTGACTTCGATGTTTAAAAAAGCAGGTGATACCTACATAATACAGTACAAATGTAGCTCAGTACATACATAAATACACACTCGTCAATACTCATTCATCAAGAAATTTCGCACTACATATTTATAAGACAGATTGTTTTTGATGATCTCAGTGTTACCTTTTGTCTTACATTATACTTATGTATGCACGGTTTTCAGTTCACACAGGCATACTATTTCTCTAGTTTTGCTAATTAAATTATTCACACGCCCTCAACCTCGTGTGGCCCGTATTTTCTAAAACGTTTTGGTCTCCCCTCTTTTTTTTTGCTTCTTCTTCATGAGATTTTTTACTACGAGGGCTGAATGGGAGCATGCTCTAAGCTAGTCTTTGTCAATATACATATGTATATTGAAATTGAAAAATCAATCTTACTCATTCAGTTATAGAGCTCCGAATTCATTAGGCTGGGCCAACAAAAGTTACAGAAAACAAAAAATAAATGCAGAACAAAAAAGAGTGCATACATAAGTAGAAATCTAATTTCCTAAAAAAGTATGAGTAGCTACGTTTTTTTACTTCAATGTTTTGGCAGTTTTAAGACAAAATTGCGATCAGTCCTAAAAAATTAAAAGTTTTTCTCGAAAACGGAGCATTTTTTCACTAAGAGTAACCAGTTCGTGATGGGTGGACACCTTGCCGGGGTACGAGAGCTTAGTCGATAGCCACAGGGCTACGCTACCCATGTGATCATACCTCCGCACGGCACTACATCACGAGAGTAGCCTAGCCTCTCTGGCTCGACGACAAAGATCTTCTCCCTCCCAATCCAGGGTGCTATGCTATAGTCGAACGGAGTCTATCTGATACCGGGCCGCCTCAGTGAGTATATATGGTCTTACCGCGGTACGGGGCTCTGTCGCAGTGGACTACACACTTTTAGCTCCCTCTTACCTTGTCCCTAAGCTGGCCTTGGGCGGCGATGGGTCGTACGAACAAGATGAAAAACACAAAACAAAACATTCACAATCAACAACTTCCTTCACTCCTCAGCAGAGGAGAGGGCTCCCTGAAATAACTCCCACGAAATAAGTCCCACTTTTATATTCTGAAATCCGCACTACGCACTGATCAAACCAGTAAAATAGTATGTCCATACTGTCGTGCAGAAGTTCATGAAACCCTTCAAATATTTATCTGATAAATAAATGATTTTTTTATGGAGGAGTGGGATAGAGCCATGAATTATAAGGCCATTATGGCTTTATTTATCTTTTTTTTTCTTATACAAAAAGTTATATATTGGACTTTTCGTAAAAGGGACAACCATAATTGTTTGTCCTTATCTCTCATGGCTCTCCTTTTTTTGTTATAAACTACTTTATACTTACTATAATAAAAAAACTGTGAAAAAAGTGGGACTTATTTCGTTTATGAAAGTGGGACTTATTTCATTTAAGAAATATATTATTCAAGGGGGAGTTATTTCATTTTGAGTGGGAGTTATTTCATTTCAAGTAAATTTTTAAATCATTTCATTTTGGTGAGACTTATTTCGTTTTCAAAAGTGGGACTTATTTCGTGGGAGTTATTTCATTTTTTTAAGCAATTTTTGGTGGGACTTATTTCGTTTTTAAAAGTGGGACTTATTTCGTGGAATTTATTTCAGGGAGCCGAGGAGAGCTATGCTGGAGCAAGCGAAAACACAACGTCGGAGGACAACCTCCACTTCAAAATCAACCGGGTGTAAAATTTAGTATAATTTTAATTTTTAGTCCCCATGGGATAGTCTGAACTTTAACCCTCTTCCGACACGCCTAAACTATCTTCAATCGGAATAAAAATTTATGTGCGATATATAGTTGACCGTGTTGCAACCTATCTAGGGGGTGAGAGTGGAAAAAATTGTACATCTGTTTATAAGGACCACTCTAATTTATATATTTAAATGTAAGCGTTTGCGTGAAGCCATTGTTAAAAATAAAATTAAAATATACTTAGTAGTTACTTAGTTCATTGATTCGAGTTCGCATACTTCATTATGCGGTTGCTAATCTATTGGCAAGTGACCTAATTGCTTGACAACGTTAATTGCTAAAAGCTCTACTCGATATGTCCATCGAAATATGTACGAACAATTATAAGTATACAGAATTTTAAACTTTTAAAATTTTACTTATTGAAAATAAAAGGCATTTTCCTTTCGAAAAATAGGCATTGATACAATTTCGAATGAGAGTGGCCTCGATCTTGGATAAGTCCCCTGGAGAACTGAGTAAAAAAAGTTCTGACATAAATGGATTCAAAGACAAACGCCACGTAATTTTTATAAAGTTGCCAAGCCTCCTTGTAAAAAAAATAGAGGAAAAATGAGGTTAAGGGAAAGAGGAAATTACCTTGTAAGGAAAATCCGAAAGTGAAGTAGAAGCAAAAGCACGAGGGCGGTAAGGAAGTAGAGAGGCAGCTGATGCGAATTATCAAAAGATGGGAGAAAGGTGGCATAACTTTTATCATGTAGATGGTCCGATTTCTGGGCAGAGCAAGATCGGTTGGGTCTGCTTGGACAATATATCTACATAAACTACCTAAATACAAACAAAATAGCTTTCAAATTAGGCTTTATTTACATTTTATTGGCCACAAACACACCAACTTTACATATATGCGAGCCAATCGAAAATTGTATGGCGTGCGAATTTAAGTAACTAATAATTTGTACATTAGAGTGATTTCAAAAATAACAGTTTTCTAAAATGCTAAGTAAGCTACACTCAAAAAAGAGTTTCCTTATTTCAAGGGAAAATTTGGCTCCAAAGACATGGCTTCCTTAATTCAAAGACTTTTTTCCTCAATTTAAGGAATATTTAAGGAATATTTGACTTAGTTTGAGAAAGCCATGTCTTTGGTGCCAAAATAAGGAAACTTTTTTTCGTGTGTACATATGTACGAGCAGACTTCAGTCAGGCTTCAGTTCAGGAATACAAAAAATTTCTTTCCACTGAAATATATGCGTAACTGTTTGTCTGTCCGTATGTATGTTTGTATCCGTATTACTCAAAAAGTTATTGGTATAATCAAAAGTATATTTAAGTTAAGCGACATTGCTAAAATCAGTTAAAATTAATTTTCTTTATTATCATTCTCTTTTGATATGTTAAACAGAAATATTTTCGAATCACGCTAATGTTGATCAACTTACACGATTTCTGGATATGTTTCATGCGAAAAATACGCAAATATTTTAATTTGAGACTCATGAGAAATGTGTACGTGATGCGCTTAATTGCATGAAACATATTGGAAAATGGGTTAAATGATCGTCTCGCCGATGGTTAATGGGTGTGACTTTGATTTATACAATTCTATGTAGATAATTACCGCCCGTTATGTATTTAAAATTTTATTTACAGGGTATAAAAGGGGTATATGCCAGGGCGTATATTTGTCAACCCCTGATTTTTGTATATTCATCAATGGGGTCGCTCTGCAGTTGAGTGCCTGATCACCTTTTCGTTTAGATAGAGCGTTTTTGCAAATTATTTTGAGATACACAGAATGGATAAGAATTGACCGGGATCTTGGTTGAATCAACCCATATTTTGGTTGAATCGACAGATATTTTGGTTGATAAGACCAAACCACTGTCAATTCTTATCCATCACCAGCTCAATTTTCTCTGTGTGTAGTAGGTATTTGAAACAAATTTGGAAACTGGGAGTATTGTAAAAATTCTGACCTGGAGCGTTCTTTTAACAAATTCGAGGTATTTTTTTAATTGATATTCCGAATTTACAAAGCTACCTTTGCATGATTTAAAGTAAAAAAAATTTTGTTTTTTGCTTCTCCTGTAAAACTTTTTTTATGTCAGTTAGGGCCTTTGTTAATTAAGGTTACGGTATGTAGATTGATACAGGGAAAGGTATATCAAGAAGATAAAAGATACAGATATCCAGGCAATCCAACACTAAGACGCAAATATTATTTGTTTAATTTCCACAACACTAGAAGACAATTTTATGGAATGTGCCCCCCTCTACCCTACATACTAATTATTATAAACTAACGATATTACTGTTACAAACTAACAAGGGATTAAAGTTATTCTTGCGAAAGATCTGATTCTTCGTGTACCTAGCAGAACTTTCGTGAAACAGGGGTGTACTGTTTTAATCGAAAAAAAAACTAATGGCGGCAATTTACTAACAGGTTATCATAACCTGTAACGAAATTTTTACCGAGCTTCTCTTTCCAACTTGTGGTGTGTTGTTTTTGAGCTTTTCCTACAAGTTGGCGGGACCTACAGTTTTTTGCCGACTCCGAACGACAAATGAGTTTTTGCTGAGTAGCTTCTCATGGCAGAAATACATCCGGAGAGTTTGCCAAACTACTGCCGAGGGGCGACCCTCTCTAAATAAATAATTCCAAATAATTTTTTATGTTACTTTTGCCGTGCATAGATCCGCCACGACTTGGTGTAGAAGTATGTACACTTAACCGCCACCCCACGGCAGCCGCCAATAAAGTAAATAAAAGCTGGTTCGTAAACTCTTTAAAATACATCAACAGTCAACTCGCAAATCACAAGCTTTACAACTCTCACGCTCACTCCATCAAAATGAACACCCATTAAAATGCAACCCACCTGAAGGCTCGGTAAAAGGGAGGCCCTAAAATAAATGGAGTGCAACATGCAAATTGCCAACGACATTCATTCATACAACGTTGGTTGCATTAACAAAAAGGACTTGAACTTGAAGGCTCAATCTAAGTATATGTGAAACGACAATGAGGCACTTGGCGCTGGAGAAACATACAAAACCCACATTTCATTGTAAGCGAAATAAAATATTTTGAGTAAAACAACACTGACTCTGCAATTACCAACACTGGCGAGGGAGGGAAATATAATTTTTAAATTGCACCAACAACAAGACATGAAATTAAAGCTGCTTCTACCCATTGGGACCGAACATGTCAGAAGTTCAAATTATGCAATGCAGTGAGTGAAATTAGAAGTTAGAAAATACGCAGACGTTGATATATACATATTTACATGCTTGAGTATCTACATATGGGAAGACTACTTGTAATGCAAATTACTTTGTGGCTTAATGCATGCAACATAGTTGTAAATACCATAAAATAAGTTTATGGCACGTTGTTGCTTTAATGTTTGCTGGAAGCCAGAAGTTGGCGGTTTTGGTGTGGTAGCCGTGGATTATGAAGAGGAGTTTGTAGAGCTTTGTAAAGGAAGTTGAAAACCATAATCAACATCAATGTAAACACCTGTAATGTTATGATACAAAGTAATGCAATAACAACAACTAGAAAGTCATATTTGGCATAATACATTTCTGTTGTAAGCGTAGCGCTGCGTTTCCGGTTGTGTTTTTGCCACAGGTGGTTACCATGAGAAATGAATAAGCAAAATAAAATAAAATAAAAAATAAATAAAATAAAAAATAAAAAATAAATAAAATTAAATTAAATTAAATTACATTACGTAAAATTATATTGAATAAAACCAAAAAATATAAAAATTAAGTAAATAAAAAAAGTTAAGAAAAAATAAAACAAAAAAAGCAAAAAAAAAAAATAAATAAAATGAAAAACCAAAATTAAATAAATAAAATAAAGTGAAATTAAAAAAAATTAAAAGGTATGACATATGTACAAATAAAAATATCAAAAAAAATAAAAAAATAAATAAAAATAATAATATAAAAAAATTTTAATTATACAATATAAAAAAGTACCTGAGTGACCGAGCGAAAGACCCTCAAATGTTCCCAAAATGATCCAAAATTGAACCCAAAATGATCCAAAAATGTTCCCAAAATGACTCCAAAATTATACGAAAATTACCCCAAAATTGTCCCAAATTAATCCAAAATTTAACCCAAAATGATTTCAAAATAGCCCCAAAATTATCCCAATGTGACCCGTAAATTCTCCGAAAATGATGGTTAAATAATCCAAATATGATCCCAAAAATATACAATACAAATACAATACGGTAAATGGTAACCCTGGGCGGCAACACTGGTATTTCGGCAAAAATACCTTTCATTTGACACACATATTGGCATATCTCACTCCATAATTTAAAAAAAAAATTAGATAGGTGGCAAACCTGTACACCTCCCAAGTGGCAACCCCCAAGTGGATAGTCTTAGAATCAATCATAAAACCTATATGCCAAATTTCATCCAAATCGGTGAAGCTGTTCCCGAGATAGAACCGGATATACAAATATACAAAAAAATTTCGGTAACGTGGCAACCCTTCTTGAAAATATTTTAGTTTGTATGTCGCTGAAAATACCTTTCATTTGATACCCATATTGGCATATCTTGCTACAAAATTAAACAAAATTGAGATAGGTGGCAACCCTGTAAACCGCAAAAGGTAGCAACCCCCAAGTGGATAGTCTAAGAATCAATAATAATATTTCATCCCAATCGGTCCAGCGGTTCTAGTACCGGATATGCAAATATAAGTAATGCGGTAAGGTGGCAACCCTACTTGAAAATATGTTAGTTGGTATGTCGCCGAAAATACCGTTCATCCATATTGGCATATCTTGCTTCATTATTTAAAAAAAATTAAATAGGTGGCAACCCTAAACCCCGCTTCAAGTGGCAACCCCCAAAATGAATAGTTTTATAATCAATCATACCATCTATATGCCAAATTTCATCCAAATCGGTGAAGCTGTTCCCGAGATAATACCGGATATAAAAATACACAAATATACTTCGTAAGGTGGCAACCCT
>CAXKVI010000005.1:93040423-93086666 GCA_964058755.1 Campiglossa producta | reverse complement strand
AACGGTCATCAGTGGTACCAGGTTCCAGCATAAGCGAATACACCAAGCCAAATGGCTGTCCCCTGATCAAAGAACTATAAACCAGATTGATCATGTCTTGATTGACGGCAGACATAGCTCCACCGTTCTGGACGTGCGTACACTGCGTGGTCCCAATATTGACTCTGACCATTATCTTGTCGCAGCCAAGATACGCACACGTCTCTGTGCAACGAAGAAAGTGCGCACAGTAACGGAAGGAAAGTTTGACGTCGAGAAGCTGCGCATGACACAGACAGCTGATAATTTCACAACTCGACTCTCACACCTGCTAGCAGAGGGCAATCCTCGACCTAACGATGTAACCGAGCAATGGAAGCATATCTCTCACTCATTGCGTACCGCCGCTGAGGCCACTATAGGGTTCCAGCGAGCCCGCAAGAACAACTGGTACGATGAGGAATGCAAAACTGCCTCGAAAAAAAAGGACGCTGCCTACAAGGAGACGTTGCGAACGGGCGCAACCCGCAGTGTATGGCAACAATATCGTGAGGCAAAGAAGGAAGAGAGACGCCTTTTCAGAAAAAAGAAAAGTGAGGCCGAAAGGCGTGAGTGTGAGGAGCTTGAGATGCTGGCTGACAGGAATGATGCCCAAAAATTCTATGAAAAGATCCGGCGGATGACGGAAGGTTTTAAGACCGGGGCAAGCTCCTGTAAGGACAATAATGGCGACCTGGTAACCGACGTACAAAGTGTACTTAAATTATGGAGGGAGCACTTCTCCTCACTGCTAAATTGCGAGGGAGGCGTCGAACCCGATACCCCAATCCCTGACGATGGAAAAGTCGTCCCACCACCTGACTATGATGAAGTGAGGATAGCTATATCCCGGCTCAAAAACAACAAAGCGCCTGGAAAAGATGGACTACCCGCCGAGCTGTTCAAACACGGAGGCGAAGAGCTGGTAAAAAGCATGCATCAGCTCTTATGCAGAATATGGTCAGACGAATGCATGCCTCCGGATTGGAATTTAAGTGTGCTTTGCCCAATCCACAAGAAAGGCCATCCAGCTAACCGCACCAACTACCGCGGAATTAGTCTTCTTAATATCGCATATAAGGTTCTTTCTAGCGTGTTGTGTGAAAGGCTGAAGCCCATCGTAGACAAAATGATTGGACCTTATCAGCGTGGCTTTAGACCTGGAAAGTCTACCATCGACCAGATTTTCACGATACGCCAAATCCTGGAGAAGACCCATGATAAGAGAATCGACACTCACCATCTCTTTGTCGATTTTAAAGCCGCTTTTGACAGCGTAAAAAGGAGTTGCCTGTATGCCGCCATGTCTGAATTTGACTTCCCTGCAAAGCTTATACGGCTTTGCCAAATGACGTTGAGCAATACCAACAGCTCCGTCAGAATCGGGAAGGACCTCTCTGAGCCATTTGAAACCAAACGAGGCTTCAGACAGGGCGACTCCCTTTCGTGCGATTTCTTCAATCTGATGCTGGAGAAGATAATTCGAGCAGCAGAGCTAAACCGCAATGGTACAATCTTTTACAAGAGCGTGCAATTGCTATAAGTAAATACTCGTAATAGATTAAGTAAAGAAAAGTTGGGAATCCTTTAGATTCACAATGAGTAGGAGCATACGCAAAATTGTAGTTAGATTTCTTATAAAGAAGTTGTTGGAAGGAGGAAAAATAGTGACAAATGATAAGGCAATAATACTCCTAGTAACGAAATGAACTTGGCGAGTCAAACGAAAAGTAAAAAAAAAAAAAGACTACAGTAAATATTGGGAGTAGTCAGAGACACCGAAAATAATATCAGTCTAAAAATCCAACGGAGAATAACTCTTGCCAACAAGTGTTACTCTGGACTAAGTAGGAAATTCAGAAGTAATGTCCTCTCTCGATAAACAAAGCTCAAGCTCTGTAAGTCTCTCATCATACCAGTCCTGATTTACGGCTCGGAATCATGGGCAGTGTCAATAGAAGATGAGATGGCCCTTGGAGTATTTGAGAGAAAGGTTCTCCGGAAGATTTAAAGTCCTTTCCGTGATGCCAATGGCGTGTATCAAAGGAAATTTAACGATGAGCTGTACGAGCTTTACGAAAACCTGATCATATTTCAGCGTATTAAAGCCCAAAGGCTCCGCTGGCTGGGCCATGTTATGCGAATGGACAAAGAAGCTCCAGCACAGAAGGTCGTCCTATCGACAACCGAATTCGGCAGCAGAGGAAGAGGGAGACCTCGACTGAGATGGAAACAACAAGTGGAGGATGACTTGAACTCCCTTGGGGTTTCCAATTGGCGTCAGTTTTCGCTAAAAATGAATGACTGGTTGCTTTAAGCATCAATAAAGGACACAAACCAAGATTAGATTAGTCAGGGACATTTTAATGTTCAGGCAGAGTTTTTAAATAAACAAAGTTTGCATTCCGTATACATGCCTACATGAGTGTATTGAGACATCAAGAGATTAACTCCTGCCAGAACTTACTAAACCTTAGCCATTAACTCCCTACAGATATGTATCGTGTTCCCAAAAAAAAGAAATAGTTACTGAAACAGGAATATTTTCTTTAAAAAAAACTTCCGACAGAAGGCGCTGGTTGTAAGTTATTTCCTAATAACGTACTTATAATAGGATTTAAGGTGTTGCTCTCAGGGAAAATAATATTTTTGAAAAGATCGTCAGGTGGCGCTGTGATCGAAAGATAAAATCAACCAAGTTTTTCTACCCAGTCGCTTCGGAAACGACTTTCGAGCCAGTATTAGAGTAATTTTGGCAACAATCCCCAAAAAACTTATAAACAAACGATTAGAAACTTGGAATATCTTACTAGTAGGTTATACTGAGAGAAACGCACAAGAAGAGTTTCCTCAAGGGCCAAATCTTATTAACAGGTATTTCTCTGTAGCTGAATCAATTGAAACTTCAAGTTTTCTATTGCTAATACAACAACAAAATCCAGTACAAATTGGCACTCTTCCAGCAGTAAGTAGAGCTTCTCCCGACAGAATTTCTTACCACAGTTGACTTAAAAGCGGTAATCCAACCAAATTGCTTCAACACTCACCGTCTCTTGATCGCTGTGGCTGTCACACACATACAATTTGAAGTGGATATAAATCATTTTTCTATTTACCAACGCCGCCAACAAATTAAGCACAAAAGGCGCACGAAAGCATGAAGAGAACATGAAATGAAAAAGTAATAAGGAATTACAAGAAGCAATCATTTAGCAATGAATGTAGGCGGCGAGAGCGATGAACAAATTACGAAAAAAAAAATAAGAAAGGTTCAAATCAGCGAAAAACTGGGGCAAATTCCTAAATACAAAAAAGACGAAGGAAATAATTCTGTTGATGTAAGACTTGAGACAGACAAATGGTGCAACAACCTAATGCACAGAGCATCAAAAGGATAGACGCATATGTATTCACGAATACAAACAGGAGATAGGTACATATATCCTTACGAAATAGTCTCAAACACGAGTTCATTCATTGAAAGGTGACATGCATGCTATAGTTATTCTCCGTGAAAGCAAATATCATCACGAGATGCAACAAGGCATCTTTGCCAGCACCGGGACGAGACACTATTACATTACAGAAAGCAAACAGCTGGAAATAAAAAAAACAAGTCCTGTGACAGAAGAGGAGCAATGAACGATTGCTGACGGTTAACAATAAAATGCACAAACAAATCAAAGGATTAATATGTTCACACGTGAGTGCAGTAAGATATATGTATGTGCTTATGTAGATAGAGAGAAATAAGAATGCAGGTGCAATCTGCATACATTTTTAAACAAAAAGAAAAAGTGCTAATACGTTCTCTTTGCGTAATAAATATTGCTGACAAGCGAATTTGTCAAGCAATCCTGGTGCGTAAACATAATGAAATTTAAATAGTGAATAGTTGAAATAAAGGTTCTCAAACTAAACGTTGGGTAGGGTTATTGAACTCAAAGCATTCAAAGGCTACCTAAACAACGTATTTAAATAACAAAATTTTTTAAGGAAAAAAATATCCAATTAAAAATTTAGACATCAGAAGATGTTCCTTGCCCTCCTAGAATAATCAGCCGACTTACTCAAATACTGTCTCGAAGTTGCAAAGAATGGCTTAGCTACCTTGCCTACTTCATCAGATTTGCAACATAGACGGTCCCGCAAAACCATCACCGCACCTTCCGCCAGGCACACTATGATTATTTGGTCAATAAAAGCTCGAGCAATCTTTCTTTTTATACAAAGCTCGCATGGAATATAGTATCTACATATGTATGTCCTCAGGGCAATGTATTATACGGAGTATTAAATAGGAGCCCAAGAGCTAAAGTTTTCTCTCAGGAACTCGCCGGAGGTCGAATTCAACCTCATTGCCAGGTGGGCTTATGGTCTAGTGGCTTGCTCTTTTTAACGAAGAATTGAATTGATTAAGGTTCGATTCCCGACTCCGGAAAAGTACATTGGTGCGTTTGGAAGTGGGTCACCCCATAAAAAGCTTTCAGCACTACATTAATATCACCCTATCCACTTTATCTTTAAAGTAGAGGGCAAATATGTACGTATACAGGATCCGAAACATGGAACCCTCTTTCTGAAAATAATCTTGAACAAAAATAGCAGTGCTTAAAATATACCAGCGACAAGGTATACAATTGTAATAAAAGCCGAAAGTTGAGAGGTTAAACACGCCTTTCCTCCGGCAGTCAAGCGAGTACCAGAAGGTACACTCAGAAAAAAGCATTTCCTTGAAACAATGGACCAGTTTCCTTGTTTCGATTTACTTAAAATAAAGAAAAATATCCTTAATTTAAAAACATTTTTCCTCAATTTAAGGTAATGTTGTCCTTAACTTTAAGAGTTCAATTTCCTCAATACAAGTATTAGTTTCCGCAATGCATGTAATAGTTTTCACAATACAAATAATAGTTTCCTCAATACTAAAAATAATTTCCTCAAAACCAGTAATAATTTCCTCAATACAAGTAATAATTTCCTCAAAACAAGTACTAATTTCCTCAATACAAGTAATAGTTTCCTCAAAACAAGTAATAGTTTCGTCAATACAAGTAATAATTTCCTCAACACGAGTAATATCTTCCTCAATATAAGTAATAGTTCCCTCAATACAAGTAATAATTTCCTCAATACAAGTAATAGTTTTCTCAATACAAGTAATAATTTCCTTAATACAAGTACTAATTTCCTCAATACAAGTTATCATTTCCTCAATACAAGTAATAGTTTCCTTAATACAAGTAATAGTTTCCTTAATACAAATAAGAGTTTCCTCAATACAAGTAATAATTTCCTCAAAACAAGTAATAGTTTCGTCAATACAAGTAATAATTTCCTCAATACAAGTAATATCTTCCTCAATATAAGTAATAGTTTCCTCAATACAAGTAATAATTTCCTCAATACAAGTAATAGTTTCCTCAATACACGTAATAATTTCCTCAATACAAGTAATAGTTTCCTTAATACAAATAAGAGTTTCCTCAATACAAGTAATAATTTCCTCAACACAAGAAATATCTTCCTCAATATAAGTAATTGTTTCCTCAATACAAGTAATAATTTCCTCAATACAAGTAATAGCTTCCTAAATACAAGTAATAATTTCCTCAATACAAGTAATTATTTCCTCAACACAAGAAATATCTTCCTCAATATAAGTAATAGTTTCCTCAATACAAGTAATAATTCCCTCAATACAAGTAATAGCTTCCTCAATACAAGTAATAATTTCCTCAATACAAGTGATAATTTCTTCAATTTTTCCTTGGTAAAAGAAACTCAACGATGCGATGCGTGATCTTTACACAAATAAGAACGTTGTGCAGAGAATTGAATTACGAAGGCAACGTTGGCTGAGTTACGTTACTGGAATAGACAAGTAAGATTTGACCATAAAAGAAGGATAAGTGTCGATTGAGTTTGAAAAAAAAATAACCTGGCCTCTCGTGATGCTCAAAACTGACGCAGAATAAGCAATTAAACAAACAAGAATTTATCTTTTAAAAATATACTCATCTTACTGCAATCCCCATAGGTAATTGAATTTGATATAAGGTTCGACTACCCACAATGCTTTCCTAGTTACTAGGAAAAATCTAAAAAATTCTGTTTACCATGAACTATCTCAACTACTCAATCTTTACTTCCTCTCGCATTGGGGAGTCTTAAACCTCACAAACCAGCCACGACACACCACGATTTATTTTTATTCATTTATATTCCTCTTTTCGTCTTTATTTTGCTTCTAAATTCACATTACATTCACCACAAATACAGTTATTCGTTGTACCACTGCGATTTATGGAGTTACTGTAAGTGACGTGTATGCAAATGGGTTTCCTGAAATGTGTGCCAACTGGCAGCAACAGAAGCCAACTTCACAGCAGTAGTGAAAGCTTTTAGAATTTTTTCTTGAAAAATCCCTCCTTTTTTTCTTAACTCCATTTTAATATTTCAGCACTATTTACTTGCGTCTACCAAACTATGGAGTTTTATTCCCATTTTTCTGCTTGCTTGTTTGTTTGTGAGTGTTTGAAATGACTTCTGTCCGTTGCACAGTGTGCTTTTAACTTTCATCGTCGTTGTTGTGAAAAATGAAAGATCATTATGCAATTGCAACATAGATTACATATTTAAGTGTTGAAACGAACGTTAAAGTAATCCTACGAAACTTACGAACTTAAACAAACACACACAGCCAAACATATAAAAACGTGCATTTAAAAATTATTTTGCATATTCGCTTCTTCATCCATCACTCGCATTAATTGCTGCTGGCACTTTTAGTGTTTGCGAATTGCTTCCAGTCCTTTACTACATCACTTTCACCTCAACAAATATTTATATCTGTGAAATTGTGTAAATGTGTTGGAGTTTGTCGTTTTTTATTTGCGATTTTGATGATTGCAATTTAATTTAATTCAATGAATCCTTGTAATTGACAACTCCAACACAAGAGGGAATATGGTTTTTTTTATGAGTACTAAATGTAATTAAAATGTGTCTGGCTGAAAGGGGCGTAGTCGCTTTCTTTTTCCTCCGGAAAATAGTCAACTAAAAATAGAAAAGAAAATGAAGGCAATCAGGAGTTGATGCCTAAAATAATGCTAGTTTATTTGGGTAGGAAACTGACTGTAAGTAAGTCATGCGACTGCTCGCATTTTTAGTGTTAACTCAGCCGAGGCCTCCCTCTTCCTCTGATGCGGAATCCGGGTGTCGATTTTACTTCAAGGGCCATCTCATCTTCTCTCGATACTCGATTCGGAGCCGTACATCAGGACAGGTGTCATGAAAGACTTATAGATAGTGACCTAAGTTCGTCGAGAGATGCCATATTGAATTCCCACTCCCGTGCCGACCACTGATCCACAGCCATTCCCTAAATTGAATTTGTGTGATTCCCCCTACCTCCTTTACAGGAAACTTTAAAGAAAATTTGGCCATGGTGGATATGTGATTTTTTCTCAATAGATGTACGTTTTGCAATCAAAGTTTACTTCGCATTAGTATTAAAAGTCGAAATTTGTTGATGAAAATTTTTTCAACACAACATTTTTTTCATTGTAGCTACTTCATTTTATACGATTTTCGATATTGAAAAAGAGGTGTGGTTATTCTTCGATCTATCTGCTTTGAAATAGTAACCTATCTTGGACAGACGGACATACAAACGTATGTTCATTAGACGAGGTCGGCCCCCCATATAAAAAAAAGTTACATAAGACCGCCCCTAAATTTGCAGCTTATGTTGAGAGGGCTTCGGGACAGTTCTTTTTTATCCTAACAAATATTGCCCAAATTGTTTTTAATTTTTAACTTGAAGTTAACTTAGGCGGCGATATGAAGTTTTGATTGAGAGTAAAATTTGAGAAAATGGCTTATGATGCAACGGAAATTATGCAACGGAAATAGAAACTGTAGCCGACTTTTAGGCGTAGGCGATTTTCACCACGATGTTTAGCTGTGCAAATGAAATAGCAGGTGAAATACTAGGATCTAGCTAACATTTGTACAAACTGTAATAGTTAGGCCGAGCAGAATTCATGGGTGTTGCCACTTATGGTGGTTTACAGGGTTGCCACCTATCCCAATTTTTTTTTAATATAGAGCTAGATATGCTAATATGGGTATCAAATGAAAGGGTTTTTCGACCGTATTCCAAATAAGATAATTTGAAGCAGGGTTGCCACCTAACCGCAATTTATTTATTTTTTCGTATATCTCTGGAACTGCTTGACCGCTTTGGATAAAATTTGGCATAAAGACAATTTCATTCTAAGATTATATACATGGGTTTTACCACTTAGGGCAGTTTACAGGGTTGCCACCTATCATAATTTTTTTAAATATAGAGTTAGATATGCTAATATGGCAATCAAATGAAAGACTTTTTCGACCGTATTCCAAATAAGATAATTTCAAGCAGGGTTGCCACCTAACCGCAATTTATTTATTTTTTCGTATATTTCGGGAACTTCTTGATAGGTTTGCCACTTAGGGTTACCATCTAACCGCAATTTATTTATTTTTTCTTATATCTCGGGAACGGCTTGACCGCTTTGGATAAAAAACCAATAAAAAAAAAAATTTTAAGTGTAGAAGGTCCTAAGGCAGCCATCGCCACGTAGTCTCTCAGTCTGCTCACTGCCGCTCTACAACAACAACATCTTGCTCTTTGTGACTCACAACAACAAACCAGATTCGCAAACAAAAAAATACAAAAAATCATTGCAATATTATTCTTGGAATATCGTTCATTTCAGGCTGGCTGGTGGCGCTTCGCTGTAAAAGTATAACGGCACACACACGCGTTCATGGGTACATGCGCATATGTGCAGCTACATATGTACGCACATACATACGTTCAGTTGTATTTGTTTTTATTTTTTAACTGCGCTGCAGACTAGTTTTTTGTGATTCCAGGAAAGATTTTGTTGTAGAAAGTATGACGTTGTTGTTGTAGCGCTCAGTAGGTTCAAAGCGCTGGCTATCTCTGTTCTAATGCATATTTCTAAATAAATTTTTGAAATTACTTTATTATCAAAAACTAATATCTCAATACTTACATTGATTTGCAAAAAGATATACAAAAAGTTGCAGTCTTTGTATGATTCTTCAATATTCTTTAGTGAGTAGATCTGCTCTGATTGCGCCCCCCAAAAAAAGGAAGAAGAGCAGTATGTTGCAAAATGATTTTTCTTTGTATGGGAATAACAACCACCTTTCGTTATTTCACATATAAATATTTACTAGACTACAAACACATAGACAAAATAATGCACTGCACAAATTCACTGATAAATACGTCGAACAGAAAGGGTTTTCCACTTTCTTTGTTTTTTGTTATATTTCTTATCCTGCCAAAACAGTTAAGGCAGACATTAAATGCATGAGGCGATTGCTACTGGTGTCTAGGTGAAACAAAACTTCTTTTTTTGATTTTTATCAGACACGTTGCACGTCGCGTTTTTTCATTAGTTTGATTTTGTTTTGTTTTGATTTTTTTGTGGCGCAGCGTGAAACTAGATTATCCTTTCGCTTTGATGCTACTACGTGTGTGTATGCGACGTGTTTTATATTTTTATGGGGGAGTTTTGGTGGTGGCGAATCCCCTTAATTGGGCTCTTTTGTTCGGTAGTCGTTTTGATGTTTTCTTTGATTTTTTTTATTTTCCTTTTTTTTTCGGTGTAGAATTTTTTTTAGAATTTTGCGCTTTATAACTTTGTAAAAAATTTTGTTTCTCGTCAAATTTTTATTGCACTTTATTTGAGAAAATGTGGAAAGAATTACATTTCTATATAAAAATACACATACATACATACATATAAAAAATTACCAATACACTCTCGGTACAGTACAAGAATTTTTGATTGATTGCTGGATTTCCCTACAGAAACTTGTTTTTATATGTAGCCTTATCGGCTTTAGCACTTTGCATAGAGTTTGTAAATATTTTACGAAAACTCACACACACATTCAAACACCGCGGAGCCAGGTTAAGCGCCGAGTACTTAGCCTTCACTGACTTCAAGTGCGTTTCTGTGTGACGTTTTCTATATCCTTTTTTGCATTTATTTCCGCTACGGTAAATTTGCGTGTATGTGTGTGTGTGTTACTTTTACGTTTCCTTTTTATTGCTAGACTTAGCAGGCTTTTAGGCGCATAAGCACGGCGCAACAATTGTGCCTTTAAATTGAAGTTAGTTTTATTTGAAATAAGAAAAATTAAATTTTTTACTTAAAATACACAATTTCCACTTTTTTCTTCCCTACACAATCTCAATTTTTTCTAGTTTCTCAAAACCAAAACAATCAAAAAAATTCACCGTCATTTTCTATCTACCATCACTTTTTGTTTAACATATTTTTTCGCTTTTCCTTTCCTTAGTTTTCTCCCCAACTTTAACTTCAAACTTCAAGCTTCACTGCCCATCTGATTATCTGTTCGCTTGCCGTATGTCTGGCTGTTTAACCTATCACTCTATTACTTTACCACTTCTACTATGATGAATTTGCCACTGGCTAGCCTTCTTGTGTCCCATCAACACAGTGCTTTCAATCATATAATAAAAAAAACTTTAAATCCGTTTGAAATATTTTAAACGCGGCCAATTTCTCTTCCATCCATCGCTCACAACAATTCGTTTCAGACTGAAAACAACTTTAGCCAGCCAGCAAGCAAACAAACAATCAACCCACTTGTCATGTATGTGACGGAATACACTAGGTTTGTGTGTGTGTTCAAAGCGCCGCCGCAGTGGAAAGACGACACGTAACGCAATAGTGCTTACGTGAATAGCTTACGTAGCCCCCCATATATTGTTGTATGAAAATGTTGGTGTATTCTGTGAATAGAGTTGCCAAAGCGGTTTTTATGGTCCTTTGAAAAGTTTCGTTTGCCCCGGTGTTCTCATATAAATAAAAATAGTCGCTGCTTTTTAAAGAAGAAATAAATAAAATAGGACTTGACCGAGCTTGCTCGGCGCTATTGATTAGCGCTAACTTTACTTAACCAAAATGATCACAAAATGACCCTAAAATGAGCCTAAAATAATCCCAAAATAATCCTAAAATGATCCCAAAACGACACTAAATTGTTCCCAAAATTATCCGAAATTGAACCCAAAATTACCCAAAAATAATCCCAAAATGACCCTAAAATAATCCCAAAATAGTCCCAAAACGACCGCAAAAAGACCCTCAAATATTCCCAAAATGATCCAAAATTGAACCCAAAATTATACGAAAATTACCCCAAAATTGTTCTAAATTAATCCCAAATTAAACACGAAATGAAACTAGCCCCAAAATTATCCCAACGTGACCCGTAAATGATCCCAACTGATTCTATATAATCCAAGTATGATCCCAAAAGTATGCAATACAAGTACCATACGGCAAATGGCAGCCCTGGGCGGCAACCATACTTGAAAATATTTTAGTTTGTATGTCGCTGAAAATACCTTTCATTTGATACCCATATTGGCATATCTTGCTACAAAATTTAAAAAAATTGAGATAGGTGGCAACCCTGTAAACCGCAAAAGGTGGCAACCCCCAAGTAGATAGTTTTATAACCAGTCATATCATATATATACCAAACTTAATCCAAATCGGTGAAGCTGTTCCCGAGATAGTACCGAAAATATAAATATACAAAAATGCTTCGGTAAGGTGGCAACCCTACTTGAAAATATTTTAGTTTGTATGTCGCTCAAAATACCTTTCATCATATTGACATATCTTGCTACAAAATTTAAAAAAATTGAGATAGGTGGCAACCCTGTAAACCGCAAAAGGTGGCAACCCCCAAGTGGATAGTCTTATAATTAATCTATATTCAAAATTTCATCCTAATCGGTCAAGCTTCGAGAAAAATACTGAAAAGTTCATACGTGGCATATGTTTTCATATAATTTCCAGACCCAATTTTACAGCCGCGATATTTTAGAACGGGTTACTCTTAGAGAAAAAATGCAAAGACCATATTTGTAGAAAACTTCTAGGTCTAAAACTTGGTCTCAAGTAAGTTTTCGAAAAAACTTACAGTTTTGGAGAAAAGTCCAACAAACCTAAAATTTTGACCGTTGACTGCGAATTTCTTATTTAGAACAGGGATTTGGCTCTGTTGGAATTACTATTATTTCAAACGTTTATTTTGGCGTATTTTTCTGGTTTTTTTTTTTGTAATCTTTGTAAATTGATGTTGTGACTTTATTTTTTCTATAAAAATACAGAAAATTGGGGGGGGGGGGGGGGAGTGGGGGGAATACAGTGAAAGAACGTAGTGTCATACGGGCAGAAGGAAATATCTCAAATTAAGCTATAAAACACAAAGCTGATTAACTTATTAAATACAAATTTGAAACAAGTTATATAAAAGTTTAAAAATTTTGAACGCCAGTTGCGTGTAAACGAAGGCTCTGTCGACATTCTGAGTTTGGGGATTTTGAATTTGGGGATTTTGTTTTGGGGGATTTTGTTTGTGGGGATAATGTGGTACACCCCTTAGGAATTCGGGAAAATTTCCGAACATATTAGGAAGATAGTTTTAGTTTAAATATGAAAGCCAATATTATTTAAAATGGCCCTATACATTTTCTATATTCAAGTCGGTGGTCGAGGCCCTACGCTCCAATAGGAGTTAAGGAAAATGATGATGATGATACAATTTTTTTAAGTCATATGGGTAGTTTCATGTCAAATCTTCAAGTAGTTGGTATCGATCCCTTCCGATTTGAATTACTTTTCCTGGGGAGTTTCATTGTATCATAAAACAAAGTTCTATAAAAAAAATTAGAAATATTAGACGAATTCAAAATTTCAATTTCACTTCTTTTTTATATTTTTTCAAAAAATTTCATAAATTTTGTTTGGCACTTTCAAAGCAAATAATTGGAGGTATAAAATCACCATTCAAAAGGCATCTCTAGCTGACTCTCAATAAATTGTTGTACTCTCCGCTAAACATTTCTATACACAGCCATATGAACGTATGTATGAATGTTATTGGCAGAAGCCGGCAAAACGAATGCTTACGATAAACGTTAATACTTACGTTATATACGGTCACTAATGCATAGATTTTACGATAAACTTACTTATGCTGTACACCCTACACTCGCTGACATAAGAATATGTACGATATGCCTCAGCGAATTGCGCCGTAAAGTATGCACCGCAATAGAATTCGGTGGTGAGTTATTCAAATTGAATGATTCGTAAGTTTATTTCGTCATGATCATCATCTTCATCATTATAATTATTAAGTTTTATGACTTCATAAGAATTTGTAGATGCATGGAGTAGAAGTATGTATGTATGTATGTATGTATGAATGAACTAAATGAAGTGAATGTTTCAACCGCAACCAATTGTGGCTTTTGTTTTGGTGGCAAACGCATGCATTGTTTATGCTTTGTTGTTCTTTGTTGTTATGTATAGATTTCGAATATTTATTTAATGCTTTGAAAATAAAATCACCCCAAAAGTGACCACATCTTTTTAGTGTGATTTGTCGTAGGCACTTTATGCTTTAATCTAATTATATGTAGTTATTTTTTACTTCATTTTAATTTTCTAGAAGTGCTTACTACGTTTATATAAAGTCGTTTTATTGTTTGTTCCTCAATTTTGCTGCAGTTTGGAAATCTATTGATCAATTTTTATGGAAACTTTCGGTTATCGTGATAATTGCAATTTAGATGTCAGCTTAGAACCCACAGACAAAAAATGAATTAATGATGAAGTTTACAATGTAAAAATGTATGATCAACTTGAAAAAGAAAGTGGACAAGGGAGTGTCCAGTGAGTTGCAGAGAATATTTGGCTCTTTTTTCAGTCTTACCCCCTGAAACTATAGGTTTTGATGAGAAAATAAGCCTTGCAAAAAATTAGCGCTCTAACTTAACCCTTAGGGTGGCTATTTTTTTTCGCCCTTTCCCATACATTTTGTATGGGGGAAAATGGTATTTTTTTCAAAGTGAATTTTCTCTCAATTTTTAGAACTTTTTTGAAAATATTTTTACATACTTTTAAAGTTGAAGCTTTGAAGCTTCCAAAATGGTAAGCCATGTGCGAATATCTTAACTAATAAAATAATTACAGCCTCTTAAAGTTTACTAAATTTTATACGTGTTACTGTGTATGGGTGTGCTATAATACAAAACTCAGCTATTTTCAAATGGCTGTAATTATCTTAATAGTTAAGATAATCGCACATGGCTTACCATTTTGGAAGCTTCAAAGCTTCAACTTTAAGAGTATGTAAAAATATTTTCAAAAAAGTTTCAAAAATTGAGAGAAAATTCACTTTGAAAAAAATACCATTTTCCCCCATACAAAATGTATGGGAAAGGGCGAAAAAAATAGCCACCCCTAAGGGTTAAGTTAGAGCGCTAATTTTTTGCAAGGCTTATTTTCTCATCAGGAAAAAATTAATATATGAAATAGTTCTATAGTAATATTATTCTCTTATGATTTTTCCATAAATTTGTTATAGTGGGCGGGGCACCGCCCACTTTTAAGGAAAGCATTTTTGAAAATTTGACTGGTCGTAACTTTTAAACTGATTACGATATAACTGTGGAATTTGGCGAAAAGCATACTAGTACCGTTGGGAGTATACCTGATGAAATTGGATAAAAGCGCCCTCCAACCATGCCCACTTTCGATATCGAAAATTTATAAAAACACATAATTCGGTAAAGGAAATGGCTAAAATGATATAATTTTATAGGTGAATCCCCCTGGTTATTATATAATGATTTTTTGATAAATTTTTCAAAGTGGACGTGGCACCGCCTACTTTTAAGGGAGGCATTTTTGAAAATTCGACTGGTCGTAACTTTTAAACTGATTAGGGTAAAACGATGAAATTTGGCACAAAGCATACTAGTATCGTTGGGAGTAAACCTGATGAAATTGGATAAAATCGCCCTCCAACCACGCCCACCTAAATTGATATAATTTGGTAACCGAAATGGCTAAAATGATATAGTTTGGTAGGATGAGCCCCCCTAGACATTCTATTTTTGATAAATTTTTAAAAGTAAGCCTGGCACCGCCCACCTTTCGGGGAGGCATATTTGAAAATTTCACGATGTTTTCACGAAAGATTTTAGTGTGGTAGTGGGCATCACCAGAAATTTTTTTTTTTTTGCTGTAAACTGGCCAAAAAAAATAAAATAAAATGAATGCTCTAACTATAAAAATATTTAATATTTGGCTCGACCTTGGTTTCACAGCGCCTCAAAGTTGAGTGGTGCCATATGGCAACAATTTCGAGAAAGGGTTAAGTTTAAGTGGCTGCCGCAGAGGCACACTTAGGCCAGTATGAAAAAGCCCGTTGTGATACCCCCAACACTAGGAAAGTCAGTACCGGGATACGATCATATGAAAAATCCCTGTGTTTTCGGTATTCTCCGCGTAAAAATTTTCCTAGGTTTACATTGCTTTAATTAATGAGTTCTTTTTAAGCTACTTTTAACGGAGTATGTATCGTCGCTCCCAACGAAGACTAATACGATTCAGTTTTCTGCGTCAAAGACTAACACACTTCAGTTTTCTGCGTTTTCTAACACATTTCGCATAGAACTGAACTTTGTTAGTCTTCCCTGATGAACCATGCCCACTTTCGATATCGAAAATTTATATTTTATTATATATATATATTTTATTGACATAATTCGGTAAAGAAACTGAACCGTATTAGTCTTCGTTGGGAGCGACGGTATAACCAATTTGGCCTCACAGTACTAAAAACATACATACTAGTGTACTCTAACCTCAACTCATCTCACTTAATGCTCATGCGTAAGATTAAGGAAAAGCTATAGATAGTAGCGTGTAGTACCTACTTATGTAAGTATACTCCCACCATTCAACATTTTCTCCAATAACCCTTCCCCGATCTTTTATGTTTTTTTTTTATAAATTCCAACATTCCCCATACCGATTTGCACAAGTCCATACATACATACATACATACATACATGTACATATGTAAATTCATGCGTGTTATCAAAATGTATCAAAACTTCATAATCATCAACTCAAACATTACTAACCCAGATAAGGAGTACACAATGATGTAAAAAATGCACAAAAACACCAAACACTGCCTGTGATGCTGCTAGTCGATGCATTTATGTATACCTAGTTAAAAATGACAAATGTGTAAACATGGAGTTCGCACAAATTACAAGTTAAAAAGTCAAAAGTTTACGTTACATTGTAGTACTTAACTTAACAATAGAAGATTACAGAATTTGCAAATTATTTGCTGACAACTTGTGAAACAATAGATCCATTTTATTATGCAGCACATTTGAAAGTTGAATGACCGATTCATTTATTTAGAGTAAAAACAGTTTAGGAATTTCGCTTAGACAAATAACTTTGTTTGATACTTTCAGCTTGAATGATTTCTTTATAGTAATGTTTTACATTAATAGTGTGGAGATAGTAAAAGGGGTATAACTGATATCGGAGATATCAATGGAAATGAGATTTCCAAACCAAGTGTCGTTTAAGAGATATATGGGATTCTAGCAAAAGTGAAGCAGAGGACTTCACCAGGAGTACGTAACGAAGTGAGCTTAAGGGCCCAATTAGTCTTTACGTATACTTAACTTAACTTTACTAAAGGCAAAATGAATAACACCAAACTTAGCTTTAAAAGCACCCTTGCAATCTGTTAAGACTAAGGCATCGAATCCCGAAGATTTTTGACAATCCCGGGATTTCGACATTTTAAAATGACGGGTTTTCGCGGGATTACCTTAGATACTGTCGAAAAAAGTTCAGGAGAGGTATCAAAAGACGCGTTTTGACCTCGGTATGCATTATAGATGAGCGCGTGCATGAGTTTTTTGGCACCACACGGCACGTTTGTATATACACACTCACGGTGCCCACCTCTGGTATGCATAATCCAGAAACGACGACTCGATATCTTATTTCTGTCAAGACATATTTCAACTACACATAAATACCACTGACCACGACACAATTTAGGAATAGGCCTATAATAAATTCATTAAGGGTATTCATGTAATCGTATTTTCAGCGCGTAAAGCTCGTAGATGCATAAATTGCTCGTAAATGCGTAAATGAGCTGTCAAAATTTGTATAGAACTAAGTTTACACAACCTTTGTAAATTTATCCACTGACTTCGGTGCGCAACTGCTCATAAACTCAATGCAAGAAAAAAATTCAACCTTGCAAAAAAAGTGAGCAAAAAGTTTTGAGTGACAACTGTTCTAAAGTGTATGGTGCCAAAGTTATTACTCATTTTGCGTTCAGTGAATGCAACTAAACACTGCTGACTGACAAGTTTACGAGGCTATTTACAGGTACCTTCATATAACAGGTTGTGTAAACGTATAAAATATACATTTCGTAAACTTCTACGATTAGATGAATACCACTATTGTTTTTTTGCCTATAACCTTTCACTGAAACACAAATTTCCACTTTTGGATTATTGAAATCAAATTCGAAACGTGTCTCTTGATACCTCTCCCAACATTTTTGTAAGTGTTTGAGCGGTTTCGTGGGTTTATTTATATTTTCAAATCGCGGAATTTCGGAACCTAAAAGCCCCTGATTTGTATAAATATTATTTCGGAATTTAAGAACTAAAAAATGGCGCGGGCGGCCACGGTTTCGGGATCGGGACTTCACGGGATCGACGCCTTAGTTAAGAGAAAAAGCGATAAATAAGTGGGTCTTTAGCGAAAAACATACTTCGACAAATATAAGTCGATAGAAATACTTGCGGTTGAGGTGTAGAAATCTTGGCTGGGCTCATATCCGGCCAAGGACTGTCAATTTCGGCATCCCTTCCCAAAACCTTCGGAAATTGAAATCTTCGATCCAGTACTAGTTCAGTCAGCTCTGCTGGGAAGAATTGTTATACTGAGCTCTATACTAATAACAGCCAGTTTCTACCGGTTTAATACCTATGGGGTTTGCTTGCTTTAACACCTGAAAATTTGCGATGAACTAACAAACTTGCATACATAGCTACATACATATAAGGGGGATTCATCAAACCATATAACTTTACGAAATGAGTAAATCTATACATTTACCACCTTAGTTAGATGAACGCCCCAGATAAAAACTTTTTGTTTCGAAATTTTCATTAAGAAAGGGAATTTTTGACCGTCGAACAGGGTGAGGAAGTTTATCAAATTTTTGTGTAAACTTAGTTCCATACACACTTGATAAAATGATACGTTTACGCGCTTTATAACGTGTTTATAATTTTTATAGAAACACTGCAAGAAAGGCGATTAGTCTGGGATGCGCTCATGACAAGTCGCCAAGAAAAATCGACTATTCACATTTGCTTGAGGAATTTCTATGGATAGACCAATTGCTCAAATTTCGGACGGGTATGAAAGGACTAATCCACTTTCTACCCATACGGTTACTTTTAGCTCCTATGGGTATGGTATAAAAAGCGACATGTTGTTGTTGTTGCAGCATAAACGTCGAGCATGCGCTTTTCAAACAGTGAGCGAAACTTTCTCAAATAAATTCGCCTGAAATGCGAATGTAAGGACATTCACCTTTTCTATGCTATGCTGTGACCGTTGTTTTACTACTATTCCAAAAATGTGTATATGGATATACGTATATTCACAAAAGTTCGCATGCACTCATACCTAGAAAAGTGAGTGCATTTGTTAAATTTTGGAAAGTGATAAATTTCAAGTGATAATCAACGAAGACAAATGCTTTAATACTAAGCATGAATGCATATTTTAAGGAGCTAACGCACGGTGGAAATTTGGGAATGGATATCCCTGCCAAAATGCGATTCGTCTGGGATGAGTCCCGGATAGGGCGCGAAGGATAATGCGAATAAGGCCAGGCTATGGTCGAACTAGTTTACTCTCAACACCTATAAGTAGGCTACACAAATTGAATTTGAGCACAATTTTTTACAGGGAAGAAAGGGATTTTCCTTGCCCTCTTTTTTGACCCATTTACTGCTTCAATTTGAGTTTGATTATATATTTCCAAATATCGACGGCGGAGTGTAAGAATACATTTGAAAATATTTTTCAAAGACACCCTATATCGGAATTTGTTTCAATAGCGCTCTCTTTCAGAAATAGATACAAAAATGGGCTATTTTTGGATTTTTTCCAGCATTGTAAAACTGATTAAAATTTCAGATATACATATGTAGCTTACTTCGACCACTCGACCGGTTTCGGAGTTATTGATCATGATACGTGGACCAGGATTGACTCAAAGTGTTTGAACAATATTGGTATCAAACAAAATTATAAAATGAGAGAGCTGCAATAGCCAATGAGATTAATTTCAAGATCTCAATTGGTTTCAAAGCTATGTCTAAAAATATAAGGTGAGAGTGGAGAAGCATAGGTAGATGCGCATGTGTACCTTTGATCGGGATAGTGATAATGGGCCTCAGGCATATTAAAACATCGAGTCTGAGCAATTGCTCGCATTCTATGCATGAGACCCAATGTCTCCCGGTTCTATTAGTTAAGGAATAATAGAAAAATTAGGGCTCGACATGCTCTGTGATACTTCGTAATACCTGTCTTAGTTCGTGGGCCACCACTTCAGTCTCGGTGTTAGCAGTACCTAAGTCATTTAGGTCGTGAAGAAACATGGCATTGTTGACTGTATGTTTGAAAGTTCACGTTCCAAGAGAAGGGTTCTCTTCTTGGGGTGAAAAAATGCATTTTTCAAAATATAAAAAAAAAACGTGTTATTGGGCAAATATCAAAGATGCTACTGTCGAAATTGTAAACAATGTCTCCTCATAGGTCCAGAGGTAGTCATTTTTTTGTGCTAGAGGGTTTGAAAAATATAGATCCAATTTCAGTTATATAGTTTTCAGTTTCGTATCAAAAGCTTTCAAATACCCCATACAGCATAAAAAATCAATACAGAACCGTAGTTATGTATGTCACGAAGCCAAAACCTCAACTACAATCAACAATACGTCAAATGACAATTGGAATAATTAAACAAGTAGCATACACATAAGTGGCCCAAACATAAATTCGAGTGCAGCAACGTTAAAACAAAAACGTTGGAAATCATATTAAAAAGCAAAAGTTTTTGTAAAAGCTCTCCAACGAATAGGAGAAAGTTTAAGAGAGTATAAAGAAAGGGACAGTTATACTATACTATGCTTTACCCCTTTCGAAGGAGAATTTTAACAGCATTCCAGTTGTCTCACTCCGTGAAAGCTCACTCTTTTAAAAGCTCACTCTCCTGAGAAGTTTCTGCCAGGTCAATCGATTCAAAAGATAAGAGAGGCAACACAATTTTAATGCTTCGTACATTTGTGCTTTCAAGCTCAAGCGCTAGCGCGCCCTAAAGTATGCATACCAAATTTGGCGCTTAAAATACTGATACACACGTAAACGAAGTGGCACGATAAAGAGACAAATAAACGAAAGCACCAGCAGGTATGTATATGCTTTGGTAATCGTACAGAGAGAATCGTATATGAATATGGCTCGGCTGTGAGAGTTATGAGCGCACGAGCCTTCAATCAGATACACAAATATGTAGTTATACTGATGAATATAGAATTGAGTGTCGCATGAAATGAGCTGCAAAATATTGTTAGTTAGACTATGGGCGCTCACAGCATCCACAAACCAGAGCATGTACTTACATATGTAGAAGGGGAGCTCGGTTTCTTATACCTTTTTTATAAATGGATACAAAACATATTTTTTTTTTTTTTGCTTTCATACAGGTACATATTTTCATCTTTGGGTTGGTCCCCAGCTCCTATTTTTTTTTTTTGTCAGTTTCATACATTTTAAGCTTTTATTTACTAAGCACCAGGAATTAATATATATGTGTGGTAATGTGTGCTACCTCCTTGATTTGAATGTGTATTTCGTATTTTTGTGGTCTATTTTGTATGTACCTACATTTAAACAAGTCCGAGCAGTGCGGGAACCCCACCCAACTCTCAGCTCTCTACTACATTTCTTCGTACATATATGTATGTGTAACGGTCTAATGAATATGAAGGAATTTTAAAAACATATTTATTTCTCACGCTCACTCACAACGCCATGCCCATCCCAAACTTGCTACTTAGCTATTTAATAGAGCTCACGTAGTTGTATTAGTTCATTTCAAATTCTACAGCTTTGAGTGATGTACCAACATCGGAAGCTGGTTAATGGTTATTTGTATAGAAGTCACCACCTTTAACTTTCCACTTCGACCTCAGTGACTTGTGCGATATACTCTTCTTTATATATATTTAACCCATTTTCATTTATCAAGTGTCTAACTACTTATTCGGATGATTTTACTGTACTAGTTATTTAGAATTCTCTGAAATAGCATAGTGGCGACGGGATGATAATGAGTACGTATACATTTTAGCATTTCAGCCTTTATTTTCGAAAGGATGAAAGCTTCTTTTTGGGCTGTTAAATATTTTCCTACCGTTAATAACCTCGAAGGACAGGGACTCACCTTACCTTTCCTATGATGATCTTGTAGCTGTAACCTATGTGGGCATTTCCTGGTTTCGCCTCTGAGTAAATAGGCTAGGGAACTTTAAGTCTCGGTGTTAGTCAAGGCCATTCAAAATATGCCTTACTTGATCGAAACGTGTGCTAATATCTATTTTAAAGAAGTCTTTAGATCAGAACTAGGTACGTGGTGTGACAATTGTGCGAAAATCTGAAAACCATATCGTTGCTCCCAACGAAGACTAACACAGTTCAGTTAGCTTGGAAGACTAACACGGTTTGTTCGCTGCGTCGAAGACTAACACATTTAAGTTTTCTGCGTCGAAGACTAACACACTTCGTTCGTTCTCTGCGTCGAAGACTAAAACACTTCGTTGGTTCTCTGCGTCTAAGACTAACACAGTTCAGTTCTATGCGAAATGTGTTAGTCTTCGACGCAGAGAACGAAGTCTGTTAGTCTTGGGCTGTATGTTTGTGGAAGTATTACTGACAAAACTGATGAATGGAATTTATGATTTTTATTTACCGATTTCGGAGTTATCGATCAATATATTTGTTATGATTAAAATTTCCGACAGGGTGAATAACTGAATTATCTTGGAACGATTCTCCGTCATCCTTCGTTTATTTTGGTTTTGAGACAGACCAGTTTCGGCAATGCGCCATCTTCAGTGTAAATTTTCTGAGAACAAAAATCGACACTGAAGATGACGCATTGTCGTAACCGGTTTGTCTAAAAACCAAAATTAAGATAGTATTTTTTGCGATATCTCAACGGGTTTGGGGTTATCGCCCTATATGTGGACCAGGGGTGACCAAAAATGCCTTAGTACAATATGGAGGTCAAACGAAAGGTGTCAATGAGTGCTATAATGATTCATTATGGTTTATGGGATATGACGAAACCAAATATCTATATGATGGCCCCTACATATTTTTGGTGTAGCACGGTGTAGTTATTTTATAATAAACGACTCTTTTATCGCGATTTCGGACTCGGCTTTGAGACTAATTAAACGACTAATAAACCCTGCTTTTAGATTTTTTTGATACCATCCTATCTGATCATTTTAATTAAGAGAATTCCATCTCATAACAAGGTCAAATTAAGATGCTGAATCCGAAACTTTATCTAATTAGGTAGTAAGGCCACTATTTCGAGAAGAAGTCATTATCAGTATATCTTATTCCTACACCTTCCTAAGGAGATATATAGTTCGTAGGAATGATGAACTACGTATTATTCCCTTACTATCGCGGCGCCCCAGTACCTAGCTGTAATAGCTTACGATTCGACACTTTGATATCTACAGAATACTGTCGACCCTGGCCGTGTCTGGCTTAAATTATGTTGATTTATTCCAACACAACTCGAACGATGCGTTGTGACCAACACACCAGCCTATGGAATTAGTTACGGGTATTAGATGGGGAAGCACTTAGAATTCTAACTCTTTACTTACTTTCTTGTTAAAGCCTTTACGAGAGCAGCACAATGAGGGCATTCCCCTCCAACTAGTTTACCGTGCCTGTGAACTCCGTAATAAGGTTCATTCGGGTGATTTTTGTTTACAAAGCAGAGACACCAGCCTTTGAAGTATTTTACAGTGTTATTTAAGATTCCGACATCAGATTATAATTGATGTTCATGATTGACGTTGATTTAATACTCATATACTTTACTCATCCATAAATTTATACAAAAACTTATTGTCACTGCTTATGGATATCTCGACTTGAACTACCGCTGTCGCTCACTTGACCACACAACTACAAGTTCCTGTGGAAGTATGTTTGTACATAACTAAGGATGGCACTTACCAGAATCCCACACTTGACCACACATAAACTTTACTACCGTAACCACCACTTGGTCATAACTTGCTTCATAAAGTGCAATCAGAAGCATTTTATTACACAAAATTTTTATTTGAGTTATGTGTGAAAGATTTTTTGACACAAAGTTGATTATTATGGGAAAAACTTGTTGACTTAACCACAACAAAAATTAAAATTAACAATATTCATCACTTTAGGTTTATGGTTAATTTGATGATGGACAAAGCGAACTGTAATTAATTGCAGATGAAATATCTTAAATTAATATTGTTAGATCGGGATCAAAATTTTTTGTAGCCGCAGAAAATATTGATGTGAATCGTTGCTAGAGGACATATGATTGCAGGACTCGAGATGTTTTGCTTTAAATAGGAAAAAAAAAATAGATTATTCTTTGAAAGCCGGAAGCGAATGTCCCGAAAATGTTGTATATATCCTGCTCAAAAATATACAATAGAAAGTGTTTATATCAAAACAAGCTTCGTAACGGCTGAAACGATTTGTATTCAATTTGGCATATGATAGTACACTCAGAGAAAAAACAACAATTTTGTACTTAAATCAAGCCTAAATCAAGAATTTTGGTTACGAAAGTAGGGTAATACCGAATATTCTTATACGAAGTACAAAATTCTTATATCAAGAATTTTTTTCTTACTTCGAAAATTCTTCTTTCAAGAATAATTTTGTCCGAATTTAAGAACACCCGGGACTGTTTCAAGAACAATATATTCTTAGGGTTAGTTTGTTATTCTTAATTTTAAATCGAAAAAATCTTTTTTCAATCCCAATTGTTTCTTAAACTAATACCAAAATTCTCAAAACAAGATTTAAGTTTAAGGGGTTGTGAGTGCGATTCTCGGTGAAGTCAATATAATTTTTTTTATATAAAAAAAAATTTTTTTTCAAAGTTCTTATATTGACTTCATTGAGAATCGAACTTAGGTCCCTCGAACTCTTAACCAGGGTGGTTACTATGCCATCGTTTACTTTTTCTTGCCACTTTCTAATTACATATTTGTTCTAAATGACACGTTGCTTTTTGTTTCCTCCACCGGAAATCGAGCTCACACGCTTTGACTGCTGCACAGACGTCTCTACCACGAGGCTATCGCGTATTTATGTTTGCTGCTGTCTCATTGCAGCTATGTTCTATTGTTATTTTCAAGAAAAAGTTTTCTTGTTTTAAGACCACAAAGAATTTGATTATTTCGTTCATTTCATATCATCTGCATTACAAACCAATGTAATTCGCAGATTGTTTATGGATTTTCTTAATATAAGTAAATTTTTCTAATTTATGGATATGAGTATGTAATAGTTTTGTTTTAAGAACACTTTTTCTTAATTTAAGTACTTTATTCCTATTTGAAGCTTTTTGCATCTTATTTATTGATTTGAGTACGTAATGGTTTTGTTTTAAGAATAAAATTCTTAATATAAGTACTTTGTTCTTGTTTGAAGCTTTTTTCTTCTCAATTTCAAAAACAAGAACGAAAAATTCTTATTCTAAGAATATTTAAGTACGAAAAATTCTTGAAATTTTAAGAATGGAAAAAGATAAATTTAATTCCGGTGGGACTTAATTTTAGAATTCTATTTTTCTCTGAGTGTATGCTTCATGTTAAGCAACCGAAGCTTTCCGACTTTAGTTTTGACACTTGGAACTATTTACAGAGTTGTCACCTGTCTAGTTTTTTTAAATATCGAACAAGAGAAGCCAATATGGGTATCAAATAAAATGCAATTTCTTCCGTATACCAACAAAGATAATTTCAGGCAGGATTGCCACCTGTTTGATTTAGTATTTCATCGAGACGCATTCACTACTTAATTATACCAGTTGTAGTTTTTTGGAAAGGACTTCAAGTTTTCAAGATATGCAGCATAATCTAAAACCAAATATTTTGGTGTCAAGCGCCCTAAAGGGGTACTATGTGTAAGAAGGCGGGTCGATTTGAAAATCACCCAAGTGAAAATCGTATTTTAGGAATCAAAATAAGATACTTTGCCGAAGGAAGCATACCTGTAAAACCAATTCTGATGTCCCGAATTTGTACTTTTGACTTTGACCGCCAAAGTTTGAAAAATCTTTAGTTGACCCATTTACTTTGTAGGGCCGACCCACCCATGCCAGTGGCACATCCTGTTGTTGTTGTTGTAACGAAGTGTAGCCCTGCCCAGCGTGTACTTTTCCTTAACCTAAATTGTCATCAAATTCTTCTAACGGGAGTCCTAGGAAACTTGCAGTTTCGACAGGGTTGGACCAGAGGGAGATGGGTGTTAGAAGAGTGGGCTCCGAAGAGCATCCTCTAAGACTCCACCTGTGAGGGTCCCCATACAAAAATTAAAAAAAAAAAACACCATTTTTGGCACTTTACGTGAAAAAATCAACTAAATGAATCTTTTTTCTTTTTGGAAGTCATTTTTCTCTTAAGAACTTTAAAAAGCATAGATTTTTCAAGAAAGTGACAAAAATGGTAATTTTTTTAAATTTTTGTATGGGGATCCCCCAGGTGGGGTTTTAGGGGGTGTGCCACTGCCATTTTAACACGATTGGGGCACTCTAAATAAGTCAACTTTTCCGAACTTTTGCGCTCAAGGTCAAAAGTAAAAAGTCGGGACATCAGAATTGCTTTTACAGGTATGCTTCCCTCCGCAAAGTATCTTATTTTGATCCCTAAAATACGACTTTCCTTGTCACTTGGGCGATTTTGAAATCTACCCGGCTAATTACACACAGTACTCCTGTAGGGCGCTTGGGACCAAAATATTCGATTTTGGTTTATGCTGCATATCTTGAAAACTTGAAGTCCTTTCCAAAAAAATAAAATTGTAATAAATAAGTAGTAGTTGCCTCTCGATGATATATATAACCAAAAAATATCATTCATTGTCAATTAGTGCCAAAACAATGACGTCAAAACCGGATGAAATTTCCAAAAATTTCAACTTATGGCTTAAAAAACATATCATACTTTTTTCAAATGAATAAAACACTATATATTTTCGAAACTGTCAACAATTCTCTACCCAAATCGGTTGAAAATTGATATATTTGCTAAGTAACTACAATTTTTCATGGGTTTTTTCATTCAGTTTCATTCGGTAAGGTTAGGGCCCCACCTACGTTCACTACGATTGTATCTATAGGCCCCATACTGTTTTTTAAATTTTTGAAATTTTATTTTTAGTTTCGGCTGGGTTGATTTAAGCCCTGAACCAGTTCGTGAAGTTTTATCGAGGTGGTTCGAACCACTGAACCGAACCACAAAGATTTTTAAAGTGTTTCGCCGCCCTTGTTTTATATAATGTTTACTTCCATTACAATTTCTTGTCTTCAAATAAAACTACCAATCTGTTAAGTATTTCTTTATTTATTTATATTCATTATTCATTATATGCAACTTTATGATTGTTATGACATCATACAATGACATACTATATGTTTAACTGCTAATATAAATAATATATTGTAAAACAAAACGGTTCTAATTTAAAATTCATCATTTTTCTTGTTATTATTCGGTAAATGTTATCTTTTTTTTAATTTTTTATTAAGACGAAATTTAGTAGTATTAGTAAAAATATGCTAATAATTTTTAAAAATATTAAAATATTTAATACTAAGGAAAATCTACATTAGTTATGTAAGTATTATATATGCTATTGTAAAACGTATTGCTTATATAATAAATGAGCTTTCGTTATGAAGAGAAATGAAGAGATAATTTACAGACAGTGAAGATACATATATGTATAACGGTTTATATAAACTACAAAGTTATGTTTGGTAGGTAAATGCATGTATGGATGTGTTTTAAAATATACATTATACTTTCTAACATACGGCTATATATAATTATAATGATTTACTTTACCTACATATGAGTATACATATGTATGTATGTAGCTGTATATATTTCTAAGAGTTTTCCATGGGATTATTGAGTTTGCTCTTTGAGATTGCTTTGATTTTGAATTTATTTTTTCTTTGAATTTAGTTGGCAAGTACACATTTCTTAAATTTGATTTTTTGTTTTAGGTTACTTTATTTTTTATATTTTGTTTTCTTTTTTTTTTTTAACTAAACTTTCAACTTTTTATTATTTCTTTTTGTGGTATATTTTTTTTCTTAATTTTTTTTTTATTTTTTTAACTTTTTTTGCTTGTTCGTAACTACACAAACATTATTATAAATGTACAGAACCATTGAAAAAAATGTTGACTAATACAATACAATTTTCTATATAGGTATGTCTATATACATATATGCTTATACCCTACAAGTATAATTTTAGTATGTACTCAATTATACGCATAAATATTTATTTCAATTGCAATAACTAAGAATTTTTGTTTAATACATTTACCTTTAAAACATATCCTAAATACATAGTACATAATATGTAAATCAAGTTTTTTTTTTACATTTTTAAAATTATGATAGACACCAAACACTTAACCTATCCTTTGAAATTTATAAATATAATATAATACGGTCTAATGTGTTTTAGAAGTTCTTTGGCATGGAGATAATCAGTATTATACACATTGGATACTTGAAAGCAATTTAATTTTAATTATAACAATTAGAAATAACTACACTAAAATTTTCAACGTAATTTATTAGTGTTGAGCAGTATCGATTCCAAAAGTACACAGTATTCGATGCTGAAAAGTATCGACAGTACCTGATTCTTAAAACTATCGATACTGAGTACTCAATAACCGAAATGTACTCAGTGTCTAACAAGTACTTAGTACATAAGAAGTACTCAATATCAAAATTTACTCAGTACAGAAAATGTACTCGGTATGTTAAAAGTACTCAATAGTTATTTTTTTTTTTGTCAGTAGAATAAAAGTACTATAACTAAATGTATATTGGAACGATTTTTCGTCATCCCTTGTCAATTTCGGTTTTGTAATAAACCGGTTTCGGCGATCCGCCATCTTCAGTGTTTGAAGTGTCAGAAAGAAATCAAACACTGAAGATGGCGGATCGCCGAAAGCGGTGTATTACAAAACCGAAATTGACAAGAGATGACAAAAAATCATTCCAATATACATCTAGTATCCACCCTGTCGGAAAAACACAAAACCGAATTAACTATAACTAAGCACTCAGTTACTTGTCGAAATTGTCGATACTTTTAAAAGTACCCGATGCTTGAAAGTATCGATAGAAAATTTGTAAATACTCAAAAGTACTCGATATTGCCCAACACTAGTACTTATTGCTAATATCATTTAAGTAAAAATTAGTAACAGCGAAATGATTCCGCAAAGAATCCCGGAATGGGTTCGAAATGATTTCGAAAAAGTTTTGAAAAAATCCAAAAAACACGAAGTAGTCCAAAAAGGGATTCCAAATATGTATCTGAATGTTTCCGAACAAAAGACCTTGTTTTGTTCACCTCCATGCATCAGTGGATATCCCTACATTTTCCAAATTTACTACTTCAACCTTTTTCCAAATATTCCACACAATTTATGCATTGACTTATGAAGATGAGCGACAAGAAGAACGTTCGCGAATGCATCCAAGCCACTTGTGGATTCATTTCAGAACGTACCAACACTGATTCGAGAATTTATTCGAGAAAGCCTAACTACAAATTTTGGCACATTCTTATTAGCGAAAGCGAACGATGTTGATTTATTTTATAAAGCCAATTGTTTTTTACTTTTCACTTTCGAAAATGCAAACGAACGAGAGTGAATTTTTTCCCAACCCTTGACAAAAGTATCGAAGGAGGTATATGTACATATTTTACTGCGTTTTCCCAGCACTTCAGTATTGGCTTTGTTTTCGTACTTGGACAATGGAATATTGCAGGCAACTGTATTTCAAGTTAGAGTGGGAGAGAATGGCTATACCTTTGGCCTTTTTTAATCTTCCAGTTAGCTTATACATATCCATACATAGTGAATGCACGAAGAGCCTACTTGGAGCTACCGATGTCTTGTTTAGGAGAGAAAACCGTAGCATCGGTTATGTCTATGTTCGGCAATGAGTAGGCATCTTATAGGGCTGATGCATTAGCGCTAATTCCGAATTAACTCCACTTTTGGGAGTTAACTTGAGCATAATCTTCATTATAAACTCCCAAAAATGGAGAAGATTTGAGTAGATATCAGGAAACGAAATAACTATTTGACTGCTACTGTCACCGATAAATAAACAAAATTAGCAGGGACAACTATCAAAATTATGAATTTACCGCTACTGGACAGTAAGTCACCAAAAAATAAACGATCCCCAGCAACAACTAGTTTTAAACCGCAAGTAATACAATCAAAGCACTAGATGGCGCCGATGGCTAATCTTTAATTTTGTGTGTGTCAGGGTAAAATTTGGATCTGATTAAAGAAGATTTATTGGAGAAAATCTCCGTGTGTGTATCCATAGCAATACCACAGTGAAGAAAAATACTCAGAAAATTACACTGTACAACAAAATTGAAGTTTTTAATGTTGTGAAGGGAATCCGAATCTGATGTCAGATTTTTCGAGTCATCTCGGATTTTCTTTCCAGAATATGGTTTGTAAAGAGATGGACAGTTGCAAAAAAAAAGAATTCTAATAATTTAACAATTTTTCTGAGCTCAAGGAACCATAATTTAATTTTGATTTTTATATTTGGCGGCATAGAGATGTTCCATAGTTGCTCAGAACGCAAACGCAAATGAACAATAGTTGTGAATAAATTTAGTCTCTTCGTTGCGTTGCAGCAAAAGCTTATTCATTTTTTCGTGTATGAATTAGAGAGAAATTTTGAGCAATTGAACAATAGAAAAAGAGATGTTGTGCTGATGCACAAAAATCCAAAAATCTCTAAATAGAGACAAAATATTCCACAAAAACGTTTTAAAAAGGGCACTTAAATTGAGATGCTGAGAGGCAATACAAGGCGCTCTTATCTTTTGAATGTGTAAAAATCTAACTTTATTTTATATAATAGATTTCGGTCCAGGTTTGGCTTAAACTTTGGCTCCGAAAATTCAGTGGATCCTAAGATTCAGAAATCGTATTGCTTTTAATGAGACAATCAGAAGAAATCGACGGCTGAGTTGAGTGTTTATTTTTTTTTTTTTTCAATAACGCCCTTTTCGAAAAATTTGGCTTAAGAACGCCCTATCTCAAAAAGAGTTTTAAAAAGGCCTATCTCAATGAAATTTAAATATATTTCCAGTTAAGGTAGGACGTTTTTGAAAAATATTTTGAAACAGGGTAATGTTCCACTCAGCCCTCGAATTAAAATTCCTTTGTAGCGTTTACTATAAAGTTTGATATAACTTTTTCGAGTGAATGTTTTTTATTTCATTAACTTTTAACAAACTTGGCTTTATTCTTTTTTAACAAAATCTTGCTAACGAGTTTTAAACACTAAAATAATACTATAATTAAAATTACAATACATATCCTTACTTAAGTCGGTATGATTATTTTTCGGTTTTGTAAATTTCACATTTCATGGCTACAATTTAAAACACTTCATATCTGAGTAGTATTATTTGTTTGAGCTTGTTTCGCAGCATTTTATCTCTACATATTTTTTTATCAGTGAACACACAATCAGTCTATACAAATTCAATACTATATAGTTTTGATGAATATGATTTTTTAACGAACTTACGCTGATCTATGAAGATGTTCAAATTACAATTATGAAATTTTATTCTTTTTCGAACTTTTAAAACTTTAATGTATTTCGTTATTTCCATTCGTTAATATTTTATGTTTTATTTTCGGATCTATTTAAGCTAAACTTTGAGTTTAATTTCTCTAGTAATTATTTGCAAGTTTTTTGTTTTTACTAATCTGTTGTAACTATTTGTATTATTGTGTTGTAACGCGATGTTTTATGTTATGTTTTTTTTTTTAACTGCAACTTGTATTTTGTATTCCTGACATTTGATAATGGATAATGAAAATATGTTATTATTTTATGGTTTTGTATAATGATTTATGTATGTACGAATGTATGTTTCATCGAAAAATATCAGTGTATAGTTTTTGTATCTTGGAATATATTAAGGGTTTTGTATGCTCTTCAGATGAGTGTAGATTATTTGAGTGGGTTCATTGTTTACTGTTGATGTTCTTGATTTAATTTTATGTTTTTGATGCGATAGTTTTGTATTTCTTTTTTTTTGTTTTCCATCTTCCGTACTGTATGTAATATGTATATCTCACACTTTTTTTTGTTCCTTTATTTTTATTATATATGTTGAATTTTAGTATACCAATAAGTATTTTGAAATTTTTCCGAAATCTTGGTTTATGGTGGGTATGTGAATCACTTTATTAATTAAGAGCTTTTTATTTACTATATTTTGCTCAGTGTACTTGATTATAACATTAAATTTCAATACAGGTTTTTTTTTGTTCTTAATACGTTTAATGTTTCAAGTCTATTCAATTTTATGCCATTCCTTCTTACCTTACAGATTAGAATACATGTATAATTTTTAATAATCAATTTTGATTCCAAAAAGTTTTGCTGACTTTGCACCCTAAAATATTATGTTTCCATATCCTATATTTCAAATTCATGCCTTAAAAACGATTCCCAATACCAAGCTGATGGGCGATCCCAGACATCAATCAACTCAGAAAACCACGCGATTCAGAAACAGAAGCTACTCCTAAAGATGAAAGGTATCTTTTTCATTTCTGCGGTTGAGTGAAAGATATTTTTAAAAAACGATTTTTTTAAAAACTCGGTATTTCAGAATTTGATTGAAGAACAATCTACATAAGAATATTTTATAATAACGCACTTTTAAGTATTTGATTCAAAAACGCCCTATCTCAACCAAAATCATTTGAAATAATTCTTTGTTAAGAAAATTCAGGGATGGGGCGTTCTTGAAGCATGTTCTGGAATAAGGTGCTTTCACTCAGTCGTGATTTGTTCCAAAACTTTTCTAGAAGATTAATGAAGCCAGAACTCAATAAATTATAAAAATGTCTCATCACATTGCTCCTACCTCGGAATCTAGACAATTGGCTGCCGATCCTTTTCCAAGGCTGCGAGAACGAATACCTTAGAATAAGTCTAGTTCTATGAAAGATTTATGGTCCTTGCATTGTACCAGGGGCGAGAATCGAAAATAATACTGAACCAACGTCTTCCCTTGTCGGGTCTTGCTATGCCAATGACCAGAGGTGCTCAGAACCATAATACATTCCTAGCGGCACCAGTTACTGAGTTGGAAAGAAGTGGTGTTCCCGGTAGGCTCCAAAAGAATGGATAGCCGGAGTATTTTCAGTTAGCTGCATTTCCTCGAATCCTCCGTAATTTGCGAAAGGGGATGCTAGATAACGTCTGGGGATTATTTTGTTTCTGGAAGCTCTAGCTGCTTCCTGCTAAAGTATATATCCAATTTTTCACGTACTGTGTGGGAGAACGTAACATTTTTTGATTCAAGGAGTTGGGACCTTAAATTCTCGGTGGACTAATTACGCTAATAACAAATTACACTCCAAGAGTTTCGACTATCGTATGGTATGAATTGAGTAAAGTTTCTTCCGGGTCCAGTCATGTCGGGACTGTCTAGGACAAATTTAGGATGATATAGGAATTGTTACAGCTATCAAGCTATCTTCACTTAGAGACCAACTTCGCGACTATTTCGGTACTTTTACGTTTTTTTTTTTTAATTTCAAGGCTATTTCGAGTTCGTATCTAAAGTACCGTCGGTAAGTTACTTGTTTTAACTATCCGTGCAGGCCTCTATTACTCATTGCTGTCGAAACATCTTTATCTACTGATTCTAAACTTTTCGAGTTTTTGCAAGTCATTATTTCCCATAGTCAACATGGATTTGCCCTCAGAAGGTCCACTGTGGAACTTAGCTATTTTTATGAGGTTCTTCATATAGTTTTTGTATATGAGCCGTTTAAAGCACAAGTGGTATAAGTTCAGTTTTCGGTTTTTTTTAGTTATGCATGGCGCTATCGAGAGGAAAAGGTGTTCTCTATAACACGCCTCCCGGATAACTCCTAGCTCCCATAGAAACCGAATAAACAGCAGAACTAACTTGTGAAATCAAAGGTACCCCCTATTTGTTGGCAACACAAAACCTTGAATATCTCAGTTCGAAAATAGGTGGACTATACCACATGTGCTTTAAGAGGCTCATATATAGAACTTTCGAAAGCTTTCGACGAAGTTTTTAATTAAATATACATATAACAAAAACTTTTAAAAAAGTTGTCGTTAGAGATATTCATCTGGTGAAGAGATTTTATAATTTTTGCTTTTATCTGTATGTTTGTACACGTATCAATAGAAAACTGCTGAATAAAATTGCTCTCAGTTATCATGTATCTTTTGCTTGAAGTCTAACTAAAAGTTTGGAAAACATACCACAGCATGAAAAGATGTTCTTCCGCTAAGTGCAGTGGTGTCAAGCAAAGTAGGCGGGGAGTATTTAAATTGTTTAAAATGTGTAGAAAAGTAAAACTTGAATTTTTTTAAGGATGGTACGAAAAATTTAATCAACATAATAATGAATCGAAGATTATGAACATGATTTGGCACATATAATTTTTGTTTTCAATTGTTAATTGAAGCTTGAGAGGAAGATCACTTCATTGCAAAATATTTTTCAATAACGCTCTATTTGAGGATTTTTTTTTTTCAAATATGACTAATTTTTGAAGGTTTTCCAATATTGTTGCAAAATTTAAAAAAAACGAACTATTTTAACAAATTTGGCAACAAATTTAGAACTGGGGTTTTGTTGAATCAAATTCTGAAATACATACTTGTAGTACTTGTGCGTTATTGAAAAAAATTCTATGGTGAGTGATCTTCCACTCGGCCGTCACTTTAATTTTTACCGACCTTTGTCTTTTATAATATTTTTTTTTTAATTTATTTCTTTTCATATAATTTCAAGTAGGCAACTCGCAGGATATGTTTAATAAAAAAAAATCTGCTAAATTTACTTTCTGTTTTGCTGCTTATATGCATTTTTTATTTATATATAACGATTCGTCAAGCCAAGTGCTCTATTACGAGTTGAGCTGATCGTATCTCAAACTGCGATCCTATACTCTAGTTATGCCCATACTTGTCGCTCTCTATAACGACTCTATGCCAAACAGCTTAAACGAAAGTGAGTTCACGTACGCTATCAGCATCGATAAACTCGAATTCCTCATAAACTCATTCGCCATTTATCACGAAAACGGGACAAAATGAGTTGGGTTTGATAGCGCTTCCGCCACCACCACCATGACTGCTATCACCATTAGGGCTAGTAGCCTCTACTAGCTTGACGTGTCGTTGTCGCGATTGTTGTTGCTGTTGTGGTTTACTTTGATTGTTTTTGTTCGTTTGTTGTTGTGATCGTTGTACTACTACCTCTAATTCATTCTCTGCCTCGTTCACTACTGTACTCGTACCACTTTCTAGCACTGCGGCTGTGGTTGTATTATCGTTACCAGCGCCACCAACGCCACTATTATTGCTACCATCTTCAACCTCGTCATCTTCTCCGTAGCCGTTGCTCTCGCCACTCTCCGCCTCATCGACGGTCTCGAGTTCACCACCGGCCAATGTCGTCGAACAATAATAATACGACAAATTTGTTTTGAGATCTTCACAGAATTGATTCTGTTGCGCAATGCTGGCAATGCGCTCGCGCGCAAACTCTCACATATATGTCGGTTTGAGTTTATAGGCCCGCTTCCAGATTTCACACAAACACACGGTGGAATGGAAGCGATAAAATATTGCCAACGGCATAGAGACGTGCGTTATTATCGTCCACGCCCATAAACCATAAAAGTTTAGCTGTATAGGATGCGATTCGGCGCGCGACTTCTCAAGCGTACTTATAGCCCACATTGCTAAATTTACCACCAACATAAATGTGACTATTTCACGTCCGGGTTTCTTGCGCATATGCTCGGGTGTGATTGCTTGCCTTCGACTTGCATCTAATATAAACAGAGTTTGACATGCCGTTTGCACTATGGAAGCTAAAGCATTTAATGGTACCAACATATCATCACTACGTAACGTAAAATGTCCCGCAATTACCGTAAATATGTTATACAAAAATGATCCCGTCTGCGCTCCAACCAACAATATATCATCCAATGAGAAGCTACGATACCAATCATATTGTAAATTTCGTATTTGTATCATACCAATTATAGTTGCTATGGTTGCTGTGCCATAGATGAGCAACTCACAGATGGTCACTTCGGTAACGGCCAGTGAAACAAAATCTGGTCGCGAGATCAACACGAAGAAGAGAATGAGCGATATGATGGTTAGCACGAGTATGAGTATGCCAACGAAGAGTCCCTTATGGGCACGCGCACAATCCACTGAATAGTGGTGTGGTGAGCGCTTCATTGGCGAACTAATCGTGTCTGGTCGTTGTGGCGTTGGCGTTTGTGGTCGCGATATACTACGCCACATTACATATAAGATGGCAGCGCAAATGAGCGAATATTCAATGGTGCATGGAAAGAGAAAAGGTGAGGCGTCCTGCACGAGTGTGCCGATAATGTTCGTGCGACGACATTCGAATATTTGATAGGGTCCCTTGAGTCCACGCGGTAAACGTAAGTGTGCTGTTGGATCCGGTTGTATGATGGATGGTGCAGCGACAGCATGTCCTCTCGAATGCCCGGGTATACGATGTGAAATGCGTAATGTACGATTCTCCGGATTGTAGAATGTGAGTATTTCGTGTTTTGTTTCTTGTATGAGCACGTTGAGCCATACTGCCAAATTTGTGCCAATCATATGCATGAGTCCGAAACGTGCGATTACCTTGTAGCGATATACTTTTATTTGCTGGAAAGAAAGGAGGTTTAGTTAAAAAAGAATAAAACATGGTAAACAAGTTTTTGGCCCACAGTAAGCCGTTGCAGGGTAACCCAAAATTGGATGTTAATAAAACTATCACTTTTGTTTTTGAATATCTAAAAATACTCTGGTCTGACAGTGATACCCATGCGAAAGACTTTCGTCGGATATGAGACTTCTTCACGACAAAAATTATTGGTAGGTAGTCCCACACAGGATGTTATTTCCGTGATCAGTTGTAATAAGAGATATGTTGTTGCTGTTTGTTGCTATGTTTAGGCTACGATATAAACAGGGAATATATTTCCTTTCCTGCTGGTGATGCTAGTTAGTCCCTCCTAAAACTCTACATGAGCTGAGAGAAAAAAAACCATACTACTTCGTTCGGACAAGAAAAGAAGGCAAAACTCTTACCCCTAAGGAAACCCCATTGTAAGGGTAATACTTCAATTTAAGCATAGACGCTCAGTCTAATTTATGGATCTCACATAGGTACATAAATAGACAGAATTGGCTGGTAGCTAAACAGGTTAGGGGTTTCCAATATGCCCGAGGTAGGTATCCCGTCGTAAGAGGCGACTAAAATCCACTTCAACCCCGACTACGGGGTCAACGACATCGTTCCCGAAACAGTAGAGCTAGTACCACAAGGAATGTACCGGATTCATATCCGGCAAATGATGTCAACATCCGTACAACCCTGACTGGTCCGTCACGTAACTTTTTTTTAAGCGGATCTTCGACTAGGCAGGGAGAAGTACGGCTGCAGCAACAACAACTACAACAAAAAGTGAATTGTCTCACGGACTTGTTCGGAGGACATAGATAACATGGGATAATCAGAAGCACTTAGCGAAAGCTGAGTAAAAGCTCAACCTAAAATATTGTTCATGGATAATGTCAAGAGAAGATGAGATGACCCTTGGAGTACTTGAGAGAAAAGTTCTCCAGTAGATTTATGGTCCTTCCCGTGATAACGACGGTGAGTATCTAAGGAGATTTAACGATGAGCTCTACGAGCTTTACGAAGATTTGACCATAGTCCAGCGAATAAAAGCCCAAAGGCTCCGCTGGCTGGGTCATGACATGCGAATGGACAAAGAAACTCCAGCCCAGAAGGTTTTCCTATCGTCACCCGAATTCGCAGCAGAGGAAGGGGGAGACCTCGACTGAGATGGAAACAACAGGTGGAGGATGACTTGAACTCCCTTGGGGTTTCCAATTGGCGTCAGTTATAGCTAAAAAGGAATGACCGGCGTACTTTCATTCTAAGATAAGGGTTCTTGGAACAAGTTTTGAAATGGGGCATTATTGAAACAAACAATAAGGTGGCGCTTTCTTCAAAAAAAATTCTGGGACCCTCAACTTACTGTTAATAACTATTTGGTCAAGATAAAGCTAAAATTTTTAGCCGTGGGGGTTTTGAATTCATTCGTTTGACTAAGTTTCAAATTAAAATAAACCCAGTTACAATGAACCAGTTTCCCCAAGCAACATTAAGCTAAAGTTTAACAAACACCACCCACAAACACCCCCCACAAACACTTCCCTACTTACTCCCCCATCATTACTCACCTCATTATTTAGGAATATGAAATACATTTGTATGAAAATGAAAGCCATTCGCGTCGCTGGTGTCAATGCCAAAAGTACATTATGGCACTTAGTGTCCGGATTTAATTCGAAATACTGTCCAAACTCCAACCCCGAATAAATCATGCTGCCTATTCCGAATGCTGTAATAGATAAAAGTATGTTTGTGTTAATGTAGCAACAAGGCAAAACAAAATGTGATGAGATGAAATTAGGCATAAATTATGATCTTGTTAAAGCCCCAAAGAATGTCATTAACAGAATAACAGGATTGAGATGCCAATTACGTAAATCATTTTAATAGATTCGATGTGAAGAAGGGCAAATGGAGACTAGAGAGCTTTGACAAAAAATAGAGAGAAAAATGTGCCAAAAGCGATACCGTTAGGCTGAATTTGCCTGTTTTGACAAAATCAGCTGATTGCTACGTCATAATTTGTCACAGAATTGCCACCACATGTACTCTACTTTTACCGCGGGTGTGATTTAAAAGAGTTGTGTTGTGGAGGCAACCATGGACGAATTCGAGGTTGCCGACTGAGTAGCGCAGTCGTGACGTCATACGCTAACTGGAGAAGTTATAGGCCTGGATAAAAATGCAGTTGGTGTGTTCGATAAAAACTTAGTTAGCTCTTTCTGGGACAAAAATTTCTGTGTCAAATCCTCGTGAAAACGAAATTGTAAACTATGATGGTTTGAAGAAGAAGCATCTAGAGCAAATTTTTAGAATACATATGAAAAAGACGTATGAAAATAAGCACCATTTGCCCCAATTTAAATTCCTCTCTCGAATATGGGGGAATAACGATGGTGTTGGTTGTTTTACGTCTCCTTGACATAAACTAGCAAGTTATTATAAAGACATAGGGGCATAGTAATAGACGAAATAAAATAGACACCATTTTCAACGGCCTATCTGTCAAAAAAGCTGATGCTAACTTTAGTGCCTACTTTATCTCCACTATGGAGGGTGGGACCGTGTGTAGAAGTCCACGCAAGTGGGGAAAGTTTCTGACCGCCATTCAACTGGGAATGGCCAGAGCGATTCTTCTACATATGTGCGGTCCCAGCAGCTCACTACGTCCGCGTCGTATCCTCTGGATAGCCACTGTACATCCGTTCGGTGTTGAACTGATGTGAGAAGGCGACAACCTAACAAGGCCACTACGACATAATCGGTTTAAGAGCTTGCCAGGGGATTTCATCAGCAGCGTCTGTCATCATGAGGTGCGGCTGCAAGCAGGCATCTGTCTTGGATGAAGCGGCGCGCTATATAAATGTGTAACTTAAATCCAACTCACCGAGAAACAGGTTGTGCGTAGGGTTTGGGACACACCACATAAAACAAAATTCCAATGAGATCCAACAACCTTGGACAGCCAAAATCGCCTAGGCGCACGGTCAAAAATTTGAACCTAAATTTTAATTTTTTTTAGACTTCATACTCGTATATGACCAAACCAAATTTGGATTCAAATTCAACCTAGACCAGTTTTCATGAAAATTGGCTAAATAAATCGGGTTTCAATTATAAACAAGAAATGTTTTAACAATTTTTTAAAGATAAAATAAATTTCCTGTCCGTTGGCGGGAATTCGAACCAAGACTCCCCGCTACATCGCACACATAAATGTTGTTGGCAAAATTCAATCTTGAATAAGCTTTCAAAAATAAATATGAATTTTCAAACCCAAAAGTTTAAATGTTAGACCGAAAAGTTTTAATTTTGAAACCAAAAAGTTTTAAATTTAAACCGAAAAATTTTAATTTTCAAACCAAAAAGTTTTAATTTTAAACCGAAAAGTTTTAAGAATAAAATAAAACTAAAAAAATGTGGCGGCTGGCAGGACTCGAACGAAAACGCTCAGGAGTCACAGCCGACTGCTCTACCGCTGAGCTATGACACACATGAAGTTTTTTAAATTTTAAATTTACACTGCTTTTTCATTTAGATTTTAAATCGAAACCAAAAGAAATTGAAAATCTTTGTAGGTTTTTGGACGATTTGAAATATTGCACAAAAAATTTTGAAAAATTTATTAAACTTTATACGGGTTTAAAATTTAGGGTCAGTTTTTAGCCGTGCGGCTAAAGGCTATTCTAAGTAAGTAAGTAAATATGACTGCGCCTCTTTGTTTTTGTAAATTTCTTAAGTTTTTTTTACTAACAGTCGCCAACCCCGATGTCTACCATTTCGTAGATATCGACCCCTTTTTGCGAAATTATCGTTAACTAATTATGTTTTACATCCCTTAGCGTATTATCTATTAAAATATTATACACAGAGACTTAATATCTTTAAAAATGTTCCAAAAAGTGGCTTTCTTTTTTATCATGAAAAAAAATTTATTTTTTTATTCATGGAATAAAAAACAAGCTCTTCGGTAAAATTTGTATTTTGTCTCTTACGATAAATTCGCGTAAAGGGGCCGAAAATTCCTTTCATTTAATACACATATTGGCATATCTTGGTCAATAATTAAAAAAAAATTAAATAAGTGGCAACCCTGTATGTAAACCGCGGGAAGTGGCAACACCCTAGTATAAAGTCTGAAAAAAACATATTATCTATATGTCAAATTTGATCCAAATTGCTTTACCCTTTCCCAAAATATTGTTCGATAAACGACGAAATAAATAAAATGGGGTTATGTAGCAATCCTGCCTAGAAATGACTTCTTTAAAATAAATTGACAAAGGTGGCAATTATCGGTAATGAATGTTCTGGTATACATTTTAGAAATCCATGGAATTTTGAAAAGAAGTTCCTTTGGCCTATTTAAGTCTTCTTTCTATAGCTTTTATCAAAAAATGCATTCGCTCTCCTTAAAAGTTATTCAAAATATTTTAGCGGAGTCCTTCATATAAAATAAGTTTTTTTGCTTCTGATGAAAAGGGGACTGATTTAATTTCTTAGGGCGGGTGATGCGTTCTTATGAATTGATACATGTTGATAGACATGTATATAAACTAACTGCAGCAGCATATAAAAAATGAAAGCGTTTCCGACGGAAACTGCACAGACGACTTTCAGCAATGTTCAATCAACTGCGGAAATCGAGCCAAAAATGCTGTTGCTTGACTTACAAAATGCTTCAAAGTGTGAGTATGCTATGTTAACTATTTAAAGTTTTTCTTGAGTAGGTATGAAAAAAGTATATTTCTCTTGAAGAAGTATACAAAAATTTATTGTAGATAATATGTACCTTCCTTGGTCATGCAATAAATAACTCTTCGTAAAGAAACCAAAACGAAGAAAAAGTTTTATACTTTTCTGTGTCATTTTTTATATATTTTTCTTTTCGAAACTTGACCGAGCTTGCCAATAAAAATAAAGTCGTAAAACCAAATGCGCTATTTGAGTGTTTTACGATTGGTTAAGTACTTGCAAGTATGTTTGTTTTTATATGTAAGAGTGGCTACTTTTCCATTTTCAATCATTTATATGTCTCCCTTGGGAAATCTAATGTTGGCCAATTGTTCCTAAGAAATGAAATGGATTGGAAGTGCTGTTGAGGAAATTTATTTATGTTTGGTATGAAATGAAGAGTAGCTTTCAATGTTGTAACAAATAAATAAATACTTCTGCTGAGCTTTTTAAACTTTAGAGGTGAAGTGCCGGTGAAGAAAAAGGCTTGAGTACCAAGTACTGGTGAAGTTTAATGTGTAAACATTTGTATTCTGAATAAAATGTCTTTTTTTCATTTATTTTTTTTTGGATATCTCTTTTATAAAAAAAACTCCTAAAAGGCAAATATACCTCCTAGAGCCGTAGTATATGATTCATAGACGAGTCATAAATGACTCATGGATGAGTCATAAATGACTTATAAACGAGTCATAAATGCCTCATGAATGAATCATTAATGACTCGTTAATTTGTAATAAATGACTCATAGGCGATTCATAAGTAACTCATGAATGAGTCATAACTGACTAATGACTAAATCATAAATGACTCGTGGGTGAGTCATAAGTAACGCATAGGCGAATCGTTAGCCTTCTTTTCTTTTCCTACAATTTTCGTGCCGTTCCTTTTCTTTCATTTTCTTTTCTTTTCTTTTCTTTTCTTTTCTTTTCTTTTCTTTTCTTTTCTTTTCTTTTCTTTTCTTTTCTTTTCTTTTCTTTTCTTTTCTTTTCTTTTCTTTTCTTTTCTTTTCTTTTCTTTTCTTTTCTTTTCTTTTCTTTTCCCTCTCTCCCTTTCCAAAATTTGGCAAAAGAAAAGGTTTCATTTTTTTCCTTTTCCTTTCCTTTCCTTTCCTTTCCTTTCCTTTCCTTTCCTTTCCTTTCCTTTCCTTTCCTTTCCTTTCCTTTCCTTTCCTTTCCTTTCCTTTCCTTTCCTTTCCTTTCCTTTCCTTTCCTTTCCTTTCCTTTCCTTTCCTTTCCTTTCCCTTCCTTTCGTTTCCCTTCCTTTCCTTTCCTTTCCTTTCCTTTCCTTTCCATTCTCTCCCTATCCTTTCCTTTCATTTTCTTTTCTTCCATACCACAAAAAATATCGATATCAAGTGTGAAAAGTATCGATATGGCATTGCGTGTTATCGAAATATGGATATCGATTTCCAAAAGTATCGATTTGGCATGTGATTCGAGTGTAGGTACTCTGATCCATAAATAGTTGAAAATATTGCGGAATTTCGGTTCAGCTTCCGCTCAGACTCCAACCTACAGACCGTATACTCCACTCTTGAAACTTCATAAATTTTCATTAAATTCATAAAAATGCTAGCGTCAGATACATATTTCATTTGCGTCAGAAAATAAATCTTCATAAATTTAACGAACTTGCGAGCGCGCAATTTTAATGTAAACTTGTTCCAGCATCCTGACAGAATGTTATGACTTAATTTTACTACTTCAGTTTTTACGCACACAAACACACACACACACATTTACACCAATATACACCACCCAAAAGACTCCACCCACCTAGAAATTGTTTTTCTTCAACTTCTCCCTACAAAATACTCACCAACTGCACCCATTCGCAAATAGAAGGAGCCATAGTGATGTTGTCGACCGAGCGGTGACAGTAGCGAAGGCCTTCGTGCCGCCGGTATTACGGTTGGTATACGTTTGTTGTGCATTGAATTGCTGTCAGTATCCGATTCATCCATGCTCTCGGAGGCAGTGGAGGAGCGCGCTTTCGATGTTGATTTGCTGGGTGAGGCTGTGGCAGGAAGCAAAGACAAAATAAATACAAAATAAAAGGTTATTAATGGCATTACAAATATATATCGATATTTTTTTTTGTGGTACATATGTATCTCTATTTGTGTGTGTTTATTTGTTTGCAAAAATTATGAAAGGCAAGGACAGTGCTGTTGTTCGAAGCGCGATTAAAGTTGATGTTTGGTCATGACATGCGAGATTATGATAAAATAAAACATCAACAGTGGGAAAAACGTTTTAATTACCAATACTCTCCGGTATTTTCTGTTTTTTAATTAATTATTACTTTTTTTTTGGTTCAACCTTTTGACCCATCACGTATGTGTGTATGTATGTATGTATATAATAATGAGTAGTAAATTAAAAATTAAATGTTCCGTAGGGATTTAATTGAAGGAGATGGACAACAGTGCCTGCTAATGAAAAGTTTGATCTGTGATTTATGGTTTTAACGATGTGCCCTTCGTCCTTTTTGTGTGTAGGTGTGTGCTTATCTGTATTTTTGGTTTATTTTCTTTTGTACTCACTTATATTTGTTGGTATCTTCGGACGACCCCACAGCAATGTCGCGTACATGAAAAGTAGGAATATCATACTACCAATGTATAAGTATAAATAGTACACCTGTGGAAAAGTAAAGTGTGAAAATTATTATTGAGGAAATTTTGACTTCAATAATAATCTGTTGAAAAAGCCGTCAATTCCAGTATTCAAGGAGTCAAACACGTAATCTTAATCCCAACTATTACCAAAATCATAACCATATTTGTAACCGTTATCGAAACTTTATTGGAAGTAACTGCAGCCGTAACCGTAAACATAACCATAACCATAACCATAACCCTACTCTTATGCATCCCATAACAATAACCATAAATAAATATAGCCACAAAAAACAATGATCCTCCACTTACTCCTTACCATTACCATAACCACAATAATATCCATTACAATAGCCACAAAAAAAGATCATCCTTATAACCATTACGATAACTATAACCATAGTAGTATCCATTAACATTGCTATAGCGATAACCATTACCAAAACCATAACTATATGTATGACCATAACCCTAAGTAAAAACCATTGGCATAACTGTTATCATAAACGTAAACGTAACAATAACTCTAGCCGTAAATTAATAAGTTACGTCGACGGCTTTAATTTACGGCTGACGACAAGACTACAGTAACTAAGTAGCTATGTTTATGAGTACGGCACTTTTATGGTAACTGAGGGATAGCTACGGTTTCGTTCAGGAGTATCGTTACCGTTATGGTTAAGTAGCATGTAATTGTAAGCGCAAGTTTTGTTGCTGTTGTAGCAAAACTTCTGCCTTTACTTAGCGGCACGTTCGAGGCTGAAATGGTCACCAGTCTCTTCTAACAAAGTCCTAAAGCAGTTTCAAAGGTAGGTACAGTCTACATAGTGAGCTTCATCTTCGTCCTCTTTTTATCAATCTCGCCAATCTAACTCTTCCTTTTTCTTAACAGAAGGCTCAATCTACTGCAGATAATTAGATGGTGAAACCAACCTGTGATGGTATCCACACATGCCGAAAAGGAACTTCCGTTAATAAATCAACGTACCCAAAAAATTCTGTCGCTACTTTGGGAACCAAACAGCCGGCAGGTGACTGCTGTTCTCCACGTAAGGAGCGGCATATTACGAGCAGTCGGTAAACTCATTTCCGTCACAATCCCTCTTCGGTCGGCAGCTGGCACATTGGATATTATGATGAATGAAGCCGAAACGATCGAACAAGATGTGTAAGAGTAGGTCGCCTCCCCGTTGGTGCACCCTGGGTAATGCTAAATGTCCTAAACGGCTAGTTTCTATGTATTGCCGGTTCTACGAGAACAGTACCAGTTCTTGTGCTGTACCCATCGTACCGAAACGACCCGGGCCTTCTTTTATATCGACCCGGCCAAGATCAATACACGCGGGGTGACCCTGTCTGACATTTGGCAGGTTGGAACTGGTCGGGTTCACTGTTTGACATCCTATTTTAGCTTAACATCAACCCGATGCTCCACAGCTACAAGTCGTCGCTCTCAACGAAGACTAGCACGGTTCATAGCTCACGTGGAAGACTAACATGTTCTATGGGAACTATGATAGTTTTCCACGCAACACAACGAAGTTTGTTAGTTAGAACGAACTATGTTAAATTTATACGCAAAGACCAAACCGTGTTAGTCTTCGTTTGGGAGCGACGACATATTTTTGAAAATTTTCTGATCACAAACTCTTTTTTATATGCAAAGAAAATGCGCCTAAAATTATGCTACATAATAGTTACTAGTAAAGTTAGTGGCCTTTAAAAATAATCGTGGAAATATGGCATTTTACCTGATCTTTGGAAAATGGGTAACATAAATGCGATATCTTCCTTTATCACCGCCAATTAAACAAAAGTAGTGATATCCCACCTGTGCCACTGAACAATATTCCCAACCACACATATTGTTGCATACTTTTAGGCTGAGTTGCAGATAAACCTATTCCCTAGTGTTCATACCATCCATTCCCCAGTGTTGTCATTCTAAATGAATGTTGTACTTTGGTTGTACTTTTTAAAATGACTGGCTTAACAATATGCTGCCACTTGTCTTTCGCAAGATGTGTATAAGTGTAAAATTGTAAAAAAATCCATTATAAAATTAAAAAAAATATAAGTGCAAGTTTTACTTCAATTTATTAAATGTTTTCTAGCGAATATGTTAGTGTAACATTTAGCCAATAAGAACTCCCTGTAGGTCATTGGAGAAAAAGCAGAAAACATGATCAACAATATAGATGAACAGCACAAAAGAGTAAGATACGTGTTTGCAATAGACCAAGTACTTGACGCTTTCGTATCTTACATTGTCAGCGCTTCGCCTACCGCCAAGTATTTTATTGTCTACCTATCGCTTCGACAGTCTGTCTATTTTGGTTGGCTAACTGTCATGCCACGTGCCATGTTCAATTGTAAACGACATTAAATCTTTGCTGTCTACTACAAATGTCATGTTGTAATCCTTGTGTTACCCTGTTGCCTACTCCTTGCAAAACGACACAATATGAAGCAGAACGTTTTTGTCAAATACTCCGCCTAACCTCTACAGACAACGAGCAAACTAACGTTAGTGCTCATTGCCTATAGTCATTCGCGATATTTGCTTCTCTATCTCATGTAGAACTTTTTTGCATACTTTCAGGCGTTCGCTTGCGAAAGATTAAAAATATGTCTTCCATGTGCAGCTTGTTTGTGCGGCAAGTGTATGCTAA
>CAXKVI010000005.1:93034902-93037723 GCA_964058755.1 Campiglossa producta | reverse complement strand
AAAAGGTTATTAATGGCATTACAAATATATATCGATATTTTTTTTGTGGTACATATCTCTATTTGTGTGCGTTTATTTGTTTGCAAAAAATTATGAAAGGCAAGGACAGTACTGTTGTTCGAAGCGCGATTAAAGTTGATGTTTGGTCATGACATGCGAGATTATGATAAAATAAAACATCAAAAGTGGGAAAAACGTTTTAATTACCAATACTCTCCGGTATTTTCTGTTTTTTAATTAATTATTACTTTTTTTTTTGGTTCAACCTTTTGACCCATCACTTATGTGTGTATGTATGTATATAATAATGAGTAGTAAATTAAAAATTAAATGTTCCGTAGGGATTTAATTGAAGATGATGGACAACAGTGCCTGCTAATGAAAAGTTTGCTCTGTGATTTATGGTTTTAAGATGTGTCCCTTCGTCCTTTTGTGTGTAGGTGTATGCTTATCTGTATTTTTGGTTTATTTTCTTTTGTACTCACTTATATTTGTTGGTATCTTCGGACGACCCCACAACAATGTCGCATACATGAAAAGTAGGAATATCATACTACCAATGTATAAGTATAAATAGTACACCTGTGGAAAAGTAAAGTGATAAAATTATTATTGAGGAAATTTTGACTTCAATAATAATCTATTGAAAAAGCCGTCAATTCCAGTATTCAAGGAGTCAAACACGTAATCTTAATCCCAACTATTACCAAAATCATATCCATATTTGTAACCGTTATCGAAACTTTAATGGAAGTAACTGCAGCCGTAACCGTAAACATAACCATAACCATAACCATACTCTTAACCATCCCATAACAATAAACATAGCCACAAAAACAATGATCCTCCACTTAACCCTTACCATTACCATAACCACAATAATATCCATTACAATAGCCACAAAAAATAGATCATTCACAAAATCATTACCATAACCGTAACCATAGAAACATCCATTAACATAGCCATAACCATAACCATTACCAAAACCATAACTATAAGTATGACCATAACCCTAAGCAAAAACCATTGACATAACTGTTATCATAAACGTAAAAGTAACAATAACTCTAGCCGTAAATTAATAAGTTCACTGTTCAGTTTTTTGCAGTTAAAGTATCAGGTTACGTCGACGGCTAATACGGCTTTAATTTACGGCTGACGACAAGACTACAGTAGCTAAGTAGCTATGTTTATGAGTACGGCACTTTTATGGTAACTGAGGGATAGCTACGGTTTCGTTCAGGAGTATCGTTACCGTTATGGTTAAGTAGCATGTAATTGTAAGCGCAAGTTTTGTTGCTGTTGTAGCAAAACTTCTGCCTTTACTTAGCGGCACGTTCGAGGCTGAAATGGTCGCCAGTCTCTTCTAACAAAGTCCTAAAGCAGTTTCAAAGGTAGGTACAGTCTACATAGTCAGCTTCACCTTCGTCCTCTTTTTATCAATCTCTGCACTATAATTATTTCTTTTTGTTAACAGAAGGCCCAAACTACTGCAGACACCTAGGTGGTGAAACCAACCTGTGATGGACCGGATGCCTCCCAGATATGGGTGGTAGGAAAAAATCAAATATCTCATGCAGTCCACACATACCGAAAAAGGACAATCCGTTAATAAATCAACGTACTCAAAAAATCCTGTCGCTTCTTTGGTAACCGAACAGCCGTCAGGTGAGTGTCTGTTCTCCATGTAAGGAGCGGCCTATTACAAACTCATTTCCGTCACAATCCCTCTTCGGTCTACAGCTGGTACATTGGATATTATGATGAATGAAGCCGAAACGATCAAACAAGATCGTATGAGGCCCTATATTTGAAGGTTAGATATTAAGTATCTTTTCTGAATCTTTCTCCACCTGCGGGTTAGAGGATTTAGAATATGCCCGATGTAGGCATACCGGTCGTAAGAGGCGACTAATATGCACATAGGTAATGATGTGCTAACTCGATGGTTGATCTACGGATATGATTTCTCTCACCTCTCATTACCCATCTTCTCCTTTCTTACGGATGGAGGGATGAAATGCCCTAGAAGTTTCCAATGGTCAAACCAAATCACTCCCGAGACGGTCGGGCAGTACAGTAAGGGAGTACTGGAGCGTACCGGGTTCATATCCGGCCAAGGACTGCCAATTTCTTTTAACAACAACAACAACAACAACAAGTATCTTTTCTTGTGGGAAGAAAGTCAACTCGGTTTTTACCAATAGCCCTATTGGACTGGTAGAATCGGTCGAGTTCACTGTTTCACATCCTAGCCTTCTCAATTTAGCTTAACATCAACCCGATGTTCCTTAGCTACACATCGTCGTTCCCAACGAAGACAAGCACGGTTCAGTTAGCGTGGAAGACTGACGGTTCGTAGCTCACGTGGAAGGTTAACATACTTCGTTGTTAGCGTGGAAGACTAACACGATTCAGTTCTATAGGAACTATGGTAGTTTTCCACGCAAAGGCCAAACCCTGCTAGTCTTCGTTTGGGAGCGACGACATATTTTTGAAAATTTTCTCATCACAAACTGGTTTTTATATGCAAAGAAAATGCGCCTAAAATTATGCTACATAATAGTTACTAGTAAAGTTAGTGGCCTTTAAAAATCGTGGAAATATGGCATTTCACCTGATTTTTGGAATATGGTTAACATAAAAGTAGTGATATCCCACCTGTGCCACTGAACAATATTCCCAACCACACATATTGTTGCATACTTTTAGGCTGAGTTACAGATAAACCCATTCCCCAGTGTTGTCATTCTAAATGAATGTTGTACTTTGGTTGTACTTTTTAAAATGACTGGCTTAACAATATGCTGCCACTTGT
>CAXKVI010000005.1:93007402-93029902 GCA_964058755.1 Campiglossa producta | reverse complement strand
TTGTATATAAAAGTCTAACTCGAAATTTTGCACAAGCTAAACAGCCGATCCACGGACCCGATTTTTTTCGTTTCAATGTAAAAATATCATAATCCGATCACAATAGGGCACAAAACATTTTTTTTTAATTAAAACACTGCTAAACATGAATCACAGCACCCATCAGTTTTTTTTCATATTGCCCTTCAGAAACTGATGGTAGGGTTCGAGATAAGGATGGGGGTAGAGTTAGGGATAGGGATTAGGGATATAGGGTTCGGGATATAGAAACATGTTGGGTCAACTAGTTTAATACAAACAGTCAAGCTTGTTGATAATTTTCCACAGATTTACAATAATTCATTTTTAAAGCAACTGCAAATATTTTTGATTATTTACTGTGCTCTAACGAATGTCGTTCAATAAATTGTTCGCAATTTGTTGAACCACTTTTGAACTCAAAGTATGTAACGACCGTATAAGTGTAACTAATACATATATGTCTCGTTTATTTATTAACCTCATCATACGGAAATTGCACAGCTCAAACTTCGAAAAGAACATAAAATTTATAAATGACTGCTCATGTATGTAAGTATAATGCCCATGGGCTTTGTAAGAAAACCGCAAAAACTTGTCAAAATTACTAACATATAAACATACGAAGTTGAAGACTAAGCAAAGTGTCGCTGAACTACGAGTATATTCAGGAAAGCAACAAGCTTGAACTCTTAGAATTAATGAAGTGCAAGCTCTAATAGATGAGAAATTAAACGAACAAGTACTTTTTGAGTATAATCAGAGATGACTGATTTCACTTTGCTATTTGATGAATATTCGGGGGACGACCATTGTTATACAGTTAACATGGACGGCCCCACCAAATCCGATGCTGTGACAAAATTTGTTGCTTTCCTAAAGTTTGACAATATGATAAAGCACTTTTGTGTGTTTTCTGCCTTTGTGTCTTGAAGCAGTGATGCGCATAATTTGCTTTTAATTAAATTTGCTATCGCGATTATAGAGAAAAAAGCTGTGCAATTTGGATAACTTTCAAAGCGAGACACGCATTTAAAATAAAAATATTTATAAGAAAAAATGTACTCACGTTTTAACTTGTGGCATCGGTGGATAAATGAAAGAAGGTCGATGTGTTCGCTTAATCGCTGGCAATACTGGATAGCTGGTTAACTGATGCGAATGATACATTAACGCCAAGTGACCTGTCTGCCGATCATCGCCCAGCGCTGAAGAAAGTCTGCGATTCGATGAACCGGGCGATGGTGGACCTGAACCATCACCACCACCCCCACCACCACTACTACCTGCATCACGATTATCACCACCTCCACCACCACTAACATGCAACTGATGACTTAACGCCGAAGATGTTGGCATACTCGATTCATCGATTGTAACACGATGATGTGAACCCCTAGGTGCGCTCAAACGGCCAGGTGATACCGAAGGTGTGGACGCAGCTGCAGCATCTGCCACTATTAAAAGAGTCGTTGAAGCTGTCGCCGCGGTAACGGTTGCACTCGGAGGTGAACGTCGCCCTTGAGTGTGTGGCGGTTTGGCTGGCGGCTTTGCTCCAGGACCACTACCACTTCCAGTGCTATCTTCATCCGCTGCACTGCTGCTATAAGTTGAAGTTTTGTGTAATAAATGTTGTGTCCCCGCATAGCTTGTGGGTACTGTGGGCGTGGCTACAGGCACGCCTCCATGTGTATGATGATTTTGATGATGGGGATGTTGAAACTGATGAGGCAGGTGGTAATGATGATGACTATTAAGGTGCGAGCGCATAACATGTTGTGGTTGTTGTTCGTCTTGGTAGCTAAGCGAAGTACTCGCTGCGGCAGGCGTGGAAACGCCCATTGTCGGTGAGATGACAGAAGCAGCGTCAAGAGTTTCACTAGATGCGGCCGCTGAATCGCTGTATGAGCTGCAAGAGGAATTTGAACGAGTTGAAGGTGTTGTTGTTGGTTTTGTTGTAGCCATAGGTAGCAAATATTAATGTTTGTAAAAAATTGAAATATTTTTTATAATGGAAAAATCACTTTTTGTCTATTGGTGTCTAGTGCTGAACTAGATTGTGTCAAACAAATGTAACACTGGTTTACAGCCAAAATGCACCAGAGACGCCATAGTGAAATTCCTATGTAAAATCACCTCCTAATTCCGTAAATCAAGGTTATTTTTACTTGAATGGTACCGTTTTTGAGATATTTACGATTTACCGTTATTTCAAAAAACAAAAAAGATGGCTCCACTTAATCGTGTATATCTCAAGAACAAACTGAGCTCTTCCAAAACGGTTTGAAAAATTTGAAAGCTAATAAAATTTACTATAATCAGTACATACAACACTTTTTGCTAGGTCCTGCAGATTCAAACATATTGAACAATCATTACGGATTTTTAAAATTTTTTTTGTAAAAATATAAAAAAATTTGTACTTTGCGAGGAAGCATCTCGAAAACTTTTTGTTTTTTAGCAGATATTTCCCCCCCCCTCTAAGCTCTGTTTTATTACAAAAAAAAAACAAGCTATCAGTGAACAAAATCGATGAACTAATACAAAAGTTATAAGCATTCAAGTAAATATATCCATTTAATACTTAAGTACCCTAATGGTACATATGTGTTAGTATTCGTATATCAGTTAGTTAGCAGGTAGATTTTCGAAAAGTTATTAGATACAAAAAGCTGTTAGCGTCGTTTTCTCAAACCTAGGTACATTTTAAACAAGAGCATATTTTTGAGGCAGGTAGTGTTTTCTTTGTAGAACTAGGGAACCTTTTTGTTTAGGTAGGCTTGAATTTTTACTGGATCTAAGCCTTGTTCCTTCATAATATCTGCAAGGCTCGCCGGATACTGTTCAGTTTATAATTGCAGTTTATAACCCGTCATTTACTTAAAAATAAAAAAGGGCGCGAGAGTTTGAGTGTACAAATGATCCAGATATGTTCTGTTTCATCTGCGGTCAATTTATTGTTAAAAGTATGAGACGTGTGTTTTCAAATCCTTTGAAAGTTACATACTATAAGTGTTTTGGAATTGAGCCTAAAAACAATGAAAAACCATGGACACCGAACACTGTGTGCACCACATGCCGAGTCGAATTGATTTCTTCGGAAACCGGAACAAAAAGGTACGTTGTAAAAATTAGGAATTTGTTCCCTTTTAATGCATAGCTGACTAATTTCTGAAACTATCTATTTAGGCGACGTGTGAAATTTATTACACCAATGAAGTGGAGGGAACCAACTTGCCATTCAACGGACTGCTATATTTGTACTACAAAAGTACTTGGGGTTGGAGTCCAGAAAAGTAACCTATGCGAGCGTATCTACAGTGTCATTACCAGAACTAATTTCAACAGAAGCGACATTGCCAGAATCAAATTTAACTTTAGTTCCGGCTCCAGTTTCATTGTCAACAGTAGTATCTGATTACGCGGCATCATGTTGTACTGAATTTCAAACGGAAAACGAAAGAAATTCTTTGTCACAAGCACAACTCAATGATTGGATAAGGGATTTGGAATTGTCAAAGGAAAAGGCCGAACTACACGCTTCTCGAATGCAACAATTTAAATTTGTTTCATCCGATGTTAAGGTAACATATTATAGAACTCGTCACGAAGAATTTTCCAAGTACTATACGAAGGAGGACAGTGTTTGTTACTGCAAAGACATTGCTGGTCTATTCAAACAATTTGGTGAACCATATGATTCAAAAGAGTGGCGATTGTTCATAGACGGCAATAAATTAAGTTTAAAGGCCGTATTATTGAGTTGATTTGATTTTGTGTTTTTCCGACAGGGTGGATACTAGATGTATATAGGAACGATTTTCCGTCATCCCTTGTCCATTTTGGTTTTGTAACAAACCGGTTTCGGCGATCTGCCATCTTCAGTGTTTGATTTCGTTCTGCCGTATTATTGCATATTGGCAACCAAAAGCCATCTATCCCGATCGCGCATGCAGTAAATACGAAGGAAACATATGAGATAATGCAAAAATTGCTCAAGTTAATCAAATACGAAGAACATGATTGGAAAATATGTGCCGATCTTAAAGTCGTTGGAATGTTATGTGGTCTACAAAGTGGATACACAAAATACTGTTGCTTTCTATGCAAATGGGATAGCCGAGCTCGCCAAGACCACTACATCATAAAGGATTGGCCAGAACGAATCGAGTTTCAAGTTGGGGTAGATAACATAAAATACTCTCCACTTATAAAGAAGGAAAAAATAATTCTACCTCCGCTCCACATCAAGCTCGGCCGTATCAAAAACTTTGTGAAGGCTTTGGACAAAGAAGGCGAAGCTTTTCATCATTTGAAGACAATCTTCCCCGAGATTTCAGAAGCAAAAATAAAGGAAGGGATTTTTGTGGGACCGCAAATAAGGAAAATGATGACCAATAACCATTTCAAAGAACTATTGTCACCAGTGGAGGCAGCAGCGTGGGATTCTTTTGAAAAGGTCGTTACTTCTTTTTTAGGCAAACACAAAAGTCCTAACTACGAGATGATAGTGAACGACTTAATCAAAAACTATGCGGAAATGGGTAAATAAAAAAACATATTATAATAAATTATATATTACATAAATTTACATGAGAATATATAGCCATAAATCTGAATTCATCGTCCAGTTCCGAACAAACAAGAACGGGAAAAATATAAACAAAAAATTTGTTCTGAATTGAAAGATAAATCCAGCCTAAGAAAATTATATACTAATGTGTCACTTATGTATTTATCTAATTTACTTTTTTATTTTCTTTCAGGAGTAAATATGTCTTTAAAAATTCATTTCTTACACTCCCACTTAAATTTTTTCCCGCAAAATCTTGGCGACGAAAGTGACGAGCATGGCGAAAGGTTTCACCAGCAAATGAAAGTGATTGAAAGTCGGTATCAAGGATTCTGGGATGTCGCTATGATGGGCGACTACTGTTGGTTTCTCATAAGAGAAACCGATCCTAATCTAAATAAGCGTCAAAACAAGACACATAACTTTTTCAATTATAAAATAAGATCATAGAGTTAAGACAGAACCATATGTACATATGCTATTATTTGTAGGGTACTTAAGTATTAAATGGATATATTTACTTGAATGCTTATAACTTTTGTATTAGTTCATCGATTTTGTTCACTGATAGCTTGTTTTTTTTGTAATAAAACAGAACTTAGAGGGGCGGAAAATATCTGCTAAAAAACAAAAAGTTTTCGAGATGCTTCCTCGCAAAGTACAAATTTTTTTATATTTTTCCAAAAAAAAATTAAAAAAATCCGTAAAGATTGTTCACTATGTTTGAATCTGCAGGACTTAGCAAAAAGTGTTGTATGTACTGATTATAGTAAATTTTATAAGCTTTCAAATTTTTCAAACCGTTTTCGAATAGCTCAATTTGTTCTTGAGATATACACGATTAAGTGGAGCCATCTTTTTTTTCTGAAATAACGGTAAATCGTAAATATCTCAAAAACGGTACCATTCAAGTAAAAATAACTTTGATTTTCGGAATTAGGAGGTGATTTTACATAGGAATTTCACTATGGCGTCTCTGGTGCAGAAAAAAAGTTGGAATTTGTGATCCAGTGTAATCAACTCTTCTTCACTGAAAATATAGCAAACGTTTTTCTCGCATTTTTTATTAAAGAATACTTTTATTTAAAAAAAAAAGAATTTATTTAACTTTTTTTATTTTTTTTTTTTTATTTTTTTTTTATTTTTTTTTTATTTTTTTTTAATTTTATTTTTTTTATTTTTTTTTTGTTCCACTTTATTTATTATTTTTTTATTTTGTTTTATTAAGTTTTATTTCTTTTATTTTGTTTTACTCTTTTATTTTTTTTATTTTATTTTATTTTACTTTATTTTATGTCAATTTATTTTATTTTATTTCATTTCATTTTATTTTATTTTATTTTATTTTATTTTATTTTATTTTATTTTATTTTATTTTATTTTATTTTATTTTATTTTATTTTATTTTATTTTATTTTATTTTATTTTATTTTATTTTATTTTATTTTATTTTATTTTATTTTATTTTATTTTATTTTATTTTATTTTATTTTATTTTATTTTATTTTATTTTATTTTATTTTATTTTATTTTATTTTATTTTATTTTATTTTATTTTATTTTATTTTATTTTATTTTATTTTATTTTATTTTATTTTATTTTATTTTATTTTATTTTATTTTATTTTATTTTATTTTATTTTATTTTATTTTATTTTATTTTATTTTATTTTATTTTATTTTATTTTATTTTATTTTATTTTATTTTATTTTATTTTATTTTATTTTATTTTATTTTATTTTATTTTATTTTATTTTATTTTATTTTATTTTATTTTATTTTATTTTATTTTATTTTATTTTATTTTATTTTATTTTATTTTATTTTATTTTATTTTATTTTATTTTATTTTATTTTATTTTATTTTATTTTATTTTATTTTATTTTATTTTATTTTATTTTATTTTATTTTATTTTATTTTATTTTATTTTATTTTATTTTATTTTATTTTATTTTATTTTATTTTATTTTATTTTATTTTATTTTATTTTATTTTATTTTATTTTTTTTTTTTTTTTATTTTTTTTGTATTTTTTTTTTTTTTTGTCATTTTATTTTATTTTATTTTATTTTACTTTATTTTATGTCAATTTATTTTATTTTATTTTATTTTTTTATTTTATTTTATTTTATTTTATTTTTTTATTTTATTTTGTGTTATTTTATTTTACTTTACTCGAATTTATTGTACATATCTCTGTTTTTATTTTATTTTTTTACTCTATTTTTCACTTTATTTAATGTTATCTTATGTTATTTTATTTTATATATATTTTTTTTTTTAATTTTTTTTTTTAGTTTTTTTTTATTTCATTTTAATTCATTTTATTTTATTATTTATTTTTTTTTTAGGCAAACCGAGCTTTCGACAGAAATTAGACTCGCAAAGAGTTCACTCCATGTAACTTAAGAAATCCTCTCTCAAAAATATACTAGTGTGAAACTGCTCTTAAAAAGCACCAAAAACTATTTCACGGGTGTTTTATATCCCAAAAAAACTTAAACCACTTAAATTACAAAAAATGTTTAACAAACTCTTTAATGTTTTTGCTTAGTTTTTTCACATTTTTTAGCTGCAAAACTTTTTAAAATCGCCACCATAACCGCAGATTTACAAAACGCGACCCTCTACAAAACGCTCTCGTCAAATGACTGCCAGGCTAGTAAAATTGATTTATGTGCTCAACTAAACTAACTATCCGACAGCGACCGGATATGCTTTAAAGCGCTACAACCAAACACAAAACGAAGAAAATTTTCAAAAAAAAAAAAAACTATTTATAAATATAAAAACCCAACAACGCTTGCAAATTCGTTTATTAAATTCGCGTCTGCTTTTTTGTTTTTGTTGCCTTTTATAAATTGGATAATTCAGTTTAACGTAGTTTGGGGTCCCTAATTGACGTTGGTGTCGGCGCGGTTACGATCATGAGTGAACGTTTTCTTTTTTTTTTGCAAAAATTGAAAGTGAAGAAGCGAGCGAAAAGTGCTTAATATCACAGCAGAAGCCTTCATTTTATATTTTATTTTATTTCAACACATACTTATAGGTTAAGTGGCCTATTCAAATTTATTTGATTTATAAAGAAATCACTTTGAACTAAATACGGGGAAGACTTTAATTGGGCGATGAAATTTTTCAAAAATCTGAATTAATAAAGAAGAAGAAGTGATTGAAGCTTGCGAAAATGGACATGTCAATGTATATACTTTGTCTGCGAAACATATAAAAACTGACATAAACGCGATCTTTTTTAAAAGATATCTCTACTCTAGCGTCACCTAGCGAGTATTTTATTTTATAAATGAGGTTTTAATTATATATCAAACAGGAGTGCCAAAAAAGGAACAGAATCAGAAGAAAAATCTGGATTTCGTAAATATATCTGATCCAGCCCCATCTAGCGATCAAAAAATATATATCCTGTGCCGAGAAGCCTTAGACAAACAACAAACCTTTAAAATTTGCCGAAAATCCGTTTAGTAGCTTTTAAGCCATATCGTCATACAAAAACCCCCTAAAATTTTATATACTCAGAAGACTAGCAGATGCCTGCGACTTTGTCTGAGAAACAACCAAAAATGGATTTTAAATACGGATTTTACAGACAAGCCGACATATGTTTCGATGATACTAGAATTACATCTCTTCATGGACTTTTCATCCCGGAATTGTGAGATTCGAACTCACAACACTGTAGTGACTTGTATGCTAGAAGGTCTAACACCTTAGGCCACTACCCAGCTTGAAGGTAAGCTTTTGAGCTTGTACTATACAGAAGGTTTGAACGGAATCGAGACCTCTAACAGGTGAAAACTCTCAAAAAGCTATGTATTTTCGGCTTCAAACCGAATGAGTCTTATAAAGTTTTTTTTAATAAATTTGGAGTCTTTCGGGCTTTTTTTGGAGCCTTGTTTTCATGAAGTATTTTTTTTTTATGTCTTTTTAGGCACATTTTTGCTAAACTCTGGTGGTTTTATAACTTTTTTAGGAACATATTTAACGCCGTTTTTGGAACTTTTTTGGACTTTTTCTGGAGCTTTTTACCGATGCTTTTCTAAAGCTTTTTAACGAATGGAATTTTCTGAGCCCCTAATTACTATGAATGTAATACCAATTTTACGAGAGACCATACAGCTTTTTCTTAGTAATCAAAGCTAACCAAAAGCAGGGAAAAGGCTCCATTCGAATCTCAATATGATCGAAAATTCAATTTACGTGGGCACCGAAAAAAAACTTAAAACGGCGATATATCAACAGGTTATCAAAATAACCTATAACGAGATTTTCGCGCCGAGCTTCTCTTCCAATTTGTGGTGTGCCGCTTTAAATTTTTTCCTACAAATTCGTGGGACCTAGAGTTTTCAGCCGTCTCCGAACGGCATCTGCAAAGCAAATGAATTTTTGCTGAGAATCTTTTCATGGCAGTTATACACTCGGAGACTTTGCCAAATCACTGCCGAGAGTCGACCCCGGTTGACCGGGAGTCGGTACCAGGCCACTTGGATCTTTTATTTTTTTTTTTTTTTTTTTTTTTTTTTTATTTGCGTGATTTTTGGAGCATTTTATATCTCCATAAAAGGAGATATAAAAACAGAGCTTGAAATGGAGTTCTTTTTGGAGACTTTTATTAGTGCTTCAGAAAAGCTTTTTGGAGTCTTGTTTGATTTATTTAGGAAAAATTTATTTAGGAAAAAACTTTTGTGAATACTTTTTTGGGGACTTTTAGGATGTTATACCACCATTTTTACTCATTTTAGAACATTTTCGGAGCTTTTATTTATTGATGGTTTTTGGAAGCTTTTTTGGAGTCTTTTCGGCTCTTTTTCTGCACATTTTTTCTCCATTTTGATGATTTGTAGAAAGCTTTTAGAGCCTTTTATTTAGCTTAAAATTGTGGAAAAAAAATGTTTTTGGAATTTTTAAAAACATTTTTTCCACAATTTTGATCACTTTTAGAAAATGTTTGGATCTTTGTATTGTTGCTCTCCTGGAGGTTTTTGCATTTTTAGGAAGATTATTTTCACCACTTTAATAGTTTCGATTTTTCTTAACTTTGATGGTTTTTGGAAAATTTTTGGATGTTTTTTGAAGTCATTTTAGATTTTTTTTGTTAAATTTTCTTTCATCATTTGCGTGATTTTTGGATAATTTTTGGAGCATTTTATATCTCCATAAAAGGAGATATAAAAACAGAGCTTGAAATGAAGTTCTTTTTGGAGACTTTTATTAGTGCTTCAGAAAAGCTTTTTGGAGACTTGTTTGATTTATTTAGGAAAATTTTTTTGTGGTTTTTGGAACCTTTTACTAGAATTTTGTGAATACTTTTTTGGTGACTTTTAGGATGTAATACGAACTTTTTACCATTTTTACTCATTTTAGAACATTTTCGGAGCATTTATTTATTGATGGTTTTTGGAAGCTTTTTTGGAGTCTCTTTTGGCTCTTTTTCTGCACATTTTTTTCTCTCCATTTTGATGATTTTTGCAAAGCTTTTAGAGCTTTTTACTGGCTTAAAGTTGTGGTAAAAATGTTTTTGGAATTTTTAAAAACATTTTTTCCATTTTTTTTTATGTGGAAAAAATGTTTTTGGAATTTTTAAAAACATTTTTTCCACAATTTTAATCACTTTTAGAAAACTTTAATAGTATCGAATTTTCTTGACTTTGATGGTTTTTTGTAAAGTTTTAAGATGTTTTTTGAAGACATTTTCAATTTTTTTAGTGAAATTTTTACATCATTTTCATAATTTCTGGAAAATTTTAGTCTTTTTTGATGCTATTCCTAAGCTTTTTAAAAGTTGCTTTTTCATAATTTTTTTCTCCGTTTTGATAGTATTTAGAACCTTTTTTAGACCGTTTTATTGATGGTTTTCGAACCTTTATTTTTTTTTTTTAGATACATTTTGAAAGCTTTTACTTATCATATGAAATAACTATTTTTAATCATTTATATAGACACCATTATAACTAGTTGCCCATAAAAGAAAAATTTTCATTAAGAAATATCGCGAACTTATTAACAAAAAAATTTAAGAATAATAAATCTTCGAGGAAACTGATGCTTGAAAGTATAAATCGTGGCGTGAAGCAATACCAAACCAAATTGTAAAGGCTACATTGTATTGTATTTCCTATGCTTTCTTTGGTAATTCAATTTTGAACTCAACGCTGAAAGTTCACACTTTTATGTCTAGTAGGCTATAAATCTTTGTAACTACTTGAACTCAGTGCAACCAATATTTAAAAGTCAAAACATGCAGCTCATTCATTGACATTGCAACAAAGTCATACTATACCCGTAAATTTTGTTAATTAACAGCTATACAAAAGAAGTTTCGACCGTCGAAATTCGACGGTGCAATTGAAAATCACACCACCCTACCACAACATTTGCAGTTTGTACATTGTACCACAGATTCGCACACTCAACAAGCAAATGAAGCAAATGTTGCGCATACGCCCGGGTGTCCCAACTTTATTTGTATTCGAATTACGGTGCGCTAGCAAGATATTTAAGCTTGTTGTTGCTTGCATAAAAATCACGCTGGCTTTTTGTTAGTGTTGCGAAATAAGTTGCCGATGAGAAACTATGGATAGGAAGTTCAAAGCAAAGGTATAAGCGGTCGTTTGCGCCATACAAGCAACACAGCTTTATAGTGGCTTAATTTAATTTTTCTTACTGCGGACGAGTTAGTGGAAAGGACAAAAGGAAGCATTTATGTATGAGCAATGCTGTGGTGCTTCATTGAAATCAACGACAAATTGAATTTATTTCTTTGGCTGATTCTATTTGTAGGGTGAGTGTATACATATATGTAGCAGTTTTATTTCTTCTGGCATATTCTAGTTTTTTTTTCACATTTTCCATTTTATTTTTGTTCTTTTGCTTTACTTTCTTTTATTTTTTTATTATTTTTTATTAAATATTTTAATTTTATTTAATTAATTTTTTTTTTTTTATTAAATTTTTTATATTGTTATTTTTTTTTTTTTATTAAATTTTTTAAATTGTTTTTTTTTTTTTTTTTAATACCTTTTTCTTTCACTTTCTAACTGATTAGGGTAGAACGATGATATTTGGCACAAAGCATATTAATATCGTTGGGAGTATACTTGATAAAATTGGATAAAATCGCTTCCCAACCACGCCCACTTTCGATATCGAAAGCTTCGAAAATTACCTAAAATGATATAGTTTGTTATAATCATTCTATTATGATTTTAGATAATTTTTTTAAAGTGGGCGTGGCACCAACTAATTTTCAGGGAGGCATATTTGAAAATTTCACGGGTCATAACTTTTAAACTGATTACGGTAGAACGATGAAATTTAGCACAAAGTATACTAGTATCGTTGGAAGTATACCTAATAAAAGTGGAGAAAATCGCCCTTCTACCACGCCCACTTTCGATATCGAAAACATAATTCGGTAACGGAAATGACTAAAATGATATAGTTTGGTAGGATGATCCCCCTATTCATTCTATTGTGATTTTTTGATCAATTTTTAAAAAGCAGGCGTGGCACCGCCCACTTTTAATGGAGGCATTTTTGAAAATTCGACTGGTCGTAACTTTTAAACTAGGTATACTAGCATAATAGGGAGTATACCTGATGTAATTGGACGAAATAGCTTCCCTACCACGCCCACTTCCGAAATGGAATATTTCTAAATCATATGAAAACTACCGCTGGGTATTTAAGGTTCGTTTTACGCGAACATAGACTTCCTTACTTATTTTTTTTTTTTTTCATTTTAATGATTATCTTGATTTCATTTAATGTTTGATTTCATATAATTTTTTATTTTATTTTATTTTATTTTACTTTATTTTATTTAATTTTTTTTTATTTCATTACATTTTTTTTATTGATTTTTTTCATTGATTTTATTTTATTTTTTTTTTTTAATTTTTTTTTTTTTTTTTTGATTTTACTTTATTTTAAATTATTTTACTTTATTTATTTTATTTTACTTCATTTTATCTAATTTTTTATGTATTTCATTTTAAGGATTATTTTTATTTTATTTTATTTTGATTTTGCTTTATATTTTATTTTTATTTTTTTTGTGCATTTTAAATAGACTGCTCATAACAGCTTTAAGCATATTTTCTTTCTACATTATTAATGCAAATTTATCTCTCACTCAACCCGCGCGTGTGAGTTACGCTTATTAAGCACGAACAACAGACATCTGGCATAAGCGTACTGGTGAAACTTTTAAGTTGAAGTTTTTATCATTTTATTTTGCTTTTTTTCAAATATGACTCCTTTCGTTTTTGGTTGAAATACATTCGCAGTAATGCATTTACATTCATAATTATGCGTTTTTAAGTAACTAATTAGCATAATAAATTCATGAGTCTGACACTTTTAATAAATTTCGTTTTAGCGCTGCTGATAAGCTGTGCATGAAATCGTTTTGAAGAGCCACTTGACAGCTGGCAGTTGATTGCTGTCCATTTTCACTTCTTCATAATACATTTATGATTTTCGTGGTAGTCACTTCAAAGATTGAGGAATTTAAGTGTTTATTTGGTAAAGTAGTGATTAAAATTGTGACTGCGTTTTACATAATAAACCCATAAATATCTCGAAAGGCTCGTATTTCAACATTGAACTCCTGTTTCATATGTATATTTTATGAACTTGTTTTCACAACGTAAGTGAAAAGCAAACCAGAAGTCACCAAAATCCAGTGACAGTGACAATGCTATCTCTGATAGGGCGATCCTAAGAAATCCATACTTGACTTGAAACTTATACAACAAAAGAACAGAGTTAGATGCGTATGACTATCCACTAAGTAATCTTTAACCTACAAAGCCTTTAACGCAATACACCTAGCCACAAATACAAATCTATACTTGTGTTTTTGTAAGCACATAAATTGTGTATTGTATAGTGGCATTTGCAATCCATGGAGTTGCAAATATATGCTACAAGCACTTTAGCCGCATAAACCCACATCCTTACTTTATGCCTACAATGGTTATTAGGTTTGATATAAAAAACACCATTTTAGTTCTTATGTGAAACAAGTAGGTCACTCACTGAGAACCAAATAAAAAATATTAAAAAAATATTTTATTTTATTTTATTTTATTTTATTTTATTTTATTTTATTTTATTTTATTTTATTTTATTTTATTTTATTTTATTTTATTTTATTTTATTTTATTTTATTTTATTTTATTTTATTTTATTTTATTTTATTTTATTTTATTTTATTTTATTTTATTTTATTTTATTTTATTTTATTTTATTTTATTTTATTTTATTTTATTTTATTTTATTTTATTTTATTTTATTTTATTTTATTTTATTTTATTTTATTTTATTTTATTTTATTTTATTTTATTTTATTTTATTTTATTTTATTTTATTTTATTTTATTTTATTTTATTTTATTTTATTTTATTTTATTTTATTTTATTTTATTTTATTTTATTTTATTTTATTTTATTTTATTTTATTTTATTTTATTTTATTTTATTTTATTTTATTTTATTTTATTTTATTTTATTTTATTTTATTTTATTTTATTTTATTTTATTTTATTTTATTTTATTTTATTTTATTTTATTTTATTTTATTTTATTTCATTTTATTTTATTTTATTTTATTTTATTTTATTTTATTTTATTTTATTTTATTTTATTTTATTTTATTTTATTTTATTTTATTTTATTTTATTTTATTTTATTTTATTTTATTTTATTTTATTTTATTTTATTTTATTTTATTTTATTTTATTTTATTTTATTTTATTTTATTTTATTTTATTTTATTTTATTTTATTTTATTTTATTTTATTTTATTTTATTTTATTTTATTTTATTTTATTTTATTTTATTTTATTTTATTTTATTTTATTTTATTTTATTTTATTTTATTTTATTTTATTTTATTTTATTTTATTTTATTTTATTTTATTTTATTTTATTTTATTTTATTTTATTTTATTTTATTTTATTTTATTTTATTTTATTTTATTTTATTTTATTTTATTTTATTTTATTTTATTTTATTTTATTTTATTTTATTTTATTTTATTTTATTTTATTTTATTTTATTTTATTTTATTTTATTTTATTTTATTTTATTTTATTTTATTTTATTTTATTTTATTTTATTTTATTTTATTTTATTTTATTTTATTTTATTTTATTTTATTTTATTTTATTTTATTTTATTTTATTTTATTTTATTTTATTTTATTTTATTTTATTTTATTTTATTTTATTTTATTTTATTTTATTTTATTTTATTTTATTTTATTTTATTTTATTTTATTTTATTTTATTTTATTTTATTTTATTTTATTTTATTTTATTTTATTTTATTTTATTTTATTTTATTTTATTTTATTTTATTTTATTTTATTTTATTTTATTTTATTTTATTTTATTTTATTTTATTTTATTTTATTTTATTTTATTTTATTTTATTTTATTTTATTTTATTTTATTTTATTTTATTTTATTTTATTTTATTTTATTTTATTTTATTTTATTTTATTTTATTTTATTTTATTTTATTTTATTTTATTTTATTTTATTTTATTTTATTTTATTTTATTTTATTTTATTTTATTTTATTTTATTTTATTTTATTTTATTTTATTTTATTTTATTTTATTTTATTTTATTTTATTTTATTTTATTTTATTTTATTTTATTTTATTTTATTTTATTTTATTTTATTTTATTTTATTTTATTTTATTTTATTTTATTTTATTTTATTTTATTTTATTTTATTTTATTTTATTTTATTTTATTTTATTTTATTTTATTTTATTTTATTTTATTTTATTTTATTTTATTTTATTTTATTTTATTTTATTTTATTTTATTTTATTTTATTTTATTTTATTTTATTTTATTTTATTTTATTTTATTTTATTTTATTTTATTTTATTTTATTTTATTTTATTTTATTTTATTTTATTTTATTTTATTTTATTTTATTTTATTTTATTTTATTTTATTTTATTTTATTTTATTTTATTTTATTTTATTTTATTTTATTTTATTTTATTTTATTTTATTTTATTTTATTTTATTTTATTTTATTTTATTTTATTTTATTTTATTTTATTTTATTTTATTTTATTTTATTTTATTTTATTTTATTTTATTTTATTTTATTTTATTTTATTTTATTTTATTTTATTTTATTTTATTTTATTTTATTTTATTTTATTTTATTTTATTTTATTTTATTTTATTTTATTTTATTTTATTTTATTTTATTTTATTTTATTTTATTTTATTTTATTTTATTTTATTTTATTTTATTTTATTTTATTTTATTTTATTTTATTTTATTTTATTTTATTTTATTTTATTTTATTTTATTTTATTTTATTTTATTTTATTTTATTTTATTTTATTTTATTTTATTTTATTTTATTTTATTTTATTTTATTTTATTTTATTTTATTTTATTTTATTTTATTTTATTTTATTTTATTTTATTTTATTTTATTTTATTTTATTTTATTTTATTTTATTTTATTTTATTTTATTTTATTTTATTTTATTTTATTTTATTTTATTTTATTTTATTTTATTTTATTTTATTTTATTTTATTTTATTTTATTTTATTTTATTTTATTTTATTTTATTTTATTTTATTTTATTTTATTTTATTTTATTTTATTTTATTTTATTTTATTTTATTTTATTTTATTTTATTTTATTTTATTTTATTTTATTTTATTTTATTTTATTTTATTTTATTTTATTTTATTTTATTTTATTTTATTATATTTTATTTTATTTTATTTTATTTTAATTTATTTTTTTTTTATTTTATTTTATTTTATTTTATTTTAATTTATTTTATTTTATTTTATTTTGTTTATTTTATTTTATTTTATTTTATTTTATTTAATTTTTTTTTATTTTATTTTAATTTATTTTATTATATTTCATTTTATTTTATTTTATTTTATTTCATTTTATTTTATTTAATTTTATTTTATTTTTTTCAATTTTATTTTTTATTTTAAACTACCTTTTAAAGCTACCTTTTTTTAATATTTACAATAAATTGGATCTCTTAAAATTTGAATGTCCTTTTCTCATACAAAAACCAACTAAAACCATTGGAGGCCCATCTTTATCTATTTAAGTTTTTGTTACCCTCTGCAACTCACCCACTTCCTTAATGGTTTAATTAAAACTTAGTAAACTACAAAAATATATTTCAGTTAAGCAACAACAATGTTAATTCAAACTCCATAACAGCACTTAGCAGTTCGGCTACCTCATCTGGTACTCCTAAGATGAAAGCTAAGGAAATGGCAGCTAAATGCGCACAAACACACATGCACAGAAAAATAAATGACTACGAATGGGCTTTCGAAAAACGATACCTAAACTTTCAACTTGAAGGAGTAGGAAACGCGAGAAAACTAACAGAAAACTGCATTAATGCACTTAAGTTACAACTATGCCAACGGCCAAAATGTCTGCTCACGATAAGTCGGCGAAGTACCCAGCAAAAAGTGATGTAAGCAATAGAGAGAAATGAAGATTTCTTGTTTCAGTTCGTTATTATCGAGCCCTAGCCACCAAAAAGACGTTACCCCGCGATAATTTTAACTTTTTGATATGCATGGATCGATAGTATGAAACGCACCATTTTCGTCGATTACGTATATGTTTAGCTTTTACGGATCGAATTATTTTTATTTTCCATGATACTTAAAGAGGAAGTGTATTACAAGAGCGTGCAATTGCTGGCGTATGCCGATGATATTGATATCATTGGCCTTAACAACCGCGCCGTAAGCGCTGCCTTCTCTGGACTGGATAAAGAAGCGAAAAAAGTGGGTCTTGCGGTCAACGAGGACAATACGAAGTATTTGCTGTCATCAAAGAAAGAATCGGCGCACCTGCGCCTTGGCAGCCACGTCACTGTTGATAGTTACAAATTTGAAACTGTGAGGGACTTCGTCTATTTGGGAACCAGCATTAACACCGAAAATAATATCAGTCTAGAAATCCAACGGAGAATCACCCTTGCGAACAAGTGCTACTTTGGACTGAGTAGGCAATTGAGAAGTAAAGTCCTCTCTCGAAGAACAAAGATCACGCTCTATAAGTCTCTCATCATACCTGTCCTGATGTATGGCTCAGATTCATGGACAATGTCAAGAGAAGATGAGATGGCCCTTGGAGTATTTGAGAGAAAAGTTCTCCGGAAGATTTATGGTCCTTCCCGTGATGCCGACGGCGAGTATCGAAGGAGATTTAACGATGAGCTGTACGAGCTTTACGCAGATCTGACCATAGTCCAGCGAATTAAAGCCCAAAGGCTCCGCTGGCTGGGTCACGTCATGCGAATGGACAAAGAAGCCCCAGCCCAGAAGGTTTTCCAATCGTCACCCGAATTCGGCAGCAGAGGAAGGGGGAGGCCTCGATTGAGATGGAAACAACAGGTGGAGGATGACTTGAACTCCCTTGGGGTTTCCAATTGGCGTCAGTTATCGCTAAAAAGGAATGACTGGCGTGCTTTGATAGGCGACGGCCAAAATCGCTTAGGCGGTTAAGCGCCAATAAATGATGATGATGATGATGATACTTAAAGAGCTTCTCATTCATGGAAACTACATACGCCCGATCTGTGATTGTGCATCAGTTAATTTGCGTTTAATGCAGGCATTCACACTTGAGAGGTATGAAGTTTTAGATCATAAATGTAGTGGGACTGTAAATTAGCAGACGTTATTACTATGATGATTCCCTGCAGGGTATAACACCCGCATGTTCATGTGTGCATACATATGTATATCGACGTAAGTATACTACATTCACCACTTAAAAATAATTATAAATATAGCTCATAAACGTTTAGTGAGAAAATGTTGCAAACATTTCTATATGAAAAGGCAGCTAAACATTCGATGGTATATACGCATGTAAATAGTTACTATAATGTAGGCACACTATTTGCTTTGTGGGTTTAAATTTCATACCAAACGCTAACACAGACTCCCCTGACATGAAAAGTAAATTTAAACCAGGCCGAGACAGCTAGTAGGACAATTGTCCGAAAATCTGAGAATCAAATACACACAGCCCAGTTGAAAAAAGTTGTATCCATACACGGATCATTAATACTAGTTATATGAATGAAAAAGTATGTAAAAGGCGTTACTTTCAAGTTTAGAACATATCTGCTCACAGAAATAGTATGCGTGCTGAATGAGTGATACGGCATGCTTGGGGAATGCATTCTGTATCTGTGAAAAGTACATGGACAATAGAACACACAGCTGTTTGGAGCTCAGCCTGTCTTACCTGCAGTGCATAATGATATTTCAAAGGCTATTTTTCACGATGGTTAGATGGAACAGAACGCATAAGATATGAAATGAGTTTAATTGCCCTTTTTCGTTGGTTGAAAGTTGTGCAATCTGTCCTCATTATACTCCTGTCTGATGTGTGAATGCGAATAATATTTATGTACATACTACATATGTACATATGTATGAAAAATCCATTCTATTATTTCCATGCAGAATTAGTAATTTGTATGTATAAATCATGTGTACGTACTAGTGATGCTGTATGCGTCTAGCATTAATACACTCCATGCATACAAAAGTAGTACAAAAGAAGGCATAGAGTATGCATGCTCTCTTAGAAACAACACGTGTAAAATGGAAATGAACAAGCGTTTATTCTGGCTCCAAATCATGCCTGAAATACTGATGTTGTATGCATATATTTCCAACTGGGAGATTATTACGCTCTTTGTTTGGCATCTCGAGCAATGAAATTGTTGCTTTTGGAAGTGACGAGCAACAAAGTATGCTGTTGTCTTCGTGGTTCCTAGTGAGAGACGGAGCAAAAATAGATGATATAATTTCATTGGTGCGTAAGCTGCTCTTTCACTAATACAGCCCCTTCTTAATAAACAGATATCGTGCATCGCCGGTTTTTGTGCTATTACGGCGTTCAAACGCAAGCAACTTGTCGCTCAACTTTCCCTACTTATAGGCGAGAGAGCGACGAGAAAATGAAACGGATACCTCTGCTAGTCATCCTGTCGCCTATAAATCGGGAATTTCACGTGGCAAGTTGCTTATGTCTGAGCGCCGTACATGGGAATTCATAAACGTATGAGATTTTCAAGCTATATTTTGGCATATAGATACACAGAGCCAACACTGCCTAATAAAATAGAACAAAAGTCATATGATATCTCTATAGATTTTCTTCAAGAAGAAGTTCTTTTTATTTTTGAAGAGAAAATCTTATTAATCTTTACAAAGGAAATCTTGCAAAAAACGTTCCTAACAAGAAGATTCGACTTATTAATGTTTTCAAAGGGAAAACATATTTCCGCGTAATTGTATGTGTTAATAAGACGATCTTAGGGTTCCTAACAAGAAGATATGACTTATTAACAGATTTCCGCATAATTGTATGTGTTAATAAGACGATCTTAGGGTTCCTAACAAGAAGATTTGACTTATTAATGTTTTCAAAGGGAAAACATATTTCCGCATAATTTTATGTGTTAATAAGACGATCTTAGGGTTCCTAACAAGAAGATTTGACTTATTAACAGATTTCCGCATAATTGTATGTGTTAATAAGATTTGACTTATTAATGTTTTCAAAGGGAAATCTTGCAGAAAACGAACTGATTTCTTAGGGTTCCTAACAAGAAGATTCGACTTATTAATGTTTTCAAAATGAAATCACATATTATTGAGAAGAAAATAAAAATTATATTTCTGAGTTCTTATATTGTCTTCGAGAACTTCAGATTATCAGTTACGATTCAGTTTTAGATTTCTCTTGTATTGCCTTTACCTTCTTATGTTGCCTTTTCATATTTCCTTCAAGCCATCTCACCGCACTCTTCCTTACATTGCCTTCCACACTTGCCATATTGCCTCCACCGCGAATCGAACTAACCACATATTGAATGCTGAACACAGGTGCTTACCATCGAGCCATCGGGTATTTCTGCTTCTCAGCGTATAATTGTTCTACATGATGTCTGCTGATGATGATGCAAGATTTCCCTTTGAAAATATTAATAAGCCAAATCTTCTTGTTAGGAACCCTAAGATCGTCTTATTAACACATACAATTATGCGGAAATATGTTTTCCCTTTGAAAACATTAATAAGTCAAATCTTCTTGTTAGGAACCCTAAGATCGTCTTATTAACACATAAAATTATGCGGAAATATATTTTCCCTTTGAAAACATTAATAAGTCAAATCTTCTTGTTAGGAACCCTAAGATCGTCTTATTAACACATAAAATTATGCGGAAATATGTTTTCCCTTTGAAAACATTAATAAGTCAAATCTTCTTGTTAGGAACCCTAAGATCGTCTTATTAACACATACAATTATGCGGAAATCTGTTAATAAGTCATATCTTCTTGTTAGGAACCCTAAGATCATCTTATTAAAATAAGAAGTTTTTCTCTTTCAGCTTTTTTTCAATATTTTGACAGAAATTTCGAGAAGATTTTCTTATTAATAACACATATAAAAAGAAATCGCAAAGAAAAAAGAAGAAATTGCACTTGATAATATCAATAAGAATTTCCTCATTAAACCAAATAGATTTGCGTATGGTTTTTTTTTCGTTTCCGCCGTCTTGACTACCCCTGAGCCTGAAAACCGTTCATAAAGACAATCTTATTAATTTTATTAGGCATTTTTGGCTCTGTGTAGTTAGTAGGCTAAAACTTTCTTATTGGGTGTTGCCACTTCGAGCCACATACCTCTCTTTCTTAAATATTAAGCAAGATATGCCAATGATACCTATGAAATGTAGTTTCGCCCGGATTCCTAGGAAGACATTTTCAGGCACTGTTGCCACATAGGGTTGCCACCTAGCCCCATTTTATTTATTCCTTCTATATCAACCAATATCTCGGGTACGGGTGAAGCACTTTGGATCAAATTTTTCATACAGAGAGCATGCTACATTCTAAGAGTGTCTACTTGGGCGTTGCCACTTCGGACATTTTACAGGGCTGCCACTTATCTCATTTTTTTCTAATATATAGCAAGATATGCCAATATGGGTATCAAATTATTGTTGTTTTCGCCCGTATACTGACGAATATATTTTTAGACAGGGCTGCCACCTAAAACCATTTTATTTATTCCTTCGTATACATGTCTATTGAGCAATATCTCGGAAGCCTTGGGCCAGTTTTGCAGGTTGCCACCTATCTAAATTATTTTTAAATAATGAAGGCTCTGTTCTTATTATTTGGATATTTCTGATTTTTCGTTATAATAATTCTTAAGGTAAGAAGTTAACTTGTACAATGCTATACGCGTGTTTTTTACTAAAAGTCGCCTTAAATTCCTTATGCTAACTACCGTAATAAAAACCTACAATTTATGCATTCCATAATCATTCATCAGTCAAAAGTAAATACAAATGCCCAAACAACAAATAAAAAATTCTGCATACTTTCAGGCGTTTTTGTCGGTAATTTACAACTGCCCATCAACACGCTGCTGATTATGCAAACATTTTTGTGGTTTCTTTTTACAATATTTTTCAAACATAAACTCCTCTATTTTCAAAGCTCGCAAGAATTGCAACAAAAAAAAAAATTATAAAAACTGGGATTTATAGAATTTAACAGTGTGGCTTGCTGTTGACCATATTTTTCCTTTTTTTTTTCAAGTTTTTTTTTTCCAAATGTTTAATAATTTTTCTTTTCACTCTTTGTGTCTATTTCACAGCATCATAACTCAACACTCGAATTGCTGTTCAGTTTACAGCCTCTGGGCAATATTGCAGCAAACACAGACAGAAACTCACACAAAAGCACTAACAAGCACACACCGAGTTTTCGAGCAGTGCTGTGCTCTGTAAGTCACTGTGGCATTCA
>CAXKVI010000005.1:92962402-93002402 GCA_964058755.1 Campiglossa producta | reverse complement strand
CTTTGTTAAGCTTGTTGGTATATTAAGATCAAAAGCATAATCTAGAGACGAGGCTATAGCTGAAGTTATTTTACGGCCCCGTTTCCACGACTGTATACGTTTTACATCATCGTCAATTATTGAGTTATTAGGAAAAAGGATTTTCGGCAAAATCCTTCCAACCATTTCTGTTACCCTGTTTTCAATTGAAGGAAGTCCAGCTTCCGTGAGTACATTTTTAGTTGTAGTTGTGCGGAAAGCATATACACTGGATCTGACTGCTTTATGATAAAGCGGTTTGATAAGATTAAGAGTAGATGGTGTTGTCCTCCCATAAAGGTAAAGCGCGTAGTCGATTTTGCTTAAAACTAGGGTGTTTACTAAATACGTTAAAATGTTAACATGGATAAAAGTTTTTTTGGATAAATAACTTATTAAGTTAACTCTGGTAGCTAGTGTTTTTTTCAGCTCCAGGCATTGTTCTTTCCAATCGTATCTATGTGAGAATGTGACACCCAGAATTTTTAGATTTTTTACATTTTCGATAACAGAGTTGTTGATAGTAATGTTTTTACTAAAAGAGTCGCAGTGAATTTTTCTACAAATGTGAAACTTTTTCGATTTTTCCAAAGATATCTTTGCACCAGACGTATCACACCATACAGCTATATCGTTCATAACGGCCGTAAGAATATTACATGCCTCTGAATTATCATTTCGCTTACACAATATGTAAAGGTCATCTGCGTATAGAAAGTGATCAACATGTGGTGTTTTAAGTATAATGCTGCTTATTTTATTAAAAGCAAGTTGAAAAAGGACTACCGACAGAGGTGAACCCTGCGGTATACCATTATTTAATGGATATATATTCGAGTACGTGTTATTAATTCTTATTTGAAAACGTCTATTTGAAAGAAATGACTTTATTATATAAAATATATTTGGACCAAGCTTTAAAGAATGAAGGACATCAAGAATTACGTGAGAACCGATTCTGTCGAACGCTTTCTCAAAGTCTAATGATAATAGAGTGACATGATTTTTAGCTGACAATGCATTTGATACATAAAAATCGAAATGTAATAAGGCGTCATCACATCCTTTTCCAGGTTTGAAAGCCACTTGATTAGGAGCTATAAGTTTCTGATCTTCCATAAGCCATGTCAGCCTGTTTGCTATTATTCTTTCGAAAACTTTTGAAACACACGAAAGTAAGGAAATGGGTCTAAGCCCACTTATGGTGGAAGCATCTTTCTGGGGTTTGGGAATAGGGACTATCGTTGCAAGTTTCCAAGCATGTGGAATTACCCGGGATTTAAAAATAGTGTTATACAAGTCTACTAAGCGTGATTTTGCGAAGATTGATAAGTTTTTTAACATAGGATAGGAAATGCGATCCATTCCCGGTGTTTTCCCTTTAACTTTTCGAAGGCAGCTATCTAACTCAATGAGGGAAATCGGTTCTTCAATAAGTTTTGCATGCTTGTTTTGGGTATCAGTTACAACTAAATCATTTTGGATATTTTTTAACCTGTTATATTCAGAAGAAAAATTGTTATCTGATGCGTAATGTGACCATTCTGTACCGATATAATTTGCAATCTCTTCAGCTTCAATAAAGGTACGACTTGGTGTTTTCATTGCAGTGATTGTACTGCTAGTCGATTTACCTGACAATCTATTTATTTTATTCCATATGTCTGCAATAGGATAGTCTTTGTTAATAGATTTAGTAAAATCTTCAAAGCACTGTCTTTTTGATTTTTTTGCTTCAAATCTAAATTTAGCATTAAGCTGTTTAAATTTCATTAAGTTGCCCGGCAAAGGGTTAGCTTTAAAAAGGTGCCAAGCGTTCATTTTTTCTTTTCTTAATTTGGCTAAATCTTCATTCCACCAGGGTACGCTAAATATCTTTTTGTTTTTCGATTGAGGTATGTGTAAATTTGCAGCAGTTCTAATAGCTTTAGTAACTAGGGCGGTATCCTTATTGCTAAGATTACTTAGAGGTTTATTTGAAAGCTCGGTATCAACTTGTGCTGAAAAGTTGTCCCAATTGGCATGGTTAAGCAGAAACTTAGTTGGAGTTGAACTAGTCTTTACTTGGCGCTGTTGTAGTGTTAAAGTTATCTTTATAGGGAAGTGATCACTGTGATGTAAATCTTCCAGTACCATCCATGAAGAAATAGGTAGAAGTGATAGCGAACAACAGGAAATATCGATATGTGTAAAAGTACCATGAGTGGAAAAATGTGTTGGTCTGCCATCATTCAACACGCATAAATTTGAGTACAATATCGCGTTTTCAACAATATTACCACGACTGTTGTTTTTAGCTGAACCCCATATGGTGTTCCAGCTATTCAAGTCTCCTAACACAATTAAAGGTGTGTTGAAAGTGGAGAATATGTCCGTTAGTTCTCGTTCAGAAAAACTTTGTGATGGAGGGATATATATTGAGATTATAGTAAATGAGATGTTTAAATTTACTTCAATTGCAATCACCTGTAAAGATGTATTTATTTGGCAGAGTTTGTGTGGTAGGTTTTTTTTTATAAGTACTCCAACTCCTTGCTTTGAGTAGTCGTTGGAGGGGCAGTTTTTGAAATAACCTACGTAGTTATGAGGCGGTATGGGTGTAAATGTCGACCGACAATGAGTCTCTTGAAGAGAAACAAAATTGGGGTTATGCTCATTTAAAATGAGTTGAAGATCAGGGATATTATTAATATACCCTTTTATGTTCCATTGGAGAATTTCAAAGTTCATATTGATATATATATAAGCTCAATTTTCATACGCACACTCGTATGAAAAAGAGAAATATTGTGAATGAAGATAAGGGAGATAGTTATAGAATGGACAAAGAAGAAAAAAAAATAGAAAAATAGTTTTCGAGAGATTTTAACAAAGGCGTGATTATTTAAAAGTTGTAAGCTGCTGGATTGTTGTAGTTGTTAGTACATAATTACTAACAAGACAAACCGGTAAGAGAAAAAATAAATAAATTTTAAAAGAGAGTTTTTAATGAAAAGCTGTGTATTAGTAAGTCAAATGCAAGCCGAAGGTTTGCTGAGTGTGATTCGTCCGTGCGAGCTTAATAAACATACCTACGTTGTTAGTGTATGAGCACATTACTTGTAAATATTAGTTGTTTTTGGATCAAAATTTGCTTGAGCCTGTGCACTCTCTTATACTTTTATGCATACGCTATACAATAAAAATAAATACTTAGTATTTTATTATTTGTTTTGATAAGGAAAGGTATTATAACAAGACACATCCACATACACACATCTATGCATATCACTACGCATACAACTGTGCATGTGCATGTGTAAATGTATATATTTTTAATATTTTATTTTTTATTTTGATGGGATGTGATAATTTATGATCATAGAATTTCTTCTACCATCATATCATCAGCAGAGCCCGATGAATCGCTTACAATGCAGCTTTTAGCCTTTGCTGCCTTGGCTTTTGTTGTTATTGTCTTTTTAGCTGCGATTGATTTCTTTAGTTGTTGTTTTAATCGGTTTGACGCGTTCTTTGGTAAAACCGTGACACTCTTCTTTTTTGTTAATGAGAGTGAAGTAGCAGGTTTGGTTTTATTTTTTATCTCTACTTGAGTGACTTCGTTCAATTTCGCGGCTTCATTGGAGCTGGAAGTTGGGACGCTGTCTGTAGGTAGGTCGGAGTAATTGACAATTTGTCTTTGCTGGGAAGTATTTGTTGTATTGCAGTTTGCGCCTGAAGCTCTATTTGCTTTTGTTATTGTTGCGTACGAGATGCCGTTGTTTGCATTTCTTTGTTTATAAATGGTTTTAGCTCTCTTTCGGTCGGTTTTTTCTAAAGTGATAATTGCTTGGATTTCTTTCTCTTTCAAAAAGACTGGGCAAGTTTTTTCGAGTGAGCTGTGGGTTTTGTTAGAGGCGTTTATCTTTGTACAATTTGTGCAAGCCTTTGGAAGCGTGCACGGTTGGTCTGGATCCGTGGTCAGGTGTGAGCTCGTAGAGCAATGTGGACAAATTTGTTGATTTTCACAGTTTTTTGTTACGTGGCCATATTGGAAACATTGGAAGCATCGCAATGGTGCTGGAATGTATGTTCGCACTTGGACTTTTTCGTAACCTATGGAAAGTTCTCCTGGAAGGTATGGTGTTGCGAAAGTGACAATAATAAGTCCAGTTTCAACTAGAGAGCTTTTCTCTTTTTTTAAAATTTTTTTCACTGCAATTACATTTTGTGGTTTAAGTTCTTCAAGTATTAAGTCTTCTTCTATGCCTCTCAGGTCGTTTGAATATATTACACCTTTTGAAAAATTAAGAGTTTTGTGCTCTGTTACTTCTATTTTTATAGACGGTGTAAGAGAAATAAGTGTAACTAGCTTATTAGCTTGATTAACGTTTTTGGTTTTAATTAATATTGTTCCGTTACGCAATTTTTTGCACACATCTATTTCACCAGAACATGTGGCATCGATCACTTTTTTTAATAAAAATGGTGATACATTTTTTAATGAGTCTTTACATTCAATTCTTGACATAATCAAATATTTTGGGCCCTCAGTATTAAAATTTAGTTTTTTATTATTATCACATTCAAAATTCGGACACGAATTGTGCCCTATTTTGTCGGGCGGCTTCGCCATGATGCGAATTGTTAATTAAATTAACATAAAGTTCTTCGTGTTTGAAACTTTTTTTTTTTTTGTTGGTTAGTATTCACAAGAGAAAAACGATTTAAGATGCACACAATGACACATTCACTAAACTGGCTTGTTCTAAGCAAAGACGTCCGCTTCGATCAAAGGCTCGTTTGAAACTGATAGACATTAAGTAAATTGAGATCCAATCAGTAGAAACGATAATACAAATTTTTGACTGCTGGCTCGTTTAAAACCAACAAAAAAGCAATGAAAAGAAAAACGAGACACTCAACACTACTCATTAAGCCGCAACCATTGCAGGTCAAACAAATGTTACATTGGCTTTCATGACCCCAACAGCAGCCTTAAGTGTTTTAGTTAATTTCGCTCTGAACAACTTCCAAAATTATTTTTATATTTTCTGTTTTTCTTTTCCCCAATTGCTCCATTTAATTCTCAAGTGGCGTAACTCCGCTCGTGCTACAACAAAACCCACAACAAAAAAAAAATAAGAAAAAAATACCTTAGTACAAAAACCAACAAAGGAAATGGAAAAGTAATCCCACAAGAACAGTCGGCAGGAGTTCACTGACTCATCACAATTTAGAAAACCATTCATTTCGTGGCATAAAATGTGACAAAATAAGCTCACGACACCGCCGAACAACGTGACAATGGAAAAAGCCAAATGTACGCTGGAGGACTAAGTAAATGAATGAGCGAACGTAACGACTGGTCGCTTTGCTGGTCAGCTCGTCGGCTACTGCGCTTGTTTGCTCAATGCGTTGTTGCTCTGCTAAAGCGCTATAACCACAACGATTCTAGTGCCCCGACTGCTGTTAGTAGTGGCTGCTGCAAAATTAGAGAAAAAAGTGCGACAATGGCAGAAATGTGCACAGCAAATGTACGTGGATAGCACAAGAAAATTAAGTGCGAAACATAAGTGCGAAGCGATGTTCGAGCTGCTGATGGCGAGAGCATTTGTTTTGTTTTATAAATTACTTTTATTCCTGTTTAAAATTCTACTTTTTTTTTTGTGCCACAATTTAAATTTATTTTTTACTGCTACGTGATAAAGTCTACTTTTAGGCACCACAAAATTATTTTGAATTAACTTTTGTGGTTTTTGGTTAGCCCAACTGTGTAATTACTATAAATATGTATTAGTACGAACTGTTTAGAAATTGAAGGAAAGGTTAAATACTTTAGGTTGTTTTTGAAATAATTTACATGACTATATTACAGCTAATAGAAATTGAAACTATTTTGCGCCTAGAAATATATGTGCTTAAAGATTCAGATCTACTATCTGCTAGGGAGGTAGCCAAATAAGATAAAATGAGATGGCTGCAGGCATACTAGGCAGATTTTACTGTAATGGTCACGCATTCTGGTTTAGACACTCCTAATCTCCTCGGTTCGCTGGCCAGTAAAGGTGATGAAAAATGTCTCAATAAAACGACACAAAGCGGTTTGACAAGATCCTTCAACAAGATCGAAATTGCATTTTGTAGCATTTGGAAACTTTTTTCCCCAAAAAAAACTCAAAAAGAATAATTTGATAAAAATTATTCGACTGGGTCAAAAGTCCACAAAAATTAAAACAAAAATACAATAAAAGAAAAATAAAATGGAATAAATAAATCTTTATAATGGTGAAAAAAACCAAAGTAAAATTATTAAATTAAATAAAACAAAAATAATATAAAATTATATTAACAAAAAATAGAACAAAAAAAATGTATAAAAAATAATTTAAAAAAAATTAAATAAATCTAAAAAAAAATTAAATAAAACAAAAAAGTAATAAAAAATTAATAAAAAAATTTAATTAAAAAAATGAAATAAAATAAAAAATTAAATTAAAATAAAAAAAATTATAATTTAATAAAATTATATGAAATAAAATTTAACTAAATTGAATTGATTAAAATAAAAAAAGTAAAACAAAATAAAATATAATAAAATAAAAAAATAAGATAAAAAATTGAAAATTAAATTAAAATAAATTAAATAATAAAATAAAATAAACAAAATTAATTTAATAAAATAATATAACAAAAATAGACCAAAACTTAATAAAATAAGAAAATAATATAAAATATATTAAATAAATAATATAAGGCAATGAATTTAGGACTCTTGAGTGGACACGCAGAAGACTGCACTAAAATTTGAAGCATATTTCTATTTCAACGCCCAATCCGTACCCGAAAGCAATTGTGCTTATCCTATTCTGCCCGATTTTAAGCCAGTTCACGAAAAAGTATGTCAACCGAATTTCGTTTACAAGCTCAATTTTCATTCACAATAACAACTGAATACTGTTATTGCTGCTGATAGCGCTTCTGGCTAAAAGTCTTTGTGCAAATCTGATTACGTATAAATAATCGCATAGGACAACATACAAACCTACATATTCACGTTGGATTAAATCGAGCTACTGTCACAATAGATTCTTATTGAATTTGGGATCAAATATATATACACAAACATTTATGCTTTCACTTCCGCACATACATATATAGAAGCAAAGGACCTCCGCTTCCACAGCAAACCCAAGCTCCCATTCGTGGCGTACAACTTTATTATTGACATGACCCAGTTTCTCTGCCATAATCATAACTTTTACACATTACTCGCAGGCACCACTAAATGCTGGTGCTACCGTCATATGCACATCCCCTCACGGTGCTGTACACAATGCCTAAAAGCACATATTGCACTTTCACCGTAACTGACTGGTTGCAATTTGCGTGCTAAAGAAGAGAAAAAAATTTGTATTCATTCGCCTGAGCTCGTTGAGCTCAGTGAAACTGCAACAAAGCCTACAACGGTCGCAAGCAACGATTACAACAACAGCAAAAATTTTCCACTTTCTCAACAAAGCTCTATTCCAAACCAAAGTCATAAGTAAATATTACAAAAATCGGTAGAGCAAAAAAAAAACTAAAAGAAATCTCAGAAAATCAGGGTAAAATGCAATTTCTACGCCAGTCAACCATCATTAATGGTGGGTGCCATTGTTGGTGTTGTTGTTGTATGCATGAAAGATTGTTTAACAGTGATTGTTGTTACCCACATATGAACAAATTTACTATGCATTGAATTGCATTTAAATATTGAAGCCTTTGCTAGCTGTGTTGGAATGGTAAGCATAAGGATTGGGTGCGAAGGAACTGCAGCAACAACTCGCAAGTCAGTCACACGTTTACAGCTGTTGCAGGCATTGCCTTTAAATGTTCCACATTTTCTTTTAAATACATCCAATCAGTTAAGCTCTAGCCCTCCGTATGAAGCAGTTTACCTTTAAGCCCCTGCAGCTCGCAGTAGTTTCTGTTATGGGTGGGCTGTGCGTATACGTAACATTTCTTCAGAGTGTACGACAACTAAAAGCATTTATTAGTGATGTTACGGATGTTAATATGATGAAATCGAGTTTTTGAAATTTTCGGTGTCGTAATTTTAGTCGGAACAAAAGTCGGAAGAGGCAGCAGAAGACTAAAATAGCACGAAATAAAATAAAATTAAACAAAATAAAATAAAATAAAATGAAATAAAACAAAATAAATTAAAATAAAATGAAATAAAATAAAATAAAATAAAATAAAATAAAGTAAAATAAAATAAAATAAAATAAAATAAAATAAAATAAAATAAAATAAAATAAAATAAAATAAAATAAAATAAAATAAAATAAAATAAAATAAAATAAAATAAAATAAAATAAAATAAAATAAAATAAAATAAAATAAAATAAAATAAAATAAAATAAAATAAAATAAAATAAAATAAAATAAAATAAAATAAAATAAAATAAAATAAAATAAAATAAAATAAAATAAAATAAAATAAAATATAATTAAGAAAAAATGAAATAAAATAAAATAAAATAAAATAAAATAAAATAAAATAAAATAAAATAAAATAAAATAAAATAAAAGAAAATAAAATAAAATAAAAGAAAATAAAATAAAATATAAAAAAATAAAGTAAACTAAAATAAAATAAAATTAAGAAAAAATAAAATAAATAAAATAAAATAAAATAATATAAAATAAAATAATATAAAATAAAATAAAATAAAATAAAATAAAATAAAATAAAATAAAATAAAATAAAATAAAATAAAATAAAATAAAATAAAATAAAATAAAATAAAATAAAATAAAATAAAATAAAATAAAATAAAATAAAATATAATTAAGAAAAAATGAAATAAAATAAAATAAAATAAAATAAAATAAAATAAAATAAAAAAAATAAAATAAAATAAAAGAAAATAAAATAAAATAAAATAAAATAAAAGAAAATAAAATAAAATAAAATATAAAAAAAATAAAGTAAAATAAAATAAAATAAAATTAAGAAAAAATAAAATAAAATAAAATAAAATAAAATAAAATAAAATAAAATAAAATAAAATAAAAAATAAATAAAATAAAATAAAATAAAATATAATAAAGTAAAACAAAACAAAATAAAATAAAATAAAATTAAAATAAAATAAAATAAAATGAAATAAAATAGAATAAAATAAAATAAAATAAAATAAAATAAAATAAAATAAAATAAAATAAAATAAAATAAAATAAAATAAAATAAAATAAAATAAAATAAAATAAAATAAAATAAAGTAAAATAAAATAAAGTAAAATAAAATAAAATAAAATAAAATAAAATAAAATAAAATAAAATAAAATAAAATAAAATAAAATAAAATAAAATAAAATAAAATAAAATAAAATAAAATAAAATAAAATAAAATTAAATAAAATAAAACAAAATAAATTAAAATAAAACGAAATAAAACAAAATAAAATGAAATAAAATTATAAAAAAAAAAATAAAATAAAACAAAATATAAAAAAATAAAATAAAATAAAATAAAATAAAATTAAGAAAAAATAAAACAAAATAAAATAAAATAAAATAAGATAAAATAAAATAAAATAAAATAAAATAAAATAAAATAAAATAAAATAAAATAAAATAAAATAAAATAAAATAAAATAAAATAAAATAAAATAAAATAAAATAAAATAAAATAAAATAAAATAAAATAAAATAAAATAAAATAAAATAAAATAAAATAAAATAAAATAAAATAAAATAAAATAAAATAAAATAAAATAAAATAAAATAAAATAAAATAAAATAAAATAAAATAAAATAAAATAAAATAAAATAAAATAAAATAAAATAAAATTAAGAAAAAATGAAATAAAATAAAACAAAATAAAATGTAATAAAACAGAATAAATTAAAATAAAACGAAATAAAACAAAATAAAATGAAATAAAATTATAAAAAAATAAAATAAAATAAAACAAAATATAATAAAATAAAATAAAATAAAATAAAATAAAATAAAATAAAATAAAATAAAATAAAATAAAATAAAATTAAATTAAATTAAATTAAATTAAAAAATAAAGTTAAAAAATAATAAACAAAAAATAAAACAAAACAAAATAAAATAAAATAAAATAAAAAAATAAAATTAAAAAAAAGTAAAATAAAAAAAGTAAAATAAAATAAAATAAAATAACAGCTTTTTCAAGTTGTGAAGCAAAGTAGGGGCATTATTCTAATAGAACATCTATTGCCGCTCTATAGGGCGCCCATGGGTTATAGATGTCATGAGGTATGTATATCGAATGCTGCACTAAATCGTTATACAGTCGCTCTTCGTGCCCTTAAATACTACGCACACCCTGTATAGATGCTAGTAGACATGCACGATTACATTGCTTCAGTTGTTTGTATATTCTCTTCCGGTTGTGTGAGTGCATATTTTATAAATTACCACAATAGGCATAAAGAAAAGTTTTGTAATTGGATTGTTTTTAGTTAATGGGTCAGGTATTGCAACATCGTTAAAGCTCAAACAACAAAAACAAAAAAGTAACAGTTGTTACAAAGTAACATTTTCTCATATTTTACAATCTGTTTCCACTTGTATGCCGCCTTCACTCGTACGTACCTACATACATACATATCTGTGTAATCATACCTGAATGTGCTTTCATTTCATACATCGCACGGGCGCATGTCCTTTTCTACTATCAATTCGTGTTCGAGCCGTTTGTTGTTTGTTGTTTTTTCTTTTTGCTTTTACCGTAAAAGTGGGTGAAATCGCGTACAATCACATTTGTGTCGTTGCAATTTATAAATGTTAAATGTATTTAATGGAGCACAAATGAGTGCACACCACACACAGCCATACATACATACATATATGGCTAACACAAACAATTCAACGAATGCTATTTGTCTTTGCCTGCTATTGTGGTGTGAAGGCTATTTGTGTGCACAAGTAGCTTTTTAAGTAGTTGTGACGAGACTTTCTACAAGATTGCAAGAGTGAAGATTGCGTAGAAGAAGTGGGTAGAAGTTGTAGACCTAAATTCAATATGCATTAAAAAGTTAATGCAATCTTTGTGTGTCACTTCGAAACAACAAAATAGAGTAAGAAAATAATAAAATTAGATAGCTTTAATGAGAACAAGTTAAAGGATCTTGTTGTTGTAGCAGTACTGCGCCCTGCTTAAACAGCACGTTCAGTTTGTAATTTGTCATCAATTATTTCTAAGGTCAGTTGTAGGAAACTGGTAGGTTCAATAGAGTTGCGCCATAGTGAAACTATTTTTGTTAAGCTGATGGCAGGGGCGGATCCACGGGGGTGGTTCTAAGGTTCAAACCCTCCCACCCCCCTCATTCCGGATTCAAAAGTTCATATATTTTACAGTAATTCACAGCAAAAAATGTAGCAAAATTACACCAAAAAATAGTAGAAATTAAGCAAAAAATACAATGAACAAGTAAGGAAGTCAAAGTTCAGGTGACCCGAACATTCAATAGCCAGCGGTAATTTTTAGAACGGGATAACAATCATTAGGCCCTAGGAGGATTTACCTAATTTCCGTTACCGAATTATTTCAATTTATGTGATTTTCGATATCGAAAGTGGGCATGGTTGGAGGGCGATTTTATCCAGTTTCATCAGATATACTCCCAACGATACTAGTATGCATTGTGTCAAATTTCATCGTTCTATCTTAATCAGTTTAAAAGTTACGACCAGTCAAACTTTCAAAAAATCCACCCTTAAAAGTAGGCGGTGCCACGCCCACTATAAAAAATTTATCGAGAAATCATAAGAGGATGACCAGGGTGATTCACCTATGAAATTACATCATTTTAGCCATTTCAGTTACCGAGATATGTCAATTTGTGTGATTTTCGAAATTTTCGATATCGAAAAAGGGGGCGTGGTTATCATCCGATTTCGCCCATTTTCAATAGCAACCTACGTTGGTCAAAGAGTAACCTGTATTTTTACTCAAGTTATCGTGTACACAGACGGACGGACGGACAGACGGGCGGACATGCCTGAATGAAATCCTCTTTTCAATCTAAGAACTTTCATATATGGAACTCTATATCTATCTCGATTACTTTGTGCCGTTACAAACTACCGTTATGTGAACAAAATTAATATACCCTTGTACTAGTACTAGTACGCTGGGTATAAAAATTGGAACTCCCTCTCTATGTCTACATATTCATTAGCTAAAAAATGTTAAGTATACGTCATGTCACTTTTATGAAAATTTGAAGTGACTTTTCGTCACTAAATCTAAAGGGGCAAATATGGGCAAACATTTTGTTTATTAATCGGTAGAAAATATTCAAAACTTTCATTTTATTATAGTTAAAAGCTATAGCACGCTGTAGCACACACACTTTTTGCCTATTCAAAGTAGCTAAGGTAGCATTTATGAAGTATATTTTTTGGTGGCTCTTATTTGCTTTAATATTTGGTCAATTCCATTGTTTGTTTCGTTATTTAGCCAAGGAAGTGCTATATATTCGTACAACTTTATAACTAAGATCACTCAATTAAACTCAATTTTTAAACATTTTCGTTGTGCTACAACAAATTTACTTTAGAAATTTTAAAATAGAAGATGAAGGAATATCAACCTAAAACCTATATCACTGGAAGAGTATAATAAGAATATAACTTGCAAAAATATATTTATGTCAAAAACTAAAATTTCAAATTTTGCGAAAACAATAAAGTTTCAAATACGATTTCCAAAAATTTTAATTTTCGCACATTCATGCTTCTGTCAAGCGAGCGACGATATGTCACAATTTGATCAAGGTCAAAATTCATTCTAACTAAACATCAACGAACTGTGATAATAGGTGTCATAATGAAAACAAACAGTTTGTACAACAGCTGATTATGACATTCATCAGTCGAATGTGGCGTGAGCGATTATGTGGGGGATTTCGTTACTAACGAGCTCCTCGTACGCTGACTTTCACATAAGTGCATAACTAAGTACCACATGCTAGTGCCAGCGCAAGGCAATCCCATCAGTGATTGTTTTAAATTATGAATGATTTGCATATTTTTTATTCAGTCTAAGTTTAAGTGCTGATTTGTGGCACAGTGTCTGGTACCGGTAGCATGCAAACCTTAAGAGTAATGCACATGGAGCGTAGATATTCTTTGTTATGATTGCTTGAAAATTGATATTTTTCACAGAGTGTTTTAAAAATATGTATAAAATGTTTTGTTGTATTTTTAATAAATAGATCATAGATTTTTTCCTCTCTTACAAATCAACCCATTAAATTCTACTTCAGATTTTTTTTCAGCAACGCTCTATCTGAGAATTTGATTCAAAAACCACCTAACTATCTCAGCTAAAAATGTATTGAATTTTCGTTCAGATCGGCCGCTCGTGTTTCTTTGAACCTAGCCCGAACCGGCACGAGCACGGCACCAAATCACATTTTCGACCACGAGCACAAGGGCATACGCGTGTCCAGGCAGGGCGCTCATCTCTACTCTATACATATATAAATAGGTAGCATCGTATCTATGACTATACGCTCTGTGTGCAGAGTGCCTTACTAGACAATTTGTATGCACATAAAAATGCGAACTATGCCATTACGTTACGATAAGTGATTACAGTTTAGTTTTTCTTTTTCTTTTTTTTTAGCATATTCACTTTATTAAGAGCAATTTAAATTCACACAATCCACTTAAGCTTCGTTAGCAACAATATTTTCGCGAATTGTGATTTCTGAAAGCTTAAAGGGGAAAACAGCTGTTCCATTTCAACGCAGATATGTTAAACTGATTGGTTTCGGTGCATATGTATTTACAAGTATTAACAATCTAAGAATAGTATATTCTCTTAAATGTATACATTAGGGTGTTCCTTATAATCAAATGTAGTATTTATTCCAGTCTCACCCCTTAGATTGGTTGCACCACGGTCAAATATATCGCACAAAAATGTGTATCCCGATTGGAGATGGTTTAGGCGAGTCGCAGGGGGGTTGAAGTTCAGACTATCCCATGGAGACTCAAAATATTAAAATTATTTTTGTTATCTAATACTCAAAATTGATAGCTTTCTGGTTGCAGATATCACATTCAAAATTTAGTTCCGAATTGAAAAGCCTAAAGCTGATGGTCCAATGCCCGCTTGCTTTGCTGGCTTTGCCTCGAGAAATGTCAAAATTCGTTTGAACTCTAATGAAATATATGAAAGCTGGTCCAGTCGCAGCTTTACTTTGCTTGCATGAAGCGCTTCAAAGCGTCGAATAGCCCAAATCTCTACTTGACAGCGCTTTACACGCGTCACTATTTGTCTTGTTGTTGTCTTGTTTGTCTCATCCTGTATTTCTGACAGCTTTTGAAGCTTTTATTTGGCCATAGAAGCTTTCAAAGGAAAGCGAGGTAAGCCTAGGTAAGCAAGGCAAACAAAGCCAGCGTACATTGGGTCTTCACCTTAAAGTTAAAGTTCAGACTATACCATGTAGACTCAAAAAATTTACATAAACCATATTCAATTGGAATAAAAATTTTTGTGTGATATCTTCGGATATTTTACTATCGATTTAGGTGTTGAGCCTTTATAAAATCTGATGATAAAATTGTCTCCCTAGAAATAAGGACCACCCTAGTATAGATATTGCTCAATCCATGTATTTAAATTTGATAACAAATTTCCAGAGAGAGATAATTATACCTACTATCCCAATTATAAATAAAAAAATTTGCAAGGACTTTGTTCACTCTGCCATTTCTCATTTTATGAATTGAAAAATATTTGTTAAATATCTTAACCCTCCGTTGTGTGAAGTGGTCACATATGCCACTTTGATATTTAAAGGCGTTTATTTCTTTTTTTCAGTTATGTTACCAAAAAAACGGCGACAATATACCTTACAGGTCTGTTAGCTAAAACTTCTGTGAATTGTATAGCAATTAGTTACCACCGGACTGATTTTGAAAAAAAATAAATTTTTCAAAAAAAAACTTCACAAGTGGGGAGTAACCACTCCAATTTTGTTACTGTTATGCACCGCACTCGGTTATCTGACTAATGAGAGTACATAAACTAGTAACTATCTCTCACAGTCAGAATTTGAATTTTTAGCTTATTTTCGACAGTTTTGCTAGTTTTATACTTTATAGGAGCTTTTTTTCAGGCAAGTGTAAAGAAATCTCTAAAGCTAAAGCTACACCTAGCGACACGACGCGACCAAGTATTCTTTGCATGTGTTCTTATGGGGCATAGTACACCTAGCGACAGCAGCACCACGCGACACGACGCGACACAACATAGTTGATCAAATAGGCAACTATTTGGTCGTGTTGTTGTTGTTGTTGTTGTAGCGAGGTGCAGCCCTGCCTAAATGTCAGACAGGGTCACCCCGAGTGTATTGCTCTTGGCCGGGTCGATATAAGAAAACGGCCCGGGTCGTTTCGGCACGATGGGTACAGCACAAGTACTGGTACCGTTCTCGTAGAACCGGCAATACAAGAAACTAGCCGAGTAGGCTATGTAGGTCATTTAGCGTTACCCAGGGTGCACCAACTGGGAGGCGACCTACTTTTACACCCCTATATGTTGTCGTGTCGCTAGGTGTGCCCGCACTTTTAATTGGGTAAAAATGCACCTGAGTGTATGTCCCCACACTAAACGCATTACAGCTGTCAAAATCATTGAGTGTGATAATTTATCGTTTTCGCTGCTCAATACTTCCTTACAAGAGAGTAAAAAAAAATCTGGAATAATATTTAGAATCATGCTGAGCATAGCTCTCCTTTTCCTTTTCTCTATTATTTTCCCCATCCACCCGTATTTTGCGAAACCGTAAAAAAGTCACGTGGTAAGTGTCACAAATATGAGCATACCGTCTTCACAAACTCAAGCCACCTCCACGTTTCTCTTCTCAAAGTCTCTCCACAAAAGTTCGATTAACCAGTAAATATCGATTCCTTTGGCCAATAGTTCGATGACATTCTTGCTTACATAACTTTATAACCTGTCAAATGCTCTTCAATAAAAAATCATTTGTTGCCAATAACACCCGGGACTAAAGCAATCACCTTTTTATTATTTGAAATGGTCGCTTTTTATGCAATATGCATTCGTGACACGCTAACTAACAAAAACAACAAGCATACCTACGCTTTTGTTTGCGGCGTCATAACGGAAATGTGTAAAATAAAACTAAAAAGATGTGAAATCAACAAATAACAATGAACATAACAATAAATATTAATGGCAAACAAAGTCTCCAGGGGAAATGAACTTTCGCTTGCCTTTTGTTATGTTTTGATTTGTTAGAGAGAGCAATACACGTATAATAAGACGGCAAAGAAATGCAATAAATACTTAAATTACAAAGTAAACGAACTACAAATTTGTGACAGGATAACAGCTAACGAACTCAAAAGTCACATCATCTACGTGATTGCAGCGGAAAAAATACTTTGCACAAACGCGAGGAACTTTTCAGTTTTTTGAGAAGTAAGATCTTCGCTCGAGATTGTAGCAGATATACAAACAACGGAATTACGAGGCAGCCATAGGTGGTAAATATTAGGGTTCGGAATTATTCATTTATGAATATTCAAGTACGTTCTTTTGAATTCGCATTCACGAACATGAATATTCAAAAAAAAATTTAATTCGCGTTCGTTAATTAAAAACGCATCAAAAAATCCACCCCGTTCACGTCGTCCATGAATGCATTCGCGAATCATTCACAAATACATTCTGGAATCTATGTAAGTACGTACTTTTTGTCGTTCAGCTTCATAAACGTATGCATCTGTTGCGTGAATAATTCGCGAATGCATTTAAGAAACTTCTACTTGCCGTTTACTGAAAATATGCCACACAAAGTATGCATTCAGTTAGCGCTAACTTTACTTACCCAAAATGATACCAAAATAATCCTAAAATGATCCCAAAAAGACTCTTAAATGTTCCCAAAATGTTACGAAATTGAACCCAAAACGACCCAAAAATGATCCGAAAATGTTCTCAAAGTGACCCAAAAATTACCTAAAATGATCCCAAAATGATCCAAAAATGATTCCCAAATGACCCCAAAAACACATTTAAACGTACCTTAAAATGATCCCAAAATTATCCAAAAATATTCCCAAAATAATCCTAAAATAATCCCAAAACGACCCCAAAAAACCGTCAAATGTTCCCAAAATGACCCAAAATTTATCCCAAAATTATCCGAAAATTAACCCAAAATTGTCCCAAATTAACCCAAAATTGACCCAAAATTATCTCAAAATAGCCCCAAAATTATTCCAAAGTGACCCCTAAATGATCTCAAAATGATCCTAAAATAATCAAAATATGATCTCAAAAATATACAATACAAATACAATACGGTAAAATGGTAACCCTGGCGGCTACCATACTTGAAAATATTTTAGTTGGTATGTCGGCGAAAATACCTTTCATTTGATACCCATATTGGTAAATCTAACTCCATAATTTAAGAAAATTGAGATGGGTGACAACCCTGTACACCCCCTAGTGACAACACCCAAGTGTATAGTCTTAGAATCAATCATACTATCTATATGCGAAATTTCATCCCAATCGGTCAAGCGGTTCCCGAAATAATCCGGATATACAAATATACTGCGGTAAGGTAGGTACTTGAAAATATTTTAGTTGGTTGGCATGTCGCTTAAAATACCTTTCATTTGTATGGGTGGCATATCTTGCTACCAAATTTAAAAAAAATGAGCTAGGTGGCAACCCTGTAAACCGCCCCAGGTGGCAACCCCCAAGTGGATAGTCTTGGCATCAACCATACTATCTATATTCAAAATGTCATCCAAATTGGTCAGCGGTTCCCGAGATAGTCTGGATATACAAATATACAAGTTGAGCTCGTTTAAAGTTATAAGATTTGTGCATGATTCGCGAATGCATTCATGAACGTGAACGGTATGGATTTTTTCTGAAGTCAGATTTGTCGGGTCACCCTAGCTTTTCTCTCCAGAGAGTGATTTGCAAAGAGATCGGTAGTTGTAAAAAAAAATTTTTTTTTAATAATTTACTAATTTTTCGGGGGCCAAGGAACCATAATTTAATTATGGTTTTTTTTAATTGGCGGCATACAGATGTTCCATAGTGCGGAAAATTAGGGTATAATAAGTTATCAAGAAAAAAAATTTCAAATATGAAAGAATAAATTTTTACTACTACCGATTTCTGAACAAACTACCCTGTGGAAGGAAAATCTAGGGTGACCCGAAAAATTTGACCACACACCCAAAAGCTTTAGAAACCGATGAGAAACCCTCTGCTATTTTTGGGCTGTTGTACAGTGTAATTACCCTCGGTGACATCACTTGTGTGGAAGGGCTTAACAAGCTTTTTTTAATGTCCTGCCTATTTTCTTAATATCTTCGAGGAGAAACTGTTGTTTTGTTTCCCAATTTCTCTTTGAAGTCATTTACAAAATTAATCAAATTAGTCTCCATTTTCTATAAATGTCACATTGCTTATGACATAAAAATGGTTTACAAAACTGGAACAAATATCATGGTTGTATGCGTCATTTCCAACGTCCGCTTTATTTTATTGAGAAAAAAGTTAATATCGCTATCTAAAAACAATCAATGACCTCAGTCGAATAAGTTCCGCTCCATAGCCTAAACAGCCTCACAAACGAACAGTCTTTCACAGTCCTACAGCCATATTGACTGCTTCACAATTGCTCATTTTAACATTCAAATGTCTCCAAAAAGTCTCCTTTTAGTAATAAAAAACAAAAGAAAACTTTTCAGTTACACAGGAAATACCTAAAGATGTCTAGGGAAGGGGGTTCTGTGAACGATATGCTATCAGTTACGCTTGAATGCTAAAAGTGTCAAAAGGACAAATCAAACTTTTACTCCTAGCGAATTCAACTTTAAAACCGAACAAAACAACAAATTTTCTTAGAAGAACAGAATTTGAAACAAGTAAGGAAGTCTAAGTTCGGGTGAAACCGAACATTACATACCCAGCTGTGCACATAAAGTGGGCGTGATCGTTCACCGATTTTTCTTATTTTCTGTGCTAGTACTCTACATAAACATAACATGCCTGGTACCTAGTTTCGTAAATCTATCTCACACCGTTCTGAAGTTGTTAGCAGTCGAATTTAAAAATTGCTTGACTCATAAGTGGGCGGTGCCACGCCCACTTTCCAAAATTTTGAAAAAATTATGTAAAGAATATGAAAGTTGATGTATGTACCAAATTATATTATTATAGCGAAATCAGTTAATTAGATATGGACTTTTCAATATTTCCACCTCCTTTCAATATAACTTTTATGAAAAAGTAGGCGTGGTCGCGAAGCGATTTCGTTTATTTTCTATAGCTGAATTTACCACAACAATAGTATGTCCTCTACGAAATTTCGTTATACTAGCATAAACTGTTCTGAAGTTATTAAGAGTCAAAATTTTAAAATTTCTTCAAATATACGTGGGCGGTACCACGCCCCCTTTTCAAAAATTTTTATAAAATCGGCCTTAGAACATCTAAATCAATACATATTGCAAATTTTATCATTGTAGCTGCTTCTAATATTGAATTAACCCATTTTATACGTTTTTCGAAATTTTCGATATCGAAAAAGGGGCGTGGTTATGGTCCGATTTTACCCATTTTCAATAGCAATCTATTCTGAACCCAAATAAGTACGCATGCCAAATTTGGTGAAGATATCTCATTATTTGCTCAATTTATCGTGTTAACGGACAGACGGACGGACGGACGGACGGACGGACGGACAGACGGACGGACATGGCTCAATCAAATTTATTTTCGATCCTGATCATATTGATATATGGAAGTCTATATCTATCTCGATTCCTTTATACCTGTACAACCAACCGTTATCCTAACAAAGTTATAATACCCTGTGTACAAGTACAGCTGGGTATAAAAAAAAGGTCAAACCAAAAATGCCAACCGAGCTCAAATATTTGCGCTTGACTCAATTTAGAAGTTTTGCATCATCAGCCACACAGTCGCAGTCATATTTACATATTTGTTTTATGCTTGATATTACATTCCTCTACTCCTTTGTTTTTTGGTGTTTTTTTTTTTTTTATTTGTCATTCTTTTTTTAGACGCTTTGGAATTTATCTTTGGTTTAGCCACTTGAGCTAAATTCTTTAAGGTTTTATGATTTATTTGTAAAATTTTGTAAGCTGATATTTGCATATCCTTGAAAAAATGTCAAGCTTCAAATTTCAAGAATTAAGTTGAAGACGCACAACGATATCGCATTTGTATGAAATGAGATGCGGAATGGGGCCCATGACGGGACCATTTTTAAATAATTTGAGAGTTATTTTGAAACTTTTAAAATTCATTTTGTGTTTAATTTTTTTAATTTCGGTAAATTTTTCAGTATTATATTCTTGAATAATTTTTGGACTTTTTCGTAACCATTTCAAGATTGCTTTCGATCATTTTTAGTTTTTGCCGAAAAAATAAAGAAATTATCGCACAGTGATCGAAATGACCACGAAAAAGTCCCGAAAAGACAATCCGGAAATATGCCACTATTTCGGAATCATTTCAGGCTAGTTTTGAGGATAATTTGTGACTTTTTCTAAACATTTTCTTTTAATAATTTCGGGACTTTTTCGGAACCAAAGACCATTTTCAAGAACTTTCGTTATTTTTAGGACGTTTTCAGAGTCATTGCGAAATGATCTCGAAAAAACCGAAGACAGTCCCAAATTTATCCCAAAACAGAGCTTAGCTTATCCCGAAAAGCTCCCGAGAAGAATACAAAAACAATCAAAAAATTATTGAAAATGAAATACTTAAGCACAAAAAAGCCTAGAAAATAATCCGGAAATGTTTTTGGGGAGAGTTACCAAAATTTGGGCCCCATTTCAGGATGGTTTTCGGGTTTTTCGGGATCACTTTTGAAATTTTGCGCTTTTAGGATAATTTATTTTGGAACTTCTCAGGACCATTTCAGTTTTATTTTTGAATAATTTCGGTAGTTTTCCCAAAAATGTTAGTATTATTACCTAGACCATTTCGGGACTTTTCAGAAGCATTCCAAGACTGTTTGTTGGTACTAGGGATGTCAATTTTTCGGGTTTTGGCCGTCCCGGGATTTTCGGGATATGCTTTTACAAATCCCGGGATCCCGGGATTAGTCCCGGGATTAGGGATTCGTTATTTCTAACAGGTTTGCTTCAAAAAGACTGGAGAAAATGTTTGTGAAACTGTCAATTTTTAAATAAATAACAAATAAAATTAATTAAATTTATTTATCCCTTATATTTTTTATTTACTTTTAATGTATTTCATTTGAATAAAAAAAAATAACACACTTCAATAGAAAGTTATAAAATATAAATAACTTATTATGTTTAAGTATAAAAGCACTTAAACATTTTGATATACGTACATACAAACATTATCACATACAAATATGATAAGGTGCATCAGCCTATCTACACACATAAATATGTAAAACTATAACTATAAATAATCAGTATGCTATTTTAATAAACTAGTTCGTCTTACAAACGCACTCAAATAAGTTGATTTTAATTCAACAAGCTGAACCACTTCCCCCCACCAGTGGGAAGAGGTTGTCAGTTAATAATATTAACATATTAAGTATTCTTTTTTTTTGTAGTTGAACTCCTACATTAATATAAATGTATTAAACAGTTTAATAATGGTAAGTATTAATTAAAAAGTAAAAAAAAATTTGGTACATTCAGCGCGCCTCTTCCCAGCCAGCAAGATACCTTACATTTTACGAACATTGCGTTTTACGAGCTATTCTCGAATCAGCAACAACTAAAAACACAAGCTTTTTTTATTTTGTCAAAAAAAATAAAAATTTAAATTTCAAATTCAATATTTTGAAAATACGAAGTACGTTTATGATCAAAAAACGGACGTATAGAGATTCATAACAGCCTAACCTAATATAAACGCACGGACTGAGTTTTCTGTCAAAAATGTCTCATGCACATACAACTTGTATGGGAGTAGCCGAATTTGAACGCACTGCCTAAAAAAACCTAACTCAATTTTTGTTTTGCGTGACATTTCGATTTGACGTAAACTCTCAGAGCGCACGTCGTTGACATGTAATTCTTCAATTTGATTGCACAGCTGTGACAACCAGCTACTCACGCACGCACATTTGTTTCGGTTAGCAGCAAAAACGTCGTGCATGTTCGTGCGACAAATTCAGTCCGTGCGTTTATATTAGGTTAGGCTGTAAGCGAGTGCTTCTTCGATACATTTACGAAGCCTCGAGGGCAAAAAACATTTTAAAGCGAAACAGTATTCGTATGCGAATCGAAAAAGTATTCGTAAGCGATATTTTATTAGAGTTTTCTTCGAAAAAACATCCATTTACGAACTCGTTTACGATAATTTTGCTGGCTGGGTTCTTCCTCTAATTTTTAAACATTGCTTTTAAAAAATGATCTTAAAACTATTAAAGCGTTTAATGTTTTGTCTGCGAGTCTTGACCTGAACTTATTGCAAATGTAGCCCGCCGTTGAAAAGCATCTTTCCGCCTCAACACTTGTGGGCTGAATTGCAGACAAATATTTATAAGCTTTTTTCAAAAACATGCCTTTCTCTCCCCCATTAGAGAACAAGTCTATTTCTTTAGATAATTGTAAAGCCATACCATATTTTTTTTATTGGGACAAGTTGGTGTACTTTTCATTAAAAGGTTATTTAATTTTGCTTTTAAATCTGTGGGCTCGCTTATAATTATTTCTTCCGTTTCATTATTTTCGACATCGGTGGAAGCTTGACTTAGTAAAAGTATTTGCTTTAACTCCTCTTTTACAGTGCCCATAGATAAGCTTTCACCGAATCTGTTTGACACAGATCTCCATTCGTTAAAAACTACGCAAAATTTTTCACCTTCTTTTACGAGCTTTTCAATTTCATGTAAAAATCCTACTCTAATATTTTCGTAATAGTTGAGTACAATACTTTGTATAGTGTTTCTGGATTTTGGTAAATCGAAGCCATTACCTCGCATTACATCGCGTAGATCTTGTGATTTGGTGAAAGCTGAAAAAGCAAAACCATCAACAGCCGTCATCCTAGCTAAAACAGCTTCCATACTCCTCTCCGTTTTATTACTAGAAAATTTATGCAACTTTTGCTGTTTACAAGGTACAGGATTGGCTTCTGGAGCTTTTGTTTTACGGCACACAACAATATTATGTTTTTTCAAATGCGTGTGCAGCCCTTTTGTTGAGCCACCTTTCGTTAATAATATTTGACTGCATTTTTTGCACTGAGCTGACTCGTCGTTGTCGCGCGCAACTAAAAAATAGAACCACACGGAATACTTCTCTTCCGCCTTTGTTTTATGTGCAACAAAACCTGTACGAAATAAATTTCAATTTCATTACAGTGATTCTTTATTTAATGAAAATGTAATACTTCGTATAAAAATGGATGAGTGCGAGGTATTCCACTTCACCGAAGTTATAAATATATCTATATTTACCTGAAGTGGACGGCTTTTCAGTCATATTTAATTATTCTTATTATTCATCAATCAATTATGCGCGCAAAAATAACAATGAAACCAGCTGATTTCTACGTCAACAGTGTTGTAAACGCTAACCCAAATTTCAGTGTGGTTTCTTTGCTATACAAGAGGGATTTTTCTCACATCCCGAAAATCCCGGGATTGCTGGAACACAATCCCGGGATTTTCGGGAGCTTAAAAAGGGTCGGGATCCCGGGATTTCGGGATCCCGGGATGACATCCCTAGTTGGTACCTTTTTTGGTATAAATTAGGCTCTGTATTAGGGAAATTTCAGGATTTTTTAGAGAGCATCGTTTTTTTTTTTGTTTTTTCGAGGCTCTGAGAAGCCAAAATCTATTCCGAATTGGTTCCGAAATGATCTCGAAAAAACTTCAAAAAATCTGGCAAAGTTTTTGGGACTTAGAGGGACTATTTCAGGATAATTAAGGGATTTCATCAGAGTCATTTCGGGATTATTTCTGGATCACTTCGGTACCTTTTAGGCCCGCTTCAGGATGGCTTTTAGCTTTTTCGGGACCATTTTAGAAATTTTTCAAAACCATTTCAGTATACTTTTTGGGATAATTTTTTCGAATTTTCAGAACCATTTCGGTTCGTTTTCCGGTACCTATTTGGTAGAAAATCTAGACTTTTTCAGGGTCATTTCGGGGAGGTTTTCTGCATCACTTTTTTTGGGATAATTCCGATATTCTTTAGGGGTTTTTCGGAACTTTTTTAAGGCGGTATTGGTTATCCCGAAAGGTTCTGAAATTGTCCCGAAAAAAAATCAAACAAAATCTGAAATGATCTCCAAAAATTGTCGTGGTGATCCCGGAATACTTCTTTGAAAATAGCCTTCTAACTACATCAAGAGGACGGATCGTTGCCCCGCTACTAATGGCGGCATTTCGGCTTACACTGACGGCTCGTGTTGGAGGAGTGGTATATTCAAGGGATCTGGAACTTGAGCTCTACTTTAGTCTACCTGATCATTGCAGCGTCGTCCAGGCTGAAGTCTCAGCAATCTTGGATACCGCGTCCTGGATAAGTAAACGCGCTATCGGCGAGGATATCGTTATTTTCAGCGGCAGCCAAGCGGCCAGCTGTCGTCGATCTCTTCAAGAGATGACCCAACAGAACCGTGTGAACCTCATATGGGTCGCGGGACACAGGGACATTGAGGGAAACTGTAAGGCAGACGAACTTGTCAGGCTCACAAAGAAAGGGTCAAATATCGTACTTTTTTGAAAAAGTACGGTCCGTGTTCCTGGCTCTAAAAAAGGGTCAAATTGACCCCTTAGGGTCCCCAACGGCTACACTGCCCAATTTTGCAATTTTGGATTTATGTATATCATAATACCATTGAATCAACAAACTTGATCCCGCTGTGTGACGCAACATAATGGACCCCACTACCCACCGTATTAGCAGAAAGAATAACGACTTGGAATCATCGAGTTACTGCATGTTTAGCTGTAAGCTTTTGCTAGAAATAGGGGAAGATACTTTGACCTAAGCCTTGGCCTGGTATTAAACTTGACGTGTATATTGACCCTCCAATGTTTGAGAAAATATTTCCAAAAACTACCGTCAGTTAGAAAGCTGGGAGTCATATTACTTTTCCAGAATAAATATTTTCCGAGGATATTTTTAGTTAGATACCCCACACACTGCACCTGAATGAAGAATAGGTTGGCCTAAACTGACACCAAAAACTAAAATTTCGGTATTTGTTCAAAAAGTAGAATAAAACACTCGATTTTCTTGGTTGCTATAGAAACAAAATCTTTTTATGTACCTTCCAGCTTGAGGTCTATTAGAAGAACTTCAAATCCCAACACCGATTAAAGATCTGAGCAACACGGGCTTTGCGGTGATGATGTACATAGATGTATTTGAATAATTTTCCTACCGGGGTTTTGTTTCTAAAATGATATATTTACGAACTTATGTATATTTACCGAAAAATTAATATGTAGAAATATAGAAACATACATATATACTCTTTGACACTATGTAAAAAAATTTATGTAAATTTTGGGGTAATTCATCATAATCTGTGAGGGAACTGCACTAAAGTAGTGATATATGAACAAAAATGCAAAAAATGTGCATATTTTCTAAAGGATGGTGCTATGATCTCAAACCAAACAGTATTAACAACGGGATAACATTGTCAACGAAATGGCATTTTCCAAAAAGGAGCAGCTAGGATTTCAAAACAAAGTGATTCGTGATCAGAACAACATCCCACACGATGTGGCATTTTCAGTTTTTGGTGTCAGTTTAGGACAACCTATTCTTCGTCCAGGAACAGTGTGCCCAAAGTATATATTTCCACACATTTACTGTCAATACCATTATGCTGCACACAAAAATCCTTTACCTGACTACTCCGACTGCCAGTGAAGCGTGCCAAATAGGCTAAGGTTGATAACCTGTAAGCAAGTTTTAGACCTCATTGGCAACTTTTCAAGCGAAGTAAACACGTACCTACAGCCACGTGTGAATACTAATATGTTGCAAATAACATGGCATGCCCTCATACATATGTATGTGTGTATTGTTGCATGTGTTGCGCTTGTTTGTTTGTGAAAAAATGTTTGCAATTGCATCCTCCGTTATTATACACCACCACCATCCATCCATCCCTTCAACAACGACAGGGCACATATGTGCAACAGTTGAAGCGACAACAACAAAATTCCTGCACGTAATATAAAAACACCAACACTAATCAACAAATACCTAAGAAACTTTGTCAATATATGTACATATGAGTTAGCAGATGAAGAATAATGCAAGCGAGAAGTGCACTTCAGAAAGATACAAATAGTAGTTGCATTTTGTTGTTGTACACATTGCCAGCTATCTATTTTTATTTTATTTTTCTTTTCTTTTTTTCTTTTTTGTTTTTATGTACGGTTAAGTGTTGCTGTAGGAGTTTGCTTTGCTTAGAAATGAGAATAGCAGCCCTTTCTAGAATTTGTTTTTGCTCACAAAACCAAGTCGCATCATCACGTTTCAACTGCTAGATTGCTTTTGAATTTTAATACAATAAAATATAAGCAGATCAGGTAATGTGAGTATGAGAGCATATCCACCTTGACTTCCAAGTGCAAGAACATGAATTGTTTGCTATGTAAGAGCTGAGGTTGAGGTATGCAGTGCACTCTTGAGTTTTTTTTTTTTTTTTTCAGTTGCATACCTTAAGATAAAATAACTGTTGCATAGCTGCAAACTTCGGAGATAGGATGGGGTTAAACTACATAGCAGACCTGACAGAGTTTTTCCATGAACTATGGATCTATTAATTTCTATATGATATTGCTGGGCTTTTTTCTTTTAGTGACAAATGACGCCAATTGGGAACACCAACAAACTTTAAGTCAGCCTCCACCTGTTGTTTTCTCATTCGAGGCCTCCATCTTCTACTGCTACCAGTTCGGGTGTCGATAGGAAATGATCTGTGCCCAGTTTTTTCGCCTTAATTCGCTGTACTGTGGTCAGACTTGCGTAGAGCTCGTACCGCTCATCGTTAAATCTTCTTCAATACTTGCCATCACCGGAAGCACCATAAATCTCTCCAATACTCTTAGGACCATCCCTCCCTCTCTTGACGCCAGCGGCGGTTCCAGGATTTTGAGAAGGGGGGTTAACTTTTTTTCGAGGATATTTTTTATTCACAGTCTCTCAAAACTCGGCTTTTATGGTTGTTTTTCAAAAATATATATACCTACATTTGTTTGGTACTGGCAATGTCAAATTCATGGTTTCACGTAACTTTTACTGTATTTTTTGCGTAATTTACTATATTTTTGTTCAATTTTTACTATATTTTTGTGTAATTTTTACTATATTTTTCTGTAATTTTTACTATATTTTTGTTCAATTTTACTATCTTCTTCTGTAATTTTTACTATATTTTTGTGTAATTTTTACTATATTTTTGTTCAATTTTACTATCTTTTTCTGTAATTTTTACTATATTTTTGTGTAATTTTTCAATATATTTTTGTTCAATTTTTACTGTATTTTTCTGTAATTTTTACTATATTTTTGTTCAATTTTTACTGTATTTTTCTGTAATTTTTACTAAATTTTTTGAGTATTTACTATATTTTTGGGTAATTTTTACAAAATTTTTGTGCAATTTTTTACTATATTTATGGGTCATTTTTATTATATTTTTTTGTGTAACTTTTTACCATATTTTTGTTAAATTTTTACTATATTTTGTGTGTCATTTTTACTATATTTTTGTTCAATTTTGCTATATTTTTTGAGTAATTTTTACCATATGTTTTGCTGTATTACTGTAAAAAAAAAGACTTTTTGGAGCCCGAAGGGGAGGGTTTCATTATTCCGAGCATTTCATCAGGACAGGTATGATGAGAGACTTATGGCTCACTCAGTCCAAAGTAGCACTTGTTGGTTGATTCCGCGTTGGATTTTTTGACTGACATTATTTTTGGTCTTAACGCTGGTTCCCAAATAGACGAAGACCCTCACAGCTTAAATATGCAGCTTTTGATGACAGCACAAAAACCTACTTTGTCTTGTCCTCATTCACCAAAAAGTCCCACTTTTAACGTTTCTTTATGTCGTTTTAGGAGTGTCAGTCCTGGGATTCTGCTATGGCCGGGTCCCGGGACTGACTTTGCTAGTGTTGGTGGTATCACAACGGGCCTTTCAAAACTGGTCTAAGTGTGCCTCTGCGGCAGCCACTTGAACCTAGTCTAATGTAGATAAGAAATCCTGCAATGATCCGAACAAAAAATCCAAAAATGACCCCGAAAGTAATCCCGACATTTCGAGAAAGTCCATAAATTGTCCCTTAAGAGTCCCCAAATGATCACAAAAGCGATATCGAAATGATTCGAAAACAATGCCGAAAAAGACTCGAAGTGTTTCCGAAAAAAGTCCGGGAAATAGTCTTGTTAAAGTTTTGAAAATAATGCGGAAAAATTCTTTAAATGATGTCCATATACGATCTCGAAAAAATCCTGAAATGGTCCCCAAAAATGTCCCAAATAAAACCAAAAAAAAGCCAAGCAAATTTCTTTCGTACATTTTTTTGTCGATCTTTTTTATATTCCACGCAATATAGGTATGCATTCGTTCGAGAGATAAACGTCAGGAAAAACATTCCTACATTGATTCAAGAATGCAGTATTATCAATTAAAACAAGTAAGGAAGTCTAAGTTCGGGGAAACCGAACATTAAGCAGCCAGCGCTCATTTTGGGAACACTCAATTTATGTGATTTTCGAAATTTTTCATATCGTAAGTGGGCGTGGTCGGGACGCGATTTCGTTCAATTTCATCAGGTATACTCCGTATAATGCTAGTATGCCTTGTGTCAAATTTCAAGATTCTACCTTAATCAGTTTAAATGTTATGACCAGTCGAATTTTCAAAAACGGTTCCCTTAAAAGTGGCCACCACGCCCATAGCCATTTCAGCTACGGAGATATGATCGCTCGCTGACCAGAGCTCACGTGATTAGCCTATCGTTTCTCTGCGATTCACGAAAATCCTGGTTTTCCAAAGGACAAGGAACCCCCGGAAAATTGCAATGACATTTTCATGAATGTGTATTTTGATCTCTGTGCTACACATTCTTGTTTCTGGCGCAACAAAAATATTTATAAACTGAATTATTAAATTTTTGAAAATTTTTATTTTGCCAGAAACATGAATGTTTTGCTACACATTCATGTTTCTGGTAAAACAAAAATTTTTAAAAATTCAGTTTTTAAACATTTTCCTTGAACCAGAAAGATGAATGTGCTAAACAACTTTCTGGCGCAATGAAAAACGTAAAAAACTATATCAGTGGAAAGAGTATTGTGAATATAACCTGCAAAATGTCTGACATAAAGTGGCTGTAAAACTGTATGTGACTCCCGTAACTGCAGCAAATAATCCAAAACAACCTACATGCCATACATGCATCAATCCTTCAGCAAACGCCGCCTTAAGGATAACAAAAAATTACTATAATTCTTCCACTTCAAACCACATTGTTGATGTTCGCTGTTGGCGCGAGCTTAGCTTAAGTGTTGCAGACGGAATAGAAATGAGCGTAGAAAGAAGTTGAAAAATTTGCTTAGAAAGGTGTATGACAAACCACTTGCCCGAACTATGCAACAACTCAAATACCAGCACAATGTACTCCATATTTGTATTTGTAAATATGTGCACTCAAACACTAAACATAAAAGTATCTAGATTTCTTTCAGCAACATCTCAATAGCAAAGCAACGTCTTGACTGCAATGAATGGCAGGTTGCCAGCTGCAATTTCTTCTATTTGCTACGCTTTCTATGTATCTCTACGTTGCATTATTTAGTTGTAGTACACTTGATGCAACGCACTACAGCCGAAACAACAAAACAAACAAAAACTAGAAAAAATATTACTATTGCCAAAGGCGTTAGAGGTTGCAGCGAACAACAACACAGCGAAGATTTGCTGCAATTGCATGGGAGCGCCATGGCGTATACGCAATATTTGCCTGCACCACCAAGGAAGAGTTTGCTTACAGAGACATGTTATACGGCTGATACATTAGCGCAAATTCCGAATTAACTGCGCTTTTGGGAGTTAACTTGAGCATAATCTTCATTATAAACTCCCAAAAATTAAGAAGATTTGAGCAGTTTTAAAAAATTTGCACTGGCAACACTCTGTACATAAATAGACAACAACACCAAGAAACACTAGGAAATTAAGGGCAGCTGACAGATAGGCATCGCGCTGGTTTCTAAGATCCGACTTTCGACAACTAGATGTCGCTGAGGTAGGTAAGAATATAGTGCAGTAACAACCAAAGTAGTAATTCTCAATGCTGTTAATCTTCATTTTTGTGTGTATCAGGGAAAAATTTGGATCTGATTAAAGAAGATTTATTGGAGATAATCTCCGTGTGTGTATCCATAGCATTAGTCTAGGTGTATGTTGTGCGGCGCTTTATGTTGGTGTAAAAATTTCTGAAACTGCAACTGCAGCTAGTTTCGTTTTGCTTCTTACTGCATTTTTTTAAGTTTCTTGTTTTCATTTTCCACTCCAGTTTCTCTACTTTTTTATTTTTTCTGCTGCAATCTTTTACTTGCCTCTTTTTTTTGGTCTCATTTTGAATACTTCGAGCATAAGATAATATGCTGGTATGAGTTAACGTGTTGTTTAATTAACGGTAACGCGAACTTTCTTCACGCGCACTTTCTTGGCATTTTCTTTGTTTGACTAACACGCCGTTGTGGCTTTTAAAGTTTTCTTTGGCAAACTTTTCCAGCGAAAGGATTAACTTGCATTGGAAAATTCTGTAATTTGCAAATTATCGCCCAGGAGTTTTTCAAAGCTGGGCAAAGATTCTTTATTGCAGAAAGTTAAGGTATTAAGGTATCGTGTTTGAAATGAAGGTCTGCATATTTTATTTAATTGATATCGATTTCGGTCCGGGTTTTGGGTTTGGTTCCGGTTTCGGTGACAGTTGGATTTGAGTCCCAATTTTATCGGTTTCGATGCCTTATCTGTCTTTCTTTCTCAATGCTCATTATTCAGGGTTCTAGCTCCTCATATAAGAGATTCAAAAACTTAAATGATAAAATTATTAAATAATCAGCTGTAAAATTGTAGGTATATTCATCAAGACTTTAATATTTCGCCTGAAGATATTAACGATTTTCCAGTAAACGCAAAGCATTGGAAATACCTTAACTGAGAGCAAATGTTTAAATCATTGCAGGGAGCCTATCTTCGTCTATCAACATGATGATGTGACATTAATTAAATTTCAACTGCAAGTGGCTGGTGCATGTCTGGCGCGCCCATGCTCAAAGTTCAAATTTAGCGTGAATATGCATTAGGCTGTTGTAGAATTTTAACTTTTTATATTTCATTGTAGTTCACTTTTTTTATATTTTATTTTTTATAAATTTTTAAATTTTTTTTTTTATTAATTTTTAATTTTTTTTTTCATTTTAGGTCATTTTTTTTAGTATGTATGTATAAATTTTTTTTTTTTAATTTTTTTTTGTTTTTTTTATTAACTTTTAGAGTTTTCTTTAATTTGTTTTTATTTTTTTCTCTTGTTTCATGTTTTCGTTTTTTATTTCTTTTTTTTTTTATTTTATTTTGTTTTATTTAATTTTTATTTATTTTGTTTTATTTTATTTTATTTTGTTTTATTTTATTTTATTTTATTTTATTTTATTTTATTTTATTTTATTTATTTTATTTTATTTTATTTTATTTTTTTAATTTTAATTCAAAATTAGCGTGAATATGTATTAGGCTGGGGTAGAATTTTAACTTTATATATTTCATTGTAGTTAAATTTTTTATATATTATTTTTTATAAATTTTAAAATTTTTTTTTTTAATTTAATTTTTAATTTTTTTTTTTTCATTTTAGATCATTTTTTTTAGTATGTATAAATATTTTTTTTTTAATTTTTGTTTTGTTTTTTTTATTACCTAAAATGTATAAATATTTTTTTTTTAATTTTTGTTTTGTTTTTTTTATTACCTTTTAGTTTTTTCTTTAATTTGTTTTTATTTTTTTCTCTTGTTTCATTTTTTCCTTTTTTATTTCTTTTTTTTTTTTTTGTTTTATTTTATTTTGTACAATTTAATTTTTATTTTTATTTATTTTTATTTATTTTATTTTATTTTATTTTATTTTATTTTATTTTATTTTATTTTATTTTATTTTATTTGTTTTATTTTATTTTATTTTTTTTTTAATTTTATTTTTTTTATTTTATTTTATTTTATTTTATTTTATTTTATTTTATTTTATTTTATTTTATTTTATTTTATTTTATTTTATTTGTTTTATTTTATTTTATTTTTTTTTAATTTTATTTTTTTAATTTTATTTTTTTTATTTTATTTTATTTTATTTTATTTTATTTTATTTTATTTTATTTTATTTTATTTTATTTTATTTTATTTTATTTTACTTTATTTTATTTTATTTTATTTTATTTTATTTTATTTTATTTTAATGTGTTTTTTGAGAAAAATTTACCCACGCGCTGCAGGAACCAGACAAGCCGACATATGTTTCGATGATACTGGAATTACATCTCTTCATGGACTTTTCTTCCCGGCATTGTGAGAGTCGAACTCACAACACTGTAGTGACTTGTATGCTAGAAGGTCTAACACCTTAGGCCACTACCCAGCTTGAAGGTAAACCCTTCTCAGTGTCCATTTATGCATATATTTATACTTCCATATAGAACATTTCTTTAATTTCAATGCTAACTTATATGAAAGATTTGCGAATTTTTAGGACTTGGTGTGAAACCTATGAAAGAATTTTCTATGCTTAATGCACGAATATTTTTTTTTCATTTAAACATTTAAACTCTTTGTTGCTTTTGACTTGTAGTCTATTGCTGTAAATACCGACGGTATTGTGAAGCAATTTTCGGGATTTTGAGAACGAAATCAAACACTGAAGATGGCAGATCGCCGAAACCGGTTTGTTACAAAACCAAATTTGACAAGGGATGACGGAAAATCGTTCCAATATACATCTAGTATCCACCCTGTCGGAAAAACACAAAATCAAATCAACTCAGATTTATTTGTCTTTTATTATTATATTTCTTAATTTTATTTTATTTCAAATCATTTAACCCCCATTTTAAGCGAAAAAATTTAAAAAAAAAAAATGCATTACAGCCTAATATGTCTGTCAGTGTGTAAGTGTATTGCTGCGTGGATACAAACACTAATGTAACCACACTAATTAAGTAATCACAAGTCGAGACATGTTACACTCACAACGAAGTTAGCGTGTTGAAAGTGACTGCGGCGATAGATATACTGGTATGCATCAGGACGAAAAGATAAGTAAAAGCGTAGAAATAAATATGCAAATTTCAAAGTTTTGCACGCAATGCAGATATGTACATATGTAACTGAGTAGCTAAGCAACAAAAAAATCCTGGTGACAACTTAACAAAGCTTGAAAGTGATTATAAGCGATTAGAAACCTGGACACAAATAACAAACCAGGTGTGACGCCAAAGCAGACAACAAACAGCAGATTGAAATGAGAACTAAGTACAACAGGATGGATGTCACGCGACTACTCAAATTATGACAGACAAAGCTTATGAAAAGGTCAAACTAGAATTAAAATAGAGGGTAAAAGCTACCTGGTGCTTAGCGTCAATGGTTTATAGTCACAGACAGCTATCCATAAGAAAAAACGTTAAAGTAGCTCCAATAAGGGTAGACAGCTGATTCAGCTAACATTTTTGTGGACATTTCGAAATAATTGAAAGATGTTAAAGTAATGCGAAGCAACAGGAGGACAAAATTGCTGCGTCATTTCAGGTTGAATCAACAAACCACAAACCAAATATATAACACACAAAAAAACACAAGTGAAAGGGAAAGCTCGTCTAACAGGTGAAATGCCATTACAAACAACCACTGCGTCAAGTTAAAATATTCATTCACACACACACACTCTCTCACACTTGCTCAAACATTTCTATACCTCAAACCCGAAATTATGTACATCCCTCAGAGCTTTGAATAAACTTCAACCGTTTAAATTGAGTTTTTTCGGATTTTGATGCTGTCAGACCAGGCCACCCGTCAAACGTCAAGCTACACACAGCATGTGGCAAGGAGATAGTTAAATCGTTGTTAGGGACATACATACATACGTACATGCATAGAAAACCAGATTTCCTAGGCTGATAGAATGCTAGTAATGAAGTATGTCAAAACTTAATTGTGAAAGTTTTTTTTTTTTGACAGAAAGAATGTAAGTTTTTGAGTCGAGTGGGCTCTGTGGGGACATAAGACCTAGAGGCACGCCACCAAATTCATTAAAAGGTCTTTAAAATTTTAAAATATATATGTAGATACTTTTAAAAATATCGCAGTCGATTGCGTCGCTCTCTGGTTTAAAAATAAAAGCTTTGACAGGATAGGCCACAATTATAAAAATAGTCTAGTTTCCTTTAATTTTATTCATTTTCTTTTCTTTTTCATTACATTCCTTTTTTCCTTAGATTTCTTTTTCTGTAATTACCTTTCGTTACCTTTCCTTTCCTTACCTTTCCTTTCGTTTCCGGTTTTTTTCTTTCCTCTCGTTTCCTCTCATATCCTTTGCTTTAGTTTCATTTGGTTTCCCTTAGTTTGCTTTCATTTTATTAATTTTCTTTTCATTTCATTTATTTTCTTTTCTTTTTTCCTTACCTTTATTTTCTATTACATTCCTTTTTTCTTAGATTTCTTATCCTTTCAATTCCTTTCCTTACCTTTCCTTTCCTTACCATTCCTTTTCTTCCGTTTCCTCACTTTCTTTCTTTGCTTTTTCGTATCTCCTTTATTTTTATTTATTTCCCATTTAATTATTATTTCCCGTTTTCATTCCCCTCCTTTCCTTTATTTGTCTTTCCTTTTATCTTAATTTCTTTTCTTTCCTTCTTTTCTTTCTTTGTCTTTCTCTATTTGCCTCTCTTTTCCATTCCTGCACTTTCATTACATTTCCTTTCTTTCCCTTCCTTTTTTCTTTTTCATTCCTTTCCTTTCCCTACCTTTACTTGCCTTTGATTTTTCTCTCTTTTCCTTTCCTTATTTTCCTTTTATCCTTTCCCATTCTTTCCTTTATTTTATACCTTTATTTTATCCTTTATTTATTTCGTTTTGCTCTATTTTATTTATTTTATATAATTTTATCAATTTTCTTTTTATTTTATTTCACAAAGTCTGGCCACGAAGGGCCTTGTGCAGGATGCAGCTTATTTGTTCTTTGGTTTTAAACATCAAGTCTGAGCAAGCATTTGCTTCTCTGAGTACCTACTCACAGATCTTGTTTTTGTAAACACTGTTTGTAGCTACGCTCAATAAAGTTGACGGGTTGGCTCATATTTACAACAAAACAACTCTTTTTCTCACACTCGGGCTCTCCCCATGCAATGAATGCAAACTCAACAATGCAAGTGGTCATAACCACACACATAATAGCGGCTCTATAAAGTGAATGCGTGTTTAGCATTTGTAGTGGTGTAACTTTTAAACCAGTTTTTTCATATTATAATAATTTTTTTTTTTATTTTTAGTTGGTTGACGTACACCTAGCTCGGGGAGACCTATCGATGCATATCAAATTTTGTATACCTTAGAATTGTGGTTATTGCAAAAAAAGGAAAAAACTTTTGAACATTGCGCATTTATATATAAGAAGATAGGGGGCACCTATCCATACAAATGGAATTTTTCATAGTCCATATCTCTGGAATTTTTAGGTTAGACCACTGAAATTTGGTGAGGACTTATATAAGATGAATCCCTACCGCGTCCAGACAACTCGAGATAACAAAAAAGGGGGCGTGACAACTCTTATAAGAATGGAATATTTCGTAATACCTATCTCTGGAAGTATTTAATTTGGACTACTGAAATTTGGTTAGGAATTATACGAAAGCAATACCTAACACCTGCAAGAAGACTGGGGATAACGAACAGGGAGGCGTGGCACCTCCCATACGAATGTCATTTTTCATAGTCCATATCTCCGAAAGTATTAAGGTTAGACCACTGAAATTTAGTGAGGGATTATATGAAATTAATCCCTACCATCTCCAAAGAACTGGAGATATGTAACAAATTAAGGGTCTAAGTGATATGATATAAAAATTTCGTATATTCTATTATTTTAAATGATACCTAAACTCACTTAAAAACTTTAAAATGCACATTTTTATAGAGATTAGTTAAAAAATACCTCAAAGTATCCATTTTCTTTCAGTGTATCTCATTTTTTATTTATTCTTTAATGCGAAATTACAGTTAAACGAGTTCAATTGACCCACATTTCATTTGTTGTGTTTAAAAATTCAACAGGAAATCCCATCCCATCAAGCTCGTCAAACAGGAAACATTGCGTATTATGGCAATCATTAGATAGCGTCTTATAAATATTTAATCATAATAACATTAATCTGTTTTAAAAGGGTTGTAAAACAGCAATGAACCAGTAGGTAGTAATACAACAGACTGGTTTTGTTGGGTTTCATGCGTTTCAATATGCTAAAGTTTTTTTTGGCAAATGGTGAGCAAAAAATTTCGGCTCAAGTAGGGTTGAATTACCCGTATTCTGAAATGTAAATCTCAATTTTCCTTTCCTATACTTTTCTTTCTTTAATCAATTTAAGTAACTTTAAGAAATCCTAAACCAATTCAACTACGCACTAAAGTTATTTCAAGGTTGGGGGGATGTCATTCAAAAAAAACTTTGGCATATGTTTAATTCGTTGAGGACATGATTTTACCCTATTTGTGACAATGTTGCACAGCTTGCAGCCATAAAAGCAATGAATTAAGTGCTGCCTGCTGCGCAATAAAGCAAATCACAAGCGAAACAACCACTAAGCTGATTTAGCATAAAATAGATAAGAGAGTGAGAGGGAAGAAGAGAGCGTTAGAAAAAAGGGATTAATAGTGCAGGAATGCGGTTGAATGGGTGTGGCATGTGGTGTATGTATGCTGAGTTAAAAAGCTAAATCGTGTTAATATTAATACATGTGGGATTGACGACAAGAAATGGACAGACCTATTAGTGTGGGATTGGCGACAAGTGAACGAACAACAAGAAATGGACAGATCTACTTACGACCTTGCTTATGTTGTTGCTTTGTCTGACATTTTCAGTTATAAGGAGTGTGTGCGTGTGTGTAGATCTGAATTCGCTCGAACTCACCTGTATGAATTCGCCTTGCTTTAACCGAATAAGTTAGACTTAAATCAACCTATTTGAACACATGAACTCCAAAGAAATATTAATAAATATAGTTAATAAGTTCAAAAGAACTTTTAATGTGTTTTTATTTCGGAACCTACATACAGCAACAACTATCTCGCATTGTCTGTACTGGGATAAGGATTGACTTAGCGAGAACTAAAAAAGATCGAAGAAACTGGGTGGGAAAAACAACGACGAAATTTTTTTTACTACTATTTAGTAAGTCATCTACTACTATTTTACTTTTCGGTATATCCAACCCTGTGAACAAAATGGGGAAAAACTGATGAAAAACATTATTATAGTTACTCACATGCATGCATACAGACATACATAGGAGATAATAAACTGTAAAAAAAATGAAACAACAACAACACTGTTGCTTGATTGCCGTCTGATTGCTTCAGGTTTGATGACGCGAGCATAGATAGCATAGATAGTCGTACATATTGCGCACTAAGAGCTGTGAGCTTTTTTTTAAATTACTCAAATGACTGATGGCAACAACTCCAGCAGCTACTCCCAAACTAGGGACTGTCAGTTAGTCACAATTTGTTGTAGACTTTTTAAATGCTTTGCAAACTGTTAAGCTTGCTACCACCACCAACGACAGGTAAATGTACATTTTTCGTATTTGTCAAGCGACGATTGAAGTTAATTTGAAAACGTATTTGCGCACACTTCAGCGCCCGGAGCGTAAATTATTCCAGTAGAGTAAGAAGTGGAAGGAGCAAAAGAAGGAGCAACAGGATTGTAAATTCTGCGTGATTGCACTTTGGTATTTGTTACTTGGCCAGAGGCGTCAGTAGTTGCGTGTGGTATTTGGTGTTGGTTTTGCTATGGTTTCCGGCTGTATTTACTTTTGAGTGGAGTGTGGACTTAAAAGCTTATGGAGTAATTAATTTTTGTGAGGAAAAAAGTAATTAAATTAAATAAAATTAAAAAAAAATTCTGGAATGAAAAAATCAAATAACATAAATTAAAATAAAGTGAAAACTCAATCAAATAAAATAAAGAAAAATAAAATAAAATAAAATAAAACAAAATAAAACAAAATAAAACAAAATAAAACAAAATAAAACAAAATAAAACAAAATAAAATAAAATAAAATAAATTAAAATAAAATAAAATTAAATTAAAGAAAATAAAATAAAATGAAATTAACTAATTAAAATAACATTGACTGAAGTAAAATAAAATAAAATAAAATAAAATGAAATGAAATAAAATCAAATAAAATAAAATAAAATAAAATAAAATAAAATAAAATAAAATAAAATAAAATAAAATAAAATAAAATCAAATGAAATCAAATCAAATAAAATAAAATAAAATAAAATAAAATAAAATAAAATAAAATAAAATAAAAATAAAATAAAATAAAATAAAATAAAATAAAATAAAATAAAATAAAATATAGTTAAATAAAATAAAATAAAATAAAATAAAATAAAATAAAATAAAATAAAATAAAATAAAATAAAATAAAATAAAATAAAATAAAATAAAATAAAATAAAATAAAACAAAATAAAAGAAAAAAAATTAAATTAAATTAAAGAAAATAAAATAAAATAAAATAAAATAAAATAAAATAAAATAAAATAAAATAAAATAAAATAAAATTAAAAAAAATAAAATAAAATAAAATAAAATAAAATTAAATAAAATAAAATAAAATAAAATAAAATAAAATAAAATAAAATAAAATAAAATAAAATAAAATAAAATAAAATAAAATAAAATAAAATAAAATAAAATAAAATAAAATAAGATAAAATAAAATAAAATGAAATAAAATAAAATAAAATAAAATTAAAAAAAATAAAATAAAATAAAATAAAATAAAAAAATAAAATGAAATAAAATAAAATAAATTAAAATAAAATAAAAAAAATTTAAATTAAATAAAATAAAATAGAACGAAATTAAAAAAAAATTAAAATAAAATTGACTGAAGTAAAATATAATAAAATAAAATAAAATAAAATAAAAAAAATAAAATAAAATAAAATAAAATAAAATAAAATAAAATAAAATAAAATAAAATAAAATAAAATAAAATTAAAAAAAATAAAATAAAATAAAATAAAATAAAATTAAATAAAATAAAATAAAATAAAATAAAATAAAATAAAATAAAATAAAATAAAATAAAATAAAATAAAATAAAATAAAATAAAATAAGATAAAATAAAATAAAATGAAATAAAATAAAATAAAATAAAATTAAAAAAAATAAAATAAAATAAAATAAAATAAAAAAATAAAATGAAATAAAATAAAATAAATTAAAATAAAATAAAATAAAATAAAAAAAATTTAAATTAAATAAAATAAAATAGAACGAAATTAAAAAAAAATTAAAATAAAATTGACTGAAGTAAAATAAAATAAAATAAAATGAAATGAAATAAAATAAAATAAAATAAAATAAAATAAAATAAAATAAAATAAAATAAAATAAAATAAAATAAAATAAAATAAAATAAAATAAAATAAAATAAAATAAAATAAAATAAAATAAAATAAAATAAAATAAAATAAAATAAAATAAAATAAAATAAAATAAAATAAAATAAAATAAAATAAAATAAAATAAAATGAAATGAAATGAAATAGAATAAAATAAAATAAAATAAAATAAAATAAAATAAAATAAAATAAAATAAAA
>CAXKVI010000005.1:92719902-92957402 GCA_964058755.1 Campiglossa producta | reverse complement strand
AGAGTTAAATCCTAACAATCAAATGCATTAAAGTTGATACAAATCGTTTCCGGGTAAACCATTTATATTTAAAGTACAGTGCTATTGCTTATGATATTTGTTATATGGAATGCAAACTCGTGGTATTTTCAAATCTACAGTTTTAAGAATTTTGCCTGTCTGTACTTTTATTGGCGCTTCTAAAATCGGCATATAGAATATAATACTGTTTTCACTGATATAGTTCTTCATTTTGCATTTTTGCTTAGATTTTTGTGCAATGATATTTTTGGTTTGCAATTTTTGATGTTATATTTTGATGTTAGAGATATTTCATGCACTACCTTTGTGTGTTATTTTTGATGTGATAATTTTGATGTGATATATTTGGTTTGATATTTTAAGTACGATATTTCGACTTAGGTGGTCTGATATTTTTTACTGTCGTGATTTTTCACAGTTTTTATGATGTGATGTTTTTTGTTTGTGATGGTATTTTTATATCATATGAATACCAATTTTTAGGTGATATTTTGATTTGTTGTGTTTTTGCTTGCGGATCTTTCTTGTCGTAACTGTAACATTTGGCATTATTGATACTACTGTGATTTTATATATTTGGCATGATATTTTTAATTAGACATTTTAATTTGGGTGATGTGATGTTTTGGATTGATGTGATTTTTATCATTAGATTTACTTGCTGCGATATTTTTTTTTTTATGTTGGCATTTTTTGTGTGATACGACTTGGAAAGTTTTAAAATGATATTTTGATTTTTATTGTTTTAGTTTTCTGTGGATTTCGTATATGTTGGTTGGCGATATTTGACATTTTTGATGTGATACTGTTTGATGTGAAATTTTAAATTTGTTAGTCATTTGATTTGATACCATTTTGACATTTCTTATTATATTTGAAATAGAATTACATTTGAATATAATTTTATTTCGCTTTACATCACATTCGATGATATTACGTGGCATATTTGATTAGATGACCTTGGTTTGATTTATTTAGTTGATTTATTTAATATGACGTGACGTACTATTTTGCTTGGATGTGATATTGTTTATCTAATGTTGAATGAGAATTATTTTTTTTTATTGTTTGGGTGTGTTTTTTCTGTAATTGTACATATTTTAATGTATAACTATAAATTTATAAAATTACTACTCTCAAAGAACACATTTTTTAGGGATGGTGTGATATTTCGAAGTGTCGTGACGTGCTATTTTGGTTTTAATGTGATATCTTTTATCTCACTTTAAAGGAATGATATGATATTTTTTAGTTACTACTTGGTTGATTTTTAATTTGATTTCCTATTCAAATTACAACAGATCATTTTAGTTTCAAATAAAATTTGATTTTTCGCATTCGATGTGATATTTTTGGTTTGTTAGTCACATCACTGATATTTTGATATGTTATTTTCGAATTAATATCACATTTGCTAGGATTTCTTTTATTTTATTGTTTCGCTACTATTTAATTCGATATTTTCAATGTGACACTTTTTGGATTGTTTATCACATCATTGATATTCTGATATTAGTTTTCTATTTGATGTGATATTTTTTTTTAGAAAATATTTTTATGTTATTGTTTTGTTACGATTCTTTTTTAGTTCGATATTTTTATATGGATAACAATAAAATAATAGGAACATCATACCCGAACTTAATTTTTGTGTGGCAGAAAGTTTGTATCTATCTAACCTTAAATTTCGAGTCTTTTTTGGGATTTGCTAGACTTAAGTGATTTTTCCATTTTCAAAAATAAATCATAACTAAACGAAAACTATATAAAAACATATAAAAACAACTTACCCTGTAGCTGATGGCCCTTTTGCAGCCTTCTCATCCACATCTTTCTTCGCGTCCACCGCATCAGTTTTGCGTGTTGGTGGACTACCTACCAGCGGTGGACTATACACCCTTGGTGGGCTAGTTACTTTCGGCGGACTATGCATTAATGGTGGACTCTTGACGAGTGGTGGTGGTGAGCGCATCATTGGTGGTGATGGCATTACAGGTGGGCGATCACCCTCTGCCGGACTCTTCATCATCGGTGGTGGTGGTGGTGATGCGCTATATTTCGAATGTGATGACTTGATCGACGGTTGACTGCGTTGTGATTTGATTGAGCTTTGTGGTGATGGAACAGATGCTGCTGTTGCTACGGCTGCTGCTTCGATAGCTTGCTGTGAACCCGATGCTATAGATATTGCTGCCGATGCTATTGAGGCAGCAGCAATGCTACCAGCACGTGATGCTATGCTACCACGTACGCTGCCGCTACGGCTAGCATTTCGACTACCACCACCATGACTGCCGCTATGGCTACCACTGCGACTAGCGCTGCGACTAGGTCCACGACTACCAGAGCCACCGCCGCCGCCACTGCCACCACCGATGCTGCTGCGCTTCTTCTTTGGTGAGCCCGTAGCAGGTGGTGTAGGATGTGGTGGGCTGCGTGGTGTTATCTGCGATGTTGGCGTACCATGCGTCTCAATGACCTCATCAGCTGGCGTATCGGCTGTGGTGTGATCCTCAGTTATAGCATCGCTTAACTGTTGCTCAGACATTGAGGGTTCGACTTCTTCTTCGTGGATAATTTCATCAACGTCCATTGCTTCAGCGTGCGGTTTTGGCACATCCGGTTCGACGTCCATTGCTTCCACCTCGCCGTAGTCTGCCACTTCATCTTCCATGCCCAAAGGTGGTGGTATATCAGCTAACATCATACCTGTATCGTACTCTAACTCACCCAATTGATCAGCCGGTGGTGGCATAATTGAAGATCCCGAGTAACCATTACTCGGCGGTGTTGTTATAGTCGTAGACTCGTCTTCATTTAGCGATTTGTTTTCGTCGATTGCATGATAGGCGCTACCTTGTGGAAGACCTTGCATAAGCTCGGCAGACTTCATCTCCACCGCGGCAGCTAGTGCGGCTGCAATAACATCACTGGGTTCGCCAAAATCTGGCGGCGGTGTAGCTGGCGCACCATCTGGTATAATTTCTCTGCCAATCGAACGTGGTTGAGAACCCATCGAAACAATCGAACCTTGCGGTGAGCCCATCGAGCGTGGTTGTGAGCTTATAGAGTGGGGAGGTGAAGCCATAAGCACAACACGTTGCTGCGAACCCGTCGAACGTGGTTGCGATCCAGCTGAACTAGCAGGCGAACCTGTCGAGCGTGGTGGTGATTGTGGTAGTGTGGTGTGCTGTGGTGGTAATGGTGGTGGTGAGTTCGGTTGCGAGTGATCACTCTCAGATGGTGGCGTCAGCGGTGGCATTGGGTGCATAGGTGGTGGTGGTGATGATACCAACTTCATCGGCAGCTCTACATTACGATTGCGTGGTGGCGTATCCGGTGGTGATGGCGACGTCGAGGGCGACTTGTTAACTGGTGGTGTTGACACACCTGCACCTTGCAGTCCCGTACCATGTGCGCCATTACCATGCACATATGAAAAATTTGATGGCAGCGGCGGCAAGGGGGGTGGTGGTGTTGCCTTATCGTCATCTTCCTCCTCCTCCTCATCGACATCGCCATCATCACCCTCATCTTCGGTTTCGATTGGAGGCGAAGGTTGTGCTATTGGACGTAGCGCACTCTTCGGCGGTGGTGGTGATGAGATTATTGTTGGTGGTGACAACGGTGGTGGTGGTATCATTTCCAAAACCGAAGAAGTTGGTGAAACTGGCGGTGGTGGAGTATCGGCGGCGGTATCAGTGGAGGATTGATGGTGTACGTGTTCATGTGGCGGTGGTGTAGGTGGCAAGTCGTCGTGCTCGGTGAGTGTGGGTAGGGGTTGTCCCTGCATGATAAGTGGTGGCGGTGGTATATAACCGGCAAGTAGTATATCTTCATCGGGTATGATCGGTAAGGGAGGTGGTGGCGGTGGTGGTTGTTGCTGTTGCTGCTGCTGCTGCTGCTGCTGAGGTTGCAGCGCCAAGGCGCTATTATCGACCTCCTCAATATCCGAATCAATGCCTTGCGCGAAATCCATATAGAAATTATCGCGTGAATCGCTAGAGCCACGACGCAACTTCAAGGATAGATCGGGTGAGCTATCCATGTTGTTTGGTTGCTGGCTGATAGGAAGCGGTGAGTTTTTGTTGGAGAGCTGTAGTGCTCGATTGGTTTTTTTCTGTTTCCCTGTTTAACTTCTGTTTTTGTTAGTCACATAAGAACTGTTTTTTTATTTTCACTTTTGATATTTTTTTCCTTTTTTTTTGCTTCGTTTTCCTTTAACACTTCAAAGTGTTTTTACAACTGTCGCTCGGGGCATCTTTAAGTTCGTAGACCTTTAATGGGCACAAATTCGTTGAAAATTATTCTTATACATACAACAACAATAAATTACAAAAATACGCTGCACTTTTTTGTAGTATATATGTATGTATATTCTGCGAATTATTACGTTGTACTTTTATTATTCGGCTGCGCACTCGAGCGCATTTGCTACGTCACAAATTATTTTGTTTGTGCGAACAAGTGCCGGGGGTAGCCTGGCATATCCTTTGAATCATCCACACACGCACACGCGAGAAGAACGCACAACAAATTTATATTTTTATGATTACATTATGCGTAATAAACGCATGATAGCCTGTAGCAACAACAACAACAACACAAACCTAAATTACATGTGGGTTATTCTATGTCAAATCGTCAAATGATTGAAGTCGACCCCTCACGAATTTTATTGGGAAGTGGGTAGTTAAGTTCAAATTTTCAATTTTTTTCTTGTTTTTTTTATTTTTTTTTTAGTATTTCGAAACCTTTTCCATTCTTTTTTCCTCTCTTTCCTTTCTTTTACTTTTTACCTTTCCTTTTTTTGCTTCCTTTCCTTACCTTCCCTGTATTTTTTTAATTTTTTTTTTTCAGTATACTTTTACATTTAACTCATTTTGTTTTTTTTATTTCATTTAATTCTTTTTTATTTTTTTTATTTTATTTTATTCCGATTTTCTTTTTTTTTTTAATTTGATTTTATTTTAATTGTTAATTTTTTTTATGTTTTTTATTTTTTTTTTTTGTTTCCTTTTTTTCTATCCTTTCCTTACCTTCCCTGTATTTTTTTAATTTTTTTTTCAGTATACTTTTTCATTTAACTCATTTCGTTTTTTTTTTTATTTCTTTTATTTTTTTTTTAATTTTTATTTTAATTTGATTTTAATTTTTTATTTTTTTTTTTTGTTTTTTAGTTTTTTTTTTCTCATTTCGTTTTATTCATTTTAATTTATTTTTATATTTTTCTTTTTAAGTTATAGGTTTTTTTTTGATTTATTTTATTTTATTTAATTTTTTTTAAATGATTTTATTTTATTTCATTTCAATTTTTTTATTTTGTTTTATTTAATTTAACTTTATTTTGTTTAATTTAACTTTTCTTTAAATTTTTTATTTTTTTTTTTTCATTTGATTTTTCTTTATTTTTTTTTATTTTTGTTTTTTGCTTTAACTTTTATTTATTTTTTTTTTTTATTTAATTCTATTATTTTTTTTTATTTTTCTTTCCTTTTTTTCTACCCCTTCCTTACCTTCCCTGTATTTTTTAAATTTTTTTTTTTCAGTATACTTTTTCATTTAACTCATTTCGTTTTTTTATTTCTTTTATTTTTTTTTTTATTTTTTTTAATTTGATTTTAATTTTTTATTTTTTTTTTCATATTTATTTTTCTTTTTAATTTTTTCTCATTTCGTTTTATTCATTTTAATTTATTTTAATATTTTTCTTTTTAAGTTATAGGTTTTTTTGTTTTATTTTATTTTTTTTTTTTAAATTATTTTGTTTTATTTCATTTCGATTTTTTTATTTTGTTTTATTTAATTTAACTTTATTCTGTTTAATTTAACTTTTCTTTTGATTTTTTTATTTTTTTTTCATTTGATTTTTATTTAATTTTTTGTTTTTTTGCTTTAACTTTTATTTTTTGTTTTTTTTTTATTTAATTTTATTTTTTTTTTTTTGTTTTTTTTTATTTTTTCTTTTCTATTATGATATTTTTTTTTTATTTCAATTTTTCGTTGTTTGTTTGACTAGATTAACAAAAAATAACTTTAAAACCAGAAAAAGAGAAAAGTGAAATAGGTGAAAATTTGGGTTTGCGTAATTTTCGAGAAAAAATATTCATGTTCGATTCCACCCATTTCACGATTTGACATGGAATGGCCCAAGTATCAAAACGCATTATTTTTCTATTTTCTTACACAATTCGCAACCAAATCTCGAGCTTCGCAACAGAAATAATGCGTAAACACTTGGTGCATAGCTAAAGCAGGAAACAGCAAAAGTCGGTATTGAATCAACAGCTCAAAAACCCAAAAGACAAAGACTACTGTGGATGAGGCACGAACAAAGGGTGGATTGTTATGCGCGCTCAATTGTATTTACAAGCCAGTAGTATTTCAAAAAATGTCTGCCTGCGGTGTCTAGACATGTTAGGCAGCGTATACGATAGTTTCCTTAATGCGCATTTTTTTGGTAGATATTTAAAAGGAGCTCGAATGAGTTCTTGACACACAACCAAAAATCAAATGCGCGGAAAATATGCCCACTCACGTACAAAAAATTATTGTTAAGTATGTAGATTAGACCATATCGAGTAAAAATAGTTTAAAAAATATTTGTCATTCAAATTATAAGTTAACAAGATATCAGTGTACATCTCGAACCATACTATGCAGAGTGACGAGGATAAGAGCTAAGAATATAGCCGTAGTAAGACGCGACTAAGGCTCACTATTCGACGATTCTTGTAGGCCAAACCAATCGCTCCCACACAAGTAGAGCTATTACCAGAGGGCTGGAGCACACCTGAAACCATAACTAACTCCACTGAATCAACGAACTCTACCACCACTATCTTGTGAAAAACCTTTTTATAGTGAATAGAATGCGTACCCACATAAAAGAAAGGATAAGTTCTTCAACTAACTATATATTCGAGATCCCTAGTACTCTCGGAAGAAGAATTCACAATTAGGAATGTCTCACCTCCCAGGGAAAAAAAGGAATCTGGGTAGAAACGTAAATTATCAAGTCGCCTTCGTTCTATAATTTATTTAGAGTGGCGCAGAGGACAGACAGATTCACTGGCACAGGATTGTACTAGCTAACCACGGAAATTAAGAGAGCCTTCGTAAATGTATTGCTCAAAGACTTCCCAGGGCATTATTATCCGTAACGGGAGTAAGAGCATTTGCCTTGGATAAGGAAGATTTGGAGACTGTGACCGAGGAAAAATATATTTGAATACAAGTATATAACCCTGATTTGTAAAGTTAATAAACAGGTGGCCAACGGACCGTGTTGAAAATAGTGTAGAGGAAGGGTCATCTCGTTCATTGAAGCATGAACACTTACAACAGCGGTAGGATCATTAGCATTAGGAGGCAAGCTCATCTGGGACGCTTTCAAAGTTGTAATAATCTAAAAGAATAGGGCACTAAAGTAGAGTATGAAGATGCTCAGGAAGGGAGTTGGGAAGGAATATTTGGCACCGCACTTATTGGTACATTAGGGCCGTTCACAAATCAAAAGTTGTTGATGTGTAAACATTTTTGCGCGGGGGGTCGATCCAGAAAAAGTAACGTTCTATATATTTTGTTTTTGTAAATGTAACATGTAAGCGTAAGATGTAAGTGTAAGAGAGGTTTATTTCGTGAGTACAGAGCATTTTAGAGGGCAAAAGTAGGGATAGGACAGGAAATGAAAGGAAACGAAAGGAAAGAAAAGGTAAGAAAAGGAAAGGTGGGGAAAGGAAGGGAAAGGAAATGAAGGGAAAGGAAAGGAAAGGAAAGGGAAGGAAAGGAAAGGAAGGGAAAGGAAGAGAAACGAAAGGAAAAAAAGGAAAGGAAAGGAAAGGAAGGGAATGGAAGGAAAATGAAAAGGAAGGAATGGTAATGAAAAGAAAGTGAAGGGGTGGAAAAGAAAGGGAAGGTAAGTAAATTAAAGGAAATTAAAGGAAAGGGAAGGGAAGGAAAGGAAAGTAAAGGAAAGGGAAGGAAAAGTAAGGAAAGGCATGGAAAGGAATTAAAGGAAAGGATTGAAAATTAAAGGAAATAAAAGGAAAATTATGTGAAAGAAAGAAAACGAAAGGAGAGGAAAGGAAAGGACAGGAAAGGAAGGGAAAGGAAAGGAAAGGAAAGGAAAGGAAAGGAAAGGAAAGGAAAGGAAAGGAAAGGAAAGGAAAGGAAAGGAAAGGAAAGGAAAGGAAAGGAAAGGAAAGGAAAGGAAAGGAAAGGAAAGGAAAGGAAAGGAGAGAAAAGTTATGGAAAGGAAAGGAATGGAAAACAAAGGAAAATAAAATTAGAAGAGGGAAAGAAAGAAGAGTAGAAGGGGTCATTTTGGAATAATTTTAGTGTCCTGTTGGAGTTATTTTGGGGTGATTTTAGTATCATCTTGGGTGTGATTTTAGGATCATCTTGGGGGTGTCAATTTGAGATATGTTAGGATCAATTCGGGATCATATTGGAACAAAATTTTTAAGGTAACTCGATGAAGGAAATACGCCTAAAAATAATAATTTAGTTAAAGTTATGTGCGGATACAAATGTTTACACATCAAACGTCACGAGTGCTTGGTACTCGCGGTTTTTTTTTAGAGACCTACGAACCATTTTTTTACATCTAACATGTAAAAGAATTCAGGGTCCCTTGGCTTCAACATTCAATTTAATTCCACGATATCGTGAACCACCATAGCCTCCCTACTACGGGGAGAAAACTCGAATATCTCCTACCACAACATTGCCATATTGGGTGACAGTCATACTGCACCCAAATTATATGTGAGATGAAACCCTAACTAGTGCTTGAGCTCAGCCCATCTGCATAATCGCTAGTAAAGAGAGCAGCTGGCCGCTAAACTCTACGCCTTCTATAAGGCATGGTAGTCTTTTGCAAGGCCTGTCCACTTGTCGTTTACTGCTCAGTGTGGACCTTCAACTTCTTCTGATATCAAGGTGGATAGGAGATAGGAACATCTTTATGGGATCCGGCACAGTTGGATCCACAAGTTCAGGTACAGGCCCTGTAGCACATCCATAAGACAACTCGCGTTGCTGACGAGGAACGTCGTCTTCCTCGAGAGACAAGGGTCACTCTGGCTCAATTACGTTCTGAATATTGTAGCAGGTTAAACTCCTACTCATCCAGACTGAACCCCTCTGAGGAATGTGCGGCATGCGGCTCGTCTCCTCATAACACCAACCATCTATTCACCTGCTCTGAGGAGACCACTCTTCTAACACCCATTTCCCTCTGGTCCAAGCCTGTAGAAACTGTTATTTCCTAGGACTCCCGTTAGAAGGCATTTAGGCTAAGGATAAGTACACGCTTTGGCAGAACTACCCTTCGTTACAACAACAATATAGGAACATCCACTGGCATGGATCGTCTTCGTACCACATACCACATAACAAAAACATGAAATACCATAAAGTGTGCTTTTACATCCAACAATTTATTTATGGGCGTATGCGCTATGTGCACGAGAAAGTGTTTTGAGTTTCGAGTAAAACCCACTCAACTATGATGATGCTGGCATAGAGGTGAGCAATACTGCCAACCGAGTACGTATGTATCTACAAGTGCATACTAAACAACTTTCATTGGGAAAATCGGTGCGAAATAAGTATGAGAACGAAGTTGAGTTGCTGAAGATAATACTGGAGAGGGGCGGTCAACTATTGTTCGATTGTTCCTTCGAAAGCCAACGAAAGGGACAGTTTAAAACATAATAATAACCACTTGACTCTAAACGAAAACAAAACATACAAACAGACATAATCGTTAGCGGTGAGTGTAAATCAAACGAGCCTACAGCAAAAAAAATATGGAAAATCGAGTCTAAAGCACTGACACGAAACAAGTAGGCGAAAGGACACAGAAGGAGGCATTTACCGACAAGAGTTGTCGAATAGTTGTTGTTGGAAAATAATGCAACTAACTAAACGAGTACAACTGTGTACACGATTTCGAAAGCGAATACAAAAGTTTAATGGAATTGCAGTACATAAACAGTGACTCAAACCCTAAATGGGATAAATGAGGAATTTTTTTGTTTACATTTTTTAATTGACTTCTATGAAAAGACTTCTTAAAGTATGCAAAAAAAAAATTTTTTAATCATACTCACACAGCTGGCTACAATACAAAGTGTGATAACAAAAAAGGTTAAAGAGAGCGCGAAAAGTTGTTGCATACTTCAAGGCGGTAAGAATTCTTAATTCGCCTAAAGCTAGATGAAAAGACATACACGAATCGATATAGATATTAAATTAGAAGGTCTTGTCATGACTTTTTACTTGGAACACAAAAAATAATTTTGGTTTATAAACGCATGCTATACGACTCAAATTCGGTACGAAGATAGGCGAAGTTAATCACTAAAAACTTTAGGGAAATTAAGGATAAGGGAATACCTAAATATCCAACAATTTCAGAAGTGTGACACATTCCACATAAATTATATTCTACAACTTTTTTACGTTTTTTACCATTTTGCACAAAAAAAAATTAGTTAGTGTTTATTGACTAAAAAATGTTGAGTAAAATTTTTTCTTTTTAATTTATTTTAAATTATTTTATTTTATTTTAATTATAATTTTATAATTACTTAATTTTTTTCTAGCTTTATTTTTTGAATTTTATTTTATTTAAATTTTTTCCTATTTTTTTTTTTTTTTAGTACTTTTTAGCGGAGAATCACTCTTGCCAACAAGTGTTACTTTGGACTAAGTAGGCAATTGAGAAGTAAAGTCCTCTCTCGACAAACAAAGATCACGCTCTATAAGTCTCTCATAATACCAGGCCTGATGTACGGCTCGGAATCATGAACAGTGTCAAGAGAAGATGAAATGGCCCTTGGAGTATTTAAGAGAAAAGTTCTCCGGAAGATTTATGGTCCTTCCCGTGATGCCAACGGCGAGTATCGAAGGAAATTTGACGAAGAGCTGTACGAGCTTTAGGCAGACCTGGCCATAGTTCGGCGGATTAAAGTTTAAAGGTTCCGCTGGCTGGGTCATGTTATGCGAATGGAAAAAGAAGCTCCAGCACAGAAAGTTTTCCTATCGACACCCGAATTCAGCAGCAGAGGTAGGGGGAGGCCTCGACTGAGATGGAAACAACAGGTGGACGATGGCTTGAACTCCCTTGGGGTTTCCAATTGCCGTCAGTTATCGCTAAAAGGGAATGACCTGCGTGCTTTGATACGAAACGGCCAAAATCGCCTAGGCGGTTAAGCGTCATTATTTTACTTTTTATTTTACTTTATTTGGTTTTGTTTAAATTTATTTTATTATTTTTTTATTCTATTTTTTAATTTAATTTTATTTTTTTTTAATATTTTTTATTTATTTATTTTTTTTATTTTAATTTATTTTTATTTTAGTATTTTCTCTTTTTAATGTTTTTTTTACTTAATTTTTGTATTTTTTTTTCTTTATTTTGTTAATTTTTTTTTTTTTGTTTATTTTTTTTTTTTTCTTTTGTTTTACTTTATTTTATTTTATTTAATTTAATTTAATTTTATTTTATTTTATTTTTTTATTTTATTTTATTTTATTTTATTTTATTTTTTATTTTATTTTATTTTATTTTCTTTTATTTTATTTTATTTTATGTTATTTTATTTAATTTAATTTTATTTTTTTTATTTGTTTTTTATTTTATTTTATTTATTTTATTTTGTTTTATTTTATTTTTTTATTTTATATTTTTTTTTTTTTTATTTTACTTTATTTTTTTTTTTAATTTCTCTTTTTAATGTTTTTTATTTTATTTTATATTGTTTTATTTTTTATTTTACTTTATTTTTTTTTTCTCTTTTTAATGTTTTTTATTTTATTTTATTTTATTTTTTTATTTTACTTTATTTTTTTTTAATTTTCTCTTTTTAATGTTTTTTATTTTTTTTTTACTTAATTTTTTATTTTCTCTTTTTAATATTTTTTTATCTTTTTTTTTAATTTATTTTTGTATTGTTTCTTTCTTCTTTCTTTTATTTTTTTTTTTTCTGTTTTTCTTTTTTTTTTTTCTTTTTTTATAATCTTTTCTATTTTATTTAATTTTGTTTTATATTTTTCAACTTCTTTTTAATCTAATTTATTTCATTCTGTGTTCCAGAGATCACTAAAGATCAATTTATCATAGTGTTTCCGTTCTCCAAAATTTTAGATATAGGAAAAATGGGCGTGTCTGTAGTTCAATTTTGTGAAAATAAGGAAAATCATAACAATAGATCATAAATGTCCCACTTTGAGCGCGACTAGCTGTAGGCGAGTAGTTTCGTTTTATCGGAATCGTACATAATTGTAGTATAACAAACTATAGGAGGCTGGCGAAAAATTGGCTGAGTGACTGACTATAATACTGTGGTTACGGTTGTTTGTCAAGAGATAACACTTTTTCTGCTGTCGCGATGTTGAATCCTTTAGCACGAATTTTGCTGTTGTTTCTAAGGATAATTTATTGGACTAAATGTTGGTTTTGTTGTTGTTGCTGTTGTGGAGTTATAATATTTAGAGGAAGTTTTTTATTCTTTAAGCTTTCGTTTTTTTATTTGTTGTTTTTACTATATCACTTTCTTTTCTTTGTATGTATGGGAGTAGTTTTCGCTTTTTCACAGAAACACAAACAATTATCGTAGTAAATACTCATACACTAACAACTTTCACATATGTACAAGCTATATAAGTACATAGTATATGTATGCTTGGTATGTACATAAGACCGATTTTCGCCACTGCCCTAACAAGCAAGTGTGTATACACCAAAATTCTCACACAAATTAAATTTTTTTTATTTTCAATAAAAATTTCACACTACGTCACAAATGAAGATTCTTCGATACGGAAACGGATATTGCCTTTTAAATATACAAAAAAAATAGCACACACACATATGTATATTTAAGTATTTTTATACCACTCTCTGCGACAAATCAAATTAATTTAAATATTTTTACCCAAAAAATTTGGGTTGGGCTCACACCCAACAAAAAATAACACACAAAAGTTTAGGTTAAATCCTCTTAATCCTTTTTTCGCTAAAAAATAACTTTCTTTCAAAGCTAAAGTGCGTTTGTATAGCTGTGTCCTGTGCGAAAAGTTTACATATAGTACACACACACACACACGCGTAGAATAAGCGGGCACAAAAAGTTTTGCTTTGACGCGTGCAAGGAAGCTGCAATCCTGCTGTGGCGACACTCAACTATGGAATGACACAAAAGCTGTAGCGCTCCAGCCGCTTACTACTCACACATGTCAAACGATGGCCGACATCGACGTGCCGAAGCTTCTACGAATTGTGCTTCGCATAATGTACGAAAAGTTAAATTGGTATTTGCGCGCCAAACAACAACAAACGCGCTGGTAATAATACGTATCAACAGCAGGAAACGAAGAGCAGCAGCAGCCGATTGGAAAGACCGGAAGTGAATTGTGAGAGTATGAGTGTTGGATTTCCCGCGCCGCTTCCAGGCGCGCGCACAATATAAGCGAACAAAGAGGCGGTGGACATAGGTAAGGTCGTGTGGAACTGAGTATCATATACCGGATAGTGAGTTTTAATTAACTTATTTTATTTAACTAAATTTTATTTTACTTATTTTTTTTATTTTTATATTATTTTATTTTTTTTTTTTATTCTATTTTATGTTACATTATTTTATTTTAAGTCGTATTTTATTTGTTTATTTAAGTTATATTTTTACTTTTTATTATTTTTTCCCCTTTTTAGTTTTTTTTAACTTTACTCATTTTGTTTTCTTTTATTTTATTTTATTTTATTTTATTTTATTTTATTTTATTTTATTTTATTTTATTTTATTTTATTTTATTTTATTTTATTTTATTTTATTTTATTTTATTTTATTTTATTTTATTTTATTTTATTTTGTTTTATTTTATTTTATTTTATTTTATTTTATTTTATTTTATTTTATTTTATTTTATTTTATTTTATTTTATTTTATTTTGTTTTATTTTATTTTATTTTATTTTATTTTATTTTATTTTATTTTATTTTATTTTATTTTATTTATTTTATTTTATTTTACTTTATTTTATTTTCTTTAATTTTATTTTATTTTATTTAATTTTATTTTATTTTATTTTATTTTATTTTATTTTATTTTATTTTATTTTATTTTATTTTATTTTATTTTATTTTATTTTATTTTATTTTATTTTATTTTATTTTATTTTATTTTATTTTATTTTATTTTATTTTATTTTATTTTATCTTATTTTATTTTATTTTATTTTATTTTATTTTATTTTATTTTATTTTATTTTATTTTATTTTGTTTTATTTTATTTTATTTTATTTTATTTTATTTTATTTTATTTTATTTTATTTTATTTTATTTTATTTTATTTTATTTTATTTTATTTTATTTTATTTTATTTTATTTTATTTTATTTTAATTTATTTTATTTTATTTTATTTTATTTTATTTTATTTTATTTTATTTTATTTTATTTTAATTTATTTTATTTTATTTTATTTTATTTTATTTTATTTTATTTTATTTTATTTTTTTTTTGTTTTTATTTTATTAATTTTATATCATTTTATATTATTCTATTTTTAGTATTTATTCTTTTTTTTATTTGTTTTTTATTACTTTGTTTTATTATATTAATAAGCTTTTTCATTATACCCAGCGTACTAGTTCTAGTACAAGGGTATATTAATTTTGTTCACATAACGGTAGTTTGTAACGGCACAAAATAATCGAGATAGGTATAGAGTTCCATATATGAAAGTTCTTAGTTTGAAAAGAGGATTTCATTCAGGCATGTCCGTCCGTCTGTCCGTCCGTCCGTCCGTCTGTGTACACGATAACTTGAGTAAAAATTTAGATATTTGCATGAATTTTTATATACAGGTTACTCTTTGGCCAAGGTAGGTTGCTATTGAAAATGGGCGAAATCGGATGATAACCACGCCCCCTTTTCCGATATCGAACATTTCGAAAATCACACAAATTGACTTATCTCGGTAACTGAAATGGCTAAAATGATGTAAATTCATAGGTGAATCCAACCGGCCATCCTCTTATGATTTTTCCAAAAAAATTTTATAGTGGGCGTGGCACCGCCCACTTTTAAGGGTGGATTTTTTGAAAATTTGACTGGTCGTAACTTTTAAACTGATTAAGATAGAACGATGAAATTTGACACAATGCATACTAGTATCGTTAGGAGTATATCTGATGAAATTGGATAAAATCGCCCTCCAACCATGCCCCCTTTCGATATCGAAAACTTCGAAAATCACCTAAAGTGACATAATTCGGTAACTGAAATGGCTAAAATGATGTAAATTCATAGGTGAATCCATCGGCCATCCTCTTATGATTTTTCCAAAAAAATTGTATAGTGGGCGTGGCACCGCCCACTTTTAAGGGTGGATTTGTTGAAAATTTGACTGGTCGTAACTTTTAAACTGATTAAGATAGAACGATGAAATTTGACACAACGCATACTAGTATCGTTGGGAGTATATCTGATGAAATTGGATAAAATCGCCCTCCAACCATGCCCACTTTCGATATAAAAAATCACATAAATTGAAATAATTCGGTAACGGAAATTAGGTAAATCCTCCTAGGGCCTAATGATTGTTATCCCGTTCTAAAAATTACCGCTGGGTATTGAATGTTCGGTTCACCCGAACTTAAACTTCCTTACTTGTTTTTTTTAATTTTTTTTTTTTTATTTTAGGTATTTGATTTTATTCATGCTTTTCTATTTCAGTTTGTTTTATTTTTTAATCTATTTTCTTTTATTAATTTTTTGTTTTATATTTGTTAATTTTCCTCAATTTTTTATTTTGTTTATTTTTTATTTAATTTAATTTTATCTTATTTTGCATTTTGTATATATTTTTTATTATTTTTTTACCTTTTTATTTAATTTCAATTTATTTTATTTTGTTTTATTTCATTCCATTTTAGTTCCAGCACTACTGGGTATACAAATAAGTAAGCTTTAGTAATAAAACATTATCACTCACACACCTTCACTGGAAGGAAACGGAAGCTCCCGCCGAGGCGCATACCTAACACCCTCATACCACTTTCCAGATGCCTGGAATGGCCGATAGAACACATACACATAAACAGTGCGCTTTTATATGAAATACAAACAAACAAATATATGTATGTGCTCGGTTGGGTGTGCTTTCTGTCGTACACTAGGGCGGTTAATGGCATCGAGCCGCTGGTGACACCATTGGAATTTCTGTTTGTTGTTTGTTATTATTTTTGCTCATCGTTGCTTTTGGTATTTGTTTTCTATTCATTTTTACATACATACAAATATTTTTTTACCGAGCAATCAGCGAGTAAAATTAGTACGGGGAGGCTGTAACCGGTCGCTGTATGATACGCAATGAATGAATGCGCGCCCACCCACTACCCGAGGCAACGAGTACGCGTGACTATGTGATTGTGTGTTTATAAGCTCATGAAAGGGGTTTCCGTTTGATGGGTTTCGTCATATGCTTTTGCGCTTTCAACGGGTCATAAGTTGTCGCCAAAACGTCGAGAGTATCGCCGCGCTCTTTGTGGTTCATTTCAAGCTCATGGATAAGCGACAACATGTCATCATATAGCCTCCGAGCTCCTCCATCCACACCCTCATATGTAGGACTGTATAACGCGAGGCACTTTGCTACTCATCCTACTCGTTGGACGTGTGTAAATGACGCCAAAATTAATTGCGTATCGGTGTGTAGGCGTGAGCGCGTGTGCGTGTGTCGCTTCGCACTTTGAGCGCATTACATATGCACCTAAACTTATTCGAATATGCAGCTGCATAGAAATATAAGCGTGTGACAATCGTTTGGTTTTTTGATAGACTGAATGGCGTCTACTTCCGGTCTGTGCGTTTTGGTTAAAGCGTTGATAAGTGACGTACATATGTATGTACATATATGGATATTCTTTGTTTTGTCAATGCATCAGAAATGTTGATATCTTATGAAAAACAAGGCGTGAGCTTCGAATGAGTGGGGTGTCTTAAATGAAATCATACTTATCTGCATATGTACATGGATCCAACAACCATACGGACAGATTAGGTACATCAATATGCAAATTTTGAGTATTTTCGAATTCAAACTGATGATGAGCTGAAAACGACCTGAGGTGTGCAATTTAATCAAGCAATGTTCTCAACGGATTAGGTATAGCGCGAACATCGTAGCATACATGAAAACGAGGTTGCTGACGTGTAAACTGAGAGCTAGGGGCTTAGAATATGCCCGGTTGTAAGAGGAGACTAATATGCACATAGGTAATGACGTGTTAACTCGATGGTTAATCTGCCGATATGATGTCCCTCCCCTCTCATTACCCATCTCCTCCTTCCTCATGGATGGAGGGATGACATGACCTAGAAGGTTCCACTAGCAATACCAAATCGCTACCACAACAGTCGGGCAGTACCGCAAGATAGTACCGCAGCGTACCGGGCTAATATCCGGCCAAGGACTGTCAATTTCGATATCACTCCCCAAAACCTTCGGGGAGTCTTTTTCTGTTAACAACAACAACAACAACAACAACAACGACACCAGCAGTTTGAAATTGATTATCTGGGAGATAGTGACATATGCCCACAAACTCCGTGTGACTTGATGCAAGTAGCACTGCGTGAAGTCTCGGCATGGTCCTCTCGTTGCGGACTTAGTATCAACCCGAGAAAAGTGGAACTCGTTCTCTACACCAACCGGTACAAAATACCACCGCTGGACCTACCAGAACTTAATGGCGTGAGCCTGAATAATAAAGCCAAATTCTTGGGCACAGTTCTGGACAGGAAGTTGAACAGGAAGGAGAACATTCTTCAGCGCCAGTGTTGCACTTTACCTTGCAAAAGATCCATTGGCAAAAAGTGGGGTCTCAGCCCCAAAATATGCAGATGGATCTACACTGCAACTATCCGACGTATCATGCTATATGGAGTCGTGGTGTGGTGGCCTGCGCTGAGCAAGGCCACAAACCTGAATCTGTTAGGTAAAGTCCTTAGATCTGGCATGATCTGTATAAGCGGCGCGCTAAGAACAACGCCCAACGAAGCTCTTTAGGCCATTCTAGGCATTCTACCACTCGATCTGGAAGCGTACCAGGCAGCAGCGGCAGCGGCTCTGCGCCTAAGGGAAACGTCTGGCTGTGGCGCAAGCACAACTGGACACTCCAGTATTCTAGGATCTTACAGTTTTCTCCCTCTGAGCACAGATCGATGTGCGGCCACAACAGTCGAAGACAGCTGTTTGAAAACGGACATTCCCAGCAGGGAAGAATGGGAGAGGATGGATCGCTGCCCCGCTACTAATGGCTGCATTTCTGTTTACACTGACGGCTCGAAGCTAGATGGCAGAGTTGGAGGAGGGGTTTATTCAACAATCCACAGGGTGCCGGACATCCAAACAAACCTGGCCAAAATGGGAGCATAAAAGATCTAGAGGCGAGAATGCGTTTTTTGGGAGTTCCCTTCCTGGATAGCCTCAGCCAGATCGCGGAACTGGACATAAAGGACTTGATGGCCTTCATAAAGTCATCTAAGTGGTTGGAGGAGGAGTAACGATGTCGGTTTCGGAGTGTCAGTCCCGGTATTCTGCTATGTGAAAAATCCGAAGTCAGGGATTTTCCATATGGCCGGGTCCCGGGACTGACTTTCCTAGTGTTGGTGGTATGACAACGGGCCTTTAAAAACTGGACTAAGTGTGCCTCTGCGGCAGCCACTTGAACCTAACCTAACTTAACCCCCTGCGGGTTAGGGGTTTAGAGTAAGCCCGAGGTAGGCATACCGGTCGTAAGAGGCGACTAATATGCACATAGGTAATGACGCGCTAACTCGATGCTGGATCTACGGATATGATGCCTCCCACCTCTCATTACCCATCTTCTCCTTCCTCATGGATGGAAGGATGACATGACCTAGAAGGTTCCATTGGTCATACCAAATCGCTATCACAACAGTCGGGCAGTACCGCAAGGGAGTACCGGGCCCAAGGGCTGTCAAATTCGGCATCACTCCCAAAGTGGGAGTGTTTTTGCTGTTAACAACAACAACAACAACAACAACAACAACAACAATATCAATTTTCGTACTGCTTAGATTACCCAATTGTGCATCATGGACTTATGTATACCAAACTTCCATTGAATCAACAAACTTGAACCCGCTGTGTGACCCAACATAATGGACCCCACTACCCATCGTATTAGCAGGAAGAATAACGACTTGGAATCATCGAGTTACTCCATGGTTAGCTGTACAGCTTTTGCTAGAAATAGGGGAAGATACTTTGGCCTAAGCCTTGGCCTGGTATTAAACTTGACGTGTATCTTGACCCTCTAATGTTTGAGAAAATATTTCCAAAAACTACCGTCAGTTAGAAAGCTGGGAGTCATATTACTTTTCCAGAATAATTATTTTCCGAGGATATTTTTAGTTAGATACCCCACACACTGCTCCTGAATGAAGAATAGGTTGGCCTAAACTGACACCAAAAACTGAAATTTGTTCAAAAAGTAGAATAAAACACTCGATTTTCTTGGTTGCTATAGAAACAAGATCCTTTTATGTACCTTCCAGCTTGAGAATATTTCTGTCTCACACACATTGGGGTAAAACAAAGTTTAACCAACCCAATGTTGTGTTTCGCACAACAGTGATGTACAAATTTTGACACAAACAAGTAAGGAAGGGTAAGGGTGAACCGAACATTCAATACCCAGCGGTAATTTTTAGAACGGGATAACAATCATTAGGCCCTAGGAGGATTTACCTAATTTCCGTTACCGAATTATTTCAATTTATGTGATTTTCGATATCGAAAGTGGGCATGGTTGGAGGGTGAAATACATAAAGCTTTGTTAACCTCGCCTGACATTTGCTACCTCAAAACTTTGCGTCGAACTTCAGAGGTATGCTACAATGAACGCCTTGACGCTTCTCTTTTATACATTTGTTTTCGTTATTTTTTTCTTTGCATTCGTAGTGTTTTAGTTAATTTAATAATTTAATAGAGAAAAAATGAGTTAATTATTATTTTCTCCAACATTTTATTCCTTAATTGAAGCAAAGTCATCAACATCTGATTGTCAAACTCTCAAATTTTGCTTGCTTTGCTTGCTTTGACAATCAGATGTTGATGACTTTGCTCCAATTAAAGAATAAGGCAGTCCGCAGATGAGGCGCATCGTCATAGACGCGTACTTGTCATTTCACTGAGCACGAATTTCCCTGCGTCTCAAGATCTGCAGATGACGCTGCAGAAACAAAGCACACAACGAACTGCCAAAATTGCAGTTTTAACAAATTAATACATTTTCCGCACATTATTAACACATATTTCTTCCGATTGTAAAACTTTTTTATTTTTTCTTTCAAAAGAAACAATTTATTTTATTTGAAAAAAGAAAGCAAAGCCTCGGCACACAAAAATCGAAAATGAAAAATGTAAACAAATACTTCTTCTTCCTCTTTTCTAAGCGTACGACGCCTGGCGACCAGCATTGTCATACGCTGAGCTGCATGTAGCTTTCATGCTTTGCCACTTTCGTGCAGCTGCCGATTCGTGTGCAGCTCTTCGTGCAAATATATGTGTTCAGCAACAAAGCGTACAAAAATCGAATGTAGCGTCTAATACGCGTCTATGACGATTCGCTCCGTGTGCGGACACGCTAAAATGTTGGAGAAAATAATTAATTCATTTTTTCTCCATTAATTCATTTTTTAAACCAAGCATCGCAAATTGGAGACCTCAAGGTTGAAGCGAGGTTGAAATTTGGCAAACTCTCAAATTTTGCTTGCTTTGCTCGCTTTGACAATCACATGTTGATGACTTTGCTTTAATTGGAGAATAAAAAGTTGAAGGAAATAATAATTAATTAATTTTTTCTCTATTAAATTAATATAATAACCAAAAAACTCTGAATACAAAGAAATAAATAACGAAAACAAATGTATAAAAGAGAAGCGTCGCAGCGTTCATTGTAGCATACCACTGAAGTTGGACGCAAAGTTTTGAGGTAGCAAATGTCAGGCGAGGTTAACAAAGCTTTATGTATTCGACCCTTAATGGGTCAGTTACATAAAACTTTATTTTGGCTTTACCTCAAACTTTGGCTTTGACAGAAAAGTTCAGTATACGTATTTAAACCAAGCATAGCAAATTGGAGACCTCAAAGTTGAAGCGAGCTTGAAATTTGGCAAACTCTCAAATTTTGCTTGCTTTGCTTGCTTTGACAATCAGATGTTGATGACTTTGCTTCAATTAAAGAATAAAATGTTGGAGAAAATAATAATTAATTCATTTTTTCTCTATTAAATTAATAAATTAACTAAAACACTACGAATGCAAAGAAAAAAATAACGAAAACAAATGTATTAAAGAGAAGCGTCAAGGCGTTCATTGTAGCATACCTCTGAAGTTGGACGCAAAGTTTTGAGGTAGCAAATGTCAGGCGAGGTTAACAAAGCTTTATGTATTCGACCCTTAAGAGTCACGTTCACACAAGATAAACCCAATTCGTAGTTTATAAATCACTTCGTGACTGTCAGTGACTGTGGGTGAATATGAATGCGTTTCTTACGTTTTTTGGTAACATATAAGAACGTTTTTTGGTAACATATAAGAAATGTCGTGAGACAAAGTTGTAGATCTGAAAATTCTCTACAAAAATTATTGTTCTAACACACTGTCACACATGTCATGTGCATATAAAGGGCCCTTTACACGATCACACTGTGTGACAAACATGTGCGGCGTGAAGAGAGGTGTGAGCGTGTAAACATGAGAAATTCGTGTGTGTCACACATGTGTGATGGTTTTCTAAAATTTTTGATTTTTTTGATGTTGGACACACATGTGTGATAGTGTAAACGCTTGCAATCAAGCACGCAGTGTATTTTTTCAGTCGATAAGCAAAAATTGGAGGGTAATGACATCGCGGGCAAACAAAGAAATTTGAAAGGAGTTCTTCGAAGTATATCGAAGCTATCCAGAAATCTGGAAAATTAAAAGCGAAGAATACAAAAATAAAATAAAAAAGAATGCTGCCTATTTTGTTCTATTTCGTCTCTTCTAAAATGTCAAATACAAGTGCTGCAACCAATGCGCGTGCCATGTTGCTTCGTTCACAAATAACAGAGAAATGAAGTATGACAACATGTGTGACCGTTTAAACGAAAGCAATTTTTTTTTTCTTTTTTTTTTTCATCACACATGTTTGTCACACAGTGTGATCGTGTAAAGGGCCCTTAATATGTAGAGCTAATTTCACAATCGCGTTAAGGTGATGGCGCAATGCATGCTTGCCTTGCTTACCTAGGCTTGTCTCTCTTTTCTTTGAAAGCTTCTATGGCCAAATAGAAACGCAGTGACTGCGCCGTGATAACGTAACTGGATTAACGCGAATACTTACGTGCTTATAAAGCGGGCTACCCACCTGCTTAAATTAGAACTTGAGGGTGATGGGTGATGGTGAACGTGAGTGACCGCGTCGCGTCTAGTCACCGTGATTTAGAAAATCAGGGCACAATTCTCGGCGAGACAACAACAAAAAAGCCAGCACGCTAAAGTCAGCTGTTTAAATTTGACAGTAGGCGGCGCCAAATTTTTCTTATTATCAATTTTGTATTTACCAGCAAGTATTTTAGCGAAGAAATCCACAAAATGACTGAGAAAACAGAAAAAGAATGTCGAATGCCATGGTATGTAACATTTTCTATAATATAAAGCAATAATTTACTATAAACATCTTCCACAGGGTAGAGAAATATCGACCTTCAAAGTTGGATGATTTGATATCACACGAGGAAATAATCTCAACAAGTTAGTAAAACAAATATAAAATAATTTCATGAACTAATGTTAAATGTATTGTTGTCCACAGTTAATCGTTTCATCGGTCAAAAGCAGCTGCCACATTTACTCTTCTATGGCCCACCTGGCACCGGCAAAACAAGCACCATTCTCGCCTGCGCCAAACAACTCTACAGTGCGGCGCAATTCAAATCAATGGTGCTCGAGCTTAATGCTTCCGATGATCGTGGTATTGGTATTGTGCGTGGACAAATATTGAATTTTGCCTCAACGCGCACCATATTCAGTGGCACTTTCAAATTGATCATATTAGATGAAGCCGATGCTATGACCAATGACGCACAGAATGCTTTGCGACGTATTATTGAGAAATATACCGAGAATGTGCGTTTCTGCGTTATTTGCAATTATTTAAGTAAAATTATACCAGCGCTACAATCACGTTGTACGCGTTTCCGTTTTGCGCCACTATCACCAGAACAAATATTACCGCGTCTCGATAAGATTATTGATGAGGAGAAGTAAGTTACCCTAGTTGATACAAAATGCCTTTGGCATATATTATTTGTTTGTTTTCTTTGCTATGTAGATTAAATGTTACCGCTGATGGTAAAAAGGCTTTAATGACGCTTTCCAAAGGTGATATGCGTAAAGTTTTGAATGTGCTGCAGAGTACTTCGATGGCGTTTGATGTCGTTAACGAAGATAATGTCTATACATGCGTGGGGCATCCATTGCGTAGTGATATTGAACGCACCCTACAAACATTGTTGTCTACAGAGAGTTTTGAGGAGGCCTACAATGGTGAGTTATGGGAAGTTGAGCGAAAATTATAGAGTGGGTGTTGTTACTAAAATAACGCTGGCAGCTAAGACTGAACATACCGTTTAACAATCATCAAGTTATTCATATGGACGTCCAGGTAAACTGGCAGCTCCAAAACTGTTGGTCCAACTCGAAATTGGCGTTAGCAGAGAAGGTCCAATTGAACATTTAAAGAGGTGCATGATATCATGAGTCGACTTGTCATACGCAGGGCATGAAGTTGGTGTGGTGGAAATGAGTTTGGATAGGTTTAACCTGGTGCAATGTACTGTCCCAAGTTGAGACAGACTGACTCTAGTCTGCCCTCGGAGAACGTTCTCTTATTTTGGAGATCAAACGGCAATATGTTGTGATATCGGCCCTCATATTAGTATTTTCCTTATGTCACGGTAGCGGATCTGTTTCAACAGATGTCTGTTTGGATTTTTCTGGTTTACGTTTACGTGGCTTTAAATAGCGCAATCACTTTCTATATATTAAAAAGAGCCGCTAAGTATCTGTGTTCCCCGTAACCAAGGGGCTTCAGCATCTTGGAATTACTTGGACTAAAATCCACCCAGACCCCGGCCATGGGGTCAACAAAATCGTTCCCAAGACAGTAGTATTACTTTTCCAGAGTCAATTATGAGAGTGGACAAGTACAACTCGCTAACAGCCCGTTTCCTTGGTAAATAACTCAACACGGATGATGCTTTCAAGATCCTATATTTTTGTTATAGAATTTTGACAGCTCTGTAGCAAATTTCAAATACGACGTGATGAGGCTTGGAAGTTAAATTTTTCTAGAAATGCGCAGATCTATAAGACATAATCATTTTGGAGTTTTGTTATTACAGCTTACCTTTTGTACTGGTTGCATCAATTAATTTATTATTATTAACCAAATTCACAATCAAAAGTCATACCAATCTCAGCACGGCTTTCTTTTTTGAAACTTTTACTTTTCAGCGACTTTGACAAAAATTATTTGATATAATTTTATCTCTTTTCTTAGATATTCAACGTATTAAATCTGTGCGTGGCCTAGCGCTAAGCGATATTCTCACTGAGCTGCATTTATTTGTTATGCGTTGTAAGTTTAACAAAATTTCAAAACAATTTTAAATTGCAGTTTACATTTCTAATAAATATTTTCTTTTATTATAGTGGAACTACCTCCTGGAGTTATGAATAAGTTAATTATAAAAATGGCTAGCATTGAGGAGCGTTTGGCGAAAGGTTGCACTGAGGCGCCACAAACAACTGCATTAATAGCAGCATTCTTTATCTGTCGAGATATGGTCTCCATGGAAAGTTGAGCTTGGAATGTGGATTGTTAATTTCATATACTCATATGTATGTTATTGTTAAGACTCGAAACAAAACCCGTAAATTTGAGATTTAGTAATGCATTTAATATAAAACGAAGTAAGAAATATTTTCCATAACTTAAAGTTTTGCTAACTATGAATAGAATGTAAAATTTGAGTTGAATTTTTTGAACTGAGCTACCTACAATTTTTTCGTCGGCCATCTATTTTATTGAAAGTGGCTAGTATGGCTCACAACGATTAAACAAAAATACTTATTTAACCATTTTTCGAAATTCGAGATGTTTTCAAAGTTATAGCTATCAACACTCTTCGAAATTTCTTAGATTTTTCGACGATTTGTCAAACTGATTTTGCTAATTTTTATAATCGCGTATCTTCTACCAACCTGAATTTAAAAATTCAACTCATTTATTATTTGAATTCTTAGATCGTGTACTTGTATTTGCTTATTGTTATTCCAATATGCCACAAAAACCAACATACTTGCAGAATATCCTCAAGGCTTAAGCATGCTTTAGTTTTCATTGTGTCGCGTCTATTTCGCCCTAAGAGCTCCGTTTGCCATCATCCTAAACTCAGACCGTGGAGCTCTTCCGGCTCTTGGTCGGCTTTTGAAAACTTCGGAGGTTTTTTTTAAGCCGGAGTCACATATCGGTAGCAGTTGGCAGCTCTCCGAATCTATTGCTGTCATATAAAAGCTTATCTCACATTACAAAGCTCGTCTTTAACCCATCGATATAATCCAAGAGATAAGCGTCTTCCTTTATTGAGAGCATTTATCTTTTAGTCTTTTCATTCAAACTTCTTTTACCTAATCAGATATCTTAAGTGCGAAACAAACGCATGATTATCAGCTGCGCCCGGCTAGTGGTTAATAAATAAAAATTCTTAAACAAAAAATGTCGTAGAAAATGGAAACAGCTGCTCAATACCTCTCCATTAGCATTTAGTAGCATTAGTATTTAGAAAATCTTCTTCAACTAGTTGAATAAAACATGTTCAGAGAGAAGTGCTAAATCGGAAGTCTTGCTTTATATTTAAATGTGTTTAAGCTTAGAAAGAACTATGTGAATCGCTAGTAACAAGTGTTTTTTTTTTTTAAATACATATTCGTTGTCCGAAGAATGTTTCATTGGATTTGGAATGAGTGTAAATAATTTTTCATTCAATAGTTCAGTAGGTCTATAAGGGGAGAACGAATCCCAATCTCCGAATCGCATGCCCCTAGTATCAAACGTTTACAATCCGATTGGAGCTTATCGGTGCGGCTTCAAACCTTGTAAATCTACCATGGACCAGATCTTTCTTACGTCAAATCATCGAGAAGACTCATGTTCGGTTTCAAGCAGCTTCAGACATCGAAATGGAGCATTCCACTTTCTCTGAATTTGAGTTTCCTACAAAGCTCCCTCAGTATTTTGAAAGGACCCTTCCAAATCGTCCGAAACGGTACGAGAAAGTGAAGAAAGTTTGTCTTAAGGCGAGTATAAGACGAAGTACTTGCTGCTATGAAATAAAGAACCAGCGCCTTGAAAATCTCCTCACTGTTGAGTGTTCTGTCAGGGACATCGTCGAGAAAACTCAAAGGAGAATCAAATCAATCTTGCCAACCAATGATAATTTGGGCTTAGTAGGCAACTAAGAAGTGAAGTCATCTCTCGACGAACGAAGATAACGCTCTATAACTCTCGTATCATACCTCTTCTGACGTACGGCTCGGAATTATGGATATAGTCGAAAGAAGATGGGATTATATTGGACTATTCGAGAATGAAGTTCTTCATAAGATTTATGGTCCTTCTTTCGGTTCCGATGGCGAATTTGTACGAGCTTTACGCATAATTAAAGCCCAAAAAAGCTCGAGCCCGGAAGGTGTTCTTATCGACTCCCGAATCCGGCATTAAGGGAGAGACCGTTCTGCACCACCCTGTTAATTTCGTACTATACTGAGCTATAAGAGGCCATAGCAAATATCTGCTTACTCAAATAAAGAATATATTAAATATGCTTGAACCTTGCCCTGTGATCGAGAAGAGAGCGCCGGAAATTCGCTCACCAAAACATATGTAAACAAATATATTTTTGCAAACCAAACGCTTGAGTAAAATGAGTATGACTGATAAGGAGAGAGCAGCCCACTCAATTTTCAAAGTGAGCGCAAGTACAACTTATTCACCGACCCTCCCATTGTCCAACATCTGCCATTCTCGATTACTAATAAACATTGCAGGTAGTTTGACTACAGTCTTAGATATTCATTGATCGAACTTGTGGTGGAGCTAGTTCGTTGCTAGATAAAGTTTACAATTGCATTTTTATATCAAAGTTTCTGATCAAATTGTTAGCTTAATACTTTTACCCAAGTTTTGTGAACTATTTTGTGTTTTACATAGTACTAAGTTCAAAGGTTAAAATGTCTTTGAAATTTTATTATGATTTGATGTCGCAACCATCGCGTGCGCTGCTGATAATCTTCAAGATGAGCGGTGTACAATTTGAAGATTGTCCGGTTGCGCTACGCAAAGGTAAGTTTATTCGATGAAAATGTGTGTTTTTTTTTTGTAAATAGGGATGCCAATCCCGGCCACAGTCCCGACATTTTTGGATTATTTTTAAATATTTTAATTTTTCTTCGAGCTAACGAGAAAGTGTGGGGCTTCCGCACTCAATATATTTAGATTTTTTTATACGTTTATTCAATATTCAATTTTTATATTTAAGCTTGGCAAAAGTGCCGTTTTCCACCCTGCTAGACAGTGCTATGACATTCGCTTTGTAATGTTGCCTTTGAAAACGTGATCTAAAATCGTGATGTAAATATCACCTGTTTTATATTTACATCAAGATTTTTTATTACGTTTTCAAAGGCAACATTACAAAGCTAACTGAATGTCAAAGCACTGTCTAGCAGGGTAATGTTAATTTTCAATTTATCGTTTTGATAAATGAAATTTTTTTCACAGAAATTGTATTTACCCATCAAAAATTAAGGTTAGAAAACGTTTAGAAGACGATCCAAATTCTAATGACCTTCTCTAGGGTGAAGGGTTAGAGAAAGATTTGAGAAACTGTCGAGAACTATAGCATTCTCGACAGAAAGGGGACTTAGTTCTCGATATCGAGAAAAAAGTTAAATTTCTAATCGAAGTCTACTATATTTATAGTGACCATCCGTTCTGTTTTTGGCAGAATAGTTCTGTTTTTAAGGAGCTTGTTCTGCGTAGTTTTTTTCTAAGGAAAATAACAGAAATGTTCTGTTTTTAAGCAAATGTTCTGTTTTTGTTCTGCTTTTTTTGTGCCGGCAACCTTTTTTAACAAATGCAATGAGTAGCTCTGTAAAGTTAGTTTGCTCAATAATTTCAAAACTTTATGAAAAATTTAAAATCTTTCAAAATATTTTAAAAATAATTTAGTTTATGTTTAACGCGGTCAAGTGCTTCAGCGAAATCAAAAATTGAGTGCGTTAAAATGCAAAAACGTACCAAATTTGGAAGTTCCGTACCCGGAAAAAAATTCGTACCAAAAATGGTACATTTCGGCCAAAACGGCAACCGTGGTTATGGTAAGATTTAAATTAACAAGGAATGTCTCTCACCATCAAGAAATACTATTCACAAAAAGGAAAAATATACTTAAAAAATGACTTTCAATTGATGCACTTTGGATGAAATTATTTGAGATTGCAATTTCAATGTTTCTAAGACGTTGGCAACATTTTTTACTGCAAAGAGATGATTACGCCATGAAAAACACTTTTATTCCAAATATTTAGAGTGTAACCACAAATAGTTTATAGCCGGGTAGCGAAATTTTCACGTGAAGGCAATACCAAGCCTTAAGTGAAAAGAGTTCTGTTTTTTCAAAAAAAAAATGTATGGTCACCGTAACTATATTTTTCTAATGTGAATACCTATGCTCGATGTGACGTTAGTTCTCTAATCGTTCTCGAGTTGTTGTTGTTGTTGTTGTAACGAGGTGTAGTCCTGCCTAAATGTCAGACAGGGTCACCCCGAGTGTATTGCTCTTGGCCGAGTCGATATAAGAAAAAGACCTGGGTCGTTTCGGCACGATGGGTACAGCACAAGTACTGGTACCGTTATCGTAGAACCGGCAATACAAGAAACTAGCCGTATAGGCCATGTAGGTCATTTAGCGTTACCCAGGGTGCACCAACGGGGAGGCGACCTACTCTTACACGAGTCGAGTTCTAGTATAGTTTTATAACATTTTTCCTGACTCGAGAACTACACTAGTCTCTAATGTGCAAAACAAAAATTTCTCTAACGTTAGATTCTGTATTTGTTGGGTATCAGATCATCATCATTATCATTTATTACACCATGCAGCGAAATCAACTTTTTTCTGGGTATGGGATCTAACCAACTTTTTTGAGAGGATTCAAACATACAGAAAAAAACTTAGCTATGGGCTTTCGAAGTTCGAAGAGGGTCTAAATCTTGCTTTTTCCATTGCTGTATTTAAAAAATTTAAAAGGGAGAAATGTGTTTGACTTCCTTGTTCGATTGGTATACTTTTTTTTGCAACGGCGTGAAAATTTTCGATATCAGTTGAAAAAATTGTTTGACGTATGTACGTCTTTTAAGTTTTTCCAAGATTTAACTTTTTAAAACAAAAAGTGGAACAAGAAAGTCAAGCAGACCACGCCCACATTTTTCCTTTTTTTTAATTTTTTAAATACAGCAATTGGAAAAGCAAAATTAAAAGTGTCTAATTTCGAAAGCCCATAACTGATGTTTGGAGGCTAACTTCGAAAAAACGGGGTACGTAGTTTTTTTTAAGTATGTTTGTCTCAATCTCTTCAAAAAAGTTGGTTAGATCCCATACCCAGCCGGCCGCTGTACAGTGTTATCAATTTATACTTTTCGAAAATTGTATAAAAAAATTCCTTAACAATTCCAAAACTTTTTTAAAAATGTTGACAAAAAAACTTATTTGATTTTGCTTTGTTAATAAAGAAAAATCCGCGGACTAATCTCGGCATCCCGAAAAATTAAAAATTACAAAAAAATTGGCATCCCTAGCTATAAGTGAATTTATGTTTTTGTGTGTATGCATACAGGGTTTGCCAAATGTAACGCTACAATTGGGCATTTTTTTCAAAATAAGTCCAGGTGGCGTACACATTGGGCTTGAAGAAGTACCTTAAAGTTATTAATGATTGAACTGTACTTCTCGAGTGTTCTATGTAGTGAGATGAGTGCGAAAGACTTTGGACTGTTATAATCTTTTTACAATATTTTTACAGGTGAGCACTTGACTGAAGAATTCAAACAAAATATCAACCGTTTCCAGCGTGTGCCTTGCATAAACGACGATGGCTTTAAATTGGCTGAAAGTATTGCTGTGCTCAGGTAAGATACGAATTTTTGCGAGTAAAGAGGATATTGAGTCGCAGTCGAGTGACTATTCTAAGCCTGTAACTTTATCTGTAGCACTTTCTTGTTTTTGAAACACGGTCGATATTTTTTAACCGGTGACTTTGTAAACCAGTGGCTTTTTCTTGGACTGACAGCTTATCTCGTAACCTGTGATTTTTTTTGTCGTAGTGACTTTGTTTGAAACACTCACTTTTGGTAACCAGTTACTTGTTGCAACTAATGACTTTTGTCGGGCGGTGCTTTTTTCAAACCATTGACTGAGCCAATGACTCTTTGGGTACCACGTTCTTATTGCATCTTTATAGAACCCGTGACATTTTTAAAAACTAGTCCTACTTGGTGCCTGCGACATTGTATGAATCCGGTGACTTTCCACAAGTGATTTTTTGAAACCAATGACGTATTTCACCAATGACTTTAAATCTAGTAGTACCTTTTTGGAAGTCAGCCGAGATTTATTTGGTACTATAGTACACTATAGTGTCTTTGTTTGCAACCGCAGAAATTTGTTTGCTGCGAGTGTCTTCTTGGAACCGGTTACTTTTTTGGAATCTGTGATTCTTTGAAATCAGTGACCTTGTTTGAGACTAGAGACGTAACACCTGTGACTCTTTTGGTACCAATGACCTTCTCTGAAATCAGTCTTTGTTTCGAACCCATACATTTTAGGAACGGTTGACTTTTTTCGGCGTCAGTGATCTATTTCGTTGCAGTGACTTTTTCATTGGTATGGGAGGTGCCACGCCTTTCTTCTCTTTTTTTGGAGATGATAGGGATTAATCTTATTTAACTCATTATGAAATTTCAGTGGTCTAACATGAATACTTCCAGAGATATCTTCTAAGAAGTATTTCATTTGTATTGGAGGTGCCACGTCCCCTTTTCGTTATCCCTAGTTTTTTTTTTTGGAGGTGGTGGGAATTGATCTCATAAAACCCCTTGCCAAATTTCAGTGGTCTACCCTAAATACTTCCAGAGATATGGACTATGAAGTATTTCATTCGTATGGGAGGTGCCACGCCCCCTTTTTGGTTAATCCCCAGTTTTATGGATGAAAATGGTGTTGTTATCCTATAGTTCTGTAGCAATTTCCAGGTCCCTACCTTAAACCCTTTTAGAGATATTCACCTTGAAGAAAAAAGTTTGTATGGAAGGTGCCACGCCCTTTATCTCCAGTTTTTTTGGAGGTGGTAGGGATTGATCTCGTACAACCCCTCACCAAATTTCAGCGATCTAACCCAAATACTTCCAGTGATACGGACAATGAAAAATTCCATTTGTATGAGAGGTGCCACGCCCCCTATATATATCAAAATAATTTTTAGCCTGTGACCATCCCTGAAAGATATCCAGTGCGTGTGTAAAATTTGGTCACGGTCAGCTTATTCGTTTATGAGCCAAGTGTATCCATACATAAGAACATAATTTGAATTTTATATACATATATAGATAGATAGAAGAAGATAGAAGTTTAGGCCTTGATCCACGAAACAAGAAATATTAAGCATTTCGGCGGACAACTGAAAGTTTACCCTACTTCAATATATTTTTCAAAAACCTTAAAAACGCCCTGTCAGAATGAGTTTCACGCCTAGATGGGTCGTTGCTTGAAACAATATAAAAAAATTGATGTCAAACTTTCCTTAATACTTCCAGGTACCTCAGCGCAAAAGGTAAAATACCCGAATATCTTTACCCCAAATACTTCGTTGAGCAAGCACGTGTCGATGAGTTTCTCGAGTGGCATCATCTCTCGTTGCGTATAACCTGCGCTCTCTATTTTCGTACGGTTTGGCTGGATCCACTACTAACAGGTGAACGTCCGGAGGATGATAAAGTTCAAAAACTTAAAAATCAAATGGAAGGCAATTTTGATATAATCGAAAACGTTTGGTTGGCAAAAACCGATTTTCTCACCGGCCAAAGCCTTAAGGTTGCCGATATTTTTGCGGCGTGCGAAATTGAACAGACACGTAAGTGTGCAAGTTGACTCTGAGGAGACCTTCTTAATTACTTCTTTAAGATCTTAAAATATTTTTTACTAATGTGTTTGCACTTTCAGGTTTGGCGGACTATGACATACGCATCAAATATCCAAAAATTAAGTCATGGCTGAAACGTGTGCGTGCTGGCTGCAATCCACACTATGATTATGCACATCAAGTGATTTATAAAATAACGGGCACTGCGCCACATGCGAAACTATAAAGTTTTTTCAACTTTTTTTTGTTCTACCTTATCACTTATTACACTATACTGCAAAATCAACTTTTTTTCTGGGTATAAGACCAAACCAACTTTTTTTAAAGAGATTACGACATACATAAGTAAAAAAAATGACGTTCCCCGTTTTTCGAAGTTGGCCTCCAAACTTAAGTAGCGGGCTTTCGAAGTTGGACTCTTCGAAGATTTGGGTTTCTAACTGTGTTGTTAGAAAAACGACACCATTCAAACAAGAGAGGCAAGCACATTTTGTCTTTTTCAATTTTTTAAACAAAACAATTAGAAAACCATTTTCGAACATGGAACTTCGAAAGCCCGTAACAAAATTTTGGAGGCTAACTTCGAAAAACGGGGTAATTTTTTTACTTTTGTCTTTAATCTCTTCCAAAAGTGGGCTTGGTCCCATACTGAGCCTGCTGCTTTACAATGTTATGAGACATAAGATAAACTTTTTAGAAAAATAAAATAAAATCAACCTTTTTAAAATAAGCAAAATGTAATCAATGGGTTAATCCAAATGGTTAATTCCATGTCGAATCGGCAAATGGTTGGAATATTCCACTTTCGATTTGAAAAAAAAAATTGTTTAGGGGATTCCTTTAAAGCACGATTATAAAAATGAGCCTAAATTTTAATCCCGTCTAAAGTTTAAGCGTTTTTTGAAACATTTTTTGGAATATTTCAAACCTTCATTGAGTTTTGCCCACAAAAACTTTATGTGTGGCATAGCTCAGCGGTAGTGCAGTCGGTTGTGACTCCTGAGCGCTTTTGTACGTATCCTACAAGTGCCACATTTTTTAAATTTTATTTTATTCCTAAAAGTTTTCGGTTTAAAATTAAAACCCTTTTTGTTTTGAAAATTAAAACTTTTTGGTTTGAAAATTAAAACTTTATTTTTTCTTTAAAAAATTGTTAAAACATTTGTGGTTTAAAATTGAAACCCATTTCATTTAACCAATTTTCTTGAAAACTGGTCTAGTTTAAATTTTAAACCAAATTTGGTTTGGTCATATATGTATGTAGTCCAAAAAAGTTTAAAATTTAGGCCCTAATCAGTACCTCATCTGCAACTGTCCGGCTTTAAGCGGCGCGAGAACGCGGTTTTTGGGAGTTCCCTTCCTGGATAGCCTAAGCCAGATCGCGGAACTGGACATAAAGGACTTGATGGCCTTCACAAAGTCATCTAAGTGGTTCGAAGAGGAGTAACGGTGTCGGTTTATGAGTGTCAGTCCCGGGATTCTGCTATGTGGAAAATCCCACCAACTCAGGGATTTTCCATTTGGCCGGGTCCCGGGACTGACTTTCCTTGTGTTGGTGGTATCACAACGGGCCTTTCAAAACTGGCCTAAGTGTGCCTCTGTAGCAGCCACTTGAACCTAACCTAACCTAACCTAGGCTCATAAAACAAAGTTTTTTTTAAAGGAAAGAATTTGAAAATGTTTTTTTCAAATTTCAAACAAATTTCGAATTTGCATAACTTTTGAAAAAAAAAAATCATTCTATCCTTTGGCGAATTTATTCAAATCGAATAGTCTCGATTGACGATTTGCATCATGGTATGTCCCTAATACTAATTCAACAGGTTTGGCCGACATACTTTAGGTAAGAGTAAGAAAGCAATGCTGTTGCCTTTTCCCTCCTAAAAGAATCCCTCGCTGACCTTCACAATATGGCGTTTTTGGAGAATATTTTCAAATAACATGATTTTTCATTCAGTCGTCGATATGGATTGAACAGCGCGCTCATCAAAATCAGAGAGAGAATCTATTATTTTTCCTCATTAAAAATCCTTTGCTGAGTTTCACAATAAAAACTTCAAAATTTTTTGTATATACAATTTTTGCAAATAAATAAATTTATTTATTTTTATCGTAGCTTCATAATTATAAGTATTTACAGTCAATATTTTGACAATTAAATTAAAATGTATAGTTTAGGTATATGTATAATAATAAGTTGGGGGTTTTTGAAATCATAATATGTGTATATTTTTAAGTTTATAGATTTGCATGTTCGAAATAAATTTGTATAATCGCTGTAAGCATGCAAAAATGTTTATTCAACCTGTTTGAATTTATTAAACAAAAAAATGGATATTTCTAAATTGAGTTTTACAAACATTTTTTTTTTTTTATGATTGTTGAATTTCTTTTGAAATAAACTTGATTTAATACATTTTAAAAGCAATAATGCAATTAACACCATTTTTTTAGTGCTTCAAAATAGTTAGCAACCCATCTAAGCATGTCTATGGTTGAGGAGTTTATTAAAAAAAATGTTGTTTTTGTTTTTTGTTTATTTTTTTTTTCTTTAATCGTGCAGTAGTTTTGTGCAATATTTTCCCATATCATAAATTTGTGTATCAAACAATATGACAACACTTTAACTTTTTAAGTTTTGAGAGTTTTCAAATAAATCCATAATAGTTTATTAATATGTTTTGACGAAAAGTATTAAAACTGCAAAATATCTTTTGAAGGAACAATTATCTCAGAAAATGTCGTAATGGCAATACCAAAGCGAATTCACACAGTGTTCGAGCGAATTCAGATCTACACGCACGCACACACTCCTGGTAACTAAAAACGTCAGACAAAGCAACAACATAACCAATTTGACAGCTACGATTCGATTTTCAAGGAAGAAAAAGAAACCATATGATGGGAGAATGAATTCGCCTTGGGTAGTACGCTATTCAGGTATATCTTACATCGACGGCAGAGTGGAACATCGCCTTATTTCAAAATATTTTTCAAAAAAACCTTATCTGAGAGATTTATTAAAAAACTTCGTTTTTTTAAAAATGCTTGAAGAATGCTCTACTTTTCATTTTTTCTTCAACAAAACATAATCTACATATTTGATTCAAAAATTGTCCAACTCGAACGTTTGTTAAAAAACATTCTGATATAGGACGTTCTTGAAAAATATTTTCATGCACACATTTTGAGCTTCAACTCAGCCTTTTTTTATACTTCTGGAGCTCAGGGCGAAATCAGGATTAGGGTAATTTCAAATACTTGTGTCGAACTCGAGGAAGACTTGCAAAAGGAACTTTTCCAAAGGTTAATTCCTTAACGAAAAATTACGGTTAAATTGGTAAACCAAGCTCTTAGGGAATGCCATCATGTCGAGTACGAGGCCAAAGAATCTTAACACTCCCTTCAAAAATCAAATGGCCAGAGAGTTAGCATCGCAAATAGCCATTAAAAAAATGTATGATAAGTGACTCTCCTGGGGATTCGGATTCGCCCAAGGCGAGTTTATTTTAAAGCGGCATTCGTTCGGTCACATGGTTACTGCTTCTTCCATGACAATCGCCTCGAAGCTGTCAAATTGCATTATGTTGTTGCTTTGTCTGACATTTTCGAGGCGAGAAAACAAAAACCAAATACGTGTAGAACTGAATTCGCTCGAAACCAGCTTGTATGAGTTCGCCTTGGATTCGCCGATCGGTTTCCGCAATAATATCAGAAAAGGGAAGTTCGCCGCGAATATAAGGCGTGCGCGAATTCGTTGGGCTTATTTGGATCCGCCGATTCTTTATAATATTATCACAAAACAATGAATTTTTCTCGCTTTTGCGGCGAAACAGTTGTGATTGTTGGGAAAATTCATACAAATTCAAATATGTTTCAACTAAAAATGCTCGTGTCGCTAATGATAACTGATTCTCTAGGGAAATCATATTCGCCCATCGATTGCCGCAATAATATCAGAAAAGGCGAACTTGTAGCGAAATCAAGGCGGAGCGAATTAGCCATATCTTGAAATTTGATTCAAAATATTTTGAAATAGATTGATATTCCACTAAGAAGTGCATATATTAAATTGTAAGCTACTGTACTTTGACAATTCACACAGGCTTTTTTCTCGGTAGATGGCGATGTAGTCGATTTGTTTTGAAAAAACCTGACAAAAAAATATCGCTAGGTGGCGCTCGAGTCTATATATGTTTAAAAATAGGGCTTCTCGCCAAACTTTGCAAATTTATTCTCTAGATAAGTCCTCTCGATTTAGGCTATATTTTTCCCAGCCATACTAGTCTATTTATATTTGGAAAACTCGTATTTATTATGGGCTTCTTTTTCTGTTTGTCACTTATGTTTTATATGTAATCAAAATGTTTGTTACAAAAATAAAGCCGCTATGTGACGCTGTAGTCGTAAAATTCAGAAAATTTATAAGTTTCGCAGACGTCACGGCATATTACAACGAAGTAGATCTAAAACTACTAAACCGATTTTTGCCAAAGTTCGATAGTTTATTCTCTTTAAATAAGTCCTTTCGACATGAGCATGATTTTTGCCGCTAGATGGCGCTACACCTGATATATTAGCAAAATTCGTATTTATGTTTCGATTATTTCCCTTTTGGTAGGTGGATTATTTGATAACACATTTACCAAAAAACACCGCTAGATGACGCTGATGTCGAGACATTGAGAAAATCCATATTTGTGGTCGGGGTTTTTATAAGTTTCGCAGAGAACGTTTTCAATTCTAGATATTTTGCTTTCTTAATACCTTTTCAAACATAAATAAAAAGCGCGTAAAACAAATTTTTTTAAACAAATTCCTTTCTATCCTTTTAATCACCTCATAGCATGAATATTCCCCGCATTTGCTGCACTATTAGTTACCATTTTTGTTGTTGTTGTTCTTTCCATGTTCACTAATTACAATATATAATTTCTTTGCTAATACTAAATATTTAAATTTCTTTTTACACACACATACATATATATTTAACTCAATGTACTTTGACTTTTTTTACTTTCAACTTAATAACTAATTGGTGTTATTTCTTATTTTACTCTTTTATTTTTTTTTTTTTTGCTGCACAATTGCAGCGCACGCTTACCCTTCAACGCATTCATGGTTTCATACTAATGCTAAATAAGCTCCTGGTTCATACTACATTATACATCACCCTAATAACGACTTCTGTTGATATTCTTGATACGTATACCGACTTCGAGCACATGTTCGCCACCTGCGTTGCTCGCCATAGAAACTGTCGCAGCACCGCCACCATTTCCAACAGCGTTACTGCCAGCAGCACTTCCTGCTCCACCACCACCACTACCACCATTACCATTGTTGCCATCTTGCGTTAGATTTGTATTGATATTGTTGTTGTTGCTAATATTTGCATTAGCGCTTGGTATAGGAATGCGTCGTAGCACGGTAGTTGTCGTCGTAGTCGTTGTTGTGCCAGCAGCACCAGCGGTGACCTTGCACGTATGCTGTTGTTGTTGTTGTTGCTGATGTTGATTACAATTATTACTATTCGCTACCGTACAACAACCATTATTCGGACCATTGTAATCGTGGGGACCACCGACCGTGTGACGTCGCTTAATCGAACGATTTTGTTTATTTTGTATTTGTCGCTTCTTCGTTAAATTCATATCAGTCTTTTCATCTTTAGTTAACGCTGATGCCGAGCCACCGCCCACTGTATGCGATCCTCCGTTGTTGCTATGCCTACCGCCGCTGCCCGATGAATAATTGCGACAATTGAAAGAAGCCGAACGAAAGAGTCGATGATCACGTCGCTTCTTATTGTAACGATCTAGAAAAAACGGCGGTGATGCTATGATTAGCGAATCTTTGGGATCACTTGTTGTTGAACCCTCAGAGTCATCATCGGAGCAACAACGCTGTTGCTCGTACGCTTGTTTGGAGGTGAAGCGTGTGCTACGCGTACCGCCGACATAGGAGTTGCGCGCTAAATTGCTACCACTGCCAGTGCTTACGACATTACCACTCACGGCTACAATTCCCCCAGGCGTATTTGTTGTTTTCACAGTCAATATAGCGGTGGGTGTTGATGCGGCGGTCGCTGGTGTGCTACCCGGTTTAGTTGGAGCCACCACCATCGTTGTGGAAACCGGATTGATTGGTACTGTTGCTGAGTGCTGCAACTTGTTGCTTTTATAGGACGATAGCGCCGCTGCTACACGCTGTTCTTTGCTCTCATCTCTCGATTTGGTGGCGAGTGTGTTGGTGGCGGTACACGAGCGGCTTAGCATTAGCACATTTGGCGCATCCAATGGTGAGGAATGAAAATGACGCTCAGGTGATTCGTCTGCATAGGGAATGTTTTCTGAATGCAGCAGGTGAAGCGGTTGTCCGAGAGTGTGCCGTCGATTTTTACGAAATTCTGGTGAACCATTTTCATCATTCGATTCGGAGCCGCTGCGAAGATTTCGGAGTTTGCTATCGAGCGCATCGGTGATGGTGGTGAGCGACATAGAACCTGTGTGTGAAGAGACATAAAAAGCATTGATTTAGCAATTTCAAATAATTTTTGAAAAACGTCCACTTTTGAATTTTATTTTCAAAACCCCCCTTTTGTCCCTATTCTTATCTCTATCAATATCTCTATCTCCTTTTCAATGACTTAGTGTATGTATGAATATCTCTATCCTTTTTCCATTCCTATTTCTATCCCTATTAATATCTATATAACTTTTCCTATCCCTATCTCTATTTCCATCCCAATCTCTCACTCTCGATGCATTCGTATTAGTATCCCTCACTCACGATCTATCTATATCAACACTCCTAGAACTATCCTGGAACCCGTCTCGAGTTATCCATATCCGTACACCTAACTATCGATCTATCCGTATCCGTATCCCTCAGTTTCAATTTATCCATGTTGTTGTTGTTGTTGTTAACAACAAAACACTCCCCGAAGGTTTTGGGGAGTGATGCCGAAGTTGACAGTCCTTGACCGGATATGACCCCGGTACGCTGCGGTACTCCCTTGCGGTACTGCCCGTCTGTCGTGGTAGCGATTTGGTATGACCAGTGGAACCTTCTAGGTCATGGCATCCCTCCATCCATGAGGAAGGAGAAGATGGGTAATGAGAGGTGAGAGGCATCATATCCGTAGATCAACCATCGAGTAGCACGTCAATTACCTATGTGCATATTAGTCGCCTCTTACGACCGGTATGCCTACCTCGGGCATATTCTAAACCCCTAACCCGCAGGGTTTTCAATTTATCCATATCTGTATCGATCTAGGATCGCATTGGAATGCTGTTTTATGTGGTGGGTCCCAAACTCTACGCACAACCAGTTTCACCCGCCCGATTGTAGCCGCACATCATGACGTCTGACGCTGCTGATGAAATCCGCTGACTATCCCTGACAAACCCTTAAACCGATTATCGGAGTGGCCTTGCCAGAATGTCGCCTTCGGATGTTCAGTGGCTATTCAGAACTTCCGTGGGCTAATTCCGAACGTAGTTAGCTACTTGGACCGCACATAGAAGTATCGCTCTGGCCGTTCCCAATTGAATGACGGTCGAAAACTTTGTCCACTTGCGTGAACTTCTCCCCACTATAACTATTTTAAGTAAGCATGTATCAATCTAGGTCTATCCGTTTCCGTTTCCCTATGCCTCATTTGATCTAACTCTCCCTCTCCTTTCTCATCGCACTTCAAACCCTTCTTGTAGAGGATATGAATCGTTTACCCTGCGGGTTAGGGGTTTAGAATATGCCCGAGGTAGGCATACCGGTCGTAAGAGGCGACTAATATGCACATAGGTAATTGACGTGCTAACTCGATGGTTGATCTACGGATATGATGCCTCTCACCTCTCATTACCCATCTTCTCCTTCCTCATGGATGGAGGGATGCCATGACCTAGAAGGTACCACTGGTCATACCAAATCGCTACCACGACAGTCGGGCAGTACCGCAAGGGAGCACCGCAGCGTACCGGGGTCATATCCGGCCAAGGACTGTCAACTTCGGCATCACTCCCCAAAACCTTCGGGGAGTGTTTTGTTGTTAACAACAACAACAACAACAACAGGATATGAATCGTCTATTTCACAAACGAATTGAGTAGCGATGGCCGGTTTTCAAAATAGACGATTCATATCTATAAAATGAATTAGATTTCCCACCCCCGCACTTACCTGTATCACTGCGACTATTGCTCGACTCATCATCGGTGAGTAGCACCGATATATCAACACTACTGCGTTGTTGCTCCTTACTCATACTACCGCCACTGCCACTGCCCGAGCCACTACAACTACCCGAATCCTTCTCATCTAAACTGGCTTTACGATGATGCAAACGTACAAAACCGCTACCACCATGATTGATCAAGAAACTACTACGATCCTTCTTGGTTTTTTGTGTAGTGTTGGTAGAGGATATGATGTGATGTATGCTACTGCTACCGCCACTGCCGCCGCTGCTCGATGATGCTGTGGTTGCATTTGTAGAGCTGCTACTTGTTGTCATCGCTGTTGTAGCCGATTTGGTTGAATCTAATGACTGCAATTGTACACGCAATGTTAAACCAATATCGTAAAAAGTGGGCACGGCTTTGCGACGACGCTGTTGCAGCTGCAGCTGCTGCTTTTGCTTGAGCACATTTTGTGGTTGCTGCTGCTGCAACTGCTTTTGCGTACTACGCGCCTTTGCACTTTGCTTGAAGGATTTGTGGGATGATGATGATGATGATGATGATGATAGTGTTAGTGATAGTGGTGGTGGTGGATGTGGTGGTGGTGGTGTTGTTGGTGGCTTGGTAGCCTTTGGTGTGGCAGCTGCTGCCACACAAATATTGGGAGTGGATTGTGTGATGGTGGAGTTGTTGCGTATTGTGTTGGAATTGGTGTTGGTGTTGGTGTTGGTGGTGGTGCTATGATACTTGAGTAATGCATTGTGCATGTGATGTGGTGCAGAAATAATTTTAGTAATTGTTTGATTGAGATTGATGGATGCTTGTAATGATTTACGTTTGTGTTTGTTTTTATTAGTTTGTGTTTTATAGTCTGTAGTATCATGCGAAATTGCATTTTGACTTTGATTTAATTTTTGATTTTCGCTTACCAACACACTTTCACCCGAGTACGTGTCCGAGCTGGCAGCACCGCGTTTGCTATGCGTACGCCGACGCAGTTGTGGTATGAAGCGTGAGGTGCGTGTTGTCGATGACGACTCACGTTCGGTTAGACGCTCAATTTTTGATACATTATGCAGCAGCATATTCGTTTGTTCCTCTTGTGTTTGAAGCGCGCCCGAGGCTGAGCAGGAAGTGGACGCGATAGGCGTATTACCAGTCACATCGGCTATATCGGGGCATGGACCACTCTCAAAGAAGTAATCATACTGAAAAATAAATAAATTGAGAATTAGTTCTTAGCAGGGACCAAAAATAATTTGTTTCAAAGTGGAAGAAAATTGTCTTAAAAATTTCGTTGTGCCAGTACCATGATTTTGTAGCACATTCAGGGTTTTGGAGGAAAATGTTTAAAAATTGAATTTTTCAAAATTTTCGTTAGGCCAGAAACACGAATGTGTATCAAAATTGTTACGTATACGCCATAGTGACTGTGGTTTCGTTGTTTCTTTCTCAACGAAATTTTTTAAAAATTTAGAGATTCAATGGTATTATAACTTTGGTCCGATGTTTGTAAGTATGAGAAGAAGACTAATAAGTATACCGTTATGATCAGGACGATGAGTTGATTCGATTTAGCCATGTCCGTCTGTCCGTCTGTTTGTACGCAAACTAGTCCCTCAATTTTAGAGATATAGGAGTGTAATGGAGTGTGGTTGCTAAGTGACCTTGCTCAATCCCGACTCTTGCGTCCTCGTTCGTGCACTCTGGGCAACGGGAGCTACCTAGGCTCGCGGCAGAAAGAGAGGGAGCCCCGGTGGGGCCACTCTGACATACTTGGTTTAAGGGCTCACCGAGGTTTTTGCGCAGCGTCTGTTCACCATGAGGTGCGGCTGCAAGCGGGCGTCTGTCTTGAAGCAAGCGGCTCGCTATATAAATGTGTAAATATTTTCCAAAAACCCCGAAACGGGTTGTGCGCTGGGTTTGGGACCCGCCACGTAAAAAATTTAGTCCAATGAAAAATAAATTAAAGCCTCGGATGAGAACCCCCTTTAATGTTGACGACCCGGCAAAACGAATAAGGCATAATGATTTGGATATTAGGGCATGTACCGGGAATGTCCGGACCCTTTCAAGGGACGGTACCGCTGCCCGACTGGTTGATGTCCTCGTTAACGCAAAGGCTGACATCACCGCCCTGCAGGAAATGCGATGGACGGGACAAGGAAAGACGACCATCGGACCTTGTGACGTATACTACAGTGGCCAGACACGCGGCAAAGCGCGTGGTGTAGGATTCGTGGTGGGAAAGAGACTTCGCCGCCAAGTACTAGCGTTCACCCCCGTGGACGAGCGTCTCGCTGCGATCCGCATCAAAGCGAAATTTTTCAACATAACATTTATCTGCGCCTATGCGCCGACTGAGGAGACGGACGACGCAGAGAAGGACTCCTTCTACGATAAACTTGAACAGACTTATGATCGCTGCCCCCAACATGATATCAAAATCGTGCTCGGCGACTTTAATGCGAAGGTGGGCAAGGAAGGAGTCTTTGGTCCAACAGTTGGAAAATTTAGTCTCCATGATATAACATCCCCCAACGGCACTAGGTTGATTGATTTCGCTGCTGCTCGCAATATGGTCATCAGTAGTACCAGGTTCCAGCATAAACGAATACACCAAGCCACATGGCTGTCTCCTGATCAAAGAACAAGAAACCAGATTGATCATGTCATGATCGACGGCAGACATAGCTCCACCGTTCTGGACGTGCGTACCCTTCGTGGTCCCAATATCGACTCGGACCATTATCTTGTTGCAGCCAAGATACGCACACGCCTCTGTGTAGCAAAGAAAGTGCGCACAGTAACGGAAGGAAAGTTTGACGTCGAGAAGCTGCGCACGACACAGACAGCTGACAATTTCTCCACTCGACTCTCACACCTGCTATCGGAGAGCAATCCTCGACCTAACGATGCAACCGAGCAATGGAAGCATATCTCTCACTCATTACGTACCGCCGCTGAGGCCACTATAGGGTTCCAGCGAGCCCGCAAAAACAACTGGTACGATGAGGAATGCAGCACTGCCTCGGACAAAAAGGACGCTGCCTACAGGGAGACGTTGCGAACGGGCGCAACCCGCAGTGTATGGCAACGCTATCGTGAGGCAAAGAAGGAAGAGAGACGCCTTTTCAGAAAAAAGAAACGTGAGGCCGAAAGGCGTGAGTGTGAGGAGCTTGAGATGCTGGCTGACAGGAATGATGCCCGAAAATTCTATGAAAAGATCCGGCGGATGACGGAAGGTTTTAAGACCGGGGCAAGTTCCTGTAAGGACAATAATGGCGACCTGGTAACCGACGTACAGAGTGTACTTAAATTATGGAGGGAGCACTTCTCCTCACTGCTAAATTGCGAGGGAGACGTCGAACCCGATACCCCAATCCCTGACGATGGAAAAGTCGTCCCACCACCTGACTATGATGAAGTGAGGATAGCTATATCCCGGCTGAAAAACAACAAAGCGCCTGGAAAAGACGGACTACCCGCCGAGCTGTTCAAACACGGAGGCGAAGAGCTGGTAAAAAGCATGCATCAGCTCTTATGCAGAATATGGTCAGACGAGTGCATGCCTCCAGATTGGAATTTAAGTGTGCTCTGCCCAATCCACAAGAAAGGCGATCCCGCTAACCGCACCAACTACCGCGGAATCAGCCTTCTTAATATCGCGTATAAGGTTCTTTCTAGCGTATTGTGTGAAAGACTGAAGCCCATCGTAGACAAGCTGATTGGACCTTATCAGTGTGGCTTTAGACCTGGTAAGTCTACCATCGACCAGATTTTCACGATACGCCAAATCCTGGAGAAGACCCATGATAAAAGAATCGACACACACCATCTCTTTGTCGATTTCAAAGCCGCTTTTGACAGCGCAAAAAGGAGTTGCCTGTATGCCGCCATGTCTGAATTTGACTTCCCTGCAAAGCTTATACGGCTTTGCCAAATGACGTTGAGAAATACTAACAGCTCCGTCAGAGTCGGGAAGGACCTCTCTGAGCCATTTGAAACCAAACGAGGCTTCAGACAGGGCGACTCCCTTTCGTGCGATTTCTTCAACCTGATGCTGGAGAAGATAATTCGAGCAGCAGAGCTAAACCGCAATGGTACAATCTTTTACAAGAGCGTGCAATTGCTGGCGTATGCCGATGATATTGATATCATTGGCCTTAACAACCGCGCCGTAAGCGCTGCCTTCTCTGGACTGGATAAAGAAGCGAAAAAAGTGGGTATTGCGGTCAACGAGGACAAGACGAAGTATTTGCTGTCATCAAAGAAAGAATCGGCGCACCTGCGCCTTGGCAGCCACGTCACTGTTGATAGTTACAAATTTGAAACTGTGAGGGACTTCGTCTATTTGGGAACCAGCATTAACACCGAAAATAATATCAGTCTAGAAATCCAACGGAGAATCACTCTTGCGAACAAGTGCTACTTTGGACTGAGTAGGCAATTGAGAAGTAAAGTCCTCTCTCGAAGAACAAAGATCGCGCTCTATAAGTCTCTCATCATACCTGTCCTGATGTATGGCTCAGATTCATGGACAATGTCAAGAGAAGATGAGATGGCCCTTGGAGTATTTGAGAGAAAAGTTCTCCGGAAGATTTATGGTCCTTCCCGTGATGCCGACGGCGAGTATCGAAGGAGATTTAACGATGAGCTGTACGAGCTTTACGCAGATCTGACCATAGTCCAGCGAATTAAAGCCCAAAGGCTCCGCTGGCTGGGTCACGTCATGCGAATGGACAAAGAAGCTCCAGCCCAGAAGGTTTTCCAATCGTCACCCGAATTCGGCAGCAGAGGAAGGGGGAGGCCTCGACTGAGATGGAAACAACAGGTGGAGGATGACTTGAACTCCCTTGGGGTTTCCAATTGGCGTCAGTTATCGCTAAAAAGGAATGACTGGCGTGCTTTGATAGGCGACGGCCAAAATCGCTTAGGCGGTTAAGCGCCAATAAATGATGATGATGATCGATGAAATTTGCTATGGAGGCGTTATTTTATATGAGAATAATCATTCGTCGGAACCAGCAAGATCGGACCAAAACTACTTATAGCTCCCATACAATCGATTGTTTCGATAAACGGATTTCGGGCTATAAATTCTGTAATTAAAGAGCTAGTAACGTGAAATTTTGTAGGTATTGATGTTTTTATATGTGAAATATCGATGTTGAAAATCATTGAGATGAGATAAATATTTTATATAGCTCCCATACAATGGATTGTTCCGATAAACGGATTTCGGGCTATAAATTCTGTAATTAAAGAGCTAGTAACGTGAAATTTTGTAGGTATTGATGTTTTTATATGTGAAATATCGATGTTGAAAATCATTGAGTTGAGATAAATATTTCACATAGCCCCCATACAATCGATTGTTCCGATAAACGGATTTTGGGCTATTACTCCTATAATTATATAGGTAGGGTCGTGAAATTTCGTAACTATTGCTCTGTTAGAAAGTGGAATGTCGATGTTAAAAATCAATGAGATTGGACCAACAAAACACATCGCCCCATATAATCGATAGTTCCGATAATTTCGGTATGAGCTAAAGTTAAATTCACACAGGCTGTACTGGGGATCGAACAGTGAATATAGTGACGCTTATTCATGAAAGGTATATAGCCTTCGGCACAGCCGAAGACAGCTTTCCTTACTTGTTTTTCTTAACTTAAACATTTTTTTCTGGTCGAAATAAAAGTACTTTGCCAATAACCAACCAAATGCTACTTAAAGTAAAACAAATTTGGTACCGACTGGAAAAGGATTCAAGCCAGAGTTGCCACCTGAAATTTGTTGTCCGGGTTAACCGTTTAGTCTTGACCTAATAAAATAAATTTCCAAAAATAACTTATTGAAATTAACTTCTTAGACTTAATTTTAGGACTTTCTACTTGAGTGTTGCCACTTCAGGCGGTTCACAGGGTTGCCCGCTTAACCACATTTAATTTATTGCTTCGTATATCGATCAATATTTCGGAAGCGGGGGAAGTAATTTGGATCAAGTTTGGCATATAGATAGTATGCTTCATTCTGTTGTTGTTGTTGTTGCTGTTATGCTTCATTCTAAAACATTCTAATTGGGTGTTGCCACTTGGGGTGGTTTACAGGGCTGCCACCTATCAAAAAATTATATTGAGCAAGATATGCCAATATGGGTATCAAATGAAAGGTATTTTCGGTGGTACACCAAAATAGGTATTTTCAGGCATGGTTGCCACCTATTTTATTTATTCTTTCGAATATCTCTTAGGTATTTTATTCTAAAAGGAATACAATTTTACGTTTCTCGATATTTATAGTACATCTTAAAACTAAGCTGCCTCCATTCCCAGGTATGTAACCGATTAAAATAACGTTTCGGTTTCGGCTTTGTCACGGGTTTCGATTTCAGTTACGGTCTCGTTCTTCAACATTTATTTAGGTTTCGGTTAAGGTATTGTTCTGGTTTCGGTTTCCAAATAAAAACACGAACACAAAAAATTTTACTACAAAAAGCTCAAGTTTTTCAAAATAGGTCTGAACATTCATAACATTTTTTCGGATCTCGGTAAATTTATTTCGATGGCTTTATTCAACTAAAGTCGAATTTCCACTTTCAAAATATTGATACTGATGTCAAAACGTGTCCTTTGTAACCTTGCTCGACAATCTTCCATAGGAATTTTTCAGGGTACCCTTTTGTAAAAGAAAATACCTATGAGCCCACTAGAAGAAGTAAGACACTAAAAAAATTCAAACCCGTTTTGAACCGGTTCCGGCCTTTGAAACGGTTTCGTTTTCGTTCTTTTTCACATCAAAATAAGGGTAACGCTTTCGGTTTTCAAAAATTAATCGGTTTCGGCTTCAGTGTCAGCTCTTGTTTCATTCTTACCTGCGTCACAAGCAACTCCACAATGCGGCACTGATGTTTCATATCTTTCACTGCAATCTCAAGCGTATCGTTGGGTGTACGTATTATTGATGGTCCAAATATGATCGCTAAATTCTTGGGTTCCATCAAATTGACATCACAATTCTTGCTTACACGACTCAAGTGGCGGATCAAATGTTTCAGCGTTTCATAGGAGTAACGTGGCAACGAACTTAACAATTCTCTGAGCTCTTTCAAACGTTCCAAGCCGGTCTTTTTGTCTGCCTCAATTAAATTTATATAGAAGGTACATGGCATCAGCGCATCGGGTAGATTGCGTATGAATTGTTTTAGCAAGCTCGATACCACATTGACATCCTCCCACCTCACATCGGTGCTGCAGCGTTCCCATGAAAAGTCTGATTTGTTCACCTGATCCGACAATTCTGAGATGGCAGCTTTATTGCCGGGTATACGATAAATACCGACGACGCTAAGTCCTTTCGTTTCGACTATATTTGTACAGACGTCGACCAGCAGCGGGACATATTCGTTGCTCTTGGACTAAAAGGAAAGGGATTGAAAAAATTGAAAAATTTACATTAGTGATATTTCAAGAAATAATTACAAAAGTGAGTGGGTGATTCCATGCCAAAACGTGAAATGTGTTTAATCAAACGCCTCCCGATTTGAATCCACCAAAATTATTTCAAGTGGGAAATGGTCGATTCAAATTTTTCTATGATTTGGCATGGAATTACCACAGTGTAACTCCTAGTTGAGTAAGAAGTCCCCAACTAATTGCATATTACACTAGAAATAGCCATACTATCTCTTTTAGCAAAAGCCAAAAAATCCTAGAAATCTCCTTCAACTCACCATTGGGCACAGCTTCAGTGGTACACCAATCGATCCAGTCGCCTTGCCACTCGCCGCCAAACTTGATGGTGATATATCGGCATGATGGCTACTACTACCACCACCACGTCTAAATAATAAATCTTTCCAGTTTTTGGCTTTTGGTGAACCTAAATCTTTGTCAGGTATATTTTTGTGTGAAGATGATTTGCGCGTTTTCATCACTGGCGATATAGAATCGGATATAATTTCGGAATCGCCACCACCACGTGATGTTGTGCTTAAAGGTGAATATTCTGGTTGTAATTGTTGATGTTGGTGTTGTTGTTGTTGTACGTTATCATCACAGTATGTTGCTGTTGGCATGCTTGAGATAGCCGCAGTTTTTTGCGGTTCTGCTAATTGCCTGCCTTGAAGATCCTGTGGGAATTGAAAGTAATAATTTATATTAGAAAAATAAATATTTTTTTTTTCTAAATTCGTTGAAGACCGCACTTTATGAGAGCTTGTTTTTATAAAGTCCTTTGCCAGCTGAAAATGTATAGAATTTTCGTTTTGAAAATTATGTGGATTTTTAACGGTCACGTTTCGTTTGTATTGTGAAAGCAGTGACGAATAAATGTTTGTTCTTAAATGAAGCTTTTATACATTCGCGAACGTTCATCTCGTTCGTTCGCATTCGCAATAGTGAACATATCACACATAAATGTCACAAAACTGTGTGTGTGGCGAATATTCTGCAAATTTCATTATATCACGTGATATCTCATTCGGGAGCGCTAATTGATAAGATAAAAAAACCATTCGTTCGCGAATGCATTCGCAAATCAATGTTGGTTCTTAAATGAAGCTTCTAGTAGCTACGATACCTTCGCGAGTGATCATCTTTTGTACAGAGCACTTATACATAGGAAGGAATAGGGACAACGACAAAATTTGCCCTAAATGGCCCCACATAGGAACGTTACGGGGTTTCCATTGAAAAGAGGATTATATGAGGGAGTGTTTTGGGACTTCCTCAACGCACCTGAGGGATGTCCTATAGAAACCATTTTATTTATCTGGGTGACTTTGTCAAAGCACCTTTGATAAGTGCTTTTTTCATACATTTTTAGAAAGCCATTTCTCTGTCGAACTCACTCCTTTGAAAGCCTTTTAGAAGGCACATTGGGAGGGCATAACGGAGAACCTTTCGGACTTCTGTGGTTAGCTAGGTAGTTACATCGAACATTCGGAGAAGCTTCAAAAAACGTTAGCTCCGCCTGGTGCTATTGTGGTGCGCTTTTCCATTCAGAATCGCTTTAGGACTATTTCGGAATCATTTTCAGATTTCTTTCGGTAGCATTTCGGATTTGTTTTCGCGATAGTTTCGGCATTATTGTGTCCGTTTAAGAATTTTTTCGGTATAATTTCAGCACTTTTTCTGGATCGTGAAGTGGCTATTTCGGGAACCCTTAGCTGAGTAAATTTGATGATATCGACCAAAATATGAAGCAAACTGTATTTTGACGGAACTAATTATATTTACTGTGCTGTTAGCCACCGACGGACGTAAGAACGCTCAACGTGCGCAGAACGCAGCTAATCAAAACACATTTGGTTTCTTCGCTACGTTCGACGTGCACGTACGTCGGTGAGTAAGACAGGTCGTGCTAGCTGACACGTTCTACGTTCTTGCGCTCGTGAGTAATTCGGCTCTAATTCTGTAACATGAACATGGGTTTCATTCGGGATCACTACGGAACTCTTTCCGATTAATTTCGGAACTTTTTTGGTATCATTTGCAGATTGCTTTAGGTCTGGGATTGTTTTCGGAATAGCTTCGGCATTTTTGCGGCACCTTTTCGGGACTTTTTCGGATATAATTTCGAAATAATTTTGGTCCTTTTTCAGGACAATTTCTGGATCATTTAGGGGCTATTTTGAGATCCTTAAGATAAGGTTTTAAAATAATTCTTCTCTTATCGTCGATGCATGTCCAGCTTATAATACAGATATATGTACTTATACATTAGGGTGATTCAAATAAAAAAAAAAAAATTTTTTCGGTCTTACCCCCTGAAACTTTAGGTATTGATGAGAAAATAAGCCTTGCAAAAAAGTAGCGCTCTAACTTAACCCCTTGGGGTTGGCTATTTTTCTTTCACCTTTTCCCATACATTTTGTATGGGGAAAAATGGTATTTTTTTCAAAATGAATTTTCTTTCAATTTTTGAAACTTTTTTGAAAATATTTTTACATACTCTTAAAGTTGAAGCTTTGAAGCTTCAAAAATGGTAAGCCATGTGCGAATATCTTAACCATTAAAATAATTACAGCCCCTAAGGGTTAAGTTAGAGCGCGGTAAGACCAAGTCGACATTTATTTTGAATCACCCTAATGTACATACATTAGACTGCGTCAAGAAATTTTTGTTTTCTTGAAAATTCTATTGATATTATTTTTAGAATGGGGAAAAATGGTGTGAAACTTTCAAACCTCATATAAATTTTTAGAGGTAATTTTAGATTGAAAAGTCCGAAAAGGAAATTGAGTGCTAAATGCAAATCCGAAATCAGAATTTAATAACGGATCGAGGTCCAAAAAAATATTATCAATATAATTTTGAAAAAGAAAAAATGTTTTGGCTAAGTCTACTATATACATATGTATATTAGACTGGCCCAAAAAAATATATTTTTTTTTAATACTAAATTCCTTTCAACTCACACTATCGTCATAAATTAGACTATTTTTCCACTGCAATAAACCGAAAATGCGTTTCATTTCCGTCATGCTTTTCGTTTTAAATAATATTTCTGTTGGTTGCGGATTCGGTTGATGATGTTGTGGTGGTTCATTGTGTGACGCTGATGTCGACGCACTGCTACCCGATGAAGTCAACTTATCGGCACCATCATCCAAATTTAATTCATTGCCCAGTGTGGCAATTTGTGTTGGTTTCGATTGCATACGAAACATGTAGGATTTCTTTTTATCGACCGATTCATCAAAAATTTTAAAACTTCTAATATCGAGTTCGATCATCTGTGTTGTGTGAGTGAAGAAAAAGCATTAAATTAGTTAGTGTATAAAGAAAAAAAAAAACTTAAGAGAAAGTAGACTTACATGACTCTCTTTAGCATGGCGACCAGGATAGATGCGTAGAAAATCGCCTTTGATTTCGATTTTAACTTGACGCCAAGAGCGATAGTCCGAGAGACGCTGTGGAGTGAATTAAAATTTTTTTCTTTAATAAAATCGTTGACAACAAAATTCGAAGACGTTTCTTAAAAGTAACACTTTAATACTAGAGTTATTACGAAACACATCCGAAAAAGTATTAAAGAATTTGCGTCAAAATTATTCAAAATAAAAAAAGCAAAAAAAAAATAAATAAATACAAATTATAAATTCCATGCACACACACACCTTGCCATTGATGCACGACGACTTAATCTCCATTTCGGTTTCGAACACTTCCATTTCGGTAGCCACATCCTTTGTCTCCAATTTGCCATTTATGTCGGCGATTACATCGTCAATGTGAACGCTGAGTGCAAAACAAAACAAAAAACAAACAACAATAAATTAAATGTCATATTTTTAGTAAATTGTTTTGAATTTTAAGCGTTTCTTCACGCATTATATAAATACAACACTGCATTTACATTAGACTGGCACAAAATTTTTTATTTTTTTATTTTTATTTTTACTGAATATTGTTGGGGAGCTTCTTTTTATCATAAAAGAAAGTGATGACAAAGGGAAAAGATTGTTTCAAAAGTTATAAAAATTCAAAATTTTATTTTTCCCTGTTTATACATTATTTTTTTTTATAGTGTTGCCACTTGGGTAGGATTACAGAGTTGCCACCTATCTAAAAAAAATTTAAATAATAGTAAGGAAGATATGTCAAACTGGGTATTAAATGAAAGGTTCTTTCGTCCGCAACTAATATGGTGTTTCCACCAAACACAAACACCGTGTTTGCAGGTTTTGGGTTTGAAAGATTACTTTTCCTCTGCCAGTTCCTTCCCTTGCTATATTCAGCATGGTACTTTTGGCCGCCTGTTCGATCACTTTGTGCAGGGGACTCAGATCGAGCAGCACCTCCAATGCGGCAGTAGAGCATGTACGCATGGCTCCTGTTATACATATGCAGGCCAAACGCTGGAGTTTGATGAGTGATTTCCATGATTTACCCGCGATTCTTCTGCACACCATAATTGCCCTGGTGGCCTTGGATGTCGTGTTATCGACATGTTTCTTCCACAGTAGCTTGGAGTCGAATGTAACCCCCCAAGTATTTCACTTCTGAAACGGCCACCAGGTGTTCCCAACCTAGTGTAATGGTCCTCAGTCCCGGAAGAGATCTTCTCTTTGTAAAGGGAATTATAGCTGTTTTGCTGGCGTTAAAGTTAAGGGCCTCTCCAGCACACCACTCCTTTGTTAGATTTAATGCTCTCTGCACTATATCGCATAGGGTGCTCTCAAATTTGCCCCTTGCTATGATTACTATGTCGTCTGCATAACCTTGGCATCTGATGCCATTACCGGTTAGTACAGTTGACCTACCACTATGCTCCATAGGAGGGGTGATAGGAATCCCCCCCCTCCCCCTTGTGGACAACCCCTCGTAGATGGAATTTGAACCGTGCGGTTTTCAACTTGAGTTTCCGCCAGCCTTGTTTTGAGCAGGGCGTTGATCCATCGTATGATGGTTCCCTGTACTTCTTTCCTCTGCAATGCACGACCTACACTGGCATGGCACGTGTTATCGAAGGCCCCCTCTATGTCAAGGAAGGCGTATATCACTATTTCTCCACAGTCGAACGCGCTAGTGATTTCTGAGGTCAGCTGGTACAGGGCTGTATCCGTCGATCTCCCCGAGCTGTAGGCATGCTGCCCTACATGCAGAGGCCTTTTCCTCAGAGCGTTCGATCTAATCTCATGTTCAACTATTTTCTCCATTGTCTTAAGGACTAAGGAGGTTAGACTGATCGGTCTGAAAGATTTCGCTAATGAGTAATCCTTTTTCCTCACTTTTGGTAAGAATACAACTCTGGCTCGTCTTCAAATTGTCGGTATGTAGGCTAGTGCTAGACTATCCCTCATAATGCCCGACAAGTAAGGGAGGAGCATATCCCCCTGCTGCAGGAATGCCGGATACATACCGTTCACCCCAGGGGATTTATAGCTCTCAAGTTCTTCTATGAAATTGTTGCTACTTTGGAAGTTTTCACAGGGTTGCCACCAATTAAAAATTTTTATAATTTTATAATTTTTTTTTCTTTTTAATTAAATTTTTTTTTGGTAAAGCTTTGATTTCAGGCGCTACCATTTACCTATTTGACCCCTCCCCGATATTATTTTTCAGACTACCGAAAAAAAATGTTATTGTGCCAGTCTAATGTATGTATATAAAAATATAAAAACAATATACACACCTATTACGTATTTCACTATTCATCGATTCGCGTCTACTTTCACTTAATGCCGCCGCAGCACCGCCACCAACACCTGCAGCTGTAACAGCCGCCACAATTGCCGCCTCTGCAGTGACACTCGATCGATTATTTTTTAAATGAAGTTGTTGTTGTTGTTGGTGGTGTTGCTGCTGATGCTGTTGTTGTTGTTGTTGTTTGTGCCTTTGTTGCACTTGTTGCTCCTGCGCTATGTTTACCGTTATTTTATGTACAATTTCACGTTCATCACCAGCAACCACATCATAAGTAGGATCATCATCATCATCATTATCATTGTTATTGTGTTTTTGATGTAAATGATGATCATCAACTCCTCCAACGTATGATGACTGTTTGGAAGTCACCTCAATAAGTGGTGGTGGTGGTAGTGGTGGGGGTTGTTTCGGTGGAGAGCCTATACCAGCTCCACTACTATTTAGCGATGTATCCGATGTTGAATAGTCAGCTTCATTGTTTGTAGCGCGTAAATATGAAATGCGACGCATCGGTTTGTTAGCATCATCGAATGAGGACGAGATCGGTTTAAAGCGACGTACAACAGTAGGAGCACTGCTGACATCGGAAGTGCCACCGCTAGCAGCCACTGTTTAACGAGAGAAAGATAAGAGAGATTGATTTGAGGATAAAGCAAAAAAAAAAAACAAAAAAAAAAAAATGGGTAGATAATAAACGGAAATAATTAATCAGGTTTGGAACGCAGCAGCCTAGCTTTAAGCACAGCAAGTGCTTGCCGTACAGGAGCTAGTTTGAGGTAGATGATACACGAAATAAAGGAGGAAGAGTTATTAATTTACCTTGGGCGCTTACTGGCAACTCATTGCTTTCAGCAATATCAGTGAGTGCCGGTTTTGGTTCGATCATCGCAGTGTTTGTTGGTGCTGTTGTTGATCCACCAAGACCTTCCGGTAATTTGCTGGTATATTCTGCGAAAGTAGGAGTTAGGAAAAAATAATTTTAGTATTTAAATATTAAGGTGGGTTAAAATGGGTATGGAATTTATTTTCTATAAAAAAACATATGTACATTACAAAAAAAAAAAAATTGTTTAATAAAATTTTTGAGTTGGCTTAGTACTTAAATAATATTTGCAACGAAAAATTTTTTGTGTCAATTTATTCTTGATTTTTCTTTGATATTATTTTAAATTTTTTAATTTCTATTTTTAATCTATTCTCTTTTTTTATTATTTTTTTTTTTTTATTTTAATTTTTTTTTTTATTTTTATTATATTTTATTTTTATTATATTTTATTTTTACTCATTTATTTTTAGTTTTATTTTTTTATTTTTTTTCACCACTTTGCTGATTTTTTTACATCTTTCTATATTTTTAATTTTATTCTTAAGTTTGTTAGATATTTTATTACTTTATCTTAATTTTTTTTTTTAGTTTCTCTTCCTTTAGATTTATGTTTTTTATATTTTTGTGTACTTTTTATTTTTAAAACAATTTATTTCATTTTTAAGAATATTTAATTTCTAAATTTTTCTTTATTTGTAATTTTTTAATTTTCTTCTTTTTCTTCTTTTGATTCCTTAGCTTTTTTAGTTCTTTATTATTTTTTTTATTTTTTATTCTTCATTTTTTTTTATTCTTTGTTTTTTTTTATTCTTTGTTTTTTTTTTATTCTTAATTTTTTTTTTGTTCTTTGTTCTTTATTTTATATTTTTTTATTTTTAAACTTAATTGTAAGCTTGAGGCTAAGAAATAATACTTTTTTTTATTTTTTTTAACATGTTTTTAATTTTTTTAATAGTTTAAAAATTTGTTTTTTAAATTTTACATTATTTTTTTATTTAGCATATGACGTTTTTTTATTTATTTTTTTGCAATTTTTTTTTTAAATATTTTTTCAAGTTTTTTTTTATTTTTTTTTTTTAATATTGTTTTTATATTTTCTTATATTTTTTTAATATTTTTTTGTTGTTTTTTAAATTTAACATTATTTTTTTTTACTTAACATATTAAATTTTTTTATTTATTTTTTGCATTTTTTTAGGTTTTTTTTTATATTTCTTTTATATTTTTTATATTTTTTTATATGTATATTTTTTATATAATTTTTATTTTTTTTGTTTTGTTTTTTTTTTATTTTTTTTTTGTTTTGTTTTTTTTTTTTTATGTTTTTTAATATATTTTTTATATAATTTTTTATATATTTTTTTTTATATACATTTTTTTATTTTTTTTTAATTTTATCTATATTTTTTGGTGTACTATTTTTATACCCAGGTGAATCCCCCTGGTCATTCTCTCATGATTTTTCTATAAATTTTTTATAGTGGGCGTGGCACCGCCCACTTTTGAGGGAGGCATTTTTGAAGATTTGACTGGTCGTAACTCTTAAACTGATTACGATAGACCGATGGAATTTGGCACAAAGCATACTAGTATCGTTGGGAGTAAACCTGATGAAATTGGATAAAATCGCCCTCCAACCGTGGGCGTGGTTCGATATCGAAAATTTCTAAAATCACTCAAATTGCCATAATTCGGTAACGGAAATGGGTAAAATGATATAATTTTATAGGTTGAATCCCCCTGGTCATTATATAATGATTTTTTGACAAATTTTCTAAAGTGGGCGTAGCCCTGCCCACTTTTAAGGGAGGTATTTTTGAAAATTCGACTGGTCGTAACTTTTAAACTGATTAGGGTAGAACGATGAAATTTGGCACAAAACATACTAGTATCGTTGGAAGTATACCTGATGAAACTGGAAAAAATCACTCTCCAACCACGCCTACTTTCGATATCGAAAATTTCGAAAATCACATAAATTGACATAATTCGGTAACGGAAATGGCTAAAATGATATAGTTTGGTAGGATGAACCCCCTAGTCATGCTATTATGATTTTTTGATAAATTTTTAAGAGTAGGCGTGGCATCGCCCACTTTTCACGGGTCATAACTTTTAAACTGATTACGGTAGATTACGGTAGAACGATGAAATTGGTATAAGGTATACTAGCATAATAGGGAGCATACCTGATGTAATTGGACAAAATCGCTTCCCAACCACGCCCACTTTCGATATTGAAAATTTCGAAAATCACATAAATTGACATAATTCGGTAAGGTAAATAGCTAAGATAGTAAAAAATTTAGGTAAATCCTCCTAGGGCCTATATCACTGTTATCCCGTTCTGAAAATTACCGCTGGGTATTTAATGTTCGGTTCACCCGAAGTTAGACTTCCTTACTTGTTTAAAATAACTTAGACTTCCTGGGATTTCTACCTTAATCCACCTTAAGAATAACTGAGTAAAAAATATTGATAGGGGTCAGTGATACCGCAACAGAATTTCACTGTTCCGTCTAGAAATCTATGTAAGGGCAAATCAAACTGTCTTAGGCCCAGTGACCACGGCAGCCGCACACTGATCATGAGATAAGAGGTCATTTCTGGAACCCGCTTTCACCTTTCCAACTATGACAAAAAGCGGAGGGATTTGTGGCGCTATTTTGTATATAGTCAAGGCCATCAAGCTGTATTCGAGTTGATTAATTGAATTCTTTCGAAGAAGTTACAAATCGGCAAGCTACCTGTAGTTCATTGTAATTCGTATTACTTAGAACCAGACCCCGCTGAGAGGTCATTGACCATTACCTCTACACAGCTTTTTTTTCCAAGCGAAATGTAGGCCTTTACGACGACGACTACAGCCATGGTATGACCTGATTAAAACCCCACTATCCCCTCCCCACTCAACTATACAACCTCATCCCACAAATACGGGTATATAAGAAAAAATAAAAATAGCAAAAGTACTCACTGCTTGACGGCGCATGATCGATGGTCGCATTGGCCAAACTGGCCTTGTGTATCTCCATGCGGCTATATTTTGCACCATCCACAACACTACCGGTAGTCGTATGCTGTTTTTGTTGTTGTTGCACCTTCATCAATTGCATTGACGACGTTTGTGTTGGTTGCTGTTGTGTTGTTGTTTGTTGTAATTGTTGTACCTGTTGCTGATGCAACGGATGATGATGTAGCGAATCGTAGAGTACTGTAGGTTTCTTTATCAACATCACATTGCTAGCTGTTGTAACAGTGGGCTCTGTGCCGGCATTCGTATTAATGGAGAGCGGTTGAAAGGGATCAAAACCCTTGGCGAGATGTGAGACGAGTTTGCGCTCAAAACTAAAAGAAGATAGAGAAGGCAAAGGTAATAGATTAGAATACAGATAAGAAGTAATGCATTTCTTAACGAAAAGTATATTCGTTCGTATACCAACAAAAGTATATTCGGACAGGGTTGCCACCTAGGGCACCTAACCTAACTTAGTTTTTTTCTTCGTATCGGGAACGTCTGCAGCGATTTCGATCAAATTTGGCACATATGTAGATAGTATGCTTCATTCTAGGACTTTCTACTTGGGTGTTGCCACTTTGGGTGGTTTACAGGGTTGCCACTTATCTACTTTTTTCTAATATTGAGGAGGATATGCTAATATGGGTATCAATTGAAACGTATTTCATGCCATTTTATTCATTCCTTCGCATTGCGAACAATATCTTGAGAAAAAATTAAACAATATGGCAACCTCGAAAAATAACGAGTAATGCTTGTTCGGCGAGGACCTTGGGAATATGTGATATCGTGCATTGAATTTTGTAAGGAACTTCAAATCAAACTTACACTTTATTGGTTACACCCGTCTCCTGCAACGTTTCCAAATAATCCAAATCCTTAGCATATTTATCACCCATGCCATTGTTGTTGTTGGGCGCACTAGGCCCCGAGCTGCCATTTCCAGTTGTACGACGCAATGTCACCAAATCACTGCCACTACTACTACCCCGAACACCACTTGCACTTGTCACCGCACTACCACGACTCAAAACACTCTCCGCCGCACTAATATAGTTTCCACCACCAACATTCGTCATATGATTTTTACCACTCGCCGCGCTAGTTGTGTTGCTTACACTGCCGTAATATTGTTGTTGCATTTCAATTGCTTTGCTGGTGGGTAGTAATTCACGCGTACTGGACGCCGTTGAGGATGTTGCCGATAATGGTTGTTTGACGAGTGTACGCACCTGACCACGCGCCGATCCCAGCCCAGCACCGCCGTTACCACCACCACCGCCAATGTTGCTCAGGACAGATGAACCGGCTGATGTTGATGTCGTCGACACCATAGACAGCTGTGGACTGCCGCCGGATGGTGGTGTGTGCGGTGGGAAGAAATGTTGTTGGACTGTGTGGCCTACAGCAGACGATGAATGACTGCTGTGTGATGTGGCATGCGTGTGCGGTAATGGTGATTTAAGGAATTCCTCTTTCTGCTTGATAGATTCACGTAGGCGTATCATCAATTCGCTGGTATCAACGGCACCCGTAGCAGAGGCATAGTAGGCAGAGTTGGCTGCTGCGGCTGCAGTCACAGCAGGAGCAGATTGTGTGTGGTAGAGGGGATGTGGTTGTGGTTGTTGTTGGTGTTGATGATGCTGTTGTTGTCGGGATAAGACTGTCAAATTGGGCGGCGGTTGAGAGCTGTAATGTGTAAGCAAGAGAGAGAAATATGTATATGAGTTTTGAAGGCATAGATTTAGATATAGAAGACTGTTTTCAACAATTGCAACCATCAAATGATTTTCCTTCTAAACTTGCATCATCGCTTCGTAATTATAGTTCGGTGAAAATATCTACTCCACTTTTCAAACGAAAACCTATCTTACCCCATTGGAAGATTAATAGGCCTCATGCATAAAAGCATTTGCTCAGACTCCACTTTTTGTGTAAAAGCTAGTTGTTTTTTTGTGCTCTTTAATTTCTTTTTTTTTATTGTCTTCAATTCCTTATACATATTTTTTCTTTTTTTTTCTATTATTTTCCGTTATTTAATTTTTTTTATTTCTTTTTATACCCAGCTGTACTTGTACACAGGGTATTATAACTTTGTTAGGATAACGGTTGGTTGTACAGGTATAAAGGAATCGAGATAGATATAGACTTCCATATATCAATATGATCAGGATCGAAAAAAAATTTGATTGAGCCATGTCCGTCCGTCTGTCCGTCCGTCCGTCCGTCCGTCCGTCCGTCCGTCCGTCCGTCTGTCCGTTAACACGATAACTTGAGCAAATAATGAGATATCTTCACCAAATTTGGCATGCGTACTTATTTGGGTTCAGAATAGATTGCTATTGAAAATGGGTAAAATCGGACCATAACCACGCCCCTTTTTCGATATCGAAAATTTCGAAAAACGTATAAAATGGGTTAATTCAATATTAGAAGCAGCTACAATGATAAAATTTGCAATATGTATTGATTTAGATGTTCTAAGGCCGATTTTATAAAAATTTTTGAAAAGGGGGCGTGGTACCGCCCACGTATATTTGAAGAAATTTTAAAATTTTGACTCTTAATAACTTCAGAACAGTTTATGCTAGTATAACGAAATTTCGTAGAGGACATACTATTGTTGTGGTAAATTCAGCTATAGAAAATAAACGAAATCGCTTCGCGACCACGCCTACTTTTTCATAAAAGTTATATTGAAAGGAGGTGGAAATATTGAAAAGTCCATATCTAATTAACTGATTTCGCTATAATAATATAATTTGGTACATACATCAACTTTCATATTCTTTACATAATTTTTTCAAAATTTTGGAAAGTGGGCGTGGCACCGCCCACTTATGAGTCAAGCAATTTTTAAATTCGACTGCTAACAACTTCAGAACGGTGTGAGATAGATTTACGAAACTAGGTACCAGGCATGTTATGTTTATTTAGAGTACTACCACAGAAAATAAGAAAAATCGGTGAACGATCACGCCCACTTTATGTGCACAGCTGGGTATGTAATGTTCGGTTTCACCCGAACTTAGACTTCCTTACTTGTTTTTCAATATTTTCTTTTATCTTAAATTTTTTTATTTCCTTAATTTACTTATTTTTTTATATTTTTTCTTTTGTTTTTTTCATATATCATCATATATTTTCATGCATTTCTTAATTTTGTTTTATTTAATCTTTTTATTGGTTACAATTTTTTTTGTTTTATTTTTATTTTTTTTTTTTTTTTAATTTTTTTTTTCGTTTTATTTTTTTTTTCTTTTTATTTTTTTTTCTTTTTATTTTTTTTCTTTTTATTTTTGTTTCTTTTTATTTTTTTCTTTTCTTTTTAATTTTTTTTCTTTTTAAGTTTTTTAATCTTTTATTTATTTCTTTTGAAATTTTTTTTCTTTAAATTTTTTGTTTTTTCAACTTTTTTTTATATTTAAAATCTTTTTTGTATTATTTAAAATTTTTTTGTTTTATTTAAAAAATTTTTGTTTTCTTTCAAATTTTTTTGTTTTATTTTTTGTTTTATTTTTTTTTTTATTTTTTTTTCTTTTTATTTTGTTTCTTTTTATTTTGTTTCTTTTTATTTTTTTTTTCTTTATATTTTTTTTTCTTTTTATTTTTGTTTCTTTTTATTTTTTTCTTTTCTTTTTAATTTTTTTTCTTTTTAAGTTTTTTAATCTTTTTTAATTTTAATAATTTTTTGTTTTTTCAACTTTTTTTTTATATTTAAAATTTTTTTTGTATTATTTAAAATTTTTTTGTTTTATTTAAAAAATTCTTGTTTTCTTTCAAATTTTTTTGTTTTATTTCAATTAGTTTTTCTCATATATTTTTATTTTATTTTTTTTTTTAATTTTGAATTTTTTTGTTTTATTTCTTTTTATTTTAATATTTTTTATTCTTTTTATTGTTTTATAAAGGTTTTTAAAATTACATTTTCTTACAAATTTTGAATAATAAGAGCTTAATAAACCTTTTATATTTTTTATGAATAAATTAAATTTTTTTTTTAAATTTTTTTTTTTTAATTTTTTTTATAATTTTTACAATTTTTCAATTGTTTTTTTTTTTATTATTTTTTTTTTCAATTGTTTTTTTTATTTTTTTTTTCAATTGTTTTTTTTTTTTTATTTTGTTTGAATTTTTTTTTAATTTTTTTGTTATTTTTTCTTTTTAATTTTTTAAAAATTTTTTTTTTATTTTTTTTTTTTATTTTTTTCTTTCTATTTTTTGGATCTTTAATTTCTTTTTTATTTAAATTTTTTACTTTTTTTTATTTAAAATTTTTGTTTTATTTTTTTTTATATTTAAAATTTTTTGTTTTATGAAAATGTGTTTTTTTTTTTTTTGAGAAAAATTTACCTACGCGCTGCAGGAACCAGACAAGCCGACATATGTTTCGATGATACTGGAGTTACATCTCTTCAAGGACTTTTCTTCCCGGCATTGTGAGAGTCGAACTCACAACACTGTAGTGACTTGTATGCTAGAAGGTGCTAGCTTAGGCCACTACCCAGCTTGAAGGTAAACCCTTCTCATATTTTTTGTTTTATTTAAAATTTGTTTTGTTTTATTTATTTATTTTTTTTTTTTTTGTTTTTTTGTAATCTTCTTTTATTTGTGTTAAGCCTTCTAATTTTGTTATTTTATTTTACGACTTGACTTCTAATTACTTTTTTATTTGTTTTACATTTTATTTATTGGTTTCACTTTTTTTGTGTTTTTTACTTTTTGTTTGTTGGGATACATTTTTTGAAGTTTTTTTTTTAATCTTTCACCTTTTTTATTTAGTTTCATTTTAATTAATTTTTTACTTTTTTATTCTTTTTTGATCATTTTTTTATTATATCTTTTGTTTTTTATTATCTTTTGTTTTTTATTTGCTTTTTAGCGTTTCTTTCTATTTAAAATTTTTTTTTTATTTTTTTTTTTAATTTTCAGTTTTTTTTTTATATTTGTTTACTTGTATTTTATTGTTATATTTTTACTATTTCTTTTACTTTTATTTTATTTTTAAAGTTTCTTTATTCATTTTTAATTTTTATTTTACTTTGTTTTCTATTTTTTTTTTCTTTTCTGTATTTTTTTCTTTATTATATTTTTTTCCTTTTTTGTTTTATTTTATTTTTCTTTCCTTTTTTGTTTTTTTATTTTTTTATTTTTTTTCCTTTTTGCATTTTTTTAATTCTTTTTCGTTTTTGTATTTTTTTTATTTTTTTATTATTTTTTTTTAATTTTATTATTGTTTTCTTACTGTTTTTTTTTAACGATAATGAATTAAAAGATCAAATTACTGTTTTTTAAAAGACGATTGAAATAATCATTGTCAATTAAAAAAGGAGGTTTTAATCGGTCGATTACTAGACCCTTTTCTAAATAAACAAGTCTGTTTATTAGTACTTTTTTTTTTAAACACCACCCGCAAACTACAACCACTAAAAATATTATGCTTCCGCTTAGCGAGCGACATCCAATATTTGTTGTTGACATACATACACTCACTCACACACCTACAACATGTTGATTGACACATTCTGCAAAAACAACTGAAAACCGCATCCAATGGCCCCATCATAACATCGGAATGTAGTAGCAAAATCAGCGGTTAGCAGAGCGAATGATATATTCGAATCGAAATAGACACTTTTATTTATTAGAAAAACATTTCTTTTTTCATTTTAATTTTTTGCTCATTACTTATTTTAATATGTAAAAAAAAGAGAGCGCGTGTTTGTTAAGAAATTATGAAAACAAATTGCAAATTGAAGGGTGTGGTCGCTCAGTAGCAGGCGCTGGATTGCTTAAAAGGCTGAGCTGAATTAAAAATATTTCTTATGCAACAAATTATTTATTTTATATTTTTGCTATGATTATTTAAACGATTAATCGAACGATCCTCAAACACGCGCGATTCGCCAAACGATTAAATTGCGCGTAATAACTCAACTAAAGGATTGCTTAACCGAATTTTCACTAACTACCAACTAACTACCAAAATCGATTGATTCGCTTAGATTGAGCAACTGATTGTCAACCAACGTATATTAGAAATTTCATATTGACAACGCGTCAACTAAATTTGACGCATATTTAATATGCTGGCAGTCTTAAGTTGGTGAGCGCGCACAGCGATACGCAAATTACAAAAAACTGCGCGCGCGGGTTAAACAATTTTTGAGGTTCCCTATTGCTTAATGGAACCACTCGTATATTAGCGGCAGCCACCACGTCAAAACCGACTAGCGCGCACGAGAATGTGACGGTCACTGGCAGGCTGGTGGATAGCCGTCACAATTCCGAATGCGCGCACTCAAAAACAATGTCAAAGTCGGTGCGCGCTTAAGCTTACGCTAGGCGCGTCAGGTGCCATCACAGCGCGCGCTCCATTGACAACAGCTACTCTGGCGTATGAATATAGCTATGCGTTACCACAAAGTATGTATATTGGTGCATTCCCATTAAGGAGGAGGACGGCATAACGACGACGCGTCGCACGTCTATGGTGATCTATTGAAATGGCGCGCGCATATCAAAGTGTAGAGTCGTCAGCGCAATTCCTTACAGAGCGCATGCGCGCCGGCATACACACAACACCGCGCGCAAATTCCGCCAACAAACAATGTCATTATTGAAGAATGATGGAAGAGCGTTTGAATTTTAAAATTTACTAAAAATCAAACAAAATAAATATGTATGATTAATATAAAATCAATTTGCAAACAAAAGTAGGTAAAACCGCTGCAAGTACACCGCGATGCGTTTCATAAAAAAAAACTACGCGGCGCGCTTCATTCCATACAAGCGAGTGCGCGCCTTGACTTATTTGTATGGTGACAGCTAAATGCGCGCAGTAGCAAAGTCGCTAAAAAGGAACAACGCGCTGTGAAAAGTCGCTGCTAGGTATTTGTTTTTTTTTTATATATTTATGGATAAACTTTTATAAATCATACAAATGCGCATATGTAGATGTGATTATTGTGAATGCGCGTAAAATATATTTTTCGTTTATAGGTTCGCTCTTTTATTTTAGCGTTAAGATTGTTTTTCTGGAATTTGTAGATTGTGAAGATATGTATTTGACAATGTAATTTTCGACATTCTGAGAAAGGAAACCCCAAACATGAATCGACCTTGAGCAAGTTCACAAGAGTCAAGTGCACAAAGCAGGAAACAGGTTAACGCGCATGCGGCTGAATCAACTCCTCCCTTGTGACGATGACATATTCGTACAGGGTGGCTTGAAAGCAGTGAACGGCAAATGCTTTTCTTTCCATTAAGGAACACCTGCACAAACGGCCCGTCCCACAATCGTTCGTTCTATGCACCAACTCATTCTGGCCTAGAACTAAACACTCCAACCGCACTTTGAAAATTTTGTGTTTTTTGAAAACTCTCCTGCATCTGAAAACATGGTTCTATTTCTCTGCTTACTCAACGTTTCATATCCCATGCTCCATTTTCCTCTTTCTTATCGTATTCTTATTTTTCTCTTCACTAACTTAAAGTAGCCATTTGAATGGTAGTTGGCCACCTAGGCGATTTTGGCCGTTCTCTTTATTTTTCTTGCTACATGTTCAATTCCAGTCACTATCTCCACCCCTATCCCTATCTCTATCCCTATCCCTATTCCATATCCCATATCTCTATCCCATATCCCTATCCCATATCCATATCCCTATCCCATATCCCTATCCCATATCTCTATCCCATATCCCTATCCCAAATCCCTATCCAATATCCCTATCCCTATCCCATACCCCTATCCCATATATCTATCCCATATCCCTATCCCATATCCCTATCCCAAATCCCTATCCAATATCCCTATCCCTATCCCATATCCCATATCCCTAGCCCATATCCCTATCCCTATCCCATAACCCTACCCCATATCCCTATCCTCAGAGATATGCAGAGAAATATCCCATTTGTATGCTGTTCCACTCCCCTTCTCTTTACCTCCCCTTTTTTCTGGAGATGCAATAAATCAAACTCACTTCATTTATCACCCATTATGGAACATTTGCATGCCGCCAAATACAAAAAGCAAAATTAAATTATGGTTTCTTGACTCTGGGGAGTGAACCTAGGATGAACCGAAAAATCTGATTTCAGATTCGGAATCAGCACATCCAAACGCTTCAGAAACCGTCGAGAAACCGGGTGGGATTTTAAAAACTTCAATTCTGTTGTACAGTGTAATCGATTGTTCATGAATACACAACATATTCCAGCTTTTACCAAATTACGAGCAAGTGCTCCCCACGATACATTCTAGGAAGCCCTTCCCTGCCTATTAAGTTGACATATTCGAATCGACCTTTTTGATAAATAATTGAGCTCAATCGAGACGATTTTGGACTGGGCTGATGATGGAGATAACCCAGATCACGAAGCGAAAAGATTAAGAAAAGCGTTCTGAGTATTTTTCTCGAGTTTTGGAACCATGCCGCAAAGATTATAATTGTGTGAGTCCCAGCGTGTAGTTAATGTGGATTCAAGGTGTCCTAAAACCGGAATACGTCTTATGGAGAGATCACCCACGCCATGAAAAAAAGAAATATATAGCGAGTTTTCTGGGGAGTAGGGTTGGTTTATGGATACACACCCGGAACTGTTTAGTGAGAATTCCTGATTCAACCAACCAACCTGATTCGTAGCGTTGCTACCGAGAGGCTGAAAGAACGCACTTGGTTTGGTCCATAGCTCCGGCTGTGGGGGGAATGGAGTAAGAGCCCTCTATATTCCAAGCTTTGTACATAGGCAAGTAGTTTGATAATCAACATTTTATGAGTGGAAAACCCAATTAAAAAGCGCTGGCATCTTCTCCTGGGTAATCTCCTACAAGTACTCGGTACTTGTTTACAACGGATTAGTAAATTGCTTTTGTATTGTTGCCGCTCTGTCGCCGCAATTGTTGTGTGATTATTGTTCATGTCGCTGATGTTTTGCTTTGGTTGGTGTGTAGATTGGTTTTGTTGTTGTTGATACTTTTATTGTCGCTATTTTGATTTCATACTACATATACTACATTTACTACATTGTCCAAATGCTTGCCTCGTTTGTGTTGTTGCCCAATTTACTCAACATGAATTTACAATATTTGCATTTTATTACATTTCGTTGTAACGTAATTGTAAGCAACAATTCCAACAAATGGCATCCATCCACCAGCAATTGTTGGCAAATATGTTGAACTCTTAATTAAACATTGTGGCGGCGCGATATTGCGCTCTCAGCTTTAAGCGAATATTAGCGACGATGTAGATATGGGTGAGATGTAACATAGTTGGGCACATAGTTGGGTTCACCAAGGCGTTGCTTATATTGCATTAGAGTGGTACCTACTTTAGCATAGTTTTTTTTTTCTTAAATTTTTTTTTATTTCATTTAAATTTATTTAGTTTATTTTATTTCATTTTATTATATTTTCCTTTGTTTTGTTTATAATACTGAAGTTAAGTGATAAATCACAAAACTACATTACTACTCGCTAAGACCTTCGGCTCGTATTTTATTTAAATTTACTCTACATTATTTGATCTTGTTTTACTCTACTTAATTTTTTTTTTTTTTTATTTATTATATTTTTTTTTTAGTTTATTTTAATTTAAGGCAATTTATTTTTTTTTTTTTTTTAGTTTTCTTTGTTTTTTATTTATTTTTAATTTCATTTTTAATTTAATTTAATTTTTCTTTTTTAGTTAACTTAATTTTTTTTTTAATTTTTTTTAGTTTTTTATTTTTTTTTTTTTATTTTTAAGTTTATTTTATTTTTTTAGTTTATTTTATTTTTTTGTTAATTTAATTTTTTTAGTTAATTTTATTTATTTTTTTTTTTGTGTTTTATTTTTGGTCTTTTTAATTTTTTATTTTTTTATTCAATTTATTTTTTTAGTTTATTTTATTTTTTCTAGTATAATTATTCAATTTTTATTTTAGTAAATTTTTTTTTTTGTTTTATTTTAAGTCTTCAATTTTTCTTATTTATTTTATGTTTTTTATTTTATTTTATTTTATTTTTATTTTTTTAGTTTTTTTAATTTTTTATTTTATTTTATTTTTTTAGTTTTTTTAATTTTTTATTTTATTTAATTTTTTAGTTTTTTTTTTTTTCAATTTATTTATTTTTGGTCTTTCCATTGTTTTTTTTATATTATTTTTTTATTTTATTATTTTATTTTAATTAAATTTTTTATTTTTTTTTTTAATTTTAATTAATTTTTATTTAATTAATTTTTTATTTTTTTTTTTTTTTTTATTTTTTTTTTTTTTCTATTTTTTTAGTTAAACATATTTTAATTTCTTTACTTACCATTATTTAATTTAATTAATTTTTATTTTTGTTAAACATATTTTAATTTATTTCATTTTGTAAAATAAAATAATTTTTATACCCAGCGTACTAGTACTAGTACAAGAGTATTATAATTTCGTCCAAAATAATCGAGATATATATATGTAGATAGGTTGCTATTGAAAGTGGGCGAAATCGGATGATAACCACGCCTCCTTATACGATATCGAAAATTTCGAAAATCACATAAAATCTTTTTTGAAAATTCGACTGGTCGTAACTTTTGAACTAATTACGTTAGAACGATGAAATTTGGCACAAAGCCTACTAGTATCGTTGGGAGTATACCTGATGAATTTGGATAAAGTCCCCTTCCAACCACGCCCACTTTCGATATCGAAAACTTCGAAAATCACCCAAATAGACATACGTAATTCGGTAACGGAAATGGCTAAAATGATATAATTTATCCGAACTTAGACTTCCTTACTTATTTTATTTATTTTCATTTTTCAGTTTTAGTTTTTTTTTTTTAATTTTATTTTAATTGTTTTTTTTTTTTTTGTTAATTTTACTTTAACTAGTTATTTTTATTTTTTTATAAGTTTTTTTCTTAATTTTTTTTTTATTTTAATTTATTTTATTTTACAATTTTTTATTTGGTTTTATTCAATTTCATTGTACGAAAAATTTGCGTGCACCTTTCCCAACGCAGGTATGTATGTAAGTAAGCATATTTGTTGCTCTGATGCTGGGTGGGAGGTCGTAAATGACTTCACTGATTAACTGACTGACTGAGCGACGTTTTGCTTTAATAAATAGGTAGCAGTCTGTTTTCCTCCACTGTTGCTTAACTATGTATAAACTTTTCCGCCCTGCTGTCTACCTCAAAGTTGGCGCAACTCAACAACGCGATTGCAAAGTGTCTGTAGACGCGTCGCCTCGTCGCTTATTTTGCTTCTGCTGTGATTGCAATTTTGTCGCCAGATTGGCTGGCTGTATTGCCCTGCATCTCTGCCTTTTCCATTCACATTTTATTGCTTGATTTTATTGTATTTGGCTTTTTCTCAATTTAGCTTTGTATGACATACCAAGATGATGACGAAGTTGCATGCGCTTGCAGCAGTAGCCCAGTTGTGATGTTCGTGCGGTGATTGCATTTTATAAGAGTTTCCCACTTATTCATATCAAAAATCTTAAAGCTTAAACGAGCTATTTGTATATTTGCAGATCCACTGCTCTCTCTCCGATTGGGTACTTGGTATGGCTTACAGGGTTGCCACCTATCTCGATTTTTTTTAAAATAGTATTGGTGCCTTTCACGACAAACAAAGATCGCGCTCTATAAGTCTCTCATCATACCAGTCCTGATGTACGGCTTGGAATCAAGGACTGTGTCAAGAGAAGATGAGATGGCCCTTGGCGTATTTGAGAGAAAAGTTCTCGAAGATTTATGGTCCTTCCCGTGATGCCAACGGCGAGTATCGAAGGAAATCTATATCAGCCGTAAGAGAACATGAACGTAAAATGCACTTACGCCCAAAGGAACGAAAGGAATGTCCTGTATGTCATAAACAAGTAGACTGAATTCGGCAGCAGAGGAAGGGGGAGGCCTCGACTGAGATGGAAACAACAAGTGGAAGATGACTTGAACTCCCTTGGGGTTTCCAATTTGCGTCAGTTATCACTAAGCAGGAATGACTGGCGTAACTTGATACGAAACGGCCAAAATCGCCTAGGCGGTAAAGCGTAATATATAACATTGGACAAAACCCTCACATGGAATGCTCATTTGGAGGCTACCACAAATAAAGCTACGAGGGCCTTTTTCGCCTGCACTAGACTTTATGGGAAAAAATGGGGGCTGTCTCCCAAAATGACGTACTGGTCATTTAATACAGTTGTGAAGCCAATAGTCACATACGCTGCTCAAAGAACATCGGCAACTATGTTAAGTCGTCTGTGTCGGCATAACAGCTGCAATGAGAACGTGACCTGCTGATGCTTTAAGTGCCCTTGTGGGAATACCTCCTTTCCCTATTCTGATAGAGAAGGAGGACACACTTGCTGCATTAAGACTTCAAAAGATTTCCGATCTAAAAATCGGAAATATGACAGGACATATGAAGATAGTCAAGAATTTCATAAATAGTCCTATATTGCAAGTAAGTGATGCAATAACTCCTACGCTCAGGATCATGCGAAACTTTAAAGTTTCGATCGAAGATCGAGTGCTTTGGGGCACAGGTAACCCTTATGCTGAATCCGGTTCAAAGATTTGATATACGAATGGATCGAAGCGGGAAGATGGTAAAACGGGAGCTGGTATCTATGGACCAAATTACAAAAAATCAGTACTACCCCACTATCTTTCAAGCGGAAATCCATGCAATACAATTATGTGGCAGAGAATGCCTCCGAAGAAGACTATCCTCTAGGCGAATCTACATTATGTCAGACAGTCAGGCCGCCCTACGTGCCTTGCAGTCTTACACTATAGCCTCGAAGCTTGTGGATGAGTGCGTCACAGTCCTAAATGATCTGAGAGCCAAAAACAAAGTTTTTTTAGGTTGGGTCCCAGGGCATGAAGGGCATGACGGCAACGAAAAAGCAGATCACCTGGCAAAACATGGTGCTCTAACAGCATTTTATGGTCCGGAACCCTTTTGCGGACTCACCAAGGCTCACGTAAAGGAGGCCATAAGCAACTGGGGCAAACAAACAATTTAGGCAGCATTAGCTTAGCAGCCTAGGACATAGACAAGCCAAACTCTTTATAGAACCCTCTCAAAGAGCAACGGTCAGACTCATTAATTTAAGAAGGCAAGAAAGAGAGTTTGCTAGCTAGGTGGGGTCACTCTCAATCCGTTCGTGATATGGAATAAAAATCCTGAGGAGGTGCTCAAATTTATAAAGAGCCTCCGCAAACAGCAATAAGCTGAAAGGTCACATAATAGATCGTGTAAATAGTCGCGTATATCGACCACTATCTCGGGAATGGCTGAAACGATTTGTCGTATAGATAGTACATATACAACTTCTGGCAGATGAATGGTTCACACTGTCCAACCAGATTGGATGTTATCGTTGCCGTCCCGAGAACCCGAAGATACGCTCATATATCAGAGAAGATTATTATCCTAACACTGGTGATGTCCGTCTGCAGTACGTAGCTACTCAGGAGCACAACCACAACCCATTACACTGAAGCACATGCGTCAATGTGACATAATCCAATCTACTTCTGCACGTCTTCCCACCACATGGGTATATTTACTGTCAACACATCGCCATGATTGTCATCAATACGCACATCGTTGTTAGGTAGGTACTACGTGCTAGCAACTGTCACTTTTCTTTACTTTATGGTTGTGCCCAAGTGGCCTCGCTACCCTTTTTCAATATCTCCGCACATTTTTTTTTTTTTTTTGTATAGCCCAACCGATGGCGTAGGCCTATTAGCGCTTATTTGGTGTTTAGGTTAATTTATGTAACGCAGGTAACACGACGTACAAAAAAAAACGAAAGAGACTGACTGTCAGTCAGTGTGTCATTCAGTTTAGTCGCATGTGACAGTGACGAAAGCAAAGCACAGAAACAAAAGGGCCATAAAGAATATTACAAAACAATAAACAAATAAAATAGAAGAAGGCATGTAGGCATCCATTGTCAATATTTTTATGGCAGTCAATCACCGCAGCCGCATCATTCAGGTGTGTGTTTATGGATGTATGCCTGCTAAATCGTCTATTTTTAAATCCATCTGCTTTGTTTTTATTATTTTTTTTGGTTTCAGTTTCATTTTCAATTTTATTGCTTTGAAAATATTTCAGCGTACGAATTGACGCGTTTATTTCGCACATTTTTTATGGCTGGCCGCTTCAGTTGGGTTTAACGCGCATTTGCGCCTGCGCGTCAGCAACAATTTCAGTGGGTTGACAGAAAGCTCCATTGACGGGCAGTTGGTGTCGCCCAAGCTGGTCAATCATTCGCAAAGCTTGCAGATCTTTGATTTATGTTTACCCTGACGGTATTTCATTGTGAACGTACAAATATTTGTCATCATCATAGGACTGAAGAAACATGTAATGATCTAGAAAAGAATATTACAAAACACCCCACATATGTAACCTTTATAATCAGTACTTTTTGACAACGATAGAATACGTTAAAAGTGTGACTTCAGAAAAAGAATCTATCGCATCCACAAAATTTTCACTACTCTTCATACTTCAAAGAAACACCAAAAAATGGGAAAATACTATATTTGAAGCCGCATTTATTAATTTCGAATACGTGTGCTGCATCACCCACTACTATGATGTCACTGTAAAGCCCACACAACATGCACTCTCGTCATTTTATATCCCATCCCCACCAAGCAAATTGCACTTGAATGATTCAAGCTGTATATGATTGACATTCTACTTGACGGTGGTCTACGCAACGTCAGTCATATGCTCACTTACGCATGCTAATTTGATTAATCGCATAATTCTTCCACTTACCCATTCTCATTAGCAAAAATTCACATTCACTAACCGCTACTGTGTAACAAACGTTGGTTATAGTGCATTTTAGTGGTGCCCAGTTTTAATTTTTTTTTTTGTTTTTCTTTGGTAATTTATTTCAATGATTTTAATTTATATTATTTGGTTTGAATTCAATTTGCATATATTTTTTAAATCATTATTTTATTGTATATTATGTTTTATTATATTTTTTTAAGTTTAATTCAATTTTATATATTTTTCTTTTATTTTGCCTTAGTTAATTTTTTTATTATATTAAATTTAGTTTTATTTTATTTATTTTTTTTTTTATATTTTTTGTTTTTGTTTTATTCCCTGTTTTTTTTTATTTTTTGTTGTTTTTTTATTTTTATTTTTGTTTTTTTTTTTTTTAATTTTTTGTTTTTTTATATTTTTAAAAATTTTTTGTTTGTTTTTTTTTTTTATTTTTTTTTGTTTTTTTTTTATTTTTTATTTTTTTGTTTTTTTTTTTTATTTTTTGTTGTTTTTTGTTTTTTTTTTTAACTTTTTCTATTTTTTATTTTTTAACTTTTTCTATTTTTTTATTTTTTTTATTTTCCTATTTTATTTTTAACTTTTTAACTTTTTTATTTTTTAACTTTTTTTATTTTTAACTTTTTTTATTTTTTAACTTTTTATTTTTTTATTTTTTAACTTTTTCTATTTTTTATTTTTTAACCTTTTCTATTTTTTCACTTTTTCTATTTTTTATTTTTTTTCCTGTTTTCCTTTTTTAACTTTTTGTTTTTTTTTTTTTACTTTTTGTCATACATTGTTTTTATCATGTTTTATTATTTAATTTAATTTTATGAGCTTTATATTTCTTTTTTTGAACTTTTCTATTTTACTTTTTATTATTTTTTAATTTTTTATTCAATTTTATTATTTAATTTTTTCATTTAATTTTAAATTTATTTATTGGTTTTTGAATTTTTTTTACCTAGTTATTATTTTTAAATTTTTTTTTTTTGTATTTAATTTTTTTGTTGTATTTAATTTTTTTTAACTTTTTTTTATTTATTTTTTTTTAATTTTTTAATTTTTTTTCGTATATAATTTTTTTTGTTTTGTTTAATTTTATGTATGTTGCTAAATATAATTTTTTAATCGTGTCTTAATTTTTTTTTTTATTTATTGTTATTATTTTTTACAATTTTTTTTAAATTTTTTTTTAATGGTTTTTTTAATTTTTTAAAATTTTTTTTAAGTTTTTTTTTAATTTTTTTTTTTATTTTTTTTTTTTTTTTTTAATTTAAAAACAAATTTTTAATATTTTTTTGTAATTTTAAATTTTTTTTCGTAATTTTAAAATTTTTTTTATTTTTTAATTTTCTTTTTTTTTTAATTTTAATTTTTTTTTAATTTTCTTCTTTTTAACTTTCTTTTTTAATTTAATTTTTTTTTAATTTTATTTTTTTTTTTTTAATTTTATTTTTTTTTCTTTAATTTGGTTTAGTCTATTTTATTTAATTTCATTTTATTTTTAAATTTTTCTTTAATTTAATTTTTACTTTTTTTAAATTTTTTTCTTTATTTCCAATTTTTTTTTTAGTTTGTTGTATTTTTTTTTTTACTAGAGTTTATACAGTAATTTTTATGTTAATTGACTAACTTTTTTTATAAAAATAAAGTGTTTATTTTATATTTTATTGTAATAATCATTTTTTTTTTTAATTTATAGTTTTTTTCTTTATGTATTTAATTTTATTTTATTTTTTTTTTTTTAAGAGGCCTCAAAGGGGAAAAAAGTCGGGACTACCGTTGGCTGCATTCTCGTCGACTGTTGATAGAAAGGAGTGGAGTGTTTAAAGCCTTTCAATTTTTTAGTTCTTATTAGCTCAAATTTCTGATAAAACACTTGTAAAAGCTTTTACTACTTTTAAATATTGCAAAACCTTTCTCTCCTACTTTTGCAACACAATCACACACTTCTACGCCATTTTTTACTCACTCACATTTGCCCTTGAAGTTGCGAAGTAGAGAGATCGAGTAAAAGTGCAACAGCAGCAGCAATAATTAAATTATTGCTAAGTGACCACAATAAACCAATTAAAATGAAGGGCAACGCTTGAGTTGGGGCGGCAGCAAGCTGCCAACAGGTACATGCATCTCGTTTGAAATGTCAAAGTGAAATGAAGGCAACTGCACAAGTAATGAGTAAAACATTAGTGCGCGCGTGTGCAATGAAAGCTTTGAGTGAACGACAAAGCAGTAAATGTGGTCTTCTCTAGCACAGCCACAAAGACCAGCTTTTGATATGCGCTTCATATCTCAGTAAAATTCAAATTAGATCAAAATGGTTAAATTAATTATGTACAATGATATTCAAAGTAGCACAAACGGAAATGTAATTAAAAAACTTTTAGTTGCTTCCAATGGTTGAAAATGTTTTTTTATTACATGGTGGCAGAGGGTGGCTCTTTGAACGCCTAATCCTAATTTATGTACTTTTGTTTTACAATATTCGCTACTATCTCGAAAACTACTCATTTAGTATAGTTGCCACCTAATATTATAGAATAATATTATTGAAAAGGGTTGCCACCTGTTGAAAATAAAATTTTCCGTATAGTTTGTTTCATGTTGTTAGTTGAGCTTTCAAAATATGAAAAAGTTGCCACCGGCTTAAAATTATTTTGTCCTGATTAGGTTTGTTTTTTATTTTAGTTTAAGTGTGAGGTGAAAGGCCTTGTCCCGATCATCATTTTTATAACAGGGCTCAGCCTGTAGATGTGCATAAAGGGTACATTTTTTTGCAAGTGGTAAAAAATAAATTATTATTTCTGTATAGTTTTTTTTTTTTTATTTTCATACTAGTTGCGATGTCGAATCAAGCGGCTAAGGATATAGTTATTCGGGAGGGTGAATTTTTTTTTAACTGTTGCCACCTCTTAAAAAATAATTTTTTTCCTTCATATGTGGCTAGTTTTTTTTTTTTAATTTGAGGTGTTACATATATGAAAACTTTTTACCTAAAAATTAGTAATTTGGTAAGTTAAAAAAGGATGCCACCTGTACAAAAAATGCAATTATCTAATAACTTTAAACGAGCTAAACTTGTACATATATTTGTATATCCGGTACTATCTCGGGAACCGCTTGACCGATTCGAATGAAATTTGGCATATAGATATTATGATTGATTCTAAGACTATCCACTTCGGGGTTGCCACTTGGGGCGGTTTGCAGGGTAGCAACCTATCTTAATTTTTTTTTTTTAATTATGCAGCAAGATATGCCAATATGTATTTGTAAGGTATTTTCGGCGATATGCCAACTGAAATATTTTTAATTAGCGTTGCCACCTAGGGTTGCAACCTTACCATAGTATATTTGTATATCCGGCACTATCTCGAGAACCGCTTGACCAATTGGAATGAAATTTGGCATAGAGATATTATTATGGATTCTAAGACCTGGAGTTGCCACCTGGCGGTTTACAGGGCTGCCACCTATCTCCATTTTTTTTTTAAATTATGGAGCAAGATATGCCAATATGGGTATCAAATGAAAGGTATTTTCGCCGACATACCAACTAAAATATTTTAAGTAGGGTTGCCGCCCAGGATTAGCATTTACCGTATTGTATTTGTATTGTATGTATATTTTTGGGATCATATTTGCATTATTTTGGCATCATTTTGATTTTTAGATCATTTTGGGTTAAATTTTGGAATAATATGGGACAATTTTTGGATCATTTTCGAATCATTTTGGAGTAGTTTTGGGATCATTTTTGGATAATTTTGGGATAATTATTGGGTCATTTTGGGAACATTTAGCGATCTTTTTGGGGTAATTTTGGGATTATTTTAGGATTATTTTGGGATAATTTTTGGATAATTTTGGGGCCATTTTCGGATAATTTTGGGATCTTTTAAGGGTCTTTTTGGGGTCGTTTTGAAATAATTTTAGGATTATTTTTGGAATAGTTTAGGGTCATTTTGGGATCATTTTTGGGCGTTTTGGGTGCAATTTCGGATAATTTTGGGAACATTTAAGGGCCTTTTTTTGGGTCGTTTTGAGATCATTTTAGGATTATTTTGGGATTATTTTAGGATCATTTTGGCTAAGTAAATTTAGTGCAAAATTTATAGCACCGAGCAAGCTCGGTTACCCAGGTACTGATTATGTAATACAATAAAGTACTTTTTGTACATACAAAAAGAATTTACTAGTTAAAAAAAACTATTTCTAGGTAGTTACCAGCTAGTTTAGGCACCTAATCACAAAAGAAAGAAATCTTATAGTACATTTACACCGCACCAAATTTGGCAAATTTGGCGATTTTTTCCATAGAAATCTCATTTTCCAAATTTGGAATTCCATCACATTTGACCTCTTTTGCCGAACAATACAATCCACAGTTCCTCAAAATAACAACCCTGCGGGTGTTTCACATTAAGGATTGCCCAGCAAGAACCTTAATGAGTAATTGACGTGTGATAACTTTTGTACTATGCATAGCTGTAGATAACAATTTCAACTAGTTTCTTTTTAAGAAAATGGGCTAATTCTACCAGGAAAAGACAGAAGCCTTTTTGAGTCTTCTTTTATTATTACTCTACAGGTGCTTAAATCATCACAGTAATACATTTTCTTTCGATTCGAAAGATTCTTGCAGGGAAGGTGAAGCCAAATGCAAATTTGCCAGTGTAAACGGTGTCGAACTGGCTCATTTGAATTAGCCAAATTTGGTGCGGTGTAAATGTACTATTACTTGGTATTTTGAAAAATAAAATAAGAACAAACTAAATTATATGGCAACCTCGCTTTTATATATGTAATACCAGTAGTCATCAACAAGTGTAATTCCACTAAAAAAACTTTAAAACGAATTCAATGCAAAACCGAAAGTAAAAATCGATTACATAAAAATTGAGTAACTCAATCAAAAAAAAAAAAAATTAAAGCAAATCAGTGAAATTCGTAAAATTCGTTTAATTTGGGCAAAGTGTCATTATGGTATGTCTGTTATATAATCAGCATGGAAGTGGCTCTGTTATGGACATACACTTAAGTATGTTCCAACTGACAATTGGCATGGAATTTGGTACGTGTGAACGCCTATCAATACCGCAAATACCAGACAACAGGTTGTCTGCTGAAATTTGCGTTTCTGTGATAAAAACGCACTTAACCACAACAACACAAACAGTTTAACGAACCACTTTTTTGGGTTGGAATTGCAGAAATCACAATTTGAGTGCTACATTTCATTGGGTGGCCCAGCCACTTTTGGGAGCTAAAAATCTGTTGACTTGGCTGATTTACTGATTGTGTAGTTTGTGGCATTTCTTGGCGATTGCTTGTTAATTTATTTATTTATTTGATAGATATAGTGACTTGTGTTATTTATAGCAAAGTGGCAGTTGAGGTGTGAATTAGTTCAGTGAGTCACCAGTTCTGGGAAAAATATTTTTGGAAATATTTCAGAAACGACTTGGCGTTGGTTTATCTATGGTTTGACGCCTCTCAACCCAATTCACTCTAAATTTTCTGATACAGGTGTGGAAATAAAAATATTGGCAAGATAGTTAAGCTATTGCTTGAACCGTTAGACAAACAAGGGAAGTAAAACATTGGGTGTCTCTATATCGGCTAAGGAAAACTGTCAGGAAGTCTTCGAGCAAATTGTAAATATAGCTTACATTCATACCTCACTACTTCCGTGTCTTTTGTATGTCGGAATGTATAGCTACTTATATGAATTTATTTTACTCTAAACAAAAGCAAATGATTAATTATTAAATAAAGGGCTAAACTTGACAATCGGCATATATATACCTACTTAATAAGATGACTACTACGTATGAAGCAGATTTGATCGACTGACGCAATGCCAAAATATAAATAATGACAGTTTGATTTTGGTCGGCGCTTGTGTTCGCTACTGTCAAATTAGTGTAAATAAAACAGGTTGTAAGTGACAGCTAAATTAGGCGAGACTATAGTAAGCAAATAAATGTTGTAACCGAGACCGTACACACAGAAACATTTTCATATAAAATCACCACTTTTTTAACACTTTTCAGGTTATTATTTTTCAACACTATCGCTCGTGTTATTTTAACATAAGATAACATAACTTCAATTGGTGTTAAATTAACACGACTTCCTGACAAATTAATTCATCTTGAAAAACTTGACTTCGTGTTAAATTAGCATGACTCTCTGTTAATTTAACATGACTCTCTTTTAAATTAACATGACTTTCTGTAAAAATAACATGACTCTCTGCTAAATTAACATGAATCTCTGGTAAATTAACATGACTCTCTGTTAAATTAACAAGACTCTCTGATAAATTAACATGACTCTCAGTTAAATTAACATGACTCTCTGTTAAATTAACATGACTCTGTTAAATTAACATGACTCTGTTAAATTAACATGACTCTGTTAAATTAAATTACTCTGTTAAATTAACATGACACTGTTAAATTAACATGACTCTGTTAAATTAACATGACACCGTTAAAAAAGAAGGACGTCTGTTAAACCAATTAAAGTCTGTTAAATTAACATTACTCTGTTAAATTAACATGACTGTTAAATTAACATGACAGTTAAACTAAATTGACTGTTAAATTAACGGGACACTGTTAAATTAACATGACACTGTTAAATTAACATGGCACTGTTAAATTAATAGGGCACTGTTAAATTAACAGGGCTCTGTTAAATTAACAGTACTCTGTTAAGTTAACATGACCTACTGTTCAATTTACATGAATTTATTTTAAAACAACATGTCTTCCTGTTATAACAACACAATCGCCGCATTATCTCATGCTTCTTGTTGGTTTAACATGGTTCATGTTGAAAAAAATTATTCTGTATTTTGCTAAATATACTCCGAAAAATTTTCATATAAATCAACGCTTTTTTTAACACCTTTTGGCGGCCGCGAGTTGGAAGAGAAGCTCGGCAAAAATCTCGTTAGAGGTTATGATAGCCTGTCAGTATATCGCCGCCATTAGTTAGTTTTTTTTAGTAAGTTTTGAATTTATTATTTTTAGCAATATCACTCGTTATTCTAAAATGACTTGCCATTAATTTTCTAGCTTCGCTGTTAAATTAACATGTTTTCCTATTAAATTAACATGACTTCCATTTAAATAAAAACATGAATTCCTGTTAAACTAAAATAACTTTCGTTTCGTTTAAGTTAACATGATTTCGTTTTAAATTAACCTGTCTTTCAGTTAGATTTACATTTCTTCCTGTATTTTTGCATGACGACTTCCTGTTAATTTGACATTATTTCTTTCTAAATTAAAACGGCTTCGTGTTAAATTAACAATGAAATTAACATGCCGTAGTGCCAGGTAGAAACAATAAAATCAAAATTTGAAAACAAAATAGAAACGAAATAGAATTATCAGAAATGCCCTTGTATTTTTAACTCAGTCAGGTATACATAAAGATTAAATTAAATAAATAAACAACCACAAAATAATCACACAAAGTATACCTGAGCTGTTCAAATAACTTGAGGTTTCAAGATCAAACAAATACAAATACAAATAAGTTACTGTTTAACCACTTTTAAGTGCAGCTTAGAAATGAGCGGGCGGGTTAAATCAAGTTACTCAATGCTGTTCTCCGTCAGATTTAGTTTCAAGGAAATAACTATACTTTTAGAATGTTTAAGGGTTTAAGGGAAGTGCCCCAATTTAGGAAAAAAAATTATTTCACTAAGGGCCTAATAATTTGTTAACTTAAATTTCAAAATTAGAAATGATTTACCATTTTAAAACCGACGCACTTCGTAAATGGTTTTAAAATTAGGCTTATATTTTTAGCAGAGTAAGGCCCGTGTTTTCAGTGCAAGTTCAAACTACACTGCTAGTTTAAACTTAGTTCAAACGGCCGAACTGGTAGGGATAAACTCTGGTCAACTTTGTCTGTAGTTTGAAATTGCACTGAAAACCTGTCCTCCTAAGACAAAAATGTAATTCAAAGAACTCGGAAAATTTTAAGAACATTAATTGCTTTGCAGCTGCTATCAATTTTTTGATAAAGAAAAGAAATTCAAAATAATTATAAATATACCAAAGTTAAAACAAAAAAATGTTCACTGTACACTAAAAACTGTTTTTCAAGTTTTTTTATTTAATTGTTTAATTTTTTTTATTAGATATTTATTTAAATGTTTTTCTTTTTTATATTGATTTATTTTTTTAAATTTTTAGCATAACTTTTTTATTAATTTATATTATATTTAATTTTTATTATTATTTTTTTTTTATTTTTTTTTTATTTATTCCTTTTTTTATTTATTTATTTTTTTTTTTTTCATTTTTAATTAAATTTTTTTTTTTTTTTAATTTTATTTTTTTTTTTTCATTTTTAATTTAATTTTTTTTTATTTTTTTTTTTTATTTTTTTTCATTTTTTTTATTTATTTTTTTTCATTTTTTTTCATTTTTTTTCATTTTTTTTTTGTTTATTTTTTTATTTATTCCTTTTTTTTATTTTTTTTTCTATTTTTTTATTTTTTTTTTTTTAATTTTTAATTTAATTTGTTTTTATTTTTTTTTTAATTTTTTTTTTAATTTTTTTTTTCATTTTTTTATTTATTTTTTTTTCATTTTTTTTTTTTAATTTTTTTAATTTTTTTTTTGTTTATTTTTTTATTTATTTTTTTTTTTAATTTTTTTTTAATTTTTTTTATTTATTTTTTTTTTAATTTCTTTTTATTTATTTTTTTTTTAATTTCTTTTTATTTATTTTTTTTTTTAATTTCTTTTTATTTATTTTTTTTTTAATTTCTTTTTATTTATTTTTTTTTTAATTTCTTTTTATTTATTTTTTTTTAATTTCTTTTTATTTATTTTTTTTTTTATTTCTTTTTATTTATTTTTTTTTTGGTGTTTTTTTTCAATTTTTTAATGGCTTTTATTTTTTTTTTGTTTTTTTTTTCATTTTTTAATGGCTTTTATTTTTTTTTGTTTTTTTTTTTCTATTTTTTAATGGTTTTTATTTTATTTTTTATTTTTTTGCGATTGTTTATTTTTTTTTTGTTATACATATCTCTATGGTTTCTGAACATTTTCTCAATTTTGTAAACTTTGCAAACAATTTAACTTAACAAAAATTCAAATTAATCTCAAAATCTTACATTTAAAATATTTTTTTTTTAATCGTTTGAAAATTATGAGCTGTAAATAATAAAACATAATTTTCTAATTTTTCTCACAGTGCACCATAAATTTTTTTAAGTTTTTTTTTTAATTTTTTTTTTTTTTTTTTTTTTTATTTTTTTTAATGTTTTTTTATTTTTTTTTTTTTATTTTTTTTAATGTTTTTTTTTTATTTTTTCTTTTTTAATTTTTTTTAATGTTTTTTTTTTATTTTTTATTTTTTTATTTTTTTAATGTTTTTTTGATTTTTAATTTTTTAATTTTTTTTTAATTTTATTATTTTTTTTTTTATATTTTTTTTATATTTTTTTTTTTATATTTTTTTTTATATTTTTTTTTAATATTTTTTTTATATTTTTTTTATATCTTTTTTTTAAATTTTTTACTTAATTTTTTATATAACTTTTTTACTTAATTTTTTACATAACATTTTACTTAATTTTTTTACTTAACTTTTTACTAAATTTTTTACTAAATTTTTTACAAATTTTTTTTATTTATTTAAAATTTTTTCCAAACATTTTTTTCATATTTTTTTTACGTTTCTTAAATTGAAAAAATTCAAGACTTGAAATTAAATAGTGCTTTTTTTGTTACTTTAATTTTTTAAATTATTTTATATAGACATTTATTTAAATTTTTTTTTTTTAGTGATTTTATTTAAATTTTTCTTTGTCTATATTTAATGAACTTTTTTTTATTAATTTAATATTTAAAAAGAAAAAAATTTATGTTGTAACTTAAGTTTTTTTTATAAATTATTTTTTAATTTATGCAAATTTTTTACAATTATCTGAACCAGTTTTCGTTATATGTGGCTTCTAAGAACTTTCCCAATTTCACACAAAATTTAAGTAAACAAAAACACAAATTGATCTGACTACAGAAACTACATTTTGACGCACTATCAAAGTATAAATATATCTTCTCTTTGGAAAAAATGTTTACTCTGCCGAAGAGAAAGTGATCGGGCAGGACAACATCATTCTACTCTACTAGTGTAGTACCTATTTAAGACTGGTTCAACAATTTCGTAATTTCTTGCTAATGGACAACTAACAAACCTAGATCTTTCAGTAAGTCACATCAATTTCAAATCTGCATACACATTTAAATTGCAATCAACACTCAGTCACCAATAATAAAAATCAATAACAACTCACTCTCGCATGGAACAGCAATAGAAGTCGCATAAAACTGCGATCGCTTCAGGTTAAGACATTCAGAATGTTGCTTGCTTGCTTGTTTGCTGCGTGTCGATGCGTGACGTTATCAGTGACAATTGATCAGCGTGAAAACAGTAGCGACATTTGCACACACAAGAAACCAGTAGCGCGCTAAATCAACCAACCGCACTCATTAACCCGTTAGCGCCTATTTCTTGCGTATTGTTTTTCTTTTGCAAAGAGGTTTTATTGGTCTATCTTTAGCTGCACTGCAACACCAAAAATAATTCAAATCGCTGATTTTGATCCAAGCTGAGAGCGTTTTAAGCTTTATGGCGGCTTTTGTAATTGTATTAACACAAACGGCACAGTTTCGTTTATAGCGGTATTTAGTGATTATTTTAAGTTATTCGTCACGGATTTTTAAGCTTTTTTGTAGCCCAAAGTAGCTTAGTATTACACATAATTCGAAATCAATTTGATTTTTATCACATCAACTGTAGTTAATACACTTTAGAGATTATGGAATGAGAAAAAGAAATTACAAGTAGTCATAGGTGGGAAAAATATAGCACAGGTCGACGGTATTTTCGGAGCTAAAGCTGAATCTGATCTAGTCCGAGACATGTAAGCAAGTTAAGAGGACTTTAAGGGTCCAGCTTGGCGAAAGAATTTCTATTGCCCCACGGCAATCGAACCTGAGGTACTTTCAGGTAATAAGACCCCAAATCTTTCAGGAAATGTTTTGCCGGGTTTACCTACTTTTCAAGTTTCAGTATATAGGTGACCGAGCTTCATCGGTGCTATCAATTAAGCGCTAACTTTACTTACCCAAAATGATCCTAAAATAATTCCAAAACAATCTTAAAATGAGCCCAAAACGAACCAAAAAAGATCCTTAATTGTTTCCAAAATGATCCGAAATTGAACACGAAACGACCAAAAAATGATCCCAAAATGACCCCAAAAAACAAATACAATACGGTAAAATGGTAACCCTGGGCAGCAACCCTCCATGAAAATACTTTAGTTGGTATGTCGGCGAAAATATCTTTCATTTGATACCCATATTGGCATATCTTGCTGAAGAATTTAAAAAAAATGAGATAGCTGGCAACCCTGTATAAAATGGATAGTCTAAAATCAATCATATTATCTACATCCTAAGGTGGGTACAGTGGTGTCAGATCGTGGAAAATTACCCCTTTTGGGGGATATTTCACTACAAAATTATGTAGAAGGGATATTTTAGTTACAAAACTGGCCATGTTAACAAGTCAACTACCGAGTGGAATTTCACCGATTTCAAAATATTTTTCAGAATTTTCTTCCAAGGACGTTTTCCGCCGCATTTCAACTAGCAAATTTTCTAAGTAGGGTTGCCACCTAATCATATTGTACTTATTATTAATCCGCTGTAATCTCGATTGGACTCATTGAATGAAATTTCGTTATATGCTACAATCTATGCGCTCTGAGAACGGTTTGAAGGGTTGCCAACCCCTGCGATTTTCGAGCTCTCTCTCTTAAGTGCTGTTCTTTGGGATATGTTTTCAGGATTGGCACCTCTCTAAAATACAGAGGCTTTTGATGCGACATATATCGCGTCATACATTGCTTTGTGTGACGAAATGGCTAAAAACCTAAGAAATTTTGAGAGTTTACTCTTTTGACATAGGCTATATTTTCCCCGCTAGAGGGCACTGGAGTCGGTTTATTTACAAAATCTGTATTTATGATCAGTTTCTGTTCGTTTTGACGCTTGTGTTTGGTTTGAAATCACAAGTTCTGTTAGAAAATCCCGCTAGGTGACGCTGAAGCCGCTATATTTGCAAAAAGCCGTGTAAAATTAATGGGTCACACATTTTATTTGTGCGACGAAATGGTTCAAAAGCTACTGAGTTTATTCTTATCAAATTTTCAGTTTATTCAGTCGACATGCGCTTTATTTTTCCCTGCTAGATGGCGCTGGAGTCGATACATTCTCAAAATCCATATTTATTAGCCGGTTTAGCCCTTTTTTGGCACATATGTATGATTGGAAATCAAAAACTCTATTAGAAAAACTGCTAGGTGGCGCAAGTGTCGAGATATTGAAAAAAAACCTATGAATGGACCGTTAACGTCTTGTTTTAGAAAAAATATGAATGCCCCCACCTCACTGTAGGTTGAGTATTTCAAAATACTTTAAGAAAAACCACGGAATCACTACATAACGTCGCTAGCTTGCCAGAAGTATAAATGTGCCGACATTAAAATTTTGGGAAATCGTGTTTGAAAGTTTATTGCTCTCGCAAAATTTGAAATTTTAGTTTTTAACATAAATATATTTTTCCCAAGTTATATTCTCATTATACTCTTTCCACTGATATACGTAGCTTTTAGGTTAATATTCCTTCAATTTGCTAAGTAAATTTTCGTTGGGCCAGAAACACGAATGTGTTGCAAAACTGTTACGTATACGACATAGTATCTGTGGTTCAATGCAATACATTTTAAAAAATTTTGAAATTCAATTTTAAAATATTTTCGTTCCGCCAGAAACATAAATGTGTAGCACGTTCATGAAAATGGCATTGCAAATTTCCGGGGTTCCTTGTACTTTGGAATCTCACGAGAAACGAGAGATTAGTCACATGAGCGTATTAACTCAAATCTGTAAGTCTATGTAGATATGCAGTTCGTTGTTCCTGCGATGGAATCACTTCGCCCATTCGAAACCCATTTTGGGTATATTCAAAGCGTCTTTTCACTTAACGATGCATATGTACTTATGTATGTTTTTGAATATATAACCAGCTTATAGTAACTTTTTATTTGATTTAATTTATTTCAATTTTACTTTTTTATTTGTTTCACTTTTTTTAGTGCAATCACAATTTTTATCTAAATTTTTTTACACAAACTAAACAATTTTTTGTTTTTAAACACAGCCACTTTTTGATCACCTTAAAAACACGAATTGGAGCCCGATTTTGCGTTGCATACACGCCGCCTGACTAGACTAGACTGACGACGTCGCAACATTGTGTTGCATGCCACATCGGAGTGAGCGCGATTGCGTGCGACAGGTAGGACAACAACAATGAAAACAACAACAAGAACCACAACAACTGGCCATGCACCAGTACACGTAATAGTTGACTGAAATAATAGTAAGAGAGTTCAAGCGGCAGCCAAAGCAGCGGCAAATGGGTTTTTATAGCTTGAAATTGCGTCCACGCACGCCTCGCAGCCGCCACACAGACACACAGACGAAGATTGGCTTTAGCTAGCAAACTCACAGAAAATATAAACTATTTTTACATGATTTTTTTCGCAATGTCACGACGATCGACAGTAGTGTGATGTGGTGCAGTGCAGCGCTTTGCTGCCCAACTAAAGACTTTTAAAATCCAAGTGAGTCAGTTGTTTGGGGGTCGCACTTCGGCTTCGTTGTTGTTTGACACCTCGTCGACAACACTGGCTAAACTAAACTAAATGGAAGTGAACTGAGAGCTCTGAATGAATTAATCGGCATTCGTGATTTAGTGCGATGGGCGTAATGCGAGTGTAGCTTGAAGTAGGTAGTGGGTGAAAGAGGAAACACATTAATGTCACCCTAATAACCAATTGTGCTCGCATAATCAGCGAGACTGAGCGCCTGAAGCATACAACCGACCGACCACAACAACCTGAAAAAAGTTCAAATGTTCGTTTAACTACTACCCAACACCTACACACGTGTATTAGAGTGTGTTTGCGCGTGTGTGTGTGTGTGTGTGTTCTCATAAGTACCCATCATCGCTAACGTCACCCACCACAATCAACCATCATCAACACTCTGACTAAACTAGTGCAAGTTATTTACACAACAACAACAACCACAACTAATCACCGCAGTAGTTTTTATATAATAGCAGTAATCTTTTATCGGTGTACTGCAAAAAATACTGAGATGTATTCAAAACAGGGATAACCAGTCCATTGTGCACTCTTAAATCAATTAGATTTTCACGCTCTCTTGTTTACTCTATGTGTAGTTCCACTGTGCCTTAAAAGGTTATGCTCTTTTGCCCATCTATGAGTTGGTCCTTTTTTCTAGAAAATTTTTTTGAGCAATTAAGATTCGTTAGCCTTTGTTCCGCTGTGACTCATATAAAAGGCCGGGGTATAGTCATAGTTTCCAGAAACCTTTTTGATCGATTCGAGTTTTTCACGCTTCATTTCAATGTGCTCCGTTGGGGAAATTAACGAGGAGGGCTAAGGCTAGTTATAATGGAAGTATACACAGTATCACAAATGAAAACTTTTTTTCCGACCACAGATATATAAGCTGCTGCTTTCTTATGAGATCTTCTAGTTAGCTCATAGACGTACGGTCTGAAACACCGCTGCTTTTAGACGCTTCACTGTGAAGCCTTCTGTCCTGTGGCCCGAAAAGAAACAAGATCTTTTTAATCTGGTAAACCTAGCCGGATATTGACAGTCAGGCAGGCCCAAACAGACGCTTGGACTAATTTCTGTGATAATATGTAATAAAAATCTGGGAAACCAACAGACTACGTAAGGTCCTCCAAAAAGCTCAATCAGCCCGAGCTACCGCCCATTTTCGAAACTGCTTAAAAGAACCACTGAATGAGCTATCAAAATCTTTGACCTCTTTAAGTTTCAAGCGGCCATACATACATCTTTTGTCTGACCTTTTATTGTTGATTGGCATTATTTGCCATATGCTGTCAGTAATCTATAAATCCTATCCAAGACTATGCGACATTCCGGATGAACCGAAGTAAGGATAGTATTCACCGCCAAAGAAGGGAGAGCTTCATACTCAAATCCAAATGTCTTTGGTCTCTCTGCTGGAAGAAAAAAAATAGGTGGCTAAAAGACTAGGCAAAGTCCTCTCGTTTCAAGATACAAAACACTTTCCAGGCTGCCCCATAGACCTCTTGGGCCATCTCATCAGCCCTTATAAGGCCAAATGTATTATCTAGTCTTTCTACTCTTTTTCTTCTCATGCATTCGATAACATCTCTCCGGCTGAGTTACAGTTTCTTTAGTCTAAAGTTAAGATATTTTTCAGGCCCAACGTAGGTAGAGCTGCTTCACACTCAAAGCCATCTCTTACCCTGCATATGCATTAACTTTTGTGACATTATAGAAGAAAACTAGGAGCCCAATAGATTATGTAAGGTCCTCTCAAAAAGCCTAACCGCACCAACGCACTTTTCAGGCTACTTCAAGGAAGCACTGGACAACTCATTGGATCCGACAGTTTCTTTTGGACTGCGCGACAGACTCTTTAGTCCAAGAGTAAGCCCCATTCACATCGATGGACTTAGGGTAGAGATAATCTTCACACCCAAAGAAGGTAGAGCTTCACACTCAAGGCCATCTCTTTCCCGACATTTGGAATAACTAATCTGACATTATAAAACATAGCTGGGATCCCAACAAACTACGTAAGGTCCTCTCAGAGCCGTTACAGAGCCCTTTTCTGGCTACTTCAAGGAACCACAGGACAACTACTTGGAGAACTGGCGTGTTTTGGGGAATCTTATTAAACATAATGGATCCGACAGCTTGATAGATTCTTGGGCTGAGGGTAAAGATAGTCTTCACACCCAAAGAAGTTAGAGCTTCAGACTCAAAAACTCATCTATGTGTGTAGTCTCTTCCCTAACGAGTATAGCGCTTTGAGGCCAAAAGGGTTTAGTACTTTTGATTATGCAACTGCCCCACCTAGAAAGTTCCACAAACACGCCTAATCTATTGGGGGGTGGTAGCTACATTATATTTACACATACCTACATATAAGAGTTTCAGAGACACTACTACCTCTACCGTTGATTTCCAGCGCGCTCAACTCTCAAGTCTACTCGCCCACATCGTGAACGAATAAAAACCATATAGTACAAGGCTTAAAACTACAAAAAAAGAAGCAATACTTAGTAATAATAACAAAGTAAGTATGTACTTGTACTCGTTAATAATAGCAATAACTACAACAACAATAACGCATATAAAAGTACTATAACCGCAGAACAACAACAAACAAAATCAGTATCACGATGCGATTTACTAGGCAAAGTCGGCTTGTATCTACATACCTCTGTTGTAAGCATTTGCATATGCTCATACTTAAGCGTACAATCAAATTATTAGTCGTAATTGTCAACGTAAGTAAGTGGCTGCAATAAATGTGGTTGCGTTGAATGAATTTGCTATGAATAACCACAAGACTATGCACAGTGGGACGAGGCGACCTAGAGCGGTGGTTAGCAGTGATGGAATGATTTTATCATCTACCCTCTCTATCTGTCTTCATTTCTATATTTAATGAAGTCAGTGCTGGAGCTTCTTTGTCCATTCGTATAAAATGACCAAGCCAGTGGAGCCTTTGGGCTTTAATTCGCTGTGACCATAGAGCTCGACATCTTATCGTTAAATTTCCTTCGATAATAGCCGTTGAAAGACCATAAATCTTCTGGAGAACTTTTCTCTCAAACGCTCCAAGGGCCATCTCATCTTCTCTTAGCACTGTCCATGATTCCGAGCCGTATATCAGGACTGGTATGATGAGAGATTTATAGAGCCAATTTTTTTTACAAGAGCTTAGCTTCATTCCCGGGAGGGAAGCTGCTAAAAGTACCCATTGTTCCGTTTGTGCTTAAGAAATTATTCGGTGTCGAAAGTCGAGAAAAATTAAAAAAAAAAAAACATCAAATTTGGGTTTTTCTCGTTTTTTTCCCGATTAGCACAAAAGGGATCTATGGGAACTTTTTTCTGCCCCTGCGGGTTAGGGGTTAAGAATATGCCCGAGGTAGGCATACCAGTCGTAAGAGGCGACCAATATGCACATAGGTGCTATGGCGTGCTAACTCGATGGTTGATCTACGGATATGATGCCTCTCACTTCTCATCACCCATTTTCTCCATCTTTCTTACGGATGGAGGGATGAAATGACCTAGAAGGTTCCAATGGTCAAACCAAATCACTCCCGAGACGGTCGGGCAGTACAGCAAGGGAGTACCGGAGCGTACCGGGCTCATATCCGGCCAAGGACTGTTAATGTCGACATCACTCCCCAAAATATTCGGGGAGTATTTTTGTCTTGAAAACAACAACAACAACAACAACATGGGGACTTTTGCAGAAGAAATGCTAGGACCATATTGGTAGAAAATTTCCAGGTCTACAGCTTGGTCTCAGGTAATTTTCAAAAAACCTTACCGTTTTCGAGAAAAGTCCCAAAAACCTAAAATTTTGAGCTTTGACCCGAATAACTTCTTTAGCACACATGGGATCGATGAGGACTTTTGAAGTCTTTCATATGACGGCGAACCGAAGCTCTATACCGAAATTTGGCTCTGTGGGAATCATTGTTATTTAAAATCTTTGCATATATTGACCGGACTAAAATAGCTATTCACAATTTATTGCTTTTCAATTTCAACATCAATCACAAAACGATCTCACTTCAGTATTTTATTTGCATAAAAGATTTAATGTATCTATTACCATAAAAGGTATGAAATGGGGTACGCACGCGCACAAATCTGTATGTGTGTACGTACATATGAAGGAGAAACAACGTACAGATAACATATAAATACAATTTCGTATATGCAAATACAAGATAAACTACATAAATACATATGTATGTACATCATTAAGCACAACGAGCCCACACACATCTTCGCATGAGATTTCGTCCCACTGTGCAATTTTGTCAAGTGTATACCGCGTTAACGCTCTGTGAAATCGCATATATGTACATATGTATGTTGAGTACATTTATTGAAGAGGCTAGAAAAAAAGCAACTACAAGTGTATTCCAAAAACATGTGTGTTGTCTACATTAGAGTGCTTCACATAAAAGTATTTCGCTTTTTGTACCGAAATCATAAAGTTTGGTATGTTATTAAACTTCTATCAAAGTTGCAAAATAGTTACTTGAACTGGATCCTACCACAAACAAAGGTAGCCTTGATAGATTTCAGCTTTGATTTCAACACTCAAACACCAACAACAACGCAGTCATTTTCTGAAAAAAATAAATATCATACGATCAAGCGCCTAATTCATTAAAAAGTTGCTCATACGACATGGCGCACCCAAACATAGATGAAATGGTAGATGCCATTTTTAGAGGTATGAGCAGAAGAAGAGATAGACCCATCAATAAGTATACCGATATGATCAGGACGATAGGCTGAGTTGATTGAGTCATGTTCGTCTGTCTGCCCGTCTGTACCTCAGTTTGAGATATATGGTTGAAATTTGGTATGAAACCATTTTTTTATGCGAGATTATTCATTTTGTCGAAACCAGCTAGATCGGACCAATATAACGTACAGCTCCCATACAATCGATTGTTCCGATAATTGGGTTCTGGGCTATAACTTTTGTACTTAAATAAGTAGAGACGTGAAATTTTGCACCTTTGTGCAGGTCTCAGGTCTTTCCAAAAAGGGGTTTCAATTTCACAGATAATCATCCACAGTCCCTGTTGTTGTTGTTGTAGTTGTTAACAGCAAAAACACTCCTCGAAGGTTTTGAGGAGTGAGGCCGAAAATGACAGTCCATGGGCGGAAATAAACTCGGTACGCTGCGGTACTGCCCGACTGTCGTTGTAGCGATTTGGTATGCCCAGTGGAACCTTCTAGGTCATGTCATCCCTCCATCCGTAAGGAAGAAGAAGATAGGTAATGAAATGCCTCTCACATCATGTCCGTAGATCAACCATCGAGAAAACACATCATTACCCATAAGGATATTAGTCGCCTCTTACGACCGGTATGCCTATCTCGGGCATTCGAAACCCCCAACCCACAGGGGCAGTCCCTAGTTTATTCCTATTCTCTAGAAGAGTGTAAAGTTGTTCTTTTTGTGAGGGTAGAAGTCTGCGTCAGTACTAATTACACTGTGACACAAAATGAGGGGTCGTCTCTCCGTATTTGATAAAACCAGAAGAAAATGAATCTTTATCCCTTGATGAAGGCCATCAAGCCTCTTTCGCTCAGCTCAGGATCCTGCAAGGGAACTCCCAAGCAACGCCTCTTCGCACCACTTAATACCAGGGTGTTGTAGATGAGATGTTCCATCGCATGCGTTCCAATAAGACAGTGTCCGGGTAGTACCTCCAATAATTTGGAGATTTCCATCCTTCTTACGGCGTAAATATTTCCAGATTTTTAGGATACCATTGTGGCCAGGTTTTCTTGGATATTCCATACCCATGTGGTTGTGTTGGGCCATCTTTTGAAGAGATCGACGGGAATTGGGCGTTATTTCAGACTTGAACGAGTAAGAGCCAAGGGATTTGATGGCCGCTTGGCTGTCGTTGAGAAAAGGATGATGTCCGATCCGCTAGTTCGTTTATGTACCTATCCAAACCGCGGCGACCATGATTGCGGATGATACAGCCTGAAAGACCCTGCAATGATCAGGTAGTCTGATGTAGAGCCCAGGGTCCAAGTCATTTGAAAAAACCTTTCTTCGAGCCATCGGTTTATAAGGAATTGCCGTCGTTAGTAACGGGACGTCCTCTGTCAGTCTTCCCTACTGGGAATATTTATTCTAAAGTAGCTATCTCCGACTTTTTTGGTAGTACAACGTTCTGCAGATACCAGGTTAAGAATGGACAATTTATAGGGCAGGTGCAAAGTTTGGTACCTCTCAAACTCACGCTTGCACAAAAAAGTTGATTGGGTTGTTTTTTTTTTCATATTTTCACTACTAAACCAGTGCTAACTTTTACACTCATATTTATGTACATACATTCGATATTATCAACGCAATTGTGCGCACGCGCGCAAACATTATTTTGTAATTATGCGCGGGTGGAATAGTAGCGAGCGCTCACGAACAAAGCTTGTTCGGTGCAAAAGACATTTCTTCATTTCTTTTCGCAGCACACCAGCTGATTTGTGGCGATGTGTGCTTTTGCATTGGCCAACGAGAAGGAGAGACTTGCTGTCTGTTAAGAGTAGAGTGTAGTAGTAATTACCAAGGCGCAGCGTTGTCTTGGCACACTTTAACACTCATTTTGGCAGACTTGCATTGCTACATCAGATTGGGATTTATGAATTCATTAATTTTGCATATTTATGTGCATGTGCCTTTTAAGATTTTTTATACTCAACTGCGATTGCTCGAGATGGAATGAGGAATTGACTAACCTATGTCTGTACTTTTTTGAAAATGGGAGTGGCAACGCCCACTTTTATTAGATGAAATTTTTGGACATCGAAACAAAATTGGCACACTAAAATTACTTTTCTCACAATTATTGTGCCTGCGATAATGGACGAAATCGATTAAGGACCACGCCCACTTTTATATACAACATTTTTGAAAGTATCATAGACCAATTAAATAGGCAGAAATATAATTTAAAATCGTTTACAAAGTGTAGTTGTAGGAAGAAATGCGAAAAGATAAAGGTAATTTTTTGACATTGGGCGTACGGGGCTAGCGACCCCACGACGCCCTCCAGTCACCAGCTGTTTATCTAAAGATTTTATTGGTCGAATTTTCGATCACAGGCGATAGTAGTTAATCATAAATCGTTTCAGATGTCATAACAAAATGTGGCACACAAATTACCCCACCTTAAAAGAAAATATTTATAATTTGGTACAAAATTTTGATAAAATTGGGTAAAAAGGTATAATAACACGGTACAACAAAATTTAAATTTTTGAAAATCCCACCGGGTTTCTCAACGGTTTGTGAAGCTTTTGGGTGTGCTGAATCCGAATTAAGTCAGATTTTTCAAGTCATCCTAGGGTGGTTTGTAGTAGATCGGTAGTTGTAAAAAAACAATTTTTTTTTTTAATTTGGCAATTTTTCTGGGGCAAGGAATCATAATTTAATTTAGGTTTTTATATTTGGCTGCATATAGATGTTCCATAGCGCTGATTTCTGAACAAACCACCCTCTGTAGAGAAAACATAGGGTGACCCAAAAAATCGCATTTCAGATTCGGATTCAGCACACTCAAAAGCTTTAGAAACCGATGAGAAACCCTGTGGGATTTTTTGTTGTTGTTTAGTGTAATCAAGGTTCACTTTTTCTAATAGCTTCAAAAAAGTGTGTCAGGGAGTTTGGAGAGAGCGATATCTCTAAAACCGATAACAATTGAAATTTTGAAAAAAAAAAAAAAAAAAGTTAAAACATCTGTGAAAAAGGGTTGCCACCTATATATATTTTTACACCCACATAACGGTACTACGTAACGGCACAAATTAATCGTGATAGAAATAGAGTTCCATATATGAAAGTTAGTGGTTTGGAAAGAGGTATTGATTAAGGCATGTCCGTCCGTCTGTCCGTGTAAACGATAATTTGAGTAAAAATATGAGATATCTGCATGAAATTTGGTATACAGGTTACTTTCTGGCCAAGAAAGGTTGCTATTGAGAATGGACGAAATCGGATGATAACCCCCTTTTTCGATATCGAAAATTTCGAAAATCATATAAATTGACATATCTCGGTAGCTGAAATGGCTAAAATTTATATTATTTTAAAGGTGAATCTCCTTGGTAATTCAATTATGATTTTTTGATACATTTTTTTAAAGTGGGCCTGGCGTTTTGGAGGCATTTTGGAGAATTCGACTAGTCGTAACTTCTAAACTGATTACGGTAGAACGATGATATTTGTCACAAAGCAGACTTATATCGTTGGGAGTACCTGTAATCAAGAATCGTCAGTCATTCTATTGTGATTTTCTATTAAATTTTAAGAGTGGGCGTGGCATTTTTGAAAATTCGACTGGTCATAATTTTAAAACTGATTATAGTAGGATTTTGAAATTTGGCAGGCATCCTGGTAGTATAGGAAATATTCTTGATAAAACTGGTAGAAATAGCCCGCCGACCACGCCTACTTTCGACACTAACGCTGGGTATTTAATGTTCGGTCTACCCGAACTTAGACTTCCTTACTTGTTAATATTGAACAAGATATGTCAAAATGGGTATCAAATGAAACGTATTTTCTGCCGAATACCAGCTAAAATATTTTTTAAGTATGGTTGCCATATAAAATTTCCACATTTTAATTATTCCTACAAATATGGACCACTATCTAGGAAACCTATTGACCGAATTGTAAATCTGAAACTTTTACAGTGTTTTTTCGCCGTTATGGAAATAATATCAATATGTTTTCAAAAACTTTCCGATAAGCCTAGAAAAAAAGTACAAGCAAGTCGTATCGAATCACAGATGACCATCTCAAACAAACCAACATTAAGTTGCGTCCTTGAAAATGTATGCAGAGCAGAAAACTTGAAAAAAAAAACATCAGTTCTGTCACAGTTCAACACCCACAAGAACAGTAGCTAGTTACACATGATTGATTTATAAATGAAAGCTATTGTTGTTATATACATAAAAAAAGTATTGTTGTAAAAAAAGTATTCTTGTTCACAGGCAATACGCTTTTGTTAAAAAAAAAAAAAAAAAAAAAAAAAATTGAAAATAAAAAAAAACTCCACCCAACTTAAAAAAACTCGTGTTCTCAACGCTATTCAACTTTAATCAAATCAACATCATTTGCTGACTGTCGAGCTGTTGACAGCATGGTCGATTTGTGTGAAGAATGCGAGCGCTCGGTAGACGATTTGGCAGTGTTCGACGAAAAGAAAAATTGTTTTCAAATCATATAATAAAAGCGTGAAAAAGTTTATATAAAAAGTTTAAACTTTTGTTTTTATTTGTTAGTAAATTTGTATTAGGTGCAGATATGTTAGTATGTGTGCAAGTACTTGCTGCTTTTGTTAAACATTTATTCAAGTTATGACAATAACAACGGATATGTCAGCTACTTGTATGAGGCGTGAAGTGTGCTCAAAGAGAGTAATAATGTCAATTTAAAATTAAATGAATGCATTAGACTGGGACGAAAAAAAAAACAATAAGAAATTTTGAATGATGTTACATTATTTTTAAATATTGGGAGAAAAAACCACTGAAAAGGTTGCAGACTTTATTAAACTAGTTTACAGCCAACATATATCAAGAAATGTATTCATATTTTTAAAAAATTTTATATGGGCAGGTTTATGAGATATCGGTAATTTTGTTTTTTTTTCAAGTCTCACTCCATTCAAAAATTCTTTTCGCCAATGTTACAAAAGCGATACCTCGTTCGAAAGGAAATGAAAATATGCTTCCAACGACGTATAATATGTAGGGGTGGACCAAACCGATGGACGAAATTTTGTCGAATTTTTACGATTTTTGGAAAAATTTTGATTTTGAAAATGTTTTTTTTATGCCAAGTTTTGAAAATCAGGAGCTTTTCATTTTTTCTAAAAACTTGTGTGTAAAATTATAAACACTTTTACAAGATCTGGTGAAAACTGTGTTTTTGGGGATTTTTTTTTTTGTAACTTTCAACATCTCCACTTTTAATCGAATTTTAACAGGTCGATGTATATTACAGATATTCAAAAAAAAACTCTTTAGTGTTAATTATTACTAAGCCAATAGAGTCCAAATCAACCGTTTTTAGAACTTTTGTCTGTCTGTAATAAAAAGTTACGTGAAGACCAGACAGGGGTTGATGGGTGTTGGCAGTTGGCGGATGAGTCCGGTACGTTCCGGTATTCCCTTGTGCGGTACTGCCCGACTGTCTTGGGAACGATTTCGTGGACTCTAGTCGCCTCTTACGACCAGCATAGCTACCTCGGGCATATTCTAACCCACTAAACCGCAGGGGTCCTGCCTGTCTATCTTTCTGTCTGTCTGTCTTTTTGTCTGTATGTTTGTGGTCGTATCACTCAAAAACTTTTGTCCCAGTCTAATGTATACATTTTTTTTTTTGACCCAGCCTAGTATACATATATGTTATTATGTATGAGAGGACTTTGCATCAATTTTAGTTGACGTGTGAAAGTGTTTCCTGTAATCAACTCTCATACTCATTACAATTAAATTATAAATTTTCAAAAATAACACTGGTCAACAAGTTTCGTTGCGACGGCATTTTTTTAAGGGGGTTTCGCACAAATAACACTTTGTGGCAGTGAAAATTTGCCTGTTTGTGAAACATACCTCAGGATGTACATATATACATAGATCTAGTGAAGCATACAAAAACTGGGTACTCATAATTACCAATACATTCTCAAAATCTGGAGTTCGGGGCCAAAACCTCTCTTCCTTAAATGAAGGTATATACTGATCAATAACTTTTTTTCTTGTTACTCCATAAAGATTTTGATGTCATTGAAAAAAGTTTATTTTTCCTGTTTAGCGTTGTATAAATTTTTAATTTTGATTACAGAATTTTTAGTTCAAAATAATTTGGATAGAATAGGGGGTTTTAGGGTCCAATTTTAGTTTTGAAGATGTATTGAAAAAAATAGATTTAAAACAAGTTTTTTTACTAGCTAGGATCCTGCCCGCTCTAATAAATTAACAATTTTTCTGGGCCCAAGGAAAAATAATTTAATTTTGCATTTTTATTTTTGACGGCATATACATAGATGTTCCACATTGCAAGAGCATAGTTGCTCAGAACGCAAACGCAAATGAACACGCTTTTGATTGAATTGTTTTGCTTCCCCAATCTCTTTTGCTTTGATCTGTTCGTTTTGTTGCACGGCGGCCGCCGTGGTGTAGCGGTTAAGTGTTCGGCCTTCTACACCAAGTCGTGGCGGTTCGATGCCCGGCAAAAGTAACATCAAAAATTATTTAGAAAAAGAATTTTTCTAAAACGGGGTCGCCCCTCGGCAGTAGTTTGGCAAACTCTCCGGGTGTTTTTCTGCCATTAGAAGCTTCTCAGCAAAAAATTCATTTGCTTTGCAAGTGCCGTTCGGAGTCGGCAAAAAACTGTAGGTCCCGCCAACTTGTAGGAAAAACTCAAAAAGCAACACACCACAAGTTGGAAAGAGAAGCTCGGCTAAAAATCTCGTTAGAGGTTATGATGTTGGTATATAGCCGCCATTAGTTTTTTTTTTTTTTTTTTTTTTTTTTGCAGCATAAGTTTATTCGTTTTTTTTTTTTTGGATATGTATTAGAGATTGATTGAAACAAAAATATTTTAATACTCTCATTTCAAATGTGATCAATTTGGATAAACATGTAAGGGGAATATCAATACTAGTTAAGCTTAAAAAAATCAGATTTAGGGCTCTGCTTTGCTTATCAGACAATGTGGAATTCTCGATTTGCTGTTTATCTTTATGAGAGGCATTTAATTTTGATTTAAACCAAAGCTCGTCTTCTCTTTTGTGTACAAATTTTGCATATTCGCATTCTTCTTCATTTAATTCAATTATCTGTAGTATAAATCGTGAATAATAATGGCAATCAACACATACTATATGACTTTATGAAAATATGTACATATGTAGGTATGAATACTAGGGATGTGACGAATATCATACTGAATGCGAATATTGAGAATGAATAGCTTTTCAGATTTTTTTTTAAAACACCGTCTGGAGCCTTTTTGCAAATTTTTTCGGAGAGGGAGAGGGAGAGGGAGAGGGAGAGGGAGATGGAGAGGGAGAGGGAGAGGGAGAGGGAGAGGGAGAGGGAGAGGGAGAGGGAGAGGGAGAGGGAGAGGGAGAGGGAGAGGGAGAGGGAGAGGGAGAGGGAGAGGGAGAGGGAGAGGGAGAGGGAGAGGGAGAGGGAGAGGGAGAGGGAGAGGGAGAGGGAGAGGGAGAGGGAGAGGGAGAGGGAGAGGGAGAGGGAGAGGGAGAGGGAGAGGGAGAGGGAGAGGGAGAGGGAGAGGGAGAGGGAGAGGGAGAGGGAGAGGGAGAGGGAGAGGGAGAGGGAGAGGGAGAGGGAGAGGGAGAGGGAGAGGGAGAGGGAGAGGGAGAGGGAGAGGGAGAGGGAGAGGGAGAGGGAGAGGGAGAGGGAGAGGGATTGAGTATTAAGAGGTATAAGTAGAAAAGTAAAAATACAAAATGCAAAGAGAAATAGGAAGATAGAGCATTGAATAGGAAACGATAAAGGACCAGGGTAGTGGGTTTTTTCAAAAGCAGGAGAGTGTTTTTATGCATCTTCACAATCCTGTAAAACATTTACGGTAGAGTACCTACAAGAGACCATAAAGTATTATAGGTACCAAAATGGTAAACAAATAGTGCTGAAAATTATGAAATAATAAAAATTATAAACCAAAATACGTACATACATACATACGGCGATATGTATGTTATCTGCATATCTCAAAATAATTTATGTAAACATACATGTGTTGCTAAATATAAATCAAATAAATTGCAAAATTTTCGCATCAAAGATTATATATTTAGCAACATCAGAAAATGCATACATATAGACAAACAACAGCGATAGCGCTGTGGTATTTGGACTCTTGGAACCGGATGTTTTATGAACCAACAAAAAACCCGTAACATTTATCAACGGGAGTTTCGAAAAGAGCCAAAAGTGGGTTCCTTAAAAATCAATACGTAGTTTTTAAAATAATCTCTAGGAATGACAATGATTTTCAAATAAGTCCGTTTGGAAATGGTTTCGAAAAACCAGTTCAAAATAGCGAAGTATGATTTTTTCTCTCCCCATCCTACATCTATTTCCATTTTCGGTCTCGTAGTCTATATTTTCGCTACTACTCTGCCGATCTCTTGTTCCCTCCCTGCCCTACTTTCGTCGACAAAATTTTCGTACAACCCCTATCCAAATTGAGGCTGCAATTTCAGCGAGTAAGTGAGTCACAGAAGGGAAATCCATCCGAGAACTTTCTCATTAAACTCAAAATTATTAAAATCACTCACGGTTAGGTACAAAAGTAAGTTACCTACCAGAACTGAATTATCCGGCTACATTGATTTATTGTACCGCTCATCACTAATCCAGACAGATGCCCATACATATGTATATATACAAATGTAATTACTCATTCGCAATTTAAATCAACAGACGGTCAAAACGATGCAAACTCGAAAATAGCGCGATTAACACAGAAATAATCCAAGCTAATACGGAAAATTGTTACAAAAATAAGTAAGAAGAAAAAAGATCAACAATAATAATAATATGTAATAATAATAATTTTTGCAATGCAAAATAATGACAAACACGCAGACTTGCTAAATTGAATATTTAAACTCGATGAAATCATTCACAGCCCCTCAATTTAGCAAATTTTTCATCTCACTGTTGGCGATGTCGTGTCGGGTTGGAATGAGGAAAAACAATTGTCAAAGTCAAAACGGGCAATTTGTTTTGTCAATGTTTTCACATTACTGGGCGCGCTAAATTTCTCTCGTTTTTATAATTACTTGAAATTACTAAAAAAAAAAAAAAAACAAACAATTAACAGTTAGAAAGTTCTCCCTAACGAGGTGGGATCAGACTGAACTGAAGTCGATACCGAAAAACTGTGGCGAAATGGTTAATGAACCAGCAACCCAGACTTTGAAGTGACGAATACTGAGAGAAGAAGTAGTACGTCTATAAAAGTGGCGGGGACTCTGAATTTGCCAGCGCTTCGGAGTAGCGGCGACTCTCAAATGGTATGGAATCTGAAGTAGTAGTCTCCGAACTAGCGAAGACTTTGAAGTGACGGTTACTTGGAGAAAAAATATGACGGGGCCTTTAAAGTATTTTAAACTTTGAAGTAAAGGGGACTCTGAAGCTACCATGACTGTAGAGACACTGAAGTGGTATGGACTCTGAAGTACCGCGATTTTATAAAGTCATTGTGATTGTGAAGTAGCGGAAACTCTTAAGTAGCAGAGACTCTAAAGTCGCGTGATATCTGAGGTTGCGAGGACTTTCAAGTAGCGGGGACTCTGAAACGTTGTGGACTCTTAAAGCTATGGCGATTATAAAGTATGTGCGTTTTTGAAGTGGCGCAGAATTTAAAGTAGAGCGGACCTTTTTAAATAGCGGAGACTACCGAAGATAGCGGACCTAGTACTTGAAGTATCGGCGATTATTATGATGCGCAAGCCGCGACGGTCCCTAACCATATTACTATTCCCACGCCCCTTCTCTCCTCCTTATTTTTTTTTGGGTATGAGAGATTAATCTCATTTAGCTCTTCACCAATATCCAATACTTGCAGAGATATGCAGTCTGAAAAATCCCAATTGTATGGGAGGTACCACGCCCCTTTCAACTTTTTTTTTATGTTATGGAGATTAGTTAATCACTCTTCACCACTTTTCAATGGTAGACTACCATGAATCTCAGGGACATCTATCTAGTATAGGGGAGGTGACACGCCCCTCCCCCCCTCACAATTTTCAAAATCCTACTTCGTTCGCGATTAGTTTCGTATTCTTACGTATTTTCCTATTTCAAAATCAGTTGTTGGTTGCATAATTTATATTTTGAAAGAAAAATAATATTGTAATCAATCAAATAGTTGCAAACTTACCGGGACGGCACATATCCACCACCACCACCGCCATCCTCGCGTAACAGCAAACGTCCACTGTGCTGCTGCTGCTGCTGATGCAAACCCTGCGCCGATGGCATATCGACAAATTCACCACTACCCAACATAGATGGGCGGAAACTGCTGCTGCCAGAGCTTGTAATACTGCCCGAACGACTAGTCGGCTTTCCACCAACACCAGTCAATGGTTGATATGAGATCAATTGCTGCTGCTGTTGGTGTGAAAATGATTTTGTGGTCGATGCAGTTGCCGACGATGCAGCAGCCGAAGCAGCAGCAGCAGCTGTTGGTGCACCACCGATTGTTATTAATGCGCCAGCTGTATTACCATTGCCCACAGTTATTGGCGATGAGATGGGTCGAGGCCCAGTGGCAAGACGATTAGTTTCTGGTGTATGCGCAATGCTGGTGTAATGCTACAAAAATCACAAATCGAAATAGGAAATGGGCAGAAATATGGAAATATTAGTAATTTGTCATTTTTGTTTCGAGATACGAGTGCTGTGACAGCGCAATAACAACAATACTCACCATTTGTAATACATCACACTCCTTGGGCACCACATGCAACGTCAAAACTGAAGGTGTTTGTTTAATCATTGAAACGATTGTACTATAAGCAAGTCCGGCAATTGGTTGATTGTTGACCATTAGAACGCGATCGCCCGTCTGCAGGTTGGCATAGTGAGCGGGTCCGTTCGTTTGAACTTCTTTTATGAAAATGGTTTCCATAGCTTTCACTTGCTGGTGGTATGGATCAGTTGCTTCCTACACACATATGCCAAAGTCGCCGAGCGCCATCAAAACGTCGTCGTCGTTGTTGTTATTGTTGGTTATTTAAAAAAAGACAGCGCCAAACAAACAGCCAAAGCGCCAACAAAGCAATCAGCCAGCGAACCAACCAACAATCCAATGCGCCCGTTTAAAGTGAGCAGACAAAGTCAAAGCCAACACCACAAATAAATGAAGGCGAGCAAACGGCGAGAGTCGCAATTGGAGTTGTTGTGTGGCACATCAGTGTTGTGTTGCGCAGTCGCATATGAAAGAGAAAAAAATATACAAAAAAAAAAAATGGTGAGTGAATTGGTGGCTTGACGTTGAAGTGTGAGAAAGTGTGCAAAAAAAAGAGCAAAAAACAGCAAACAAATAAAATAGAATACACAAGTTGAAAAGCAAATAAAATTAACGCAAAGTAGAGGAAGAGGTGGCGAAATGGAGAAGAAGTCGTGGTAGTTCACAGTGCAAAAATTTCGAAACGCTAAATGACAAAACTTGATAACTTGGACTCGGGTTTGAAGGCGGATACTCCGAAGGCATTTAAAATAGTGGGTACTCTAAAGTGGCCAGGACTTAGAAGTGGTGTAGTTACTCTGAAGCAGTTAGGATGGTTAAATAATGAGCACTTTAAAGTACCGCAGTTTCTAAGGTGGTAGGAACTTTGGCGTAGCGGGGAATTTGAGGTAGGAGGGACTCTGAAGTAGTTGCGACTTTAAAGTATTGAAGACTTTAAAGTAGCGGCTACTTTAAGGTAGTGGGAACTTTGAAGTGGCGAAGATTTTGACTAATTGAGGGCTCTAAAGTAGTGGGGTTTCTGCAGTAGCGGGTACACTACACAAATTGAGACTCCAAAGTAAGGGTGACTCTGAAGTAATAGGAACTTTGAAGTCGCGAGGATTTTCAATTAAGGGGGACTCTGAAGTAGCGAGGTTTCTACAGTAGCGGAGACTCTGAAGTAGTTGCGACTCTTCAGTTTCGAAGACTTTGGAGTAGCGGATACTTCAAAATAGTAGCAACTTTGAAGTCGTAAGGATTTTGAATATATATGGGCTGTGAAGTAGCGGGATTCCTGCAGTAGCGGAGACAATAAAGTTATGGGAACTCCAAAGTAACGGTCACTCTGAAGTAGTGCGAACTTTGAAGTCCGGAGGATTTTAAATTATTGGGGACCCTGGAGTATCGGGGTTTCTACAGCAGCGAAGAACCTAAAGATGCGGGGACCGCGAAGTAGCAAGGACTCTGAAGTATTGAGTTCTATGAAGTTCGGAGGATTTTGAAGTAAAGGGAACTCTACCTTCTGCGTCTCAACGTTTCGATAACAACACACTGTACACCCGTTGGTTTTCGTCCGATTAGTTTTTGTTTTTGTACAAAGCCGTTGATTGCATGTATATGTGTATGTGTAAACGGACTGTTATTTAATGTGGCAATCAACGAAGCATGACAAAAACAAAAGCGAAAATGCTTAACATAAAAGAAAGGCAAACTTTTAAGCCAAATAAAATCAGGGGAAAGAGCAAACAAAAATCGAGCTAAAAGTAGCATGCGAATAACAGTATGCAGACTAAACGTCAGTATTTTAGCTGAGTGGGGGGCATGATAAAAGTTCTAATATTGGCTTGCGTCATTTATTGACGCTTAACAGCCTAGGCGATTTTGGCCGTTTCGTATCAAAGCACGCCAGTCATTCCTTTTTACCGATAACTGACTCCAATTGGAAACCCCAAAGGAGTTCAAGTCATACTCCACTTATTGTTTCCATCTCAGTCGGGGCCTCCCCCTTCATCTGCTGCCGAATTCAGGTGACGATAGGAAAACCTTCTGTGCTGGAGCTTCTTTATCCATTCGCATAACATGACCCAGCCAGCGGAGCTTTTGGTCTTTAATTCGCCGGAACTATGGCCAGGTCTGCGTAAAGCTCGTACAGCTCATTGTTAAGTTTTCTTTCGATACTCGCCGTTGGCATCACGGGAAGGATCATAAATCTTCCGGAGAACATTTTTCTCAAATACTCCAAGGGCCATCTCATCTTCTCTTGACACTGTCCATGATTCCGAGCAGTACATCAAGACTGGTATGATGAGAGACTTATAGAGCATGATTTTTGTTTGCCGATAGAGGACTTTACTTCTCAATTGCCTACTTAGTCCAAAGTAAGACTTCTTGGCCAGAGTGATAAAAGTTTGCTGTGTGAAAATGTGTCCACGAAAAAACAAGGTGTACCTAGTTTACAGTTTACAGTTTACTCCTTAGATGTAATTCAAATCGGAAAGGTTAAGAGAGAATCGTCCATTTATTTTATATTTATTTTAGTAACAAAATTGGTCTACCTATTACTGAACATTTTTTTTTTACTTTATTAGCAAGCATATTTCTTCCTTTTGATTGAAAAAACGCTTTGTCTACCTTTTACCAAACAATTTTTTTATTTGGTTTTAGCAACTGAAAAACTTATTATTTAATTTTTTTAGCAACGATATTTTACCCTTTGTATTAAAAACACCATTTGTCTACCTTTTACTGAACAATTTTTTTTTACTCTTTTTAGTAATGATATTTCGCCCTTTCAATTTAAAAAAAGCAATGTGTCTGCCTTTTACTAAAGACTTTTTTTAATTTAGCAGCGATATTTCTCCCGTTGGGTTAAAAAAAATTATTTGTCTACCTTTTACTGAACAATATAATTTTTTTTTTTGGCTGCGATGTTTCTCCATTTTAATTATAAAAAAAAAACAGATTTGTCTACCTTTTATTTAATATTTTTTTACCTATTTTTATAAAAAAAAATTTAAGTTTCCCTTTTACTTACATGAAAAATTTGTTTCCGAATTACTCCCAGCCTTTAGGGGATGGTATTTCAATTAAATTAATATAAAATTTAAAAAATGCATATGACGAACTTTTGTAAAGCCCCCCTCCCCGTTTTCCTTTATTTTTTACTTTTTTGCACATACTCGTCTTTCATGCAACTGTCCATCGCACTACAATTAAACTTAATACCCGTATATAAAAAAAAAGAGTTTTTTGTTTGTTTTTTTTTGTTGTTGTTATACTTTAAGGCCCACTTACCTGTGGCCAAGAGGGATCATCTTCCGGTGGATAGGCAATGAAATGACGCAGCGTAAAACCGAAACCTTGATTCGGACGTCGTCGAATTACAACAACCTTTGGTTGTATGGCGGTACTATTAGTGTCTTGCAACATTTTTATTTTGGGCAAATGCGGCAGCGGCTGATTCTACAGTTTTTTTTTTTATTTTTTATTTTTTTATTTCTCTTGTATAGTTGTTTTTGTTGCTATTTTGGTAGGTATATTTTTATTGACCGTTACTCTTGGGGCCACTATGTTAATGTCAGTTTTATATGGTATTTTATACGACGTTTAAGGATTGATGTTGGACGCTCGATGAGCGATAGGGCAAATTCTCGGTTGAATTTTGTAAATATTTTGTAATGTTGAGCTGGTATAATTATTTATTTTTGTTATTTGATGTGACGTTTCTTGTTCTCAAAAATCTTCTCATTTGTGCTTTTGCAGCATTTGCGCTTTTCGAGTTTGAATTTTTGTAGTTTTTCATTTTGGGGTTAATGTTCCATTTTTTTTTTTTTTTGAGGTTTTTTATTTTACTTTTATTCTTTGTGCTTTGTTGTTGTAAAAGTTTTTTTTTTCTGCGCTTTTACTTTTCTCTGTTTTTGTAACGGATTATGTGGTCTGATCCGGGTTTTTGTGCGTCATACAATAACAACCTTCATTATTTGTGTGTGATTCCTTCCTTACTTAGTCCTTCACTTGGTTTTAGTTAGTCCTGCTTTTTGTGGTATATCATTACATTTGACATTGGCTTTTGCTTTTTTAATGTAAGGCTTCTTTTTTGGTTCAACCCCTTCTCATCAACGCTTGGTTTTAACTTTTGTTAAGCCATTGTAAAGGTAAGTAGTTAAGCATTACATTGTTCCGGTACCGCCTTGATTTTTGCTAGTTTCCTTCAACACTTTATAATGAGTCGTTTACGTGCATTATGTACATTATCTGCAAAAGGTAAATAAAAAACAACAAAAATAAATAAGTTGGCTCATACAAGTCTGCATTCAATTAATTAACTTAGTAGTCGAAGAAACGTAATCAAATTTTAGCTTGGGTAAAAAGAGAGAGGCGGTCAATTAGTTAAGTTGCCGATAATGCACGAGGGTCGATGAATAAGCAATCACTGCGAGGCAGAGGTTTTAAATTTCTTTTGATATCAAGGTTACAAGTTTTTACTCAATTCTTTATTTATTTTTATTTCAACAAAGTTGGCATCACTACAACTTATTAAACTTATTCCAATTTTTTAAAAATATTTGCTTTTTACTCTTTGTTTTACTACAACTTATTAAACTTATTCCAATTTTTTAAAAATATTTGCTTTTTACTCTTTGTTTTAATATTCTTTCAAGATGTTTTATTAGTTGTAAATTACAAAAAAAAAAAATTTGCATTTTTTAATGTTTTTTTTTTTTTAATTTTTTAAAGATTTTTTTTTTTAATTTTTTAAAGATTTTTTTTTTTTATTTTTAAACTTTTTTTTATTTTTAAATCTTTTTTTTTTATTTTTTAATATTTTAATTCTTATTTGTTTTCTTATTTTTTTTTTGTAATTTTTAAATTATTTTTTAATTTTTAAATTCTTTTTTAATTTTAATCCTTTTTTTATTTTAAAATATTTTTTAATTTAAAATTTTTTTTTTATTTTTAAAATTTTTTTTTTAATATTTATTTTTTTTTTTAATTTTTAAATTTTTTTTTAAACTTTTTAGTTTTTTTTTTTTTAATTTTTAATTTTTTTTTTTAATTTTTTATTTTTTTTAATTTTAAATTTTTTTTTAATTTTTAATTTTTTTTTTAATTTTTGACTTTTTTTTTATATTTTAAATTTTTTTAATTGTTAAATTTTTTAATTTTTCAATTTCTTTTTAAACTTTTCAGTTTTTTTTTTTTTAATTTTTAAATTTTTTTCAACCTTTTATTTTTTTTTTAATTTTTCCATTTTTTTTTAATTTTTCCATTTTTTTTTTTACTTTCCATTTGTTTTTTTTTTTTAATTTTTCCATTTTTTTTTTTTTGTTTTTTCTTTAATATTTCCATTTGTTTTTTTTATTTTTTTCTCTTTTTTATTATTCTTTTCTTTGATTTTTTTTTTTTTTTTTTTAATTTTATTTTTCAATTTTAATTTTATTTTTAAATTTAAATTTTTTTTTTAAATTTTTTTTTAAATTTTTTTTTTAATTTTTTTTTTAAATTTTTTTTTTAATTTTTTTTTTTAATTTTTTTTTTTTTTATTTTTTTTTTAATTTTTTTTTTTAATTTTTTTTTTTATTTTTTTTTTTTTAATTTTTAATTTTTTTTAACTTATTTTTTTTATTTTTCATTTTTTTATTATTATTATTATTTATTATTTATTAATTTTTTTTATTTTGTTTTTTAATTTTATTTTTTATTTTTTTATTTTATTTTTTTATTTTTTTTTTATTTTTATTTTTTATTTAATTTTTTTTTTTATTAAATTTTTTTTTTTATTTAATTTTTTATTTTTTACTTACAAATTAAAAGTACTTAATTTTTAATTTTTTTATTTAGTTTTTAATTTTTTTTATTTAATTTTTTAATTTAATTTATCATTTTTTTATTTATTTTTCATTTTTTTTTTAAATTAATTTTTCATTTTTTTATTAATTTTTTTTTTAATTAAATTTTTTTCAATTTTATTTTATTTTTTTATTTTTTTTTAATATTATTTATTTTTTTTTTATTTTTTTTTTTTAATATTTTTTATTTTTTATTTTTTTATTTTTTAAATATTTTTTAATTCTTCTTTTCATTTCTCTTGTTAGTCCTTCTTTTACTTCGTTATTATAATTTTATAATTTTTTAAATTTGTTTTTTTCTTTTTTTCAATTATTTTTTTTTTTTGGTTATTTGATTTTTTTGTTTTCATTTGATTTTTTTTTGTTTCATTTGATTTTTTTTTTCTTTTTTCATTTATTTTTTTTTTTTTCATTTGATTTTTTTCTATTAAGATTTTAAACAATTTTTTAATATATAACTTTACATATTTCTCAAGTCAAATTGTTTCTTTTTGAATTTGGTGATTTCTATATTCTTTAAAAAAATGTTCGCATTTTCAATCTTTTTTTAGTTTTTTTTTCACTTTCTTTTTTTTTTTCTATTTATACATATTATTTTTCTTTGATTTCAATTTATTCAGGCAGGTTCTGCAATTCACTTCCGAGTAAAATTTGGGAAAATGCCGTATTACTATTTTTTTTAAATTATTTTAATTAAATTTGTTAAATTTTTTTTTGTAATTTTAAGTTTTGATTTTATTTTTTTTTTTCTTCTTTTTTATATTTTTTTTTAGTTTTTTAATTTTAGATTTAAAAAAAAAATTATTTATTTTTTAGGTAAAATTTAAATATTTTGTCTACCTTAAAAAAATATTTTTCCATTTTCAATCATATTTTTTTCAACTTTTTAATTTTTTTTCATTCGTTTTAATTTTTTTATATTTTCTTTCCTTATTTAAGACTCGCCTCCATTGAACATCTCTTGTGAAGATATGACAGCTAAATTATCTAACACATATTGATAATAAAAAAAAAAAACTAACCAACTAAGAAAATAAATCAAGTAAAACCAACAAACATCAACAAAAACTAATTTACTATCGGCGAGTTAATTAAACCGCGCTTCCGCTAAATAAAAACAAAAAAAAAGAAAACAAACAAATTTTGGCAAATCATAAAATTTGAGCAAAGCTGGCGAATTACACAGCAAATCTGAATTGACTACTTGCAACGAATTGATTATTTCCGCGCACATAGCTTGAGTTTGAGATTTGCTACCAATTTTTCCTTTTACATGCATACAAAAAATGTTAATATCAGTCTGACTTTAATAGTGTTGTAGTAATTTTAAACACAAATCAGATAATTTTTCTAATCCAAATTGTTGAAGCCAAAACAACATTCACCGATGATATGGAAAATATTGCAGGCGGAGCCAAAGCTAGTGAGGAAGTTTAAGCTCGAACGAAACCAAGGAGAGGTATAAACCCAGATGGGGGCTGAAACCATAGCTAAGGACTTGTTCACGGTGATGCCTTAAGTGAAGTTGAGTATAGAAAATTAAAAACTATCAACAAAAAAAAAAAGCTAAATAAAGTAATTAAAAAATAATCCAAAAATCGCAAAAACAAATTGCATTCACCTGTTAGACATGCGCGTCATGATTTGTATTTTGTTGTTGTTGTAATAACTCATAATATGCAATACTTATGATATGAGCAATGAAATTTGAGTAATAAATAAATTTTCAATAAACAGACAGCAACAAATACAACAATCTACTACGTTACTGGTCAGGTTGGCACGCGCATGCGCGCAGGAGCGTAGTCAAGTTTAGTTAATGATGCACGCTATAATAAATACCTAATGTGTTAAAGTCATATTTTCAAAAAAAATTACTTTAAAGTAATAAAAACTAGTTAATAGTAGCGGCAACTGCCAACATGGAACTTTGAGGTAATATTTACAACAAATTCTGGTTTAAAAAAGGCGCCATTTATTTAATAAGTGACTACGAGAGATTGTGAGGCTCTTATTGTATATACCAAAAGTAAATATCACTTAAAAGTTCCGATATGGAACTTTGAGGTAATATTTACTAAAAATTACTGACTTCCGGTTTTCGTTACTGTTTTAAAGAATAATAAAGGCGCAACGACTTCAAAAAGGGTATACGAGAGAGTGCTTGTTTCCTTTTGAATATCCAAAAGCTGAAGGTCACTTGATAGTCCCAAAATTATAGGTAATATTTACTACAAAGTACCGAATTCCGGTTTATGTTGCCGTTTCAAAAAATTAGGCTGTAGCAAGATAGCCGCCGTTCCTTAAATAAAGGACTACGAGAGAGTGCATGCATCTTCTTAAATATCCAAGAAGTAAATATCGATCAGAAGTCCCGAAATGGAACTTTAAAGTATTATTTACCACAAAGTGACGAATGCCAGCTTTTGCTGATGTTTTGATCAAATCTGGCTGTAGTAAGATAAGGCCCGTTACTTCGATAAGGGACTAGAAGAGAGTTTGTCACACTTCTTAAATATACAAAAAGTAAGTATTACTTACAAGTCCCAATATGAAACTTTAAAGAAATATTTACTGAAAATTTCCGTCATTCTTTTATACAATTTTATTATACAGCCATTAAAATAGGCGTCATTATTGCAATAAGGAACTAGAAAAGAGTGTGTAACTCTTCTTAAATATCCAAGAAGTAAATATTACTTACAAGTCCCAATATTATAATTTTACAGCAATTTCCGGATCACATGTTTTGTTGTTGCTGTAGTTCTAACTGTAGTTAAACAGGCGTATTTATTTCAAAAAGGGACTACAAAAGAGTGCGTGACTCTTCTAAGTATCAAAGAAGTACTTATTACTTATGAGTCCCAACATGAAACTTTAAGGTAATATTTACTTTTTGGATATTTTAGAAGATTCCCGCTATCTCTCAAGTAATGACGACTTATCTTGCTACCCAACTAATGAGTATATTACTTTGAAATTAGGGCTTGGCAACCTTGAAGTGAGGAATTTGTGAAGTTGGCGCTCAGGTTATAACGCATTGCCCCTGAGCCCTTACGAGCTCTTAACACAAGTTATTGGCACCACAGAAACTACTCTACGAAATCCGATTATGGTCCCAGTCTCCTCTCCCCTCCCTGCAAATTCCAGTGCATGAACAGTTGGAAAGTAATTTTTTATTTAAAATATTGCAAAATTCAATTAAAAATAGTGACGTGGCATCCGTGAGGCGATTAGTGCAACACAAATTGTGCACATGTATGTATCTTTATTTTCCGGTCACTGAACCATTGTCTAGTCAAACGTTTAGATGAATGGACGGACGGACAACTCAGTCATCAGCAACAGCTGGACGAATCATTTTGTTGTTTATGCGCATACACATTTTGTAAAGCTTTGAACTTGCGCAGTAGAGAGCTCGCGTTTTCATTTATGAGCTGAGTGTGTGAGTTATGTCCGATTTTACATACAAGCTTAGGTGCGATTTTAATGAGCTTGCGCGAATATCAACTATCAAGCTCTCAAAGCGTTAATAGAGTTAAACACATAAAATTAAATTGACCGCGACAAAAGCTATTAAAATTATGACTTTTTTGTGTGTTTATATGATAGAGAAACCAGAAGTAAATCATGCGTCTGATACTTAAGGCGAATAAGGCTGGGGCTCGGAGGAACAGGCCCTAAGAGACAATGGAGTCAAACTGAAATCTAATGCAAGTACATATAAGGAATATCAGGTATTAATGCATTTTAAAAAGAGGTAGAGAGGTATGGTCTATCGTTCAATGTTTTATGTTTTTTTTTTGTATTATAATTTATTTCTTTTTTCCACCGATTCTGCTTATTTATTTTATTCTATTCTATTTTCTTGTTTTATTTTAATTATTTTTTTTTTATATTTAAATTTTTTTTAATAATATGTATATATCTTTATACTTTTTTTTAATTTTTTTTATTTTTTTTAAATTTTTTTTTTTAATTTTTTTTAATTTTTTTCAATTTTTTTCATTTTTTTAATTTTTTTTTTTTTAGTTTTATATTTTTTTTTTTTTAGTTTTATTTATTTTTTTTTAGTTTTATTTTTTTTTTATTTTTTTTTTAGTTTTATTTTTTTTTTTATTTTTTTTTTTAGTTTTATTTTTTTTTATTTTTTTTTTTTAGTTTTATTTTTATTTTAATTTTTTTTTCTGTATTTTCTTTTTTTTTTTTAGTTTTATTTTTTTTGTATTTTTTTTTTTTTGTATTTTTTATTTTTTTCTATTTTTTATTTTTTTCTATTTTTCAGTTTTTTCTATTTTTTATTTTTTTCTATTTTTCAGTTTTTTCTATTTTTTATTTTTTTATTTTTTTTTTATTTTCATTTTTTATTTTTTTATTTTTTTTTTATTTTTATTTTCTATTTTTTATATATTTAATTTTTTTTTCTATTTTTTATATATTTAATTTTTTTTTTTTTTTTGTATTTTATTTATTTTATTTTTTTATATTTCCTGTCTTTTATTTTATTTTTTATTCAATTTTCTCAATAAACACAGAAATCTTCGTTATTGTTTGCTTAAACAAAAATCTAATTAAGTAGCCACAGAAATAATGCCCTATTTTAAATAACGAAAGAAAAAACATTTGATGCTCATTAAAGATTACTTTCACAAAAGTAACAGTAATTGAAATTAACTGAAAAGAAAAAGTAGTGGCAAACAAAATCTAAAAAAAACAATCAAGAAAAAAAAACAAAAAGAAATGAAAACAAAAATAAAAGAAAAAAACCTAAAAAGCTGCGCAATCGCACAAAATTGTTATAATTATTTATTGCACACGAACTTTATACATTAAATCTGAACAAAGCGAAGCAGCAAACACTTAGCAGTAAAAATGGCACGGCATAGCGGAGCATGACATGGCACATGGCGGCTGATGGTTTAGATTGACGCGACTTCGGCAAGATAGCGCTTTATTACTTAACAGCAACATTAAATTCATATTTTTTAACGCGCTTGCACAATACAAAATGTTATTAAGAAACCTAAGAAAAAAAAGAGAGCGAGACGAAGTAGGGTACAGTGGGGACTTTGGGAGAAAGGTGTCACAAAATCAATTGCAGTCTCAATTTTCTAATTCTCTTAACTTCCTTACAAATTTTTTAATTTTTTCTTTTTTAATTTTTTGTTCCAAACCTTTTTTTTTTTGTATTGACTTATTTTTATTTTTTTTTTAATTTATTTTTTTTATTCTTTTATTTTTTTTATTTTTTTTATTCTTTCATTTTTTTATTCTTTTATTTTTAATATTTTTTCAAATTTTTTTCAATTTTTTTTTGTTTTTTGCAATTTTTTTTTATTTTTTTACCATTTCTTTTATTTTTTCTTAATTTTTTTTTTTTTATTTTTTTTTTTTACAATTTTTTTTTATTTTTCTACATTTTTTGTTCTTTAATTTTTTTTTTAATTTTTTTATTTTTTTTCTTTATTTTTTTCATTTTTTTTTCTTTATTTTTTTCATTTTTTTTCTATATTTTTTCCATTTTTTTATTTTTTCCTTTTTTATTTTTTTCTCTTTTAATTTTTTCCAATTTTATTTTTTTTTTATTTCTTTATTTTTTTATTTTTTTTTTTATTTTTTTTTTATTTTTTTTTTATTTTTTTATTTTTTTTTATTTTATTTTTTTTTCTTATTTTTTTATTTTTTTTTATTTTATTTTTTTTCTTATTTTTTTATTTTTTTTTATTTTTTTTTTTTCTTATTTTTTTATTTTTTTTTATTTTTTTTTTTTCTTATTTTTTTATTTTTTTTTATTTTTTTATTTACTTTTTATTTAATTTTTTATTTTTTTTCTCTATTCTATATTTTTACTTATTTTTTTTTTTACTTATTTATTTTTTTATATTCTAAACAAAATTCCTCCAAATTTCCCCACAGTGCGTTGTGCCACAACAAACAAATGCTTGGCTAAGCTCATAAAAATAAAAATTTCACACCAAATTACAATTAAATGGTCACAGTGTTGTTGTTTATGTTTCTGGCAATGAACCGGTGAATTGGCGGACAAGCGAGACTAGCGTATGGAGGACAAAACAATGGCTATGGCCATAGCGACAACCACGACCACTGCGACGGTGATGGCCAATCTATGCTTGAATGGCTGAATGGTTGAATGGGCGTGTGACGTGGCGCGCATGCCTATAATACAAACAAAAATGTTGGATCGACAAAACAGAACTGTCAAATGGTATATGGCTATGGTATGGTATGTACTTACTAAGGGTACATTTGACTGTTTCAAAGGAAAAATTCAAACGCATATTGGGTTTACAAAAACAGGCTCTTAAAATCTTATGACATGTTATTAGCGCTTTAGTGGTGTTAACTTTTTTAACATCCGATTGAAATGCTTAAGCTTGGTTTGAAAAAAAAAACAAAACAGTTTTTAAAACGGTCTACTATACTATTTATGTATGTAGGTAAATACATTTAGTGGCAGAAAAAGTGAAAACAAAACATTTGTTTGAAGGCTGTTGCTGGGCGGCATTTGCAACAGTTAATTACCTAGGCAGCCAAACAAAAAAAAAAAAATAACCACCCACCGTCTCCCCTAGAGCTTAAAACAAAGTAAAGATATTTACATGTATTAAATAAAGTCATACATATTTACATGATTAGTTTTCCTATGCACAGCCGAAGATAAAGGTAAGGTTTCTTTAATTTGATTTTATTTTACTAATTTATTTTTTTTAATTAATTTTTTATTTTATTTTAATTTATTATATTTTGTGTTTTTATTTTAATTTAAGTTATGTTAGATCAATTATTATTCTTTTATTTAATTTAATTTATTTTTTGTTTTTTTTTTTTGCTTTTTTTTATTTTAATGTTTTTTCTTCTTTTTTTTCGTTTCTTTTTTTAATTTTTTTTTGTATTTTTTGATATTTTTTTTACTTTTTACTTTTTATTAATTTTTTTTTTAATTTTTTTAAGTTTTGTTTTAATTTTTTTAATCTTTTTAAATTTTTTTTTTTTTCAATTTTTTTTTTTTATTTATTTTTTTTATTTTTTTAAATTTTTTTTTATTTTTTATTTTTTTTTTTTTTAATTTTTTTTTAAATTTTTTTTTTAATTTTTTTTTTAATTTTTTTTTAAATTTTTTTTTTTATTTTTTTTTTTTTTTTTTTTTAATTTTTTTTTTTTTTCATTGATTACTTTTTGCTTTAATATTGATTCAAATAACTATTTGTTGCTGTTCTTTGTTACTGTAGTTACATTGTCCATTTGTTATGTGGGGGTTATACCGACAATTTGTTTACTTTTAAAATATTAACGTGTTTTAGTAGCATTTCCTTGAATTTAAACAATCATCCGTAAAGTGCAGTCGCGCAATTTTCCTTTAATTTTGTTTCATGTAATTCAAAAAAGAATTTCTCAATATTCAACTCATTCAACTTCGTTTGATGGCACGATAGCTCATTGGCGGGTTCATTTTAATAAATCAAAATTAGTGCAAAGAGAATTTTCGGTTCTTCGGTCCGCTGGATACGTTCCAGAGTTTTTTGTTGTGTGGAACCCTGACATGAAAAGATTTTACGTTCAGAATATATAAATGAAACTGTAAGTACCGCTGTCATATAACCTACAATATCTCCTAACCAATTCTTATATGATAAAATGAAATTCAACTTTCACAACTAACATGGTTAAAGAGAAGTGGGTTTAAATGAGCTTACTTCAAGCTCAATTACAGATTGCACTTTCACACCACCAAGCTTTGCACCCACATTTTGTAAACTAAAGCGTAGCATTTGTATTGAGTTCTGTGTCTTGAAAAAAGAAAGTAAAGCATTAAATATCTAATAATACTTCAATATACTACATATCTACATTTGCAAACTTTTCTTTGTAAGTATGCCAACAATTGCACTAGATGTGTTAAGTTTCGGATATTTGAAAACCGGATATAGATAGCGATTCCAAAAAGAACCGAGTTCATGGTTCGAATCAAACGATAATTAGCTGAGATTGCAAAATGCATAGTTCAAGGATCTTTTAATGGCTCTTGAAGAAAGAGAGGGATACACAGAAAAGGAGGGAGATAAATATAGAGAGAGAAAAAGAGAGAGAGAGAGATATATATAGAGAGAAAAAGAGAGAGAGAGATATATATAGAGATAAAAATAGAGCTAAAGAGAGGAAGGAGATATAGAAAGAAATAGTAGAGAGGGAAGGAAAAAGATAGAGAAATAGTGAAAATGAGAGAGATATAGAGAGAGAAATAGGGACAGAGAGAAAGATATGAAAGCAAAAAAGAGGAAGAGAGAGATATAGAAAGAAAGTAGACATGAAATGAGAATCTAAAGAGACAGGAATAGAGAGAGAAAGAAACAGATGGAGAGAGCGAAAGAGAAAGGGTAAAGGGAGAAAGAGTGGGAGAGGGAACGAGGGAGAAACAAGTTTTTAAGCACATCTCTACATATAATAACATTGTAACAGGTCGATGTCTGTACATCGCAGACATCAACAAAAAATTGATTGGGGGAAGCATTATTAAGCGAGTAGAATCCAAATCAACCATTTTAAAATTTTTTGTGTGTCTGTATGTCTGTCCGTCCGTATGTTTGTGGCCGTATCACTCTGAAAGTAATGAATGGAATTGCATGAAACTTTTTTCGTTGGATTGCTCGACGCTCAACTTAAAATTTAAGATATCCTTTTTTCGATATCTCAATTGGTTTTGGAGTTATAACTCAATCTGTCGACCATGTCTGGCTGTATGTTTGTGATCTTAACACTCTAAAAGTACTGAAAGGAATTGAATCGTTGGATTGCTAGACGCTCAACTTAAAGTTTAAGATATTATTTTTTGCGATATCTCAACGGGGTTTGGGCTTATCGCCCTATATGTGGACCAGGGGTGACCAAAAATGTCTTAGTACACTATGGGTGTCAAACAAAAGGTGTCAATTGCGATGTGATTCATTGAAATATCTGAAATGGTTTGGGAGATATCTTGAAATTTCGATAGCTCGACCGGTTTCGGAGGTATCGACGAATATTTCCACAAAAATGTGTTAGTACATTATGGGTATCAAACAAAAGGCTTTTATGAATGCTGTCATAAACCATTTGATTAATTTCAATACCTAAACTACGTATACGAAGTCGCGGGCACCAGCTAGTTATTAATATACGTAATTTAGTGATACCACGTTTTTTTCGAAACACCTAACTCAAAAACCATTTGCAGTTACATTCTCCCTCAATTCTTCGAAATTATTACTCAACACTTTGATACTACCTTTCGATTTTCTTAAACCATTACGATTATCACTTGGAACTGTAACCGGTTCTCTGAATCCGATTGCACACTTCTGCACATCACTTTCGAGACACACATACACAGACACACACATACATAGAACCCACGCATAAATGACTAAGAATTGGCACACATTCCAAACAATTTATTGACTGTAGAACAGACTGTCATATAATAAATGAATATAATACATTCTATGTCTGTATAAACACGAGCGTACAAAGCGCAATTGTAGGAGCATTGACAAAGCATTTCAACGACAAACAACAACAACTTTAAAGAGGAAAGTAGTCAACAGTCAACTGACAATTGGCAACAGTCAATCAACAAACAACAAAAACACAAGCATAACTACATTGATAGGCATAATACAGCAATGGTCAACTTATCAGAAACACTAGCTCCAATTTTTGTTCTTTTATTTTCCTTTTTTATAAAATTTTCTTTAAGATCAGCGATTTTTGTCGATTTTTATCGACTCTTTGCAGTTTCGAGGCACGATTTCCAGTAGGGTACTATACGGAACGCTCTTACGTTCCTACACAAGTGAAGAGGAATTACAATTGAACTGATTGTCTACACGCACAAACAACGACAACAACAAACACACTAATAGTAATGACAGCTGTGCAAAAACAACAAAAAAATATGATAATTTTTAAAAGTAGTTCAAAAAGTTAAATATTGATTGGTGTTTATCGCAGGCGTTTTTATGATACGAAAAAGTATGAGGAGAGGTTGATTATTTGTTCAAGTGTTGAGTACTTTTCATTCTAAACGAAGTGTACCTTAATTTGGTCTCTCGCTGGCAGAAAAGTATTAGGTGGGGTTTTCTTAAAAAGATTTTCAAGGTAAACCAAAGTTTGAACAGGGCATAGGTAAGAAAAAGAGACAGGGTGGGAGAAAGTAACAGAGAGGGGGAGAGGAGAGAGAGAGAAATAGAGGGGAGAGAGAGAGAGAGGGGAGAGAGAGTGAGAGAGTGAGAGAGGGGAGAGCGAGGAGCGATAGAGAGAAAGAAAAGTAAGAGATAGAAAGGAAAGAAATAGAAAAAGATAGAGAAAGAGATAGAAAAAGATACAAAGAGAAAGGCAGAGAGGGAGAGGCAAAGAGAGACAAAGAGAAGGAAAGAAAGTCACAGAGAGAGATAGAAAGAGACAATAAGACGGGTAGAAAAGACGGAGAGAGAAATAAAGAGACAAAGAGAGAGAGAAGTAGACAGAGATAGAGAAGAAAAGAGAAAGCAAGAAATAAAGGAGGCAAGACAAAGAGAGAGAAAGTTATAGAGAGACGGAGAATAAGACAGAAACAAAACTAGGCCGAGAAAGCGACAAAGAGAAAGATATAAATTGTTACTTACTATCCGAATTCCGGTTATCCGAAAAAATACCTCTCCGACACAACTCTAATAAGAATAAATATTTTCTTACAAAAAAAATACAGTACAAAGTAGAAATCTAACGGACCTGAATTTGAACCGTTTTTTTTTTTCTTTCTTGTAAGTACAAAAGTGGGTGGTGAGCGGAGGAAAGGTAAAACTTCGGCGCATACTATATACAGACATGCTGACATACAAGCGCTCTTATGTACATATATTAGTAAGAAAGTGTGCTTTCAGATAAAAAATGTCGTCAAATAACGTTATCTAGAAATAGCAAAAGAGAAAATAGAATGAGAAGACAAAAAAAAATATTATAGTTAAACCGAGGCAATAACTGCAAATACAATAAAAAATAAAAGTACTCGATAAAATAAAAAAAGGAAAAAGTAAAAATAAATAAATTATATAAAAACAAAAACCTTAACAAAATTTTAATTGGAACGAATTGAACGTGAAGACCTAAGAAACCGTACACCAAATGTCACATGCCAAACAAAAATCATAACAATTTGACCAAGTGCTAAATTATTTCTATAATTTTATTGTTCTTGTTTTTTGTTTTTTCTTTTTTCATTCGTGAACTACTTACAAACAGCCCGGTTCCTTTAGCTGTTTGTCTTTGAGGGTAGTACATATATCGTCGCTGTGCCTCAGAACTTTTTTTCTGAAATAGAGCGATATTGGAAATGGAGCGATATTGGAAGAGAAATTCTGAGGACGTCTTTAATAATATTTTTAAATAGGGTCATCTTTCACTCAATCGTCTATATTATCTAATAAGAAGCTTTGTTCCTAATAACTGACGAACCAGCTCTACTAACTAGGCCCATGACACCTGCAATCTTCCATAGGCTTCGCTGTGAAATCGATGATGGGGTTGAATAGACTATACTGCAAGAGCCCATAAAACAACATACAAGTGGGTGGGAGCAGTATCTAGGTACTGGGCCTAACAATTTTCTCTACCTTTTCACAGCCAAAAGCAATTTGGCGACCGTGTGTTCGGTTGTGCCTTGTCTGACTGTTGCTTAATACGGTTACAAGTCATATGAAGGGCTATCGTTCACGACCATTGTAAATGAAGATAAGATTTCATGTTATTTGTATGAATGACAAAATAAATACGTAATCGTATCGGTCAGATGATTTCATATCTGTGGTCACCTGCAATAAGAGCTTAACTCCTTACTTATTGAAAAAAATAGTCGCGCACATATTTTTAAAAATTCCCTTCGGCATTTAGATAAGTTTTTAATGAAGTGCTCAAAAAATGCCTTTGACCGAAGTTCTGATACCGTTTTGTTGTTGCAAATCGTGCAATTTAGAATATTCCAAACTGCACTTAGGTCGTTATATCGTGCGAATTTAGATAAATTATAATGGACACGTTATAAAATGGCGCAATTACTGTTGGCCTTGAAAGAGGTTAAGTAATTATCGAGCGCTACGATAAGCTGATATGCATTTTTATGAAATTCTTATGGAAAGCAAAGTTACAAAATCGAAATCGATATTAAGTGTGTCTAGGCATAATAATAAATTTCCTATGTAGTTGTTAAAATTTTATTTTTTTTAATCTTTTTTCCTTTTTTTCTCTTTTTTTATCTTTTTATTGATTTTTTTTTCCTTTTTATTTTTTTCCTTTTTATTTTTATTTTCCTTTTTATTTTTTCCCCTTTTTTATTTTTTTTCTTTCTTTTTTCCCTCTTTATTTTTTTTCTTTCATTTTTCCCTTTTATTTTTTTTTTCCTTTTTATTTTTTCCCCTTTTTATTTTTTTCCCGTTTATTTTGTTTTTCATTTTATTTTTTTCCCCTTTTAATTTTTTTTTTCTTTTTCTTATTTTCCTTTTTACTTTTTTTTTTTCTTTTTATTTTTTTTTCTTTTTATTTTTTTTCTCTTTTTATTTATTTTTTTTTCTTTTTATTTTTTTTTTCCTTTTTATTTTTTTTTTTCTTTTTTTCTTTTTCTTCTTTTTTTTCTTTTTTTTCTTTTTCTTCTTTTTTTTCTTTTTTTTCTTTTATTTTTTCCCTTGTTATTTTTTTTCTTTTTTATTTTTTTCCTTGTTATTTTTTCTTTTATATTTTTTTTCTTTTCATTTTTTTTTTTCTTTTTTTTTTTTCTTTTATTTTTTTCCTTTTTATTTTTTATTTTTCGTTTTTATTTTTTATTTTTCCTTTTAATTTTTTATTTTTCCTTTTAATTTTTTATTTTTCCTTTTTATTTTTTATTTTTCCTTTTTATTTTTTATTTTTCCTTTTTATTTTTTATTTTTCCCTTTTATTTTCCTTTTCATTTTTTACTTTTCCTTTTTATTTTTTATTTTTCCTTTTTATTTTTATTTTTTTTCCTTTTTATTTTTTTTTTCCTTTTTATTTTTTTTTCCTTTTTATTTTTTTTCGTTTTATTTTTTTTTCCCCCTTTTTATTATTTTTTTTTTTTCCCCCTTTTTATTTTTTTTTCTTTTTATTTTTTTCTTCCTTTTTATTTTTTTTTTTTCCTTTTTATTTTTTTTTTTTATTTTTTTCCCCTTTCTATTTTTTTTTTCCCCCTTTTTTATTTTTTTTTTTTCTTATTATTTTTTCTCCTTTTTATTTTTTTTCCTTTTTTTTCTTTTTATTTTTTTTCCTTTTTATTGTTTTTTTTTCTTTTATTTTTTTTTTCCTTTTTATTTTTTTCCCCCTTTTTATTTTTTTTTTCCTTTTTATTTTTTTGTTTCTCTTCTATTTTTCTTCATTTTACATTTTTCTTATTATTTCTCTTATTTTACTTTCATTTTACATTTTTTTATTTTTTTTTCTTATTTTTCTTTGATTTTACATTTTTTTTCTTTCGTTTTTTTTTTCGTTTTACTTTTTTCTTTCGTTGTTTTCGTTTTAGTTTTTCTTTCGTTTTTTTTTTTTTGTTTTACTTTTTTCTTTCGTTTCACTTTTTTCTTTCGTTTTACTTTTTTCTTTTGTTTTAATTTATTCTTCTCCTTCATTTTACTACATTTTTTTTTTTGTTTTGTTTAATTTTTAGTTTTATTTTAATAAACTTCGTATTATTTTATTTTATTTTAGTTCATTTATTTTTCGTTTTTATTTAGGTTATTAAAAATTTATTTTACATTATTTTATTATTTTTAACTTTTTTTATTTCTATTATTTATTCTACCTGTCAAATTTTTTCATATAGTTTATAACAAAAAACTTCTTTCAAGTACAGAACAAAAAATTACTTGAAATCCCCAGCACACAAAGGCATTAATTGTCAAATTTATCAAAAGCTGATTAATTTCCAATTAAAAACAACATAAAGCAGGGCTGTCAACAAGCAATCGGTAAAAACAAAAGCGGTATAAATTAACAAGCTACAATGAGGCAAAATAATTCAGAAAAAAGTAAAATAAAGAAAAAAAAAAAGAAAATATCACAAACTTCCTTTTTCACCGGCAAATTCGTAAAAATGAGCGTGTGCTCTGTTCGTCTGTTAGGATTTCAATTTTTTTTTTTTTTTTTAATTAAAACTCAAAGTGACGCACACAAAGTAGAACAGCCAAGTGGCATTTGAGTGACTGGTTGACATTGCAGCAAATTCTATCCGCAATAAGACGTAACGTGAACAAAAACACAGTGCAATATAGCAACAATGTGGCGTATCCGCCGCGGGCGTTGCTGCTGATCTTGCTACACATATTTCGCTTACCTTGACCGTGTTCTTTGACCTTTGCGAACGAGTATATGGCAAAGAGTGAAACGGTCTCCTACGAACAGCGCCAAGTTTATGTATGGCTGCTTGTAGTAGATATTATGTCATTCTGTGATTGTTGGTTTGCTTTCTTTTTAGTTGTTGTTGGTGGTGTATATATAAATTTACAGTCAGTGGGAGCCACATTTTGACATTCAACTTTTTTTTACATTTTCCTAAAAGACACTATGGGATAAACTGCCATTCACACTCATTTCAAGTTTTTATTTGATTTTATTCCTACTTATTTTTTCCTCCTGCTCTTTTATAATTTTTTTCTTATGATTTTTTTAATTTTTTTGTTATACAAATATTTTCTTTTATTTCTTTATATTTTTTTCAATTTTTTTTCTTTTTATTTTCTTTTTTTGTTCTTTTTTTAATTTTTTTCTTATTTTCTTTTTATTTTTTTATTTTATTTTTTATTTACTTTTCAATTTTTTTTCTTTTCAATTTTTTTTCTTTTCAATTTTTTTTTCTTTTCAATTTTTTTTTTTTTGTTCAATTTTTATTTTTTTTTTTTTAAATTTTTTAATTATTCTCTTTAATTTTTTTAATTATTTTTTTAATTTTTTTAAATTATTTTTTTAATTTTTTTGTTATTTTTTTAGTTTTTTTTAATTATTTTTTTAATTCTTTTTTATTTTTTTTTTAATCTTTTTTATTTTTTTTTTTATTTTTTGAAATGTTTTAAATTTTTTTTATTTTAATTTTTTAATTTTTTTAATTTCTTTTAATTTCCGTTTTTTTTTTATTTTATCAAATCTTAATTTTTTTATTTCTTTTTATTTTTTTTTTTAATTTTTTTTTTTAAATATTTTTTAAATTTTTTTTTTTAAATATTTTTTTTTTTATTTTTTTTTTTTATTTTATTTTATAAATTTTTTTATATTTTTTTTTATTTTATTTTATAAATTTTTTTATATTTTTTTTATTTTATTTTATAAATTTTTTTATATTTTAATTTTTTTTATTTGACATATTTTTTTTTTCAGTTTACATACTTTTTTTTCATTTTACATACATTTTTATTTTAATAAAAAAAAAAAAAAAATTAATAATAAATATAAAAAGTTAAAATTAAAGTAAATAAAATTAAAAGAAAGCTAGAAAAAAATTAAAAAGATTAAAAAAAATTAAAACAAGTAAAGAAAAATAGAAAAAGAAATAAATAAAATAGAAAAGAAATAAAAAAAAAGAAGAAAAAAAAAATAAAATAAAAAAATTAAAATTAAATGGAAAACGTAAATTCATATTAAAAAAAAATATATATTAAAAAGTTTAATAAATTCATATTAAAAAAAAAAATATATATTAAAAAGTTTAATAAAAATCTAAATTAAAAAATATGAACAATAAAAATATCTTAAACAAAATAAAATATGTAAAATAATAAAAAAGATTTATTTTACATATTTTATTTTGTTTAAGATATTTTTATTGTTCATATTTTTTAATTTAGATTTTTATTAAACTTTTTAATATATATTTTTTTTTTAATATGAATTTACGTTTTCCATTTAATTTTAATTTTTTTATTTTATTTTTTTTTCTTCTTTTTTTTTATTTCTTTTCTATTTTATTTATTTCTTTTTCTATTTTTCTTTACTGGTTTTAATTTTTTTTAATCTTTTTAATTTTTTTCTAGCTTTTTTTTAATTTTATTTACTTTAATTTTAACTTTTTATATTTATTATTAATTTTTTTTTCTTTTTTTATTTATTTATTTATTTTTTTTTTGTTTTCTTTTTTTTAAATTTTATTTCTTTTATTTTATTTCTTTTATTTTTTTTCTTTTTATTTTTTTCTTTTATTTTTTTTCCTTTTATTTTTTTTCTTTTATTTTTTTTTCTTTTATTTTTTTATTATTATTATTTTTTTTATTTTACATATTTTTTTCAGTTTACATACTTTTTCTTCATTTTACATACATTTTTTTTTGTTTTTATTTTACATCTTCTTTGTTATTTTACATATTTTATTTTGTTTAAGATATTTTTATTGTTCATATTTTTTAATTTAGATTTTTATTAAACATTTTAATATATTTTTTTTTTAATATGAATTTACGTTTTCCATTTCATTTAAATTTTTTTATTTTATTTATTTTTTCGTTTTTTAATTTTTTATTTCTTTTCTATTTTATTTATTCCTCTTTCTATTTTGTTTTTCTATTTTTCTTTACTTGTTTTAATTTTTTTTAATCTTTTTTATTTTTTTTTTCTAGCTTTCTTTTAATTTTATTTATTTTAATTTTAACTTTTTATATTTATTATTAATTTTATTTTTTTTTATTTATTTTTTTTTTATTTATTTTTTATTTATTTTTTTATTTTTCTTTTTTTTTAATTTTTTTTCTTTTATTTTTTTTTCTTTTATTTTTTTTTTTTCTTCTATTTTTTTTTCTTTTATTTTTTTTTTTCTTTTATTTTTTTTTTTTCTTTTATTTTTTTTTTCTTTTATTTTTTTTTCTTTTATTTTTTTTTTCTTTTATTTTTTTTCTTTTATTTTTTTTTCTTTTATTTTTTTTTCTTTTATTTTCTTTTATTTTTTTTATTATTATTTTTTATTATTATTTTTTATTATTATTTTTTATTATTTTTTGATTGATTAAATTAAAATCTCAGCTACTGTATGCATGTTTGTATGTAAACAACAACGTGAATAGCTAAATAAGTAGGAATAAATAAAAATAATTTAATTCACGCGAGCAACTAGTTATTAAGGCAAAATCTTTATTTAAGAAGGTGTGTGTGTGTAAGTTTCAAAAACGCGTATGCTATGCCGGCCACATACTTTATCTACACCGTACTCGCCCATCTAACAACCCGTTGATGCCAGAGAGAGGCAAAATTTATATAAAAATAAAATAAAATAATTAAATTTTTGGTAATTTTTAAATTTAATAAAATTTGAATTTAATGACAACCGGGAAAAATATATTTGTCGCCGTTAAAATGAATGATAAACCTTAGTAAGGTCTCAAGCTATACATAGTTTAAAATTGTTTTCAATTTTGTGAAGCAGTTTTTGAGTGATGCGCGTACAAACTTACAGACTGACATACAGTTATTTTTAAAATTTTGGCTTTTTTTCTGTTATTTTTTTAATCTGAAAGGGTTTCATTATAGTTTTATTAAAATAATTATATAAATTAAGGTTTTTTAGAATAATGCCCCACTCTGACACATTGTACGTACATATATGTATTTCTGTCAATATGCCGCAGCGTCGTTTCTGGTTGCCATTAAAATACAATTTTTCTCACCTTCCATACTTCAATATAAATTTTCTTTATTTTTAATTTCATTTTCATTGCGCCTATACGTCATTAGTGTCCATGTGGCGCTGGAGCCCGCAGTACGCCTCTTACAGCCTGCCGTCGCGTCGTTCTTGCTTACCTTGAGCGCCACACACCCAAGCAAGCAGCCACCGCCGTCTGTCTAAAACGCGACCGAGTAGATATTATGTAAACATTTTCATTTTTATTTAATAAGCATGCCTAAAATAAACTTTCTCGCCACACTACTAAAGCAATTAGAACAATAAGAAAAAAGTGAAAAATTCTTACAAAATCTTGTGTGAAATTCGTGCGCTCTCATTGTACGTCACACCGGCACATTCAAGGCTCTTTTGTGTAATTGAGTGTATGTACTCGGTATGTTTACGTGGAATTTGTACTTGTATCAGGGGAAATAAAACAATTGAGTTGAATTCTTGAGCGTATTATTTGATGACGGAATAAAGGCGAGTATGGTTAGCTCGGTAGCTCACTATTGCGCCGGATGTTCCTTGCTTCAATTGACAACACAAAAGCTACAAAATTTATGCATTGGCATGTTTGTAGTAAGATACACTGAGAAATCTATGGTCAAACTGAGAGAGCAATACACTCACTGTCAAACAAAAGCGACGTTTTTTTTTTTGAAGAACAAACAACAAAAGTGACTAAATAAAGTTGTCCTTCACTTTTTATAGCAAAAATATATGATTTCGCTATGCAAATATGAAATTTAGAAGTTCGAATTTACTTACCTAGATTACATTTTAGTGCGTTAGTTGAAGTTGTTTTGATTATGATCTGTTGGTCGTTGTTCGGTTGATGTTAAATTTTTACCTGGAAATAATACAAAAAAAATCAGTTTTATAGATAACTATAAATTATAATTTTTTTTTTTTTCAAATACAAAGTTGTTTTAAAGTTCGAACATAAATACAAAAAATTCTCATTTAATCAGAATCAAATTCGAATTCGAACATGAATACTTATAGATTATAACTCGGAAACCGTTCGACTGATTTGGATAAAATTTGGCATATAGATAGTATGATTGATTATAAGACTATCCACTTCAGGGTTGCCACTTGGGGTGGCTTACAGGGTTGCCACATATTTCATTTTTTTTAGTTATGCAGCAAGATATGCCAATATGGGTATCAAATGAAAGGTAATTTCGGCGACATACCAACTAAAATATTTTCAAGTAGGGTTCTCGACAGGGTTACCATTTTACCGTATTGTATTTGTATATTTTAGGGTAATTTTGGGATCATATTTGGATTATTTTAGGATCATTTTGGAATCATTTAAGGGTCACTTTGGGATAATTTTGGGATCATTTTGGGATCATTTTTGCACCATTTTAGGGTCATTTTATGAACATTTACGGGTCTTTTTGGATCATTTTGGGAACATTTAAGGGTCTTTTTTGAAGGTCTTTTTTGGGTAAATTTTAGGGTCATTTTGGAATCACTTCGGAATAATTTTTGGGTTGTTTTCAGATCAGTTTGTGATCATTTTGAGACAATGTTGGGGTAATTTTGGGATCATTTTGGAATCATTTTTGGGTCGTTTTTTGTTCAATTTCGGATCATTTTGGGAACATTTAAGTGTCTTTTGGGGTCGTTTTGGGATCATTTTAGGGTCATTTTGGGATCATTTTGGGCAAGTAAGAGCAAACTCGGTCACTCAGGTACTTCGACTTTAAGCATGATTATAATTTTTTTTTTAATTAAGAACATTTTTTCATATTCGAACGTGATTATGAATCAACTTCGAATTCGAACTTTAATAGTTGAACTCAAGTTCAAGCAGGATAAATAATTTTTTGTTTTTCTTTTTCAAATAGGCACTTTCTATTTTTAAAGTATTAATAAATGTACAAATTCGAACCTTATTACGAGGTAGAGAAAGAATTTTGTTTTTTAATTCAAAAATGAACAAATCAATATTTTGAACTTTTTTAAATAGGATTTAAATTCGAATATAATTCCGAATTCGAAGTTGAATTCGAACATAAACACAAATAAGTAATTTTATTTATCAAAAGACGAAGATGTTTTCGAATTCGAACAAGGAAACTTATGTATGTACGTATATTTGAATGCGAACATCAATGCAAATCAATTTTTTTATAGTTTCTAAAATAAGAAGACTATACAAATTCGAAAGTGATCCAAAATTCGAATTAGACTTCGACATACATAAATACAACTGAAAATTTTTATTTTACTTTTTAAAATACCAACACATTTTCGAAATCGAAAAACATTTTTATTCGAACATTGTATACGAATTCGAATTTCAACGAATTCAAAAATTAATAGACGTATTTATTTTTCTTTGTAAAATAGAACACGCTACGAACGAGATGACAAGTTCGAGTTCGAATTCGAACATGATCTGGTTTTTTTCTAATTTTCAAAATATTATAACGTTCTCGAATTCGAACATACATATCCGAATTCGAACACGAATACAAATTCTAGTTTTATTTTCCTTTTTCAAAAACGATCATAATTTTAAATTCGAACATAGATAATTGTACTCGTTTTAATTATCGAATTTCTATGTTAACAGCTACGAAGGTTTGTAATAGCAGCTGAAATTTAAATGATTCGAGAGGAAAATGATTTTCCATTTGAGAAGACAGTAAACGGTTATTGAAAATGCATTTGAAAAATAACCTGAGAAATGTTTTTGTCTTGATTCCATTCACCTACACACCACTGTGCACAAGTTTTTTGCCTTGTCTTTTGTGGCAATGTAGAAAAGTTAGAAATTCTTCAAGTTTCCCATTTCAAATATGTTTGGTATAATAAAGTAGAAATAAAAATAAACAAAGTACTATAAATAAAAGCAAAAGAGGTAATGCGGCTGTTGGGTGGAGAGTGTCGGAAAAAACCTGAAAAGCTAAAATATTTAAAAAAAAAAAAAATTATAATAATGTGAAAGAAGCGCACTCATCAGAGGGATACAAGCCAAAGTTCGTAGCTGAGTTGCCATCGTATGTTTGGTTTTCTCCACCCTTATGCTCAACTTGCTCAAGCCCCAGTTACCAAAAACTTTGGGAAGCTCTGACAGCTAAAATTCTGCTTCGCTTTACGTTCCACAAACTTTGTATGAAACTGGAACCTGCAAAGTTGTATGTAATTGACCTCTCTGAAGTTGGCAAGACAACTTTTACGTGGCAAAAAAGTAACTAGTGGATAATTTGCCGCGGCCGTATTTTGGAAAATATTGAGTGGCACGCCAACTTCATGTGAAGTTAGCGTGCCACCCTTGAAAAACTACCTTAGGGCCCTGCTAGAGAAAAAATATTTGCACGTGATTTTGCCGTAAATTAGCCGTAACTAAGTGGCATATTTGGAAAATTAAAAAAAAAAAAAAAATTGTATAGTGCACCGTCAACTTCACCGTCAACTTCACATGAAAAACTACCTTAGGGACCTGCTAGGGAAAAAATGTTTACGACAAAATCACGTGCAAATATTTTTTCCCTAGCAGGTCCCTAAGGTAGTTTTCCATGTGAAGTTGACGGTGCACTATACAAATTTTTTTTTTTTTTTTTTTTTTTTAAATATGCCATTTAACTACGGCTAATTCAAGGCAAAATCACGTACAAATATTTTTTCTCTAGCAGGTCCCTAAGGTAGTTTTTCAAAGGTGGCACGCTAACTTCACATGAAGTTGGCGTGCCACTCAATATTTTCCCAAATACGTCCGCGACAAATTTTTTGATTTCACAGATTAATTATGGATAATTTACGACAAAATCACGTGCAAAGGCTTTTATCCTAGCTGGTCTCGAAAGTAGTTTTCCAGAAGTGGCACGCTAACTTCATGTGAAGTTGGCGGTGCACTACCAAAGAAATTAATTTTTTTTTTTTTTAATTTTCCAAATATGCCACTTAGTTACGGCTAATTTACGGCAAAATCACGTGCAAACATTTTTTCTCTAGCAGGTCCCTAAGGTAGTTTTTCAAGGGTGGCACGCTAACTTCACATGAAGTTGGCGTGCCACTCAATATTTTCCAAAATACGTCCGCGACAAATTTTTTGATTTCACAGATTATTTACGGATAATTTACGACAAAATCACGTGCAAAGGTTTTTATCCTAGCTGGTCTCGAAAGTAGTTTTCCAGAAGTGGCACGCTAACTTCATGTGAAGTTGGCGGTGCACTACCAAAAAAATTAATTTTTTTTTTTTTTTTAATTTTCCAAATATGCCACTTAGTTACGGCTAATTTACGGCAAAATCACGTGCAAACATTTTTTCTCTAGCAGGTCCCTATGGTAGTTTTTCAAGGGTGGCACGCTAACTTCACATGAAGTTGGCGTGCCACTCAATATTTTCCAAAATGCGGCCGCGGCAAAATTTTTGTTTTCACGGATAATTTACGTATAAATTACGGCAAATTATCCACTAGTTACTTTTTTGCCACGTAAAAGTTGTCTTGCCAACTTCAGAGAGGTATGTAATTGGGCCTTCATTCACCCTCTATCTCACAGAGGATAATATCAAAATTTCATGGTGAATACAAGTTCAACTACCGGTTTATACCCGTCTTTCCCCTACTCCATTCGGAGCCCAAAACGTGGAAATATCATTCTACTCGGACACCCTGGAAAGAGTCAAGAGTCAAAAGAAAATCCTGAATGGCTTGAAATCGGATGAGAAGGAACCCGGCGTATTTTTGCACTCTTTGTGAATCCTTTTATTAATGATTTTATGAACCTTTTTTGGAGTCCTTTTGATAATTTTAAAGCACATTTTTTCCAAAATTCTAACGGCTTATGGAGTCTTTTATTAATGCTTTTCTGACGCTTTTTTGACTCTTCTAGGCACATTTTTTCCGTCATTTTGATAGTTTTTGGAACCTTTATGGACTTTATTTTTTTAATTGATTGATTTCTGAACCTTCTTGGAGTCTTTTTTTTCATTTTATAGGTGCATTTTCCTTTATTGTGAAATCTTTTATTGATGATTTTCTCAACATGTGTCTTGAAATCTGGAGCCTTTTTAGACTCTTTTTCGAACCTTTATGGACTTATTGAGGCCTTTCATTGATTGATTTCTGAACCTGTTTGGAGTCTTTTTCATCTCTTAGGCATATTTTTTCCCCGATTTTGAAGTCTTTTAGTTATTGACGGTTTGCTTAAAATTTTTCTTAAATTTAGGTGGGTTTTGAAACCTTTTTGGAGCCTTTGTGGACTCTTTTAGGTACACTTTTTTCTTAATTTTGGTGATTTTTGGAACTTTGCTCTGTTTATTTTTTGGAGTCCTTTTTGAATAGGCACATTTTTTCCTTCATTTTGATGGTTTTTAGATCCTTTTTATATCCAGCGTACTAGTACTAGTACAAGGGTAGTTATAAAAATTTTGTCCACCTAACTGTACTACGTAACGGCACAAAATAATCGAGATAGATATAGAGTTCCATATATGAAACCTCTTAAGTTGAAAAGAGGAGTTTATTAAAGCATGTCCGTCCGTCTGTCCGTCCGTGTACACAATAAGTTGAGTGAGATATTTCCATGAAATTTGGTATACAGGTTTCTTTCTGGCCAACGGAGGTTTCGATATCGAAAACTTCGAAAATCACATAAATTGACATATCTCGGTAACTGAAATGGCTAAAATGATATAATTTTATATTAAATGATATAATTTTATAGGTGAAGCCCGCTGGTCATTCTATTATGATTTTTTGATAAATTTTTTAAAGTGAGCGTGGCACCGCCCACTTTTATGGCACGCATTTTCGACTGGTCGTAACTTTTAGACTAATTACGGTAGAACGTTGAAATTTGGCACAAAGCCTACTAGTATCGTTGGTAGTATACCTGATGAAATTGGATAAAATCGCCCTCCAACCACGCCCACTTTCGGTATCGAAAATCACATAAAATGACATATCTGAAATGGCTAAAATAATATAATTTTACAGGTGAGACTCCCTGGTCATTCTTTTATGATTTTTTGATAAATTTTTGAAAATTCGACTGGTCATAACTTTTAAACTGATTTCGGTAGAATCATGAAATTTGGCACAAGGTATACTGGAAATATAGGGAGTATACCTGATGAAATTAGTCGAAATCGCTTCCCGACCACGCCCACTTTCGATATTGAAAATTTCGAACATCACATAAATAGTAATAATGCGGTAAGGTAAATAGCTAAAAGAATATAATTGGGTAGGTAATTCCTCCTGATCATTCTTTTGTGATTTTTTGCTAAACTTTAAAAGTGGGCATTTTTGAAAATTCAATATGTCATAACTTTAAAACTGATTAGTTATAACTATTCCTGATGAAACTGGTAGAAATCGCTTGGTATTTAATGTTCGGTTTACTGTCTACACTGCCAAGTCTAGAAAAAATATCTAAAATGTATAATTTTTTGTCGTCAACTTATCATTATTTTTGAAAAGCTGTTTAACATCTGTTTAGGAAACAAATTTAATTTAACGCTTCTTAATAACCACTTTAAAAAACTCTGAAACAACCATTTTTTCCAAACCATCTTAACTCATTTTCTGTTCTTCAACTCATAAGAAGCATAAATTTTTTTCTCAAGCCCATTAAGTCTAGCCGGCAAAAGAAAAAATTGACTTAATTGATAAATGTAGTATGTTATTAACATATTTATTTGTGTGCTATGTTTTGTATGGGCATTTTTTGTTTTCATTTTTTCATATTATGGAGATCGTTAACAACTTATATTCGCGTTTGGCGACTACTGTATTTACTGCTCTAATTTAAATAAATAATTTATGTATTAATTTATGTCCAATATACCTAACTAGGTCGTTGTCAAAATACACTCCATGGGACGTAGACGAGCAACACACACAAACAAACACATTTGCAGGCAAATAAACAAAAAAAAATGGAAAAGAAATGAAAAAAAAAAATAATTAGTTTAGTGCTTTTGGCTTGGACTGCGGTCTGTGCTGGAGATACGAACGTTGGACTTAAAAGTAGAATCTTTAGTTACATTAAAATTGTAGCAGGCTGATGTCTGTATATTACACACAGAGAAAAATGAGCTGATCATATAAACTAAAATATGGCTTGATTCAACAAAGTTCACGGTCAATTCGGATCAATTATTCAGTGCTGTTGATTCAACTGCATTCAAACTGTCAACCTTGCCAGAAAGTTGTTGTTTTAACAGAAAATTTGATTGTTTAAGGTGTTCTGAGTTCGATTCTCAGTTAAGTCAAATTAATTTTTTTTTATTTTAACACCAAAAGGAGTCAAAGTAAAAAAAAAATAAAAAATATAAATATTTTTCACAGTTCTTATATTAACTTCACCGAAAATCGAACTCATCTATCTTGAACGCTCAACCTAGGTCTCTACCATAATGCCATCGTATAGTTTTAAGGAATTACACCACACTCTCACGTTTTCTAACCACTCTCGCCATTTGCCTTCACCGCGAATCGAACTAACAATTATTTGGCTGCTGAACGGATGTGTCTACCATTATGCCATCGTGTAATAAAAATAAATTATTTTTGAGAGTTCTTGTATTGACTTCACCGAAAATCGAACTCATGTATCTTGAACGCTCAACCTAGGTCTATACCTTAATGCCATCGTATAGTTTTAAGGAATTACACCACACTCTCTCACGTTGCCTCACCACTCTCGCCATATTGTCTTCACCGCGAATCGAACTAGCAATTATTTGGCTGCTGAACGGAGGTGTCTACCATTATACCATCGTGTAATACAAATAAATTTATTTTTGAGTGTTCTTGTATTGACTTCACCGATAATCGAGCTATGATGTCTTGAACGCTCAACCTAGGTCTATACCATAATTCCATCGTATAGTTTTAAGGAATTACACCACACTCTCTCACGTTGCCTCACCACTCTCGCCATATTGCCTTCACCGCGAAGCGAACTAACAATTATTAGGCTGCTGAACGGAGGTTTCTACCATTATGCCATCGTGTAATAAAAATAAATTATTTTTGAGAGTTCTTGTATTGACTTCACCGAAAATCGAACTCATGTATCTTGAACGCTCAACCTAGGTCTCTACCATAATGCCATCGTATAGTTTTAAGGAATTACACCACACTCTCTCACGTTGCCTCACCACTCTCGCCATATTGTCTTCACCGCGAATCGAACTAGCAATTATATGGCTGCTGAACGGAGGTGTCTCCCATTATACCATCGTGTAATAAAAATAAATTTATTTTTGAGTGTTCTTGTATTGACTTCACCGATAATCGAGCTATGATGTCTTGAACGCTCAACCTGGGTCTCTACCATAATGCCATCGTATAGTTCTAAAGAATTACACCACACTCTCTCACGTTGCCTCACCACTCTCGCCATATTGCCTTCACCGCGAATCGAACTAACAATTAATAGGCTGCTGAACGGAGGTGTCTACTATTATGCCATCGTGTAATGGAAATGCATTTTTTGAGATTTCTTGTATTGACTTCACCGAGAATCGAATTCATTTGTCTTGAACGCTCAACCCAGGTATCTACCATTATGCCATCGTATACTTATGCTTGCCAGCGTCTAATTACAGCTTTTAAGGAATTACACCAAACTCTCTCACGTTGCCTCACCATTTTGCCTTCACCTCATACCATTATGCCATCGTACCGAGTGTTGCATTAACTACAATATAACTGACAGTTTTACCAAATTTTGTTAGTTAAAATTGACAGATCTATAACTGTTCAATCAACAGTAGAATGCAGTTACTTCAAGAAAAATTACGTCAATTCAAGTGAATTTGGTCAACTTTAGGATAACAGGACGAAATGGTTGATTTTACCAGTACCATTTCTTTTATATTAAATTAAAATGGGTAAAGGGATCTTAATTCGCGTAATTGAAGCCAAAAGAGCAGTTTTTAGAATTTTGGTCTGTATGTTTGTTCGCGCATCACTAAAAACCCGATAAGTAGAATATAATTTTACCTTCACCGATATTTTGCTAGATGCCCAAAATAAAGTGTAGGAGCCATTTTACCGCTCTATACAGTGGTGGCAAGAAGTGTTAGCTCGAAATATTTGTATACATTTTCCAAACAATTTATATAGGTAGTCTACGCCAAAAACGATTGGACTACGTAAAATTCCGCGAATGTTCTGAAAAAAGTATGTCCAATCAATTTTGGTTTGCATTTTTCACACTCAAACGAGAGCTCATAAATTAAATGCGATGTGTGTGAAACCGGTCATTAGTGTGATATTTAATATTAAAAAGTTTCATTTTAATTTAGCATCACAATTTATCTTCGTCGACAATTAGTTAGTTATTCGCATATAGCTGAGGATTTCACTCAGCGCTTGCACGTTCGCTAAACTGGCTCTTGAGTCAATAAACTCGACGTGTGAATAATGTGACACTCGTGTAACTAGTAATAATAGTAAAAAAAACGGAAATTTTTAATAAATTGGTCAAAGGCCTTAATAATTAACAATTAGTTAAGCTAGACGAAAAAGCAGCGGTATTTATTTTATGAATTCCACAGACAAACACATATAAGAGGGACCGTAATGATTGATATTTTTTTCTAAAAACAAAAGAATTTTAAATTTTTGGTTATATGTTTTATCGATTAAAATAGTTTCTGATTAATGGTAGGTAGGTTCAAGTGGCTGCCGCAGAGGCACACTTAGGCCAGTTTTGAAGGCCCGTTGTGATACCACCAACACAAGGAAAGTCAGCCCCGGGACCCAGCTATATGGAAAATCCCTGAGTTGTTGGGATTTTCCACATAGCAGAATCCCGGGACTGACACTCCTAAACCGACACCGTTACTCCTCCTCGAACCACTTAGATGACTTTATGAAGCCCATCAAGTCCTTTATGTCCAGTTCCGCGATCTGGCTTAGACTATCTAGGAACGGAACTCCCAAAAAGCGCGTTCTCACGCCGCTTAAGGCCGGACAGTTGCAGATGAGGTGCTCCACCGTTTCCTCCTCCTCATCATCTTTGCAACTCCTGCAGCATCGTCGGTAGGGCACACTTAGCCTTTCTGCATGCCTACCAATGAGGCAGTGACCGGTTAATACCCCTATCAATATGCAGATTTCCCTCCTAGTTAGGGCATAAATGCGTCTAGACCTTTTAAGATCCCATTTTGGCCAGGTTTGTTTCGATATCCGACACCCTGGGGATTGCAGCCATCTTTCGTTGGCTTGACGGAGTGTGAGCTCCTTCAGCATTAGTTTGCATGTGGCAAACGGCATACCTAAGCGCTCTTTATCCCGAAGAACCTGCTTGGTCGTGCCCTGCCTGGCAAGCTCGTCTGCCTTACAGTTTCCCTCAATGTCCCTATGTCCCGGGACCCATATGAGGTTTACGCGGTTCTGTTGGGCCATCTCCTGAAGAGATCGACGACAGCTGAGCGTCAGTTCAGAGTTGAACGTGTATGAGCCAAGGGATTTGATTGCCGCCTGGCTATCGCTGAAAATAGTGATATCTCCTCCGATAACACGTTTGCTTAACCAGGCCGCGGCGTCCCGGATTGCCGAGACTTCCGCCTGGAAGACGCTACAATGATCAGGTAGTCTGAAGGAGAGTTCAAGGTCCAAATCCCTTGAATAAACCCCTCCTCCAACTCTGCCGTCCAACTTCGAGCCGTCGGTGTATATGGAAGTGCCACCATTTGTGTCGGGACACCAATCCGTCCTCTCCCAGTCTTCTCTGCTGGGAATGTTTATTTTGAAGCAGCTATCCCCGACTGTAGTGGTCGCACAACGATCTGTGCTTAGAGGGAGAAAGCTGTAAGATTCCAGAATACTGGAGTGTCCAATAGTACCCGCACCCCAACTGGAGGTTTCTCTTAGGCGCAGAGCTGATGCCGCCGCTGACCGAAACCCTTCCAGATCAAGTGGCAAAATGCCCAGAATGGCCTGGAGGGCTTCGTTGGGCGTTGTCCTTAGCGCACCGCTTATACAGATCATATTGGATCTATGGACTTTCCGCAACATTAATAATTTTAGCACTTAATTTAACACTTTAATTCTCCGATTAATCAGGTTTTGAATACTCAGTTTTCGGAAAAAAAATTATATTAAATTATAATAAATGGAAATGTGAATAGTCGGAAAATTAACCATTTTGATTATTCGAGCATTGTTCATAAGATTAATCGTTAAACTAGTTTTTGATAATTAAATTTGTCCCGGTTAATTTGAGTCGTTGATTAATCACATAATGAAAATCACTAAACACTTAAATTTTTCGATTAATTCGAGCTTGATGACACAGTTGCCTAAATAATTAAATAAATTAAAATTAAAATTTGATTTATCGAAAAACTAGTCGATAGTGACTAATGTCTAAGTTATGTACAAGTGGCTGCCGCAGAGGCACACTTAGACCAGTTTTGAAAGGCTCGTTGTAATACCACCAACACAAGGAAAGTCAGTGCCTAAGCAATTACATAATAAGTCAAAAGAATGCTTGATTATTTTTAGCTTCATGCGTACCTCGAATAATCTTAGTTTTGATTAATAATTTTTCCGATTAATGGAAGCTGTCGAAAAATCAGGTCCTGAAAATGACTAAATCCTTAAATTTTCCAGATTCAGTCTTAAATATCCATCACACCAAGTGAGAACAAGCCATAGTCCACCTCTTGTTATCAGTTCCTCTGCTGCCAAAATCGTGTGTCGATAGGAACCACAAAATCTTCGGGAGAAGCTTTCCCTCGCATACCCAAAGCGTTCTCTCTGCGAGCCATACATCAGAACAGGTATGAAACGAGACTTACAATCGTTTTTCGTCGAGAGAGGACTTTAATCATCGGTTGTCTACTTTTAATGTACTTTGATGATACTTCCCAGTATGTAAAGCAGGAACCCACGAAACCACAGTCCCGACAGTGATTCTTGTAATTTGACAGTAAAATCATTGCTCGAAACACTCTGTGAATTTGTTTCTTGTTAGGATTCAAAGTGAACCATAGAGTCACCGGAGCCATAACTTGGACTTCACTGGTATGTATAATCGCAAATATGAGCATCATTATCTGCATTATTTACAAACATCATTCTATGTAGAGTCGAGCAACAATAAACGAAAAGCAAAAATAAAAAAAAAATCAAGTGTGGAATGTGGAGTAGCTAAAATATGTCAGCAACTACATATGAGTAACTATATACATATTTATATAATCATCATCAACAGACAACAACAATAGCAATGCGAAGCTAATAACCTTAGAAGTGAATCAACGGAAGTCATACCGGCAATGGCTCAATAACAAAAGAATGCATTCCAACATATTCATGCCACATCATAACTCTGCTGGGAAGCGTTGAAGTAATCCTCAATAGACTCTTTAGCATAGCGCTTACGTATAATGATTCGGCATTTGCTTTAGTTCAAGTAGGTACATCATAAGTTTTTTATTAGGGCTTCAATCTCTAGCTATTGGATCCCGAAAGTTCTGCATCCCAACATTTTTTCATGTTTTCTTTTAAATGATGCTTCCGACTGAATTATTTTGGAGCGTTATTTGTTATAGCTTCTCAATTTTGATAACCAATTTTTAGCTTAACCGTCTAAAATGCTGTTCGATGAAGTACGTTCAATTTCGAACTTTTCGGTCTGATGAAAAACCCAAATACTTTCTTAGTGGTTCAGTTTTTTTATTAAATAAAAATCAGGTTCTTTTTTATACTGTTTTTTTTCGATTAATCCCGAAATGTCAGTATTGAAAATAATGTTTCGAGAATGAACTACTGACAAAGTGGAGGTGGATGCGTGAAAGACGAAGGACATCAGACTGAAATCACAATCAAGTTGAGCTTAAGAAGTATTTAAAAAAGTAAAATGGAAAATGATGAGTACACCGCAGAAAATAACTATATGATTACAAGCTGAGCCCACAGACTTCGTTCTGCACAAACTAGATTTTTGTTGAATTCATTTCCAAAATTCCCGACCGTATTTTATTTATACGAAAAAACACTTTCTAGGGTCACATCACGTCCACATTTCCACGTCGATATTTAAAGAAACGGTAAAGTTGTAAGCGTTAATAAGTTTTTGTTATGATGACAAAAGTAACGCCATCCTTTAAGGGCGTCAGTATACTCATGTCAATAAACAATGTAAATATTTAGCCGAGTATGAGGCGTAAAAATAAATATGTAGCAAAAACACCTGATGAAATGACGATAAGCGTGAAAGAACCTGTATAATAGCACGTACCAACAGCAACCGTGTTCCTTACACTGCAAATCTTTATCTAACTACTACTAAATAGGTTGGTAACAAAGAACTTGTCAAGGAAACAGGAATAACATAAAAAACTTTCGACAGGAAATATTTGATGGAATGAGTTTGGTCGTTGATGAAGATAGATGTGGTAAATAATGAAAAAGTGAAGTGATGGTTTCACTTAATGCAGGTGACGCAACCAACAAAGCGAATGTAAATTGACAACCAACAACAGAATGAAATTCAAAACAATGACAGCGTGAATACATGAAATGCACTTGTATATTTTGATTTTTTCTTTCATGGTGCGCATGTGCAGTAGATAACAGAGTTATACATATATTTTGGCGTCACTGCAAAGAGCTCTATGGAAACAAGTGTATTAGACCAAACAGGAATTAAATAAAGTATAATAAAAAACAAACAAAAAATAAAAGGGGATACGATACAATAAAGTCAAATAAAAAAAAATTAACAAATTCAAATGAACTTAAATTAAAAAATAATAATTAAATTAATGTATATATAAATACGCCACATGAAAAATTTTAAGAACCACACCGATGGTAAGGAAATTGCAAAAACTGAGTTATAGGCGGTATATTATCAGGGGCGTCCCCGAAATGTAAGGATGGGGGGTACGGGGCTAGCGTCCCCACGACCCCCTTAACATTTTATTGGTCGAATTTTCGATCACAAGCGATACTAGTTAAATTAAATACAACAAATAAAATAACCCGTAGCACAAAAAATCATTTTCCTACAAAAGTTGATTTTTTCCGAAGATTAAAGGGGCATGGTATAACTTTAAGTCTGTATTTCTGAAGGTTTACCATTCTGGATTTAGAGTTCTAGCAAAATATGTCCAAAAAACGGAAAAGCTTTTTAATTTTTTTTTTTGTTCGGTCTAATGTAAATTCACATTTTCGAGTATGTCTGTAGCTAAGTTGGCGATGACGTCATTGAAGCCAAACATAATTAAATAATAACAACTAGATAAATAATGAAAAGTATTATTGTTTTAGTAAAAGCCAAAATCGTGAAAACGCAAATCTGAAAAATATAAGAATAGTGGAAAATATACGATCGAAACCAGTACGAAAATTATGTTGCATAACAAAGGAGTACCTACTGAAAAATATCAAGCTACCAGAGCTGATGAAGGAACTTGACAAGAGAAGTTTACAGGGTTCAAGATTTACGAGATTATTTTCTAGCTTTTATGATGTCAACCCGTCACCCGTGTCAAAAGGGAACTAGTTCTCTTCACGAGAAGGTATAAGATTGATAGTTTAGTACTACCCTCCATTAGGGGAGTACCGTTGGTGGTGTGGACAGGAAGCTGTCATTGAAGCTCAATGTAGAGGACACGGCTAGAAAAGCTTCGGTCGCTTTGTATTGTTCAGCCAGGAGCTTGGGATTAGCAGGAAATTCAGGCTACCTGATCATTGCAGCGTCAAGGATGCGACGGATGGGATGCTCTCCAGCGCTTTCGACATCCGGGAGTTCAACATCTACTCCGATAGTCAAGCGGCAAATAGGGCGTTGAGTGCACGCAATGTTCGATCGAGGACAGTGAGTGACTGTCTGGAAGCACTTGCGGTTGCGTCTAGCTACTTCAGGATAAAAATTAATTGCCATGCGGATCACTTGGCCAGATTGGGTACTCTTGGAACGGAAGTGGCTGCCTTCGGAACACTGGGTATTCCCCCTGCCACCTGTGGTATGCTTCTGAGTAGATGGGCTTCGGATCAGTTAAGCAAGCGCTGGGCTGATTCCACCTCTTGAAAGGTGTCGAGTGGTTGACTCCAGGCGATCAGCGGAATTACTCAGGTTCTCCAAGGTACACCTTTCCACGATGATTGGGCAGTTGATGGGACCCTGTCCGATGGGAATCCATGCGGTGCGCTTAAACATTATTGAAATTCCGAGCTGCGATGGGGGATGACGAGGTGGAATCATCAGATCACTTCATGCTCAACTGTCCAGCTTTTGCTAGGACTAGGCGCAGGTTTATCGGGTCGGACGTTCTTAGGTCTCCGGAGCACGTGTCGAAGATCGATGTGTCCCTTATACGGAGTTATATTGTCGCGTCGCACCTATTTGCAAAGTAATTGCGAGTTAGTGTCACCGTTTAGAATGTGGTATCACAACGGACCATACAAGTGTCCAAGTGACCGGCCCTCTCAGTTGGGCTGCTGCCACCTAACCTAACCTATGATGATTATTTTGCGGATTTCATTTTATTATTTCAGGGTTTACGAGATTTTACGAATTATTTCGGGGATTCTGTGATTTTGAAGTGGTTTCCTAGATTATGGCTGGATTTACCTAATTCTTTTCTAGATGTTATTATTATTCTTTAGGGTTTTTATTATGTGTGAAATGATTTTTATTAGGTTCTCTAGATTATTTCTGGATTTACGGTTCTCTTTTCTAGATTGCCTCACATTTGTTTAGCATATTTTTTATAATTATTTTGAAATTTCATTCAACATTACCTAATTCAACATCCTCTACTAGCTAACCAAAACTTTGTACTCACTACCTAGTATAAATTGCAGTTCCATTTTCCTACATGGTTGGTGACTAAAATTTTGCTGCATTATTTGCTTTAAAATAGAAAACACACTCCGGGAAATGCATCACGTACAACAATGGTGTCATAAACGCAGCAGCAGCACGCTGGAGTGGAGCTACGAATGACGTCATTGATCACACACACACACACATACGCAACGACAACACAATGTACGTGCAATTTATTCAATTTACAAACGATTTCGTGCAAAATTTATAATTTCCTCATGAAAATAGAATTTAAATAAAGTGACGAAAAGTGTTTGATTACGTGCTACATGTGATCTATGTAACATGAAATCACGTTTAACTACACACGAAACTCAGATGTGAAAAGTAAAGTTATTTATATAATTTCTTCTTTTTTTCGAGGGGATTTCTGGGAAAAGTTCGAGAGGTTAACCTTTAGCAGTAAAGTTATTTAAACTTAAAAATGCATTTATTCAATGTAACTCCAACAATATTTGGCTTTGTGATTCGCCGAAAAAAGATGTGTCCCACCAGAACTAAAAAAAAAAAGATTGCTTGGATGAAATTTCTTTTGAAAATATAAAAAAAATTATACTGCTGAGGGCTGGTTATTTAAAAAAATTGCGATTCTTAAGAAACGAGTTTCTTAAAAGAAGAAAAACTGGGTGACCGAGATAAATTTTTTTTTTTTAAGATTGCCCAGTCGCAAATATGTCATTTGAAAAATAAATGCAGACTCATGAGAATTTTTTGAACTAGAAAAAACAGGGTGGACTGGAGGATTTTTGCTATCCTTAAGAAACGGACTTCTTAAAACTCAGTCGTAAGTCACGAAAAACCTGCAAGATATGTCTTTTGAAAAATAAATTCAGACTCCTGAGAATTTTTTGAACTAGAAAAAACAGGGTGGACTGGAGGATTTTTGCTATCCTTAAGAAACGGGCTTCTTAAAACTCAGTCGTAAGTCACGAAAAACCTGCAAGATATGTCTTTTGAAAAATAAATGCAGACTCCTGTGGGCTCCTTGAGTTGGGAAAGACATGGTGGACCGGAGGATTTTTTTTGTTTTTCAAGTTACGGAAAATCTGTTGACCAGGATAAAATTTCTTATGAAGAAACACATCTCTCAGCAGTGGGTTAGGAAGGCTAATAATAGGTACGTCGAAGAGTTTGGAGGTCTGTAGTGTGTCTAGGAATCTGTGGCTCTCCGCCAAAACAGAAACGAAAACTAAAAACCATGACACATCAACTCATATGAAACTTTCCCATGGTAAGAAAACAAAACAACTCGCTTTACCAGCGTCACATATTTATTCAAAAGAAGCCACCCAGACAAGCTGTAAGTAATTTATACGCTTTGAAAATCATTTTGAAATTGATAGCATATAGAGTAGAACGAAACGAGAGCACTTATAATCTTTGATTAAGTAGATACCGATTACACACGTGCAACATTCATCTGAAGTGAGTGTTAAAGCACAAACAACAAAAAAAAAGTTCAATAATGGGTGGTGGTGGGTAGTAAGTGGGGCGGCATAAGAAAGCAGCTAGAGGGTGGAAAAATGTCAAACTCACGCCACACGTTTTTTTATTTTAATTATTCATGCATATATTTATGCAGGTATTTCTTCGTAACTGTACAATATGCACATGAGTCATTCCATGTAAAATCGTCAAATGATTGGAATGAACCATTCAGATTTAACAGAATTTTGGTGGAGAGTTTTCTTTTAGTTATCATAAAACGTAAACCTTATCATTTTATCTGTCTCTTGACGATTTAACATGAAATAACCCATATAGAAAATGCAATCTCGCTAGCACTCAGTCGAATGCTTTTTAAAATTCATTCATACATGAATGAAGTACAAACAAAATTATGAGAGTGCTTTGCTACAGTTATGGAGAACGAAACGACACAAAAAAGGGTAAGTGAATTGAATGTGAAGGAAAAGTTTCACCAAACCCAACAGTGGACGATTGGAGGTGGGCGGAAGAAAAAGTTCATGGGGGTTGATTAAAGACAAAACGACGTTAATGACGGAAGCTATGAACTGTGCTGCAACAATACGCGCACACCACCCAACCCAACCCATCAAGCACTCGTGCAGTGCACCCAACCACCCCATTTTAATTCTCTGCCCCGATTACAACAATATAAAGGACAGTGCACAAAAACAAAGGCAAATGATGCAAGTTCATACGCCCCAAAACTAGATTCGCTACTAACACAACCCTACCGATTTGAGCAGAGAACTCTTATATGTGACAGCGCACAATCTAGGATATAAATGCATTTTGATATAGACAAAAGGCCTAAAGCGTTAGTGAACTCAGCTCAGACGTATGCAAAAATTCATCAATAATAAATGCACAAGCACAACCAGACACAAATGCGGAGAAGGATATGTATTTGAAAGTACAGGGTGTTTAGTTTAAAAGACGTTATATTATTATTTTTTTACTTTATTTTTTTTTTTATTTAGTTTAAATTATTTTGTTTTATTTAGTTTAATTTATTTTATTTTAATTTAGTTTATTTTTTTTATTTAATTTACTAAGTATTTTATTTTAGTTTATTTTATTTCATTAATTTTTATGTTCTACTCTCTACCGCCGATCTACTTATTACCGCTTAACAGAAAAGAGAGAAAAATGTATACGGGAGATAGAACTGAGAGTTCGAATAGGAAATGTAGATTGAGTATAATCTATGCTGGGGGAAATCTTGAAGCGGCGAAAGAATAGAATAAGGATCTTTAGAGGAAGAATTGGGCTTAGCCACAATTTTTCAGCGACACCCTGTATGACGAACACTCATTACAACATGGAGAGCATATAAAAACGCAATTTACCGGCGAAATTATGCCAACAGTGAATTACGAAATGAGAAGGCGGAGGCTGGAGCAAAAATGGGTGGCAGTACAGTAGCAGCCAAAGCGGCAACATACATAGTACTTAGTGAAAGGCAAAATGGCAGGGTTTTACAAAGGCACAGGATGTATGGAGTGTTGGTAAATGCGAATTACTATATGCTTCGACGAAACATTAAAAAGTTGCTGCATAACAGCAAGACCAAAACCAACGAAACCAAAACACAAGCGAGAAGTGTCAGAAACCAAGCGAAACCAACTGTCCACCGACAAAGCGCGCAGCACAGCTGCTGCAAACGGAAAATGTACACATAGCCTGTTTATGAATAATGAAGTAGGTACGTAAGCTGGATAGTGCAGACAACTGTGGATGCAGGATTAGTGTGAGCGCCAGTAGCCGGTTAAAAGCGATAGAGCTTTGTAAAGCAAAAGCGAATAACGCAGCAAAAGCACTTGAACATTTGAAGCATGATTGCGTTGTTAGGCAAATATTCGAAGCGAGTTGTAAAATGATGCTCCATCTCCTCAGCGCCAACACACGGATGATGAGGTTAAGGCCTGCAACAAAAGCTGGAGCAAGCCGCAGCAGCCATGCAGGTTTCCCCAACCACTTGCGCGCACTCATTCGTTAGCTGAGTTTGTGTGTCGGTCAAGCGCGGCGCTTAGGGACTGCTGTGTTGTGTGTTGCGCTGATCCGGTTCGTTGCCATCGGGAAGTAATAAATTATTTAGCATGCATGCTAAATAATTGCAAGTGCGAGTGAATGAATGCATTAAACGGAGGCAATGGTGTGGTGTGGTGCGACTAAGTAAATACGAGTAGGTATGAGGAGCAAACAATCTGTAGAGTAGTAGCCACACATCTAACCTGCAAGCAATGCCACTGAGCCGATAATGATGCGATGCAGGTTGGTAGACGTTGAGCAGTGAGGTGGTGCGGTTGCAGAGTTGTTCAGTCGCTTACAAAGGCTTAAACACAACTGGCAGCTAATCGACCGAGCGACCAACCCAAACCGCCAGCGAGCAACCAACTAACCAGTCGGCCTGTCTGCCAGTCTATGGAAGCGAAAGGAGTGTAATAAAAGTAACACCGATATTAAGAATAGTAGTATTATTACTTTAGAAGCTGCTATTTGAAAAGCAAACTGAACTTAGAAGGTATGGGGCGTTCAAAAGTTGATGAGGTTAAGGCCTAAAAACAAGAAAACAAACTTGTTTCGGGGCGATTTTAAAAGGCCGCATTCGAAGCATCGAAGGTTTATAGTAGTGTAATGATCAAACTACAACTATAATCTGATTTTACCGTGTTGTGTACGGTTACGTACATGCAGTCCTTTGCCGGAATAAGTTCGATATGCTCCGGTACTATCCCGACGCCGCGAGAACGATTTGTTTCGAAAGATTTTGCCTCGTGTCGTGAAATTTAGTCACCTTTAGCAATAGAAATATCTCAGAGCGCGTATATTCTAACCCCATGACCTGCTGGGATCTTAAACATTTACTCGGATCGATTAGCATCTTTATCTGGTTGCCCCTTTATCAGTGATAGATCAGTCTACTATTCTTTTAAAACCTTTTCCAAGCTTGTTGCTGTAAGAGCGGCAGGGTGTTGATACCGAATTTTTTCCTTACACTATTTTCGTGCATCAGCCTCGATTTCTGGTTTCACTTTGTGCATATACTTCGGTTTGCTTTGCTCATATTGACAGTTCAAGGACCAGACCAGACAACGTGGTACAATAAAACAAAATATGCAATAATGAATATAAAACAGCAACAACGTCGATGTAACGATGTAACGGCTACAAGCAATACACCGCTTTTGTCCAACAAACGACAGACAGCAAAAGTGGCAGGTTTTTTTTTTTTAATTTTTTTTATTTGTTTCGTTTGCAAAAGCTTCAGATTTTCTACAGCATATGTATATAAATATTTTTTTTTTTTGAAAGCTGCTTAACTGGTTAAAAGTAAAGGTAAATGACGTTTCTGTACCTCATTACAAGCGATAAGGTAAAGGTTTTTTATTGCGTTTTTTGTTTGGTTGCCTCTGCATTTGTTCTTATGTCCACAGCTGATTCGAATATAACCATATTTTAGACGCGACGGTTTTTATGATGAATCAAAAAAGCCAAAGCTCAACTAAAAAGTGTTGAGTTTTTGTTAGGATAGAGCGGTTTTGAGGTCATTCTGTGATAGCGCAAACAATGTTTACATAAGACATTTTTAATCTTTTAGATGGGGCGATCTTCCATTCAGCTCTAGTAACTGCTTCGTTAAAGGGTTATTCGCATTTTACATTGAACCAGGTTAATCGGATTGTTGTATAACTTTATAATGAGGTATTACTCTGGACTTTGAAACAAGATAAACATAATTGGTTCTTTTGGGAACATTCCCTGTTTGAATTGGTTAATTTTATTCGGATTTATGCACGTTTTGATTTTGAAACACAATAAACTTCGCAACTCAAAGGTTTGCTGAGATAGGTTGATCTTTTACTCAGGCCTCGATAAACTAAGAGATTTGATGTTTTAGTAATTGGCTTATAAAGAGCCTCCGCATACAGCAATAAGCTGCTAGGTCACACAATAGATCGTACTAATGGTCGTGGTGTAATAAGGCCTTATAATAATAATAATTGGCTCGTTCAAAGATTATTGCTATCTTGTTTCGTTCCAGTTCATTTGGTTCGTTTTACAACGTTATGAAAAAAAATATGGATTTTGAAACACAATAAACTTTGCAACTCAAACGTTAACTGAGATCTTGCACTAAGCCGTCGATGTACTAGTCCCATTTCGCATTGACCTAACTAGTTCATTCGGATCGTTTTCCATTGTTACTTCGCAACTCAAACCTGTAATGTGTAAGAAACAAAAATTATATAAATAAAAATTACAAAATAAAAAATAATCAACCAATAATGAATTATTCCCACGTTGTATTGATCCAGTTCATTGGAAACATTGCACATAGTTATAATGAAGAATTACTCTGGATTTTGAAACACAATAGATTTCGCAACTCAAAACACCTACTGCTATAGGATGATTTTCCGCTTAGCTGTCGATATACTAAGAGATTTGACATTCTAGTAATTGGCTCGTTTAAGGATTTTTCCCAGGATGAATGGATCCACTTCTGTCACATCTTTCTACAACGTTATGATGCAGAATTTTTATGGACTTTGAAACACAATAAACTTTGCAACTCAAATCTGTAAAACATAAGAAAGGAAAATTAAATGAAAAAACGATAATTAAAATAAAACAGTAAATAAAAACTTAATAAAACAATAAATGTTTTAATGAACAATTTCAAATGATAAATGAATTAAATAAAATTACACAGTTATTGGATATAACTTACAAATTAACTAATCATTGGCGTGTTAATGGATACACATATTAACTGCTCGTAAATGAGTACAACGATAAAAACATTGTTAAAATTCGTAGTTATACTAAAAAGAAACTAAATACATATAAAAAAGTACTTGCAAAATATTAACTAAAAATCAGCAGCTAACCGAGACGTCAGCAGCAATGTACGCAAAAAAATCTCACATCATTCCATAGCCCAATTCAATCTACATAAATTGGGTGGATTTCCATTTTTATGTACAACATGCCAAAAGCACATGTTATCGTTTTTAGCTAAAGTATAACCTTAACAAGCAGCAAACCAGGTGTCGACACCGTCAAGCATATTTTTCGAGCAAATTTTTATCAAAAAAAATATATCACATTTCATGCTAAATATGTCATGGTCGTACATGCACTAAGTAGACTGGTAGACTTGGTATCACAATTTGAAGAAGTAGAAAAAAATAATAAATATACATGATAAAATTAAATTGAATGATGAAGAAAAAAATTAATTGGTAGTTTTTATTAGTTCATTGCGGGACCGTAGTCGCGATCGTTGTTCGGTGAAGCGGAGTAAACAAATATAAAAATGCTACTGAGTTTGTGAATATAGAAGTTGATTACAAACTTGGGAACATATATTTAGAAGCACCCTGTATTCGAAGAAATAAGACTAACCTAAAGAAGAAACTGGTATCAATAAGTAGGAAAACCAGTAGAAACCAAAAAAAAAAGATTTTTATAAAAAGACCTAGCGCTTTGAATAGAAATAGTTCCACGAAAAGTAAATTACGCCGAAGAAAGTGTCACAACGGAAAAATAAAATGTAGACAAATAGCAAAGAAAAGAATTTTAATACAAAACAACACTGATAAAAAATGTTTTTCAAACAGTGAACTAAAATTCACTCACTGCTGCGACATTTTTTCCTTATCAAAAACAGTGTGTGATATCATATTTACTTAATATTTGCTTTTCTATATTTATTTTTTTGTTAAAAACTTTCAATGTAGGTATGTAGAATGTTAGTATGTATTTTTCGCACATATGTATATATGTACCTCCATACCGCATATGCGAACCAAACTTTCCAAAACAATATAGGCGAAGTAGTACTAAACAAGAACAAAACACACACAAAGCCAAAAAAAAGAGAAAAAAAAACAGAAGAAACTATAAAACATGAGCAAAACATAAAAAAACACCAACAGCAAGGTTGATTAGTCAAAAAAGAACAATAAAAATCGAGTAGAAACAGTACTATCATCAACATTATCAGCCACATTATCATTAGCATCGTCAACAAACAACAAATCAACAAAACATCACAACAATCAAAACAGCAGACCCACAGACCTGCTTCCATGCTCAACCTACTGCCTGATTGACTGGTTAACTGATTCGTCTGCTGATTGACTGTGTGACTGTACATCGTTTTACAATTAACAATTAAAAAAGTTCATGTCCGTATTTTACTAGCTAATGTTTATTTTTGGTCGCATGACACTTGGTGTGAAGCGAGAGAAAGGCGGGTGGAGTAACTAATAACGAGAAAGAAGACGATAATTGAGAATAAAACATGCACTTGCTAAAGGAGGAAATTGTAGAAACACTGAAAATTAAGCAGAACACTAAAAAAAAGAACAACTGTTTCCAAGTCGCGTTAAGGGCCAAAAGCTGCTGAAACGATTCTTCGACATGTTTTCATACCCTGTCCCTAGGCCTATTTAGGAAAAAGAAACTTGAGGCCAAAAGCTGACAGTGTGAGGAGATGGTGATGCCAGCTGACTATAATACTACCCGAAAGTTCTACCAAAAGAACTGGTGGATGGTGGATAGTTTCAAGACCGAAAGAACATAAGATGTAGAAGGGCCAAAAAGAAAAGTTCTCTGAAAGATGTATTGTGCCTCAGGAAACTTTAAAGCAGTAAGGTAAAGCCCAACGTCCTTTCTGGCAAGTTCTGAGGCGTCCCTTCTACTCTGCTGCCGAGTTCCGGGTTGATAGGCAAAACTTCGGGGATAAAGCTTCGTTGTTCATTCGCATGACATGGCCCAGCCAGCGTAAAGCCTTTACAGCTAATTTTTCTTGATTTCTGGTTCACTGCCGTTCACTCCATTCGCATGTGGAGTTGTTATTCTTGTTCTGTTGAACTGATTGTCACTTTGTTGTAACTTAAATGGTGTTTTCTTTTCCTTTTCTGTGTTTATTTTTTGCTGACTTCTTCTGTCAGCGTCAATTGTACACACTTCCTTGAAAGGCAAAAGCCGGACGAGAATTTGCTGTTTTATTGTCTTACTTCTTTAAACCATAAGCTACATTTTGAGGCCAACTCGCTATATAATACGCACAGCAAGCGAGCTCATATGGAGTACAGACGCTAAAAAAAATCACTGACCAACCAAATACAACAACAAATATGTTTTACATTGCATAAGCATACGTTTTACTTCATCCTCGATATGCATACAACTTCGTTTTAGTTGTGGTTCATTGTATATGAGTTATTGTTTTCAATGTTGTTCTTGTTGTCAATTTTGACATTATGTTGTGGCAGTGAATGGCGGCCAACAGGATTTCCATTTATGGTAAGCTAAACTTCAACAAGTTTTCTGTAACAGCTTTGTGTTGGAAGGAGTTGAAGAATTGAGGGTGCCGCATGCAGAATGAGGCGCAATTATGCGCGTTGGAGGACAATCACCATCATGTCTAGGACTATAATGATTTCGCTAAGTACACAACATGCTCTGCTGTGGGGTGAATGATGTTTCTGCGGTGGTGGCATACAGATTCAGAGCAAAGTTAAGAAAGGGGTTATAACTCCAATTTTGAGGGTCCATATCTTTACCATAGCGGTATCATACCATTACCGAATCCGGAACAAAGTTCCAAACTGAGTCCCAGGCGAGAAGTGGAACCTGGGTCCGAAAACGAAATTGAAACTGTTACCGAATACGGAACTGAAATCTTACACGAAATTTAAACCGAAATCGGAACCGAAAACATACGTACCTCAAACCAAAACCTATACCAGAAAGTTAGTCGGAAGCGGAACCGAAACTTTAACAAAAAACGTATCCGGTGCCGAAAACTTAACTGAAAAACCACCGAAATCGAAACTGAAGCTGAAGCTGAACAAGTAACCTAAGTCGATATCGGAACTTGATATAAAATTTAATCTTTACCCGAATCCGGTTCGAAAGTATATCTAAGCTCTAACCCGTATACAAAACCGAAACGGATATTGAAATCGTAGCCGATATCGATGCTGGTAGCAAATCCGCAACAGAAACCGTAAAAGAAACCGCACCCGAATTCGAAACTGAATCGAAACACGAAATCAAAACCGAAACCGAAAATGAAACTGAAACCGACAACATAGCTGAAACCGAAATCGAAATTAAAGCCGAACCCTTAGCAAATATTGGTACTGTAACCTAATACGGAACCGATAACGTACCTGAAATTGTAAAGAAACTGAAACTAGAACAGAATCTGTAGCCGAAATAGAAACTGGAACCGAATTGGAAACCGGAAACATAACTGAGACCGAAAAATGAATATAAAATCGTAAGCAAAGCCGAACCTAGAACCGACAACTAGTGGAATTCAATGACAAAACTGAAACTCAAGAAAAAATTGAAATTGATCAAAACGTAAATTGGAACTGAAGTAAAATCACATCTTAACATAACTAGTCGAAATGAAATTTTAACAGATTGAAGGAAATGTTTAATTCGGAGTAATAGAAGGAAAAAATTTGTTTTTTTTTTTTGTGTCTTTGTCTCTCTGTTTTTTCGCGTATCACTTAAAGACCGCTATATAGAATTGAATGAAATTTACACCTATGTAGGTATTGCTACATGTTCAACTTAAAGTTTAGGATACAGTTTACGCACGGAAGTATTCGAGAGTATGTATAAAATAGATATTTTCGCAAATTTGGAAGCTCGAACTACCGTCATCATAACGCTGTTGTATAAAAGCTAGCTCAAATTCGCTGAGTTGGCATAAAAAATATAATAAAATAATAAACAAACAAGCTAACACGATTATGAGAATGTTTCAACAAAACAAAATTATTCTACCTTTCTAAAAAAAAATACACGTAACTACTCCTAAGTATGAACTTAACTAGATTGGTCAGCAATGAATGAAAAGTCAAACAATATCTAACTAATTCAGTAATAATTCAATGCCAAATTCAAAAACTATAGATATTGTGAGTATGATTTGCTAAGCATATACAATTTGAAATTACAGTACTTTGAAGAGCCTTTGGTCATAAAATAATTAATGATTGAAATTGAAATTGAAAATTGGCTAGTACACACCTAAAAAATTCATAAAAAAATGTTAATAAAAAAAATAAATCAACAATTTACAAACGTAGCTTGAAATTGAAAATGAAGTTAAGTAGCAGTGGGAGAAAAAACATCTGCAATTAAATTAAAAAATCGTGCTTGCCTGTATGGCTTAGTTAAGCCTTGGGGAAGCACATTATGTTGGAAAAATTAAACAAGAAATACTTGGAGGTGCATATTTAATGTCACTGCATCATGAAACAAAATAAAATCGCCAACAAAATAAAAAAAAATAAACAATAGAAACCACTAACAAAAAATTAATTCAATTAGCAATTACGCCACTTTAGCGGCTAAGCCAAAACAAATTGCTAGTTGTAACAGACAAATTGCATTGAATAAATTGTAAAAAACGTACAACCAAATGTCGTACAATCAATAGATGTTAAAAAAATAGCATACAAATTAAACATAAATATATGTACTAATTGGGGTATACAATTGCTGAATTTTTGTTGTTGTTTATTTTATTTATTTTTTATTTTTTTATTTAGTTAAAATTCATTTATTTGTTTTTTTTATTCAGTTTTATTTTTCTTTTATTTAACTAGTTAGTTTCATTTATTTTTTATTATTTTTTGTTTAAATGAATTTAGTTTTTTTTTATTTAATTTTTATTAATTTTATTATTTTCAATTTATTTTTTTATGTTATAGTAAATTTATTCTATTTTGTTTTTGTGTTTTTTTATTTATTTATTTTTATTTTATCATTGTTTTATTTCTTTCGTTCCCTTTTTATTTCACTTTACTTTTTTTGATAGTTTTTTGGCTTTTTATTATTTTTTTTTTACTTTTTTTGTTTTTTTTTAATTACTTTTAATATAATTTTTTTTTTCTATTAACTATTTAAGTTATTTTTACATTTTTTAATACTTCTTTTTATTTTTTATTTAACTTTCGTTATTTTTAATTCTTTTTTTTCATTATATTTTATTTTTTTTTTTCTATTTTTTTTTCTCTTTATTTAATTTTTTTTTTTTTCTATTTTATTTCAATTTTTTTTTTTATTTTTTTTTTTTTTAAATTTTTTTTTTTTGTTTTATTTTATTTTTTTTTTATATTTTTTTTTCTAATTTGTTTTCTATTTTTTTTTTTCCTCAATTTTTTCTATTTTTTTTATATTTTTTCCTTTTTTTTATATTTTTTTTATATTTTTTCCTTTTTTTTATATTTTTTTTATATTTTTCCTTTTTTATTATTTTTATTCTATTTTATAATATTTTATTTTATCTTACTTATTTTTTTTTTAGTTATTTGGTTTTTTTTTTATTATGTTTTAATTAATTTTTTTTTTACTTTCATACTTTTCGAAATATTCTTTTTATTTTTTTTTTTTACTAATTATTTTATTGTTTTTTTTTTTTACTTTTCATATTTTTTTATTTTGTGTTTTAGCTCATTCAATTTGTTTTAATTTTAGTTAACTTTATTTTTTTTACTTTTATGTTTTGTATTTTTTTCATTTTTTTTAATATTATTTTAATTTTTCTTTTTTTTATTTTTTTTTTTATTTTTTTTGTTATTTTGTTTTTTTGTTAATTTTTTTTATTTTAAAAAATATACATCATAGTTACAGACGAACAAATTGAATGATTTATTAGCGCAGGCAGACAATAAATGCTATACGAAATTATAAAACAAAGAAAGGTAATCAACATCGTTTTAAATTGAGTTGCACTAAAGCTTGGAGCTATGCATGTTTGAGTATGTATGTATGTAGGTAAAATACAATTTGTAAACTGCCGCATCTTTATACACACATTGATTCCAAAGTTCATTACTGCATACAATTTACAGTTATTTGCTGTTTTCTAACAGTTTTTCGCTTTTTTTTGTAACTGATTTGATTATTAACGTCGATCAATGAACGTGAAATGCAGCGTCAGCCACGAGATTAAGAAATTTCAAATACGTTAAATGCAACAGTTGCATCGTAGAGCAAGAGATAGGATTGTGAGTATTAATGCTTAGTCTTAAAGAAATTAATTCGAAACCAGAAAACAAATGAAATGATATTAGCTTTGTGGTTTGTCTTTACCCTGCAGTCAACTTAACTAGTTTTATACTAATCAAATACCAGTCAGCTAGGCGGCTTCAACTAGTTCGAGTTCTGTAATTTTTCCATATTAGCAACTGGTATTTTTAACACAACGATGTCCTACGAGATGGCAATTGTCCTTCTCTGCATCAGCACCATACCAATTGGCTGACTAGTCAGCCTCTGCATCAGGAATATACCAGTTGATATACTTGTTATTATACACATCAGTATCATACCATTTAAGATACTAGTTCGTATATACGTCAGGATCGTACCAGTTAAAAGAATAGTTCATATATACATCAGAATCATACCAGTTGGCAGACTAGTTCATATATATATCATAATCATACCAGTTTAAAGACTAGTTCATATATGCATCAGAATCATACCAGTTTACAGACTAGTTCATTTATGCATCAGAATCATACCAATTAACAGACTAGTTAAAAAAATCATCGGAATCATACCAGTTGTCATACTAGTTCATATATGCGTCAGAATCATACCAGTTGATATAGTAGTTCATTTATGCATCAGAATCATACCAGTTGACATATCAGTTCATTTATGCATCATAATCATATCAGTTGACATACTAGTTCAAATTTGCATCAGAAATATACCATTTGACATACTAGTTCATATATGCATCAGAATCTTACCAGTTGACATACTAGTTCATATATACATCAGAATCATACCGGTTGACATACTGCTCAGTCTATGCGGCAGGACATACTAATCATTATGCCCATTCAGATCGTACCACTTGTCATACTAGTCCACGAATTTGACATTCATTCCAGTTGGTATACTAGTCGGTCTATGCACCAGTATCATAGTCAGCCTCTACATCAGCAATATACCAGTTTATTCTTTAGAAAGCAGCGACTATTTGTATTTACTCAAATACGAAAAAGCATCTGTGAATTACAAGAGAAAAAGAAAAGCAATTGTCCTCTTCTGCATCAGCACCATACCAATTGGTATACTAGTCAGCCTCTGCATCAGCATTATACCAGTTGATATACTAGTTCATACACAGCCAAAAATGAGCTAAAGGCTCTGAGTTCGATAACTATAGTTACTTATAAAAACCGAACAAAATTTTAACTATTAATTAGGTCCGTCAAGCTTTCCTGTGTTACTCAAATTATATGTGCCTTTTTTATCTTCAAAAGTCGGAGGTTCAGCTAAACGGCCAGTTTGGCGTCAAGCTAGACTCCAGATCAAAGTTGAGCCGGAGTGACTTGAGTCTTCTTATCATCCCACCTATCTTATTCAGCTATTTCGGCGGTTACCCTGCCTGATCGTACCATAGTACTGAGGGAAATGTCGATGGTTTGTTCATTTGCATCAAAGAGATGTCTGTTTGTAACCGAGTCCCCTCTTACATCGAGAAATTCAGATTCTCTATGTCTGTTTCCTAGTGTCCTATTACATTGAGCAATTTAGATTGTCGAAAGATGTGAAACTCCGGGCCAAAAAGGCATTCCGTAATAGTTTTTCGATTGTTGTGGCCGGTTGCTTGGTTGAAATGATGATACAACACCTCGTGAATTTCCCAAGAAAAAATATGATTTAAGAAACCCGGTGATCCTCTATCCATACCGACATTTAGGAAGGTCCCCTGCTCAATATCATTATTAAGATTGAGAGGTTCCCGAAAGCTATGATTTGCTAGATATTTTATTCTGATACGGCGATGCCCTGGACAATCGCTTCCTCTTTACACCTATAGAACTGTGAAGTTTTAGAATTTCGCGGAAGATGGTATCATTTTAGGAGGGCCAAAGAGCGGCTGCCAGAGAAGATTGCTAACCTTTTGCTGGTATTTTGGCCGACTTGCAAGTTCCCCCCAGTTAGCTTCGCTTGTTGTTGTTGTTGTTAACGACAAAAAAACTCCCGAAGGTTTTGGAGTGATGTCGAAAATTGACAGACCTTTGCCGGATATGAACCTGGTACGCTCCGGCATTCCCTTGCGGTACTGTCCGACCGTCTCGGCAGCGATTTGGTATGACCAGTGGAACCTTCTAGGTCATGTCATTCCGTAAGAAAGGATAAGATAGGTAATGATGGTGAGAGGCATCATATCCGTAGATCAACCATCGAGATAGTACGTCATTGCCTATGTGCATATTAGTCACCTCGTACGACCGGTATACCTACCTCGGGCATATTCTAAACCACTAACCCGCAGGGGAATTCTTTATATGTTCCCCAAGTGCTGCTGGCGAGCTACTTGAGAATCGTGTTGAGGCTTTGGGCCTTTGTGGTTGTTGCGGCGGCATGAGTATCGTAGATGAGGCTGTTGTCAAACGCCACACCTATGATTTTAAGAGAGTTGGCTGCCAGTGGCGTAATGCCATCGGCGTGGACAGCGAATTCATGTCTCATCTGCGCATTTCAAGATGTAAAAAGAGTATCGGACGTTGTTTGAGATGGAGATAGTGTCCGATTTCGCTCAGTTGAAAACCTGTTCCATTCCTAAAATTGCATAAGCTTTTCTTAGATAGTTAATTTATTAGTGCAGCGCTAAAAAAATTCGGAAGGTTTTGAGTTCTGTTTCCATTGTTGGCAGTCCTATTCTGGATATGGACAGGATACACTCTGGTACTAGGAGTTTCGGGTACTTGCTCTACTGCCGCTTTGGAAATTAGTTTGACCCCAATGAAACTTCTGGTGTTGAGTTTTAGCCGTTATTACGACAGGCGGATATGTTTTTGCTCCTAACAGCCTATTTGCCCCTAATATACTTGGCCATTCCCTTTTATGACTTACCTTTCACTGCTCAAGCTATCACATTATCCTTGACGAAAAGGTACTAAATAATCCTTGAAGCCAAAACATCCAAGTACTGACCGAGTCAAAGTACAACAGGAGACAATCCTGTTACTTAATCCAGACGACTATGACAAAAGCGAAAGTTGATAATTTCCACGGTGACGTCGTCAAAGACACATTCGCGGCGATAGTTGGAATTCTTATGAATGATGTTGATAAGAATGACGAGACGTCGACGGCGACGTCAGCGACGTTAACCTAGCCCTCAACAGTTGAGGACGACGTTGGGTTAATTATGTTTTTTTTTTTTTGTGGCGAACATTCACATTTGCATTTTATTTTTTTGTACGTTCTTTTTTGCTTTTAATTTCACTTTGCACTTTTCTTCTTCACCTTTCTTTTGCCTTTTTGTTGCTCTTTTTTGGCACGTCAATGCATGTAATTTTTTTTATTAATAACATACACCCGACGCATCTACTATATTGTTGTTATTTTAAGATTTATTCATTCAATGTACGCTAATTGCAACGCCATCAACTGTATTTTGAAATACTAAAAATCATTGAATAATGTGAAAAATAAAGAAATATAAACGAAGAAACTATTTTTGCACTGCTTAGCAATTCTTTTTTCACTTCTGCACTTATTCGGCTAAATTCATGATTTGAGTGTGCACTTTTTTCTTCGTTCTTCTTTCACATTCACCCGACGACGAGGACGACGCTGACGTTGGCAAAGAAGCGACTGCGACGCTGACAGCGAAGGTGACTGCGACTTTTACACTAGATTTAACACTGGAATTTTCTTTCGCTGCCACTACCTGCGTTGCTGTTGGGAAAATTTAGCGCGTAGCAGAGGCGCGGCAGAGAAGAAAAAATCGTTTATTCATTGAAATGTCCGCGCGGACTATGGTACGAATATGCGAATGCATGGAGACAGCGAAAATTAAAGAAATTTTTTCACACACTACAGACAACCAACCTTTTCTGACCGGTTATCGCATTTAAACACTATTTATATTTGCACTTTTCAATTGTTTTATTATACACACATATTATTTACAATTTTTAACACTAAAATTATGTATTTTTGCAATGGTTTTAAAGTTTTATTTCCATTTTTCTTATACAATTTCACTGCAATTCGTTTGTCTCTCACTCACGTACTCGGCTGTCCAAAAAACACTTCATAACTTCTTGGACGAACACTGAAAGGGGTGTTGTGTTTGCTTTTATTTGGTATTACTGTTAGTACAAATATAGCAACCCTGTGTTTTGAATTATCAAGTTGACAGCATATGTGTGATTTCTGTTGTAAATACTTTAAATATATTCGTCCACGTAAAGTAGCTAGGTTTTCAAACAGTTTGAAGACTTTTTAAAAGCAGTTTTCATTTGCAATTGCCAAAATTATCCAATAATATTGATGCATATTGTAAGTAGGTTTTGTTGCACGGCAACACTGTTTGTTTTCAGAAAAATGCGTTCGGAAGATTTGTCATTTTATTGGGTCTCTTTTCTACAATAATATTGCACAGTATACGTTGAAGCACAACGGTGTCGTGAGCGTATTGTCGTATAGCGTGTGCCGGAAGTCGTAAATTTAATTTTTGGCTGTCTTATAACCATGCTCGATTAACGCCTTAAGCGGGCTACTCACCTGCCAAGAAATGCCTTAAGAAAAAAACGAGCATATATTTCTTATGCCTGGTCAAGAAATTTTGACGTTTATGGCATTTTCCATTTTATTGCATATTACTCTTATAAAAATTTACAAAATATGTTTAGCCAGACATGTACTCACCTTTGCCGGGAATCTGCACGTTTACCTCAAGAAATATATACGAGCATATTTATTTCATGAGGTAAACCGGCATTGCCAACCACCGAAATTTGTAGTATTTTTTCTTATGAGCTGAGTATTGGCTCAAGAGAATCTGACGTGTGAAAACAGTTCTTGACCATTTCTTGAGCGTTTTTTATATGGAGTTTGGCATTTCTTGGCAGGTGACTAGCCCGCTTAAATTCTAATGTGGTAACAACATTCTGTTTACCGGCAAACAAAGAATCTGTCAACTTTTACACTCTTTTGGTATTCTGCCTACTAAAGTTGCCGACGAGTTTCGTAACCACCAAAATAGGTGGTAACGTCACGTAACCGCGAAAAAAAAACACGTGTTTTGTAAATATTTTTATGGACCGAAAGTAGTACAAATTTTGTACGCATACTAGTTCACGATAAATAATAAACAATATTAGCACTTGCTTGTACGAAATTTCGTGACAATTCAATAAAATTCTTCAACTTTTTTTACAAAAACAACAATCAAGACTTTTCAATTATTTTCAAAACAAATACTTTAAAATATAGAAAAGAGAAAAAAAGTTGCCTCAAATTTCAAATTTCAAATGGACTGAATTAGTCGCTACTTGCATGCATGATAGAATCAAGAGGTACCCTGCAAAAATCGAGAGTACTCTTTTTCCTATCCAAAGAGTACTCCAATTGGAGCATCAGAGTACTCCAAATGTAATCCTTTTTCATATAGAAATTGTGCTCCAATTAACATTGCGATGTCCTAGGACTGGACCATATACTCCAACCTTCGCTTTGTTTCTGCTACTCCATGGAGTACCTACAGTCAGAGTACTATGCAATGTACTCCAATGTTGTTACTGCTTGGAGTATATACTGTCAGAGCGATAGTGTCGTGATTTCGTCGATAAGGCAGGAGCAATGATCGGCTTTCAAAAAGCTGAAGGTGGTCCGATGAGGTATACAAAGGAATACTATTGGAGTACTCCAATATCAAAAAATTGGAACACATAGTCTAACGATTTTTGTAGGGTAAGAGCAAAAGGAAAATGCAACTCTGAAAATAGGAGTAGATGGGAAATGCAACCCTCCTGTGTTGGTAGCTTTCGGCTCCCAAATGTCAGTTATTGTTTACAATTTCGTCCGGCAATGTGATGGAAAAAATAAGAAATTAACCCTGGAATTCTGTAATTTTGTCTCATCTCAAGTCACAAAATTGAGATCTGTCTTTTGAGGTTTGTAATTGGACAACATGGAATTGGAACACGAATTGTCTCTATTAGTGACTATTGTCTCTATTAGTGACTAGAGACAGCTTGCAGAATTCGGGGGTAATTCTTTATTTGACAACTGTATAGCGTTAAGCAGAATCAATCCGTCAATACGTCATGTACGTGACGCACGTCGTGACAAAACGTACGTGCCGCTCAGGGATGGCACATAGCGATTGACGTACGTCATGTTGAAGTACACAGATATGTCAACAAAGTAATTAGCGCAAAACGAAAATTATTAAAAAAAACATAACAAATGCAAAATTTCGGTTAAAAACATGGAAAATATTAAAAAATTACTTTGGTTAAATTTGCTTTTTCACAATTTTCACAAACGCGTTGTCAAATTGGCGGTAAAATTGATTTTGACATTTGTCACGCAGCTGCCGTTCCGTCAAAATAGAAAATTGGCAAAGGATGCCGGATCCGTTGACTGATACTTTGACAATCTAGCGTTTTACATGCAAAATACACACATCCTACTCGGCTGTCAGTTTCTTCCTTTTCCGGCAAGTACGTGACGGACTGATTCTGCCGAAAGCTTTAGCCCATAAAATCGACGTACGTGACGTATCTGACGTATTCAACGGATACTGCAAAATAGAATTTGCTGAAAATTTAGACGTATCTGACGCACGAAGTACTGAATCAGTCCGCAAATACGTCAGTTGCGTACTTCAATTTTGGAGCATATTCTACTTTGACGTATCCGTCGTATCTGGCGTTACGCATACAAACAATCGCAGTCTACTTGCCTGTCAGTTGTTTCGACGTACTGACGGATTGATTCTGCTGAACGCTTGTTTCTGTTTAGCCCATGATTCTGCTGAACGCATGACATACTTGAAACTGTCTTACCGACATTATCATATTTCTTCAGATAGTGAATACACACACTGAATCACCACCTTGCCGACAAGTATTCGACAGATACAAAACTTTGACAGCCGTGGATAATTTCGAAGTATCGCAGAAATTGCTGTCAATCTATTCAGATTCTTCGAAAATTTCAACGAATGTGGTTCAGAAAATCGGACGGTGAACGTGTGTGAAAATTATTTTATTTTTATTTTGCTGCGCCCCTGATGGCAAATAAAATCTGATAAAAAATATATTCAAATCAAAGAAAATTTGTTAAATTTTGCACAAAAAAAACAACGAAGTGTAAGTGAAAAGTAATAAAAAATAGTTAAAAATTATATAAGAAGAAATGAAGTTAGTGATCAATAGAACCAAAAAAAGAAAAGATGATTTCATTCATTTCGTACGTTTGTTGATTCAAACGAAAGGTGGAGGGGTGAAGATGAGGAATTAAAATGGAAGAGTGTTGGTGGAAAAGATATATGAAAAATATGAGAAAACAAAGAAGAAATGTTGACACAAATAGCGGATAAACTCCAGTTGCTCCAAAATGGCATCATCAGCAAAAAACCAGATTTGCCTTGAATAAAAAAAGAAAAACGTGTTAAAAAAGTGCAATGATATTAGTCAGCTGCTTGAGAAGGGCAAAAGAGAAAATAAACATGTGTGCAATTTCTATGTCGATCATTGATGATTAAATATAGATGTTTGTATGTACATATAAGCAAAGAAAAACCCGATGAAATAAGGCTATTGGGAAATCAGTGCCACTCCCAATCGCTAACTCCTTTGCGTTCAACATTTTGCATACTTGCGTGTGTTTGTAAGTACCTATGCAATCAGAAAAGAGTTTGAGGCCGCTGTGCAGCGTGGAGAACTAGTTATTTTACGCCCACTCACAGCATAGGTACTTACGCGTATACATACGTATTAGGGTGGCCCTTATTTGTAAAGAAAACATTGTGACATCAGTTTTTTAAGGTTCATCCCCTGCATCAGGCATTTTGGGACTCTATGGATACTAAGGCATCGAATCTCTCGACTTTTTCCACCACATTTGGGAAACGTGCCAAAGGACGCGCTTTGGCCTAGCCTCTGCGGGTTAGGGGTTAAGAATATGCCCGAGTTGGGCATACCGGTCGAAAGAGGAGACTAATATGCATATAGGTAATAACGTGATAACTCGACTCTACTCCTTCCTTACGGATGGTGGGATGACATCACCTAGAAGGTTCCACCGCTCATACCAAATCGCTACCACGACGGTCGGGCGGTACCGCAAGGGAGTACCGTAGCGTACCGGGTCGTATCCGGCTAAGGACTGCCGATTTCGGCATCACTCCCTAAAACCCTCGGGAAGTGTTTATGCTGTTACAACAACCACAACGCGCTCAAACCTCGTAGGAGACGCCTCCTCGTTGGTGTACCCTGGGTTACGCTAAATGATCGACATGGTCTTCACGGCTAGTTTCTTCTATTGCCTATTCTTCGAGAACGATACCAGTACTTATGCTGTACCCATCGTGCCGAAACGACCCGGCCGTTTTTTTTATATCGGCCCGGCCAAGAGCAATACACGCGGGGGACCCTGTCTGACTGACATTTGGACAGGGCTACACCTCGTTACAATAACAACAACCTCGGTAATACCGAGTCGGTATGCAGAACTTCTGTCAAGAGATATATCTATTTAAAATGTTGCTTGCACATAAATACCATGGGTCACGACCAATTTTGCGATTGGACCCGATAAAATTATCGTTTTCTTGCCAATAATTTTGCAGCGTAACGAAAACTATAATTTCTGCTTTCGAATTACCTCTTCCGACATTTATGGACGTTTGGCTGGATTCTATATATTCATAGTCCCGAGATTTTGGGACGAAAAAATGGAGCGGGAGGTCAGGAATTCGAGATCGGCATTCCTGGACTCGTTGCCTTGATGTTGTTGTACTATAGCGGGAGATATCATACTGAAATTTTCTGAACCGATTTCAAAAGGTGGCACGGGGGTCAAGTTCAGGATACCCTATGAAGACGCAATAAATAACATTTTTTTCTCTTATCTAACACCTAAAACTGATAATACCCTAGTCAAAGATATCACATATAAAATTGAGTTCCGATATGAGATCGTTGAGACTTGTCGCACAAGTCGGGCAGTACCGCAGTGTACCGGGTTCATATCCGGCCAAGGACTGTCTATTTCGGCATCACTCACCAAAACCTTCGGGGAGTGTTTTGCTGTTGACAACAACAAAAACAGACTTCTCGCACGGGGTCAAAGTTCAAATTATCTTATGGAAACTTGAGATTAACGATCGGCGGATGGGTTAATGATCGGCGTTAATGATCAGTTCTTGAAACGACTGGGGTGGGATTGTTCTTGAAAGACTTTCTTACACATCAAAGATTCGCTAATCTGGAGCCGGAGTATGAAAAGTAGTCCGGAAACCCCAGAAGTCAATTATAAAATGATCAGAAAAACAGCAAAAATGAAATGGTACTAAAAAAATAACCAAATAATACCGGGAGAGTTCCTAAAACAATCCTAAAATGATCCGAAAAATCCCGAACTGATCCCAAGGACAATCGCGAAGTTATCGCCAAAACAATCCTGGAAAAAGTCGTGAGGAAAATCCAAAAATGTCACCAAATGACGAAAACAATCGAGAAATGATCTAGAAAAAAGTTCCCAAATGATTCCAGAAAAGTTTCGAAAATAATTCTGAGATGATCCGAATGTACATATCGCACAACTGGATTCAAATTTAAGTATGTAACTAAATACGTATTTTGAAATAAGTACCTACTGCCGGGTTCCCTTCCGCATTGATCGATCGATTCTTAAAAGCGCAGCTAGAAATTAAATTTGGTTAAAACTAAGAATCTCTTTTTTAAGTTGATCTTCAGATCTCTTATTTAAGATCTAGTAAATTGTTGATTTATTTGTACATATGTATATGTATTTCCAATCGCTGGTTTCACAAATGTATCTCTCCATGTTTTTCCTCTTGCTTTGCTGTTATCGCATTTGTTTTTGTATTTTTCTTTTACCTTCAATGTTTTTTGCTTTGGCAGTTCTTGATATACACCAAAGTCATGCATATTGTTGTTGTGGTCGAATTTAGTGTTGGCGTTGATCTCGTTGTTGTAGATGCGTGGGATAAATATAGACAGTCACACAACCAACTAGCACCAACAGCCGTCAAAAAGCGCCAAACGTCACAGTATCAGAGGTAGCTTTTATGCTCAGTCTATGATTATGTATATGCTTACCCATCAACAAATTTGGCTCCTTATGTAGGGCTACTGAGGTCATCAGAAAGAAGGTTTTACTCTAACAAGCTCTACCTGGATCTGGCAGAACAATATGGTTGTTGTAGCGAGGTGTAGCCCTGCCTAAATGTCAGACAGGGTCACCTCGAGTGTATTGCTCTTGGCCGGGTCGATATAATAAAACGGCCCGGGTCGTTTCGGCACGATGGGTAAAGCACAAGTACTGGTACCGTTCTCGTAGAACCGGCAATACAAGAAACTATGGTCTTAGTATCTGGGTGAAGGAGCTTGCTATTTTTCGAAGTAAAGGCAATCTCGACAGCTGAGTAGATTACCCTATTTTAAAATATTTTTTTTTTTAAACGTTTTTAGTCATAATTTGTCTGAGGAACACCCTAGTTGAAAAATTTGTTCTAGAACGGCTTATAACATAATGATTTTCAAACACGCTCTAGGCATTTGAACATAAATTGAATACATTTTTAACTGCGATAGGTCGTTTTGGAGCCAAATTATGATATAGGGCGTTGTTGGAAAAAAATTTGAAGTAGCGCATTTTTAAATAATAATTCCGGAAAAGAGCGTTCTTAAAAAAAATTGTGTTTTTGTAAAAAAAAAAAAAAAAAAAAAATTACATTTTTTTTTAAACTTTGTTTCGAAACTCGATTCAAAAACGCCCCCATATCAGTTGAAATAGTATGAAATTTTCTTTTTTTTTTGAAGATTTATTTGTCCGATTTCTGAACAAAATTCTTTATTTCTTGTAAGCGCTAACTCCATTTTTTGGTAGGTACCACCATTCGAACTTATGTTCATAAACCTGTATGTGTCATGTAAAAACCAGATACCGTTAATCAGCTCCAATATGATTTTTGAAGTAGACATTAAACAAATTCCTATCACAAACATAAAATAAACGAATCACTTCTCAAGAGCCCCTAAATAAGCCATGTTAGCCCTATTACACATCGTTTGTAATAGAGCAGATGTCTAAACGTCGATAAATCAAATCTATCCCAGATAAGATGAGAAGAGATTATTCAAATGGGAACATAAAGAAAATAGACTCTTAAGCCCGTTTTTTGTACGGGACCAATCTGTTTTTAGTACTTGGTTGCCTGGACCCTAGACCATGAAGTGATATATGGAATCGAGAAAGCAGACAATCTATGCAGCTGAAAACAAGTCAGTAGTACCAAAGAAAGAAGAGAGCACGCGGATATGCTCAGCAAGCAATTCCTTCTGAACTGTAACAAGCCGGGACATCCAAACCGACATCTTTTGGATACAGATCCGCCCCCGAGAGACATAAGGAGTCATTTCCGTAAGCATTATGACGAGATCCAGCATCATATTACCTTGCCGTTTGATCTGCGGAATCATAAGCGCGCTCTAACCGACATCCAAACCGAGTCGGTTGACACTTTTGTCGGATCTCGACCTATGAACCCCGTTGTTGTTGTTGTTGTTGTTGTTGTTGTTGTTGTTGTTGTAACAAAGTGTAGCCCTGCCCAGCGTGTACTTTTCCTTAACCTAAATTGTCATCAATTTCTTCTAACGGGAGTCCTAGGAAACTTGCAGTTTCGACAGGGTTGGACCAGAGGGAGATGGGTGTTAGAAGAGTGGGCTCCGAAGATAATAAATGGTTGGTATTATGGGGTGACGAGCCGCATGCCGGACATTCATAAGGCACGTCAGGGTCTAGTCTGGATAAGTAGGAGTTTAACCTGCTAAAGTATCCAGAGCGTAATTGAGCCAGAGTGACCCTTGCCTCTCGAGGAAGATGACGTTCCTCAGCCGCAACGCGAGGTGGTTTGGCGTGCAAAACGGCGTTCAGTGGACATAGCGAGACATAGGACGAAACGGACGTGTCATGGATGTGCTTCACGGCCTGCGTATGCACCTTTGGATCAAACGGCGAAAGTGTGAGGTGCCGGATCTCATCAAAATGCTCACGTAGATGCGACCTTACGGTCCTAGGAGGTGGCTCATACTCAAGCAGTAGTCTGTTGGGATGTTGTGGTTTGCAACAGTTCAACAGGTACTGCCTGTTTAGCATTTCATTGTGCTCCAAAACTGGGAGCATTTCCACCTCATGATGTAAATGATGTTCTGGAGACATAAGGACGCATCCCGTGGCGGTTCTGAGTGCGGTGTTTTGGCAGGCCTGCAGTCTTTTCCAATGAACCTCAGCAAGCCCCGGCGACCATATCGGCGACGCGTAATTCAGGATCGGCCGACCAATTGCTTTATAGGTTGCCAGCAACGTTTCTTTGTCTTTACCCCAAGTGCTGCCGGCTAGCGACTTGAGAATTTTGTTGCGGCTTTGTAGCTTAGAGACAATTGCGGTTGAATGAGCAGCGAATTTGTGCATGGGGTCGAAAGTTACCCCTAAGATTTTGATGAACCCCGTTCTAAACAGTCTCCCACCCGATATTGCTAAAGAAGAACGCATCTTACCAAGGGAGACAAGAGTTACCATGGCACAGTGTGAGGTTAAACTCCTACTTGATACAATATCGAGCACTGAAGACAGAAGGTCTTAGTTATTAACCCTGACCTCACTTTTGGGCTAGTAACATAGCAAAACTCCATAAACGTGAGTTAGCTATAGTCTTATATTTTTTGTCCATATAGATAATTGGGAGCATGACAAAGATGAGCTTGTTGTTGGAGTGAAGAAACGGTAGAGATTGGTTAGCTAATCCTTTATACCGCCAAGCTCCAAAAGTCATCTATGTACATAGGAAATTGAGTTAATTCTTAGAAGAAAAGGAGATTTCTTAACAAGAAATGAGACAGAACATCTGTAAATTTTATGTTTTAATTAAAAGTCAGTAGTTAAGGATAAAGTTGTTATCCTATAAAGTTATCAACTAGGTCACATAACTAACTAAGCATTATAACTACTACATACTTATAATACGAACTTTCTTCCTGTTGGCCTTGACACAAGCAAACCACATACTTAACTAGGTACATACCCTGATGACTAATTCATCGTTTCTCATCAAGCTTGTTATGCCAATCATTTGCTATTGTTTACTTTTTGTGCAATTTCGCATTAAAACCAGTTTCCTCCCGGCAGCACATTGACCGCTTGACGAACGAACCCGCGCTTGCTATGCAATTCAGCATGATTTTTATGAGGCGCCCTACCTCATTCAACACCTTTCTTTTGTTTTGATGCGTTGGGCTTACCCTTATTTATTGGCAAATATCCGCCGACTCGGCGTCATTATGGCATTTTGCTGGTCTTAATTGAAAATCCATTTACTTACATATGTTGTGAAAGCACGCGTTCTCCGATGAACGTGCTGAGGTTTGTCGTAATCGTTACGATACGTTCATAGATTACACATTAGACTGGGTATTTTTTTTATAAATATGTATTTTTGTGTTAACATTCCGTCAGCATGAGAAAATTGTTTTGGTGACATATGTAGACGATTTAGCTTTTGCATACAGAGGCAAATTTCCGCAAACTCTGTGTGACTTGATGCAAGTAGCACTGCGAGAAGTTTTCGTCATGGTCCTCTCCCTGCGGACTTAGTTTCAACCCGTCGTTCAACTCTGAACTGACGCTCAGCTGTCGTTGCTCTCTTCAAGAGATGGTCCAACAGAATCGCGTGAACGTCACGTGGGTCCCGGGACATAAGGACATTGAGGGAAACTGTAAGGCAGATGAACTTGCACACACTCCGTCAAGCCAACGAAAGATGGCTACAATCCCCAGAGTGCCGGATATCCAAACAAACCTGCCCAAAATGCGATCTTAAAAGATCTAGACACATTTACGCCCTTAGTAGGAGGTATTAACCGGACACTGCCCTGTTGGAAGGCACGCAGCAAGGCTAGCAGTGTCCTACAGACGATGCTGTAGGAGTTGTAAAGATGATGAGGAGGAGAAAACGGTAGAGCAACTCATCTGCAACTGACCGGCTTTAAGCGGCGCGAGAATGCGCTTGTTGGGAGTTCTCTTCTTGGATAGCCCAAGCCACGTCGCGGAGCTGGTCATAAACGACTTGATTGCCTTCATCAAGTTATCTAAGTGGTTCGAGGAGGAGTAACGGTGTCGCTTTAGGAGTGTCAGTCCCGGGATCCCTGAGTTATCGGGATTTTCCATGTGTGACTGACTTTCCTAGAGTTTGTGGTATCACAACGAGCCTTTCAAAACTGGCCTAACTGTGCCTCTGCGGCAGCCATTTGAACATAATTGAACTCATCTCGAAAGTTGAAACAATTTTAAAAAAATTTGGGAAAAAATTCAAAAATTATTATTTTTGAAAAAGTTCAAATCGGAAGGCGTCGATTTCAACTATTTGGCGATTTGATATGGACTTGGATCCAGGGTCCATATATAAATATAAATTTTTGCACTGTTTTTCTATACATATATATTTTTATCTTATCGTATACTTTCACATACACACATTATTGTGCCTACAGTCACTCATAATCAAAATGGTACGAGAAAACTTTCAGCATTGGCTGGTAGAATGAGTCGTATTTTAAAATATTTTTCAAAACCTCTCCATTTTGGATATTGTTTCAAAAATGTCCTATCTAATTTTTTTTACTAATCCCTAATTAATTTCTGATTTTAAGAACGCCTTATCTCAGAATGAATTACAGAAACACCCTATCTCAATGAAAATTCAATCATTTCAACACTTTTTTGAAGAGATTACGATATATGTAAAAAATGGCGTTCTCCATTTTTCGAAGTTGGCCTCCGAAAAACTAGTTACGAGCTTTCGAAGTTGGAACCTTCGAAGATTTGGTTTTCTCATTGTTTTGTTTAAAAAATATAAAAAGGTTAAATGTGGGCGTGGCGTGAGTGTATGAAGAAATATTATAACTATTAACTATTAAAAATATACGACATTTAAATTTTTCGAAGATCTCCTTTTGGCCCTGAAAAACACTTCTTACACACTTTTTTGGATTGAAAATTACACTAATCTAACAAGAGAGGCAAGCAGGCCATATCCACATTTTACCTTTTCTATTTTTTAAACAAAACAATTAGAAAACCACTTTCGAACATAGAACATCTAAAACCCGTAACTAATTTCGAAAAACGGCGAACGCCATTTTTTACTCATGTTTCATTCTCTTCCAAAAAGTTGGCTTGGTCCCATGCCCAGCTGGCTGCTGTACAGTGTTATTTACTATCCCATTTTTACTGTCAGCTACTGTAATTTTTTAAATACTTAAGAATTTTGCTTTGACTTTTTGTTTTCTTAGCTTGCTTTTTCGTTGTTTTTTTGTGTGTTTTGTGATTTAATTTTTCTTGGCCAATGCCAGTCATTCAATTTGTTGATTTGTCGGTGCCCATGGAAGATGACTCACTTTTGGCTAACAATTTAATTCATATGAATTCAGGCTGAGTGTGTCTCAAACAAAATCAACAATAGCTAAGGCGAAATAACGTCAGCATCGATAGTAAAAAAAAAAATAATAAAATTAGTAAAACAAAAAGATAAAAAAGGAAGAAAAAGATATTAAAACAAAAAGCAAAGATGCTTGTTTCAGCGAACACCTGTGTCTATAGCGGCTTTTTGATATTTTTATTTTTAATGTTTATTGTATGTAGAAAAATTATACTTACTTATTTTTATAAGAAAAGTGAAAGGTGATAGAAAATCAATTGTACTTCCCTTCTATAAAATATTGTGTAATTAAATACTTACATTTTTTTACAATTTCCAGATCTAGTGAGGCATAGAAAACAGTTTGTTTGACTAATTTTGTCGATTTTTTTTTTAGGATTAATGTGACATGCGTCATCTGCTGGCTTATCATATTTGAACTAAACAAGCTATTTTTATTTTTGTCGCCGATTCTAGCAGAGATAAAATGTGGGCGTGGTCATTGCCCGATCGTGTCCATTTTACATTATTTTCTTGTCGTTACTTCGAATAATTTTCAAACTCGTAATATTTTCGAACTTATAACATAATACAATTAACTTCGAAAAAACTGCAGTTTCGAACATTCACGAATTAGAATAATTTTTTTTATTTTCCATATTTTTACTGTAATTCGTAATAAGAAAAAAATTCTAACTTAAAATGTATCGCTGATTGTTTTTTCTTTTTACTGCTAACAAAACCAAAAAATACAAATTTCGAAAACAATTCGAAGTTAGAAAAATTTTACGAATTACTGTAACCAAAAAATATAAATATGCAATTCGAAATAAGAAAAAAGTTCTAACTTGAAAAAATTGATCGCTAATTATTTTTTTCTTTTTGCAGTAAACAAAACCAAAAAATTTTAATTTCGAATAAAATTTGAAGTCAGAAAAATTTTCGAGCATAAAATTTTCCGATATTTTATTCCAAAAAGAAAACCATTCAATTTTATTATCGCAAAATTGATAAAGTTCGCTGCTAGTAACTAACTTCGAAAAAATTCGAAATTCGAACAATTTACTAAATTTCCGTTTTATGCTGTTATTAAAGACAAGAAAGTAAAAACAGATAAGGCGTCGTATTAATAAACCAAAAGCAATACTATTTCTCAAACTTACAAAAATTTGACGTGAATTTGTGCGAAGAAACGTTCAAAACAAAAAATATCTATTTCGAAAAAATTCGAAGCAAGAAAAATTTTCGAACATAATTATATTATGGCAAAATTGTTGAAGTTAGCAGTTAGTAACTAACTCCGAAAAAGTTTGAAATTCGAAGAATTTTCGAAATTTCGGTTCTATGTTTTTAAAGCCAAGACAGTGAACACAGATAAAGGGTCGTATTAATAAACCGAAAGCGATTGCTTTTTCTCAAGTTTTCAGAAATTTGACATCAATCTAATTTTACGAATTGGAATAATTTTTTTACGTTTTTCATATTTTTTACTGTAACCAAAAAATATAAAATTCTAACTTAGTGCTTTTCTAAGAAAAAAATATATTGATGATTGTTTTTTACTACAAAAAAAAAAATAAATTTCCAAAAAATTCGAAGTCAGATAAATTTTCGAACATAAAATTTTTCGATTTTTTATTCCAAAAAACCATTCAATTGTATTATCGCAAAATTTTTAAAGTTAGCTGTTAGTAACTAACTTCGAAAAAATTCGAACAATTTTCGAAATTTCCGTTTTTCGCTGTTATAAGTTATAAATTTCGAAGTCAGAAGAATTTTCGAAAATAAAATTGTCCGATTTTTTATCAAAAAAAAAAAAATAAAAACCATTCAATTGCAAAATTGTTAAAGTTATCTGTTAGTAACTAACTTCGAAAAAATTGGTAATTCGAACAATTTTTGAAATTGGCGTTCTATGTTTTTAAAGCCAAGTGAACAGTGAACACAGATAAAGGGTCGTATTAATAAATCAAAAGCAATTGCTTTTTCTCAAATTTTCAGAAATTTTACCTCAATTTCTATGAAGAAACTTTCAACATTTGAGAAAATATTTCGAATAATTTCGAAACTCGGAATATTTTCGAACTTTGAACTTTATAAATTCGTCAGGAAGGGTAATCTCTGAACCGAATTTGAAAAAGTGGGCGATTCTACTCGCATTTTCAAAAACGTCCAACTTAGGACGCTTATAGTTGATGAAATTTTGGTATCCTTTATGCTCAAGTTAAATGAAAGTAAGGCAAAGAAAAGGAAAGATTTTATGTGCAGGAAAGGCATGTTAACACATCAAACTTCAAGAGTACTTGGTAATCACGCATTTTTTTTTGGTTTTCAGAGTACATCATCTGGCAACACTGTTCACTACACTCTTCTTCTTCTTAACTTTTTCGAAATACATTTTTTAACAAAAATTTTTAAATTTAACAGTTTCCTGGACATAAAACATCCCAAATCTCGCGCTGTGCAACACACAAATACCATGTCAACGCACCAACACCGTCGACCACCTGCCACCTCACGGCTGGTAGTTGCCATATTTTTAGCCACACTTTTCACCTGCAGCGGAATTTTAGGAGTTACCCAAGCGCAACTTGCTGGCAAACTCATACAAGATCCATGTGTGAATAAGGCTTCCTGCCACGAATGTATACAAACACAAAATTGCGCTTGGTGCATGCAACCCGATTTGGGTGATTCACCACGTTGCTTCAGAAATACCATGCCAAATTATTGTAAAGAAGAATATACATGGAATCCGCATACCGAACAAAAATTGGTAATTAATCGTGAATTGACACGTGGTGGCAATTCGAGTGCAGGTGCAGCTGGTTATGGTTATGGTGGTGGCTATTATGAATCGGGTTCATCGTATAGCAGCGGCAGCTCGAGTTCATCGTGGTCCGGAGGTTACTCGGGTGCAGGTTATGCTGGTGCAGCGGGCTCTAGCGGTGAAATTGTACAAATGAGTCCACAACGTGTGAGCCTCAAGTTGCGCATAAGTAAGTTTTGATATTATTTGTTTGAAGTTTTGTGAACATTTTTAATATTTTTTTTTTTTTTTTGCAGATCAAGTCCATGCCTTAAATATGCGTTATTCACAAGCTGTCGATTATCCCGTCGATTTGTATTATTTGATGGACTTGTCAAAATCTATGGAAGACGATAAGGATAAATTGTCGGCTTTGGGCGATAAATTATCAGAGACTATGCGTAATATAACATCGAATTTCCGTTTGGGATTCGGTTCATTCGTCGATAAGGTGCTAATGCCATACGTTTCAACTATACCCAAAAAGTGAGTAATTTGATTCTGGATTTCTTTTTTTAATTTAATATGAGTGCATTTTGAGTTAATTTAAGTCATTTAATTTTCAAATATGTATTTTAGAGTATTTTTTAATAAAGACAAAATCTCTTGAGCTCCTCTTAATCACTTGACCTTGAAAAATGCCGTATCGATGTTATTTGTCAAGAGCAAGTAAGAAAAGTTTAAACTCATTTAAAATATTAACTTCGAAAAAATTCGCAACTCGAAAACTGTTAGAAAAAAACCGTTTTAACACCGTTAAACTCTTAGAAAGTGAATGGGCAGATTTCATTTGAAAACTGATACTATTTCTAAACTCGAATTATTATAGAAAAAGTTTCGAACTTTTTATTTAGAAAACAAAAAAATCAATAAAATTGTAAAGAAAAATGTTGCCTACTTTTTAATAAGGATTATTTCACCGTTAAAAACAGCCGTATCGTTATTATTTATTGAGAGAAAGTAAGAACTTGTCTTCAAAAACTTCGAAAAAGTTCGAAAAGTTTTTAAAAATGCCGTTTTATATTTGAAAGATCATTTTCAGCATTTTTTGATGACTTGAGAAAATAATAAATGTAAAAAATTTAACTTGAATTTTTCCTGTAAAAACTTGTCTTCAAAAATAAGCTTCGAAAAAATTCGAAAAGTTTTTGATAATGCCGTTTGAAAATTTCGAAACTCGAATTATTTTGGAATTTCGAACTTGGGTTTATTTTGTATAGCAAAAAAATCGATTAAGTTTTATTGTCCAAAATTGCTCAAGTTAAGTAGTTATTTATCAACTTCGAAAAACTTGGGAGCTCGAAATTTTTTCTAAAATGCCGTTTTATGAAAATGTAAAAAACTTTGAAAAGTTGGAAATACGCATTTTTTCTCAATTATTTTTGATGACTTGAGAAAATAATAAATGGAATTTCGAACTTGAGTTTATTTTGTATAGCAAAAAAATCGATAAAGTTTTACTGTACAAAATTGTTCAAGTTAGGTAGTTACTTATCAACTTCGAAAAAATTCGGAGCTCGAAATTTTTTCTAAAATGCCATTATATGAAAAGGAAAAAAAACTTTGAAAAGTTGGAAATACGCATTTTTTTCGCAGTTATATATTTTTCTGTAAAACAACTTAAAAAAAGTTTTATTCGAAAAATATGGATATTCGAACAATTTACGAATTGAGATTATTTTCATGCTGTCAGCATTTTTTGAGCATTTGAGAAAATAATAAATGTAAAAAATGTAACCTGCATTTTTCCTGTAAATACTGGTTTTTAAAAATAAACTTCGAAAAAATTCGAAAAGATTTCGAAAATGGCGTTTTAACTTAAAAATGATACTTCGGATAATTTCGAAACTCGAATTATTTTGGAATTTCGAACATTAGTTTGTTTTGTATAGAAAAAAAAAATGATAAAGTTGTATTGTTCAAAATTGCTAAGTTAAGTAGTTACTTATCAACTTCGAAAAATTTTGGAGCTCGAATTTTTTGTAAAAATGCCGTTTTATGAAAATGAAAAAACTTTGAATAGTTGGAAATACGCATTTTTTCGCTATTATACATTTTTATTTAAAACAATATAAAAACAAGTTATAAAAAATGTGTATTTTATGGTAACAAAAAAAAATTAATTAGAAAAAAGGTCAAACTTTTGCTTTTTATTAAAATAATGTAACTTTTTTGACTACTTAAAAAAATGTGTAACTAAAAAATTTAATCTGTTGTATTTTTTACTGTAAACAAAACAAAAAAAAAAATATAAATTCGAAAAAATTCGAAATTATAAATATTTCCGAACATGGATTTTCCGATTTTTCACTAACGAAAATCTGTTAAAATGGTGTTTGCAAAGTTTTCATACGGCCAATTTTCGGTTTTCGAATTTGAGAAAAATTCTATCTTTCGTTTTGAATTTGATTAAAAACTCGAGTTTTCAGAATTTTATTTTACCGAAAATAAAGTTGTGACGCCTTTAAGAATGCGGTGCTTTCAAGATATTTTTTTTTTTTTTTTTTTTCATTTTACGAGTCAGCCCTAAATTTAAGCCCAGATTCATAAAAAATAAAGACAAATGAGTAATTCCATTCAAAACAATTATTATTTTAAAAATTTCTAATAAAATAGTTTTAAAGTTATTTAGTAAGTTAAATTTTAAGTATTTTTTAAAGAGACCAAGTAGGTATATTCACAAGAAAAAATACTTATGGGCGTATTTTGTAAGTATTCACTCACCGTGACTGATTTCTCGAAACCTTATAAAAGGTGAGTGGAAGACGATAGGTCGCTTTGTTGTAATAGTTTGTTAACAGAAGCAAGGAAAAGCCTTACTATTTAAAATAAGGTTGCTATAATATATGGCACTCTCCACTTATACGTATTCGAAAATGTATTCACGGTGACTGAATAGTTACAAAATATGGCCATAAATAATACAAGTATAAGTGTTTTTTTTAATTAATTAGAAAAAAAAAAATGTATTTAAAAATTAAATTTCGCCTAAAATTTACCAATACTTTATTCTGACTAATATTTTATAATAATAATTTTTTTCAATTTCTTTTTATCCTAATTTTCTTGTTCACGAACTTTACTCGTTTTTTTGCTGTTCAAATTTGTTTGCTGTTCATTGCTAATTGGGTTCGCATTTGAAACAAAAAAAAAAATCATTTATTTACTGTTATGCTCAACACAACTACATAAACAAAAACTTTTCAAAAAAAAATTTATTTTATATTAAAATTCAAAAAAAAAATTATTAAAAAAACTTAAATAATAACAACTAAAAAATAACTCCGCGAAAACTTTAACAAAAAATAAACAAAAACAATCCTGCTAATATTTTTACAAAACCCTAAAAATGTTAATAATGCGCTATAACAACTACAACAAAAAAAAACCAAAACAACAATAACAAAAAATATCATCCCACCCACAACATCCACAAAAAATAAAAATTCCAACAATTTACCATCATTACCGCAACTACTACATTTTTGCTACAATTACAACTCTAATCCAAAATGCCAACAACAACCACAACAACAATATCTAATAAATAAACAACAACAACTAGACTCGAAAGACCCTGTGATGGCTGTGAGGCACCGTATGGTTATCGCAATCATATGCCTTTGAGTATAAATACCTCAACGTTCACTGTAAGAAGAAGAATAAGATGAATAATGCTTTGAATTTCCCTTATTTTTGCACTTAATCTTAAGAACGCTTTTCTCTGCTTGCTTTTGCTTCTTACGCATTTATGCTTTCGTACTAAATTTTATTTTAAATTAATGTTTGTATGTGTGTTGTGTTTTTTATGAATGCATGTTTTTGTTTTATGTGTTTTTGGTTTTTTTTTTTATATTTTTTAAAATTAATTTTTGAATCAACTTTTTTTTAGGTGTATGGAGTCATTCCATGAGAAATTGAATATCGTTTTTAATTGTCAGTTTTCGACTGGAACGAAGTTTCATCAAAAGTTCTCCCAATGCATATGTTTTATGCAAATTATTTTCGAATTCGAATTTTTCGCTATGGTTCTTTGACTTTGTTTTTGAAACGATTTAAACTTTTTTCTTAATATCTTTTCAATACTTTTAGTTTCTCATTCTTCTATTAAAAAAAAAAACAATTAATGAAAAAAATATAACTTCGAAAAGTTTCGAAATTAGAAAAATTTTCGAACATGGATTTTTAGATTTTTCACTGTCGAAAAACGAATAATCTGGAGTTTTGCAAAATTTTCATACAGCCGCCATCCGGCTTGCTTTCTTTCGTTTTAAATTTCGAGTAAACTTGATCAAATTACACTGTACAACAAAATTTAAGTTTTTGAAAATCCCACCGGGTTTCTAAACGGTTTCTGAAGCTTTTGGGGGTGCTGAATCCGAGTCTGAAGTCAGATTTTTCGAATCACCCTAGGTTTTCTCTACAGAGGGTGGTTTGTAAAGAGATCGGTAGTTGTAAAAAAAAAAATTTCTTAAACATTTAACAATTTTTCTGGGGTCAAGAAACCATAATTTAATTTTGGTTTTTATATTTGACGGCATACAGATGTTGCATAGTGCAAAAAATTAGGGTATAGCAAGTTATTAGGGGGGAAAATTTAAAAAGTGAAAACATTTTTTTTTTACTACTGCCGATCTCTGAGAAAAAAGCTAGGGTGAACCGAAAATTCTCACTTCAGATTCGGATTCAGCACATCCAAAAGCTTTAGAAACCGATGAGAAACCCTCTGCAATTTGTTGGCTGTTGTACAGTGTTATTTGAAATTTTTGTAATTCAAAATGCATGTTGTACCTTAAAATTAAAAAAAAAATTGAATACAAGTTCCCAGATAGGAAAATCGATAATATTAACTGAAAACGATTTCAAATTGACATGGAATCAACCTTATGAAATTTATGTAAATTTGTATGCTTTTATTAACACCGCCCATATTCATGTTTGACTTGTTCTGCTTAAATTTTGTATTTGCTGGTTTCTTTGCACTGGTGTTGGCGTATGTTTTGTGCACTTTATTTCGATTTGCTTTCGTGCTTTTGAAAGTTTTGGTCTTTTTACTTTGTCGTTTTAGATAATTTACTATGCATGAGCATTTTATGGTCTATGTTGATTTTTCCGCAATTACCATTTAAAAAAAAATATTTCTTTTTCAATATTTACATCATATTTTGGTTAGTTATTTTATTTATTTTAGCAAAGTAAGAATGTATGTATGTATAAGTAGATAAGTTGTAGTTTTCATCGCGATTTGTCACGGATTTTGGGGAGATACATACCCTGCAGGAAATTCGTCTAGTTCGGACTTTACATATCTAGAGATAAACCATGTTGTCTTCCTCTGAAGAGAGGAATGAAATGATCTACTTCACTTTGGAAGCTCTATCGAAAGTATGAGTCACGACCATGACCCACTTGTCTGAAACATACGTACCCACATTTCCTTCCATGCTTCAAAAATTATTAAATACAAAACTTTGGCACTCATTCAGATAAATGCCATGTGTTTTCGCGTCGCGTAAAATTATTTATAGACCGTAATTTTTCTCAAATTTTTATATCTTATATGAAATCACTCAATTTATTATTTGAATGTGCCAACGCTCACCTTTCATTTAATATTCCATTAAGTATGTATTTACCAAAACATCGCACTTTTGAGCGTGAAACCCAAAATTTGAATTTTGGGAAGATACAAAACCCAAGTATTATCAATTCAATCATCTTCGTAATAAGACAAATAGTTCATAGGGTACTATTTATGCTATTTTAGTATGATTGAGTATGCTATTATATTAAAAGTAAACTAAACACCAGACAGTTTTTGGGCTTTATTAAATCAAAATAAAAGAAGTTTTGAGTACTCATTAGACATTAGTATAGAAGGATATATATAATACTTTACAGTAAAATCAACTTTTTTTTTGGTATGGGATCTAACCAACTTTTTTGAAGAGATTGAGACATACGTACAAAAAAACTACGTACCCCGTTTTTCGAAGTTAGCTTCCAAAATTTAGTTATGGGCTTTCGAAGTTCGAAGCTGGACTCTTCGAAGATTCGGGTTTCTAATAGTTTTGCTTAAAAAATTGAAAAAGGTTAAATGCGGGCGTGGCCTTCTTCCTCCTCTTACTTGATGCGTGTACTTTCTTTATTTGAAAGTGTATATATGAAGAGATATAAAATAATTAAAAATATGCAGCTTTTATTATTTCGAAGATCTCATTTTGGCCCTGTATAGCACTTCTTACAAAAATGTTTGAATAGAAAAAGGGCACCATTCAAACAAGGGAGGCAAGCAGGTCACGCTCATATTTATCCTTTTTTTGAAAATTTTTTTAACAAAACAGTTGGAAAAATACTTTCGAACATTGAACTTCGAAAGCCCGTAACTAAATTTTGGAGAGCAACTTCGAAAAACGGGGAACGCCATTTGTTTAACTTATGTCTTAATCTCTTAAAAAAAAGTTGGTATGGTCCCATACCCAGCCGGCTGCTATTTAGTGTAATATGTATTAAGTGTTGTCAAATTCGTATGCATTGTTGTAACTTACAATTATATAGTGTATAGTAATTAATATACATACATATATATATATAATAACTAGAAATTATTAAAAATCGCATTCCAAATATTGGCATTAATCATAATAGTATGTGTCTCTCTTTTTTCCTCTCTCTTTCACTCTTTGATTCGTATCGCATTTGATTGTGTCATAAATTATTGTGTCAAAAAATATATATTTGCATACTTATAATATATATATAAATCGATATGTGACCAAATTACGTATATAAAAATATATAAACTCATACATACATACATATGTATGAATAAATAAATATATATAGCTTGGAACATCCATGTACGAATTGTACTGCACCATATGGCTATCGTAATGTTATGGCTTTAAACACGGATACATATCATTTTTCTGTAAGTTGTTGTCGTAAGATGTATGCTAAGTTAATAACAGTTGGGAATTGTTTGAACATTTTTATTAAGAAACCGAATTGACTAATGCAGATGAGTCGTTCCGTGTCAAAAAGAATATTTTTTTTTTAAATCTTCTCATTTGTTCTCATTTAGATACAAGTAAATATTCCGACGGCTTCCGTTTCGAGAATCCACAATCTCAGAAAACCGTTGCAAAACCGCCTATCTCAGTTTAATTTATGTTGTGACGGGATTTTTTTGTAACGAAATCTGTAGAAGTTTTGGTCTTTAAAAGTCAGTCGGTTTCTGCAATAAAAAAACTCAATTGCATGTGAGAAATATCGTAAAATAACTTTGCCTACTAGTATATTTGGTAATGGTTGAATGTATGTAGCTATCTATGAATATAAGGAAAAAATGCATGCGCTAAACATTTATTGCTAATATTCTATAAGATTTCCGCTAAACTTAACAGCTTTCCGCTCACATAGCCTCTTTAAAAAACAAAAAATGGTACACTCTGAAAAATTAATACATTCATACTATAAATATAAAACATGTGGAGCATTTCGTGACAAATCGACCACTTCCGATTTTATTGAGTTTTGTAGGGAGATTCGTTTTATCATAAAACGAAAGTCATCCAAATAATCTTAAAGAAAAAAAAAACGCGTGTAGCCAGTACACGTGAAAGAAGTTAACTTCTTAAAGTGAGAAATAACGAAATATGAATAAGGTGTATTCGAGAATGGTTTAGATTCACAATTTCTTACTTCCGGGATGTGGCCCAGGGAACTGATCAATTCGAAAATATCTTATACATGGTGCGTTTTTCTTCAAATTCGGCACGTGGATAGAATTATGCCTAAATTAACAGGAGCCAATACGAATGGGATATAGAGGAGGAGGTGCGTGGTAGAAGGAAAGAGTGGAATGAAGACAAAAAGGGAGGGATATAGTGTGAAGACGAAAAAAGATAGGAAGGAGTTGTAAATTGCGGCTAGGTGGCAACCCTAAGTGGCAACCCTGCTTGGAATTATCTTATTTGGAATACGGTCGAAAATGCCTTTAATTTGATACCCATATTGGCATATCTAGCTCTATATTTAAACAAAAATTGGGATAGGTGGCAACCCTGTAAACCGCCAAAAAGTGGCAACACCCATTTATTCTGCTCGGCCTAACTATTACAATTTGTGCAATGTTGGCTATATCATAAAATTTCACCTCCTATTTGATTTGCACAGCTAAACATCGTGGTGAAAATCGCCTACGCCTGAAAGTCGGCTAGAATTTCTATTTCCGTTGCATCATCAGCCATTTTCTCAAATTTTACTCTCAATCAAAACTTCATATCGCCGCCTAAGAAGTTAACTTCAAAAATTTAAAAGCGAAAATTTTAATTTGCATAAAATTAAAATGTTAAATTTTTTCCTTTGACAGCACTTCACTTTATGATAAGAGGACGCTCCCCATTGTAATTTGTATATCTTGAAAGCTATTGATATCAAATTAATAATAATATTTATTCCTTTTAATTTGAAAAAAAAAAAAAAAAACGATTTGTCTACCTTTTGCTGAACAATTTTTGTTAACCTCTTTTTTATTAAACATTTTGTAACTTTCCCTTTTACTTGCATGAAAACTACTTTTCCTTTTAACTCCCAGCCTTTCATATATGGTTCAATAAAAAAGATTGTTTCCAAGAAAATTTGAAAAATAATTTTACAAAAAGGCTATAAGAAAAAAAAAACTTGGTTCAATTTTTTAAATTATTTCTATCAAAAAAGGTAGTGATTTTTTTAAGTGTAAGCCTTATAATCAGTGGGCCGAAACCAAGGGTAATGACGCGAATTATTTCGATGTAAAAAAATTTATCTAGAAACACAGAGAGAATAATCGGTATTAGACCTTCTAAAAAACAGGGTTGCATTTTTTACCGAAAGTTTTAACCTTGTTCCATTAGAAAGTTTCAATAAAATATTTTTTATTACTGTGCAATACTATGTAGCCAAAAACAGTGCAAAACCTTTATTTAATAACCGTTATCGTAAGCGTATTTACTTTAGCGGCTTTGATAAATACAATTTTCCAGAAGGAGGAATGCCATTTGGCGCGTAATTTTATTGATTATCTGTACATTGATAAAGTTGTTAGAGTATTGCAATTTAATTCAATTATAAACAAACATATGTATGCAGTCGATATGTATGGACAAAAAAAAAATCACAAATATAGCAAAATCAACTTTTTTTCTGGGTATGGGATCTACCCAACTTTTTTGAAAAAACTACATACCCCGTTTTTCGAAGTTAGCCTTCAAAATTTAGTTATGGGCTTTCGAAGTTCGAAATTGGACACATTTCATTTTGCTTTTCCAATTGCTGTATTTAAAAGATTAAAACAAGAAAAAATATGGGCGTGGTCTGCTGACTTCCTTGTTCGATTGGTATATATTTTTTATTTATGAAGTTTTTCGAAATTATTTGAACAATTTTTTAAACATACGGCTTTTAATTTTTTCGAATATCTAACTTTCGACGCATTTGACAACTTTTAGAACAAAAAGTGGATACCAATCGAACAACGAATTCAATCACACCCCGCCCACATTATTCCTTTTTTTAAATACAGCAATTTGAAAAGCAAAAATAAAAGCGTCTAATTTCGAACTTCGAAAGCCCATAACTAAATTTTGAAGGCTAACTTCGAAAAACGGGGTACGTATCTTTTTTTTTAAGTTTGTCTCAATCTCTTCAAGAAATTTGGGTAGATCCCAACCCAGCCGTCTGATGTGCAGTGTTATTTGTGTAATTTCCAATATTTCTGCCGAAAAAACCATAGGTCTAAAATTAAACGATATTTTATATCTAGTATTTTTTTTCAAAAATTGTGACTCGCCCAAATGTGTATCTGGGGGTTTTCATAGCATGGGAATCCATTTCTGATACTAGTTTTATCCACTAGAGGGCGTTTGCGTTTTTTGTTTGAATTTTATTTTTTTCGGAAAATTGACTAAATTTGGATTTCTTATAATGCAATTAAAATTTCTATATAGCCCAAAATATGTAGCTTTGTGGAAAAGTCAGATAAAAAAGTAAGGAAAATCCACTGGCGGGCCTCCTCCAATGAAAAAAAATTTGAGTTTTCAGGAAAAAAACTCCAAGGCCATGATAAGAGTCTTCAGCATTCGTAGATGCCGTTCAGAGTCGGCTTAAAAAATGGGTCCTAGTGTAGAGTTCAGATTCTCATTTTTTCTTCCGCTTTCTACGCAGTTATATAACGTTTTAAATCTCATTTAAATTCTGCATATTTAACTTTTCTTATAAAGAGTGTACCATTTTAATTGCATAACCCACTTTTAATCTCAATAAAAAATTTGAAAATTTCTAATATCACTCCTCTCTATTTCCATTAACAAACTTTAGTCCGAAGTGAGTCGCGCTGCTGTCTCTGGTAATTTGGATGCACCTGAAGGTGGCTTTGATGCCATTATGCAAGCAATTGTTTGCCGTCAACAAATCGGCTGGCGTGAGAAAGCGCGTCGTCTACTCGTCTTCTCAACAGATGCTGGATTCCATTATGCTGGTGATGGCAAGGTAAAGACAAAATTAATAATCAGAAAATTACTTTCGAAAAACTGTTTTCAAAAAAAGTTTACCCTAGCAGCGGTAGGCAATACGAGTGTAGTAACTATTGTCGGAGTAATTTGGCCTATTTAAAATAACTTTCAACAAACTCCGTTTTTAAAGTAAAATTGGATATTTGTGTTATCAACGATATAATTTTTTTGAAATTTCAATTTAGAGTTCGTAAATCCGAATTTGAAGCTCATGTTCGAAAATTGAAAATAGGACTCCATTCATACAGAGTTTGAGCTCGTTAATAATTTCACAAATATTACTTTCGAAATTCGAATTTTGAGTTCGAAAATTTGAAACTAACCCCTAAACACAAACACGGCCCAAAAAAAAGATAAAAACTTGAAATTCCTATTATATTCGAATTTCTTCTAAACAGAATTTAAGTTCGAAAATTTCATAATAGATGTTCGTATAATAATTCATATGATGTTTCTGAAATTTAAATGCTGAGTTCGAAAATTCGATATTAACTGCAGAGCCCATATACGATGCAAATAAATAAGCCAAACATTTTCTTCGAAATTTGGAATGCGCGTTCGAAAATTTTACAATCGCATTGCATTGGTACAAACTAGAAATTTATATTTGAGTTCGATTACAACTGCGAAAAGAATATGAATTCGTACACGAATTTCATCACAAACAAAATTTCTAATGGAATTTCATCCAAACCAAATTCGAACTCGAAAATCTGTTAACAAATATTCTTGTAATCAACTATATGATATTTTCGAAATTATAATTTTTAATTCGAAAATTCGATATTAACTTCCAAAGGCAAACATTCGAAATTTTAAATTAATGTTCGAAAATTTTAAAATTAAGTTTTGTCCAAAAATTCCTAATGGAATTTCTTTCAAACTAAATTCGAACTCGAAAATCTGTTAACAAATATTCTTGTGATCCATTATATAATATTTTCGAAATTATTAATTCGATATTAACTTCCAAAGGCAAACATTCGAATTTATGTTCGAAAATTTTAAAATGGAGTTTTATCCAAACTTATAATGAACTCAATTATATACATATATCTACTGCCAAAAAATCGTTTTCGTACCAAAAGCACAAATTTTAAAATTCGAACTCGAAATAGTTTTTATACATAAGTTTTTTTTCCCCATATGTCAGCTTGGTGGCGTTATAGCACCCAACGATGGCGAATGTCACTTGAGTGGCGAAGGCCTCTACACACACTCCGTCATACAAGATTATCCCAGCATTTCGCAAATTAATCACAAAGTGAAACAAAATTCAATCAACGTTATATTCGCGGTTACCGCCAATCAGCATTCCGTTTACGAAAAGCTCTCGCAACACATTGAGGGTTCATCGAGCGCAGTGCTATCCGAGGATTCATCGAACGTGGTCGATTTGGTGCGCTCTGAATATAGCGTGAGTATAAAAAAATGATCCTTTTGAAATTTTTTACAAAATAATTCAACTTTCTTTTCTTCTTACAGAAAATCTCATCTTCTATTGAAATGAAAGATAATGCCACTAGCCATGTGAAAATCTCTTATCACTCAACATGTTTAAATGGTGGCTCTCTAATACCCACTGCCAAGTGTGATGGCCTCAAAGTCGGCGATGTTGTCAATTTCACAGCAGAAATTTTAGTCCCCTCATGCCCCACAGATCCACGTGAATGGAATCAAGTCATACAAATCTATCCAGTTGGTATCAACGAGAGTTTAATTATCGATTTACAAATGCTTTGTTCATGTCCTTGTGAACGTCCTGGTGCTATTGGCTATGAAGCGCATTCATCGAAATGTAATAATCATGGTACTCTGATGTGTGGCATTTGCGAATGTGATGATATGCATTTTGGTCATAATTGTGAATGTTCGACGAGCGATGTTCATACGGGCAAGGATAATGATTTGGGCTGCCGTCCTGATAATACAACACTAGTGGATTGCACTAATCGTGGCACATGTTTGTGTGGTGTTTGCGAGTGTGAGAAACGGCAAAATCCGGAGGAAATTATTTCTGGCAAATTCTGTGAATGTGATAATTTCTCATGTGAACGTCATAAGAATTTGTTGTGCTCGGGTCCCGATCATGGCACATGCGAATGTAATCATTGTGTATGCAAACCAGGTTGGACGGGATCGGCTTGCGATTGTCGTGCATCGAATGAAACTTGTATACCGCCAAATGGTGGTGAAATTTGTTCGGGACATGGTGAATGTGAATGTGGTGTTTGCAAGTAAGTTCGATCATTATGTTCGAAATAGCTTTTGAGCGTCGAATGAGAGACTTTTGTGGTTCATTCTAGCTCGTAATGGGTTGAAATAATTTGGCCCTAGAATAATGATAGGGACTACAAATTTTAAAGAAGTAAACAACTTGTGATTTTATTTCTGAAACTTTTCTATATAGGACGTTCAGACCAACTTTTTGAAATTTTGAATTTGTAAGTTATAGCTATAACACTGTACAGCAGCCGGTGGGTATTGGACCATACCAACTTTCTTGACGAGATTTAGACATAAGTAAAAAAATGGCGTTCCCCGTTTTTCGAAGTTAACCCCGATAATTTAGTTATGGACTCTCCAATTTCTAAAGTGGTTTTCTAATTTTTTTGTTTAAAAAATTTAAAGAGGTAAAATGTGGGCGTGGCCTGCTTGCCACTATTGCTTGATTAGTGTCCCTTTCTCTATTGCAAAGTATATGTAATAAGTGCCTTTCGGGACCAAAGTGAGATCTTCGAAAAAAATAAAAACCGCTTATTTTTAATTACACTGTACAGCAGCCGGCTTGGTTAAGATCTAGCCAACTTTTCTAAAGAGATTGAGACATATTGAGCTTTTCGAAGTAAGATTCCAAAATTTAGTTATGGGCTTTCGAAGTTCGAAATTTTTATTTTGCTTTTGTTGTTGTTGCTTTTCAAATTGGTGTATTTAAAAAATTAAAAAAGGGATAATGTGGGCGGGGTGTGCTTGAATTCCTTGTTCGATTGGTATCCACTTTTTGTTTTAAAATTTGTCAAAGGCGTCAAATGTTAGACCTTCAAAAAAATTAAAAGCCGTTTGTTTATAAAAAAATGTTCGACTGTTTTCGAACAAGGAAGTCAGACGACGCGTCGCGAAGCCCACAATTTTCCTTTTTTAATTTTTTGAATTACAGCAATTAGAAAGAGAAGTAAGTTCGCGTAAACCGAACATTAAATACCCACCGATTTCTACCAATTTCATTAGGAATATTTCTTATACCACCATGAAACCGAGATGTGATTTGATGTGATTTCCGAAATTTTCGATATCGAAAAAGTGGGCGTGGTTATCATCCGATTTCGCCCATTTTCCCAAGCAACCTACTTTGGCCAGAAAGTAGCCTGTATACCAAATTTCATGCAAATATCTAGATTTTTACTCAAGTAATGTAAATTTATGTGATTTTCGAAAATTTCGATATCGAAAAAGGGACGATTTCGCCCATTTTCTCTAGCAACTTACTTTGGCCAGAAAGTAACCTGTGTAAAATATTTCATGGAAATATCTCAATTTTTACTCAAGTTATCGTGTGCACGGACAGACGGAAGGACATGAACTCCTCTTTTCAACCTAACAGCTTTCATATATGGAACTCTATATCTATTTCGACTATTTTGCGCCGTTACGTAGTACCCTTATGTGGACAAAATTATAATACTAGTACTAGTATGCTGGGTATAACAAGATTAAAAGGGTCTAATTTCGAACTTCGAAAGCCCATAACTAAATTTTAGAGGCTAACTTCGAATATGGTTTTTAGTTTTTTTTTTGTTGGTCTCAATCTCTTCAAAAATGTTGGTTTGATTCCATATCCAGAAAAAAAGTTTATTTTGCTGTATAGTGTTGTATAATATCTCTTGATAAAGAGGAAAGAAGGCACGCCCACATTTAACCTTTTTCAATTTTGTAAACAAAACAATCAAAAACCCAAATCTTCGAAGGATCCAGCTTCGAACTTCGAAAAAACAAAATTAATCAATAATTTAACTTTAAAACTAATTCGACTTTCGAAAAATCGTTGCATTCATATTTTTAATAGTCGTGAGCCATACCACCCAGTTTTATAAAAATACCTGATCTTCGAAAAAAGTGGCTTATTTTACAAATTTTTAACGTATTTTACAGAAATATTTTCAAAATTATCATTCAAAATATCTAAATTTCTTTTTCAACCCACAGATGCAAATCAACAGAAGAGGGTCGTTATTCGGGCAATTATTGTGAGAAATGTCCCACTTGTGCTGGTCGCTGTCAGGATCTAAAGGATTGCGTACAATGTCAAATGTACAAGACAGGTCCACTGAAAGACGAAGATAAATGCCGTACTAATTGCACTGAATTTGTACCTATTGGCGAAGAGAAAATTATTATTGATGAAGAGAAGGATGAATCACTTTGCATATTCTATGATGAAGATGATTGCAAATTCACATTTAAATATAGCGAAGTAAATGATAAAATTGAGGTGCATGCACAGCAGGAGCGCGAATGTCCGCCGAAAGTGTTTATGTTGGGCATTGTATTGGGTGTGATAGCCGCAATTGTCTTAGTCGGTTTAGCCATATTATTGTTGTGGAAATTATTGACCACCATACATGATCGTCGTGAGTTTGCACGTTTCGAAAAGGAGCGCATGAATGCTAAATGGGATACGGTAAGTAGGGTGATGGAAGTTTTGTGGTTTTAAAATGTAGATAAACGAAAGCTTTACAATTTTCGAAAATTTGGAATATTTTTAAAACATTTCCATGTTCTTTTAAGGTTTCTGGTTTTACGAAGTAGCTACTCTGGTTTTAATTTCGAAATTAATTTCCATCCTAACGATCAAAATATTTTCTTTAACATTTTTGAATCCAGATGTCAAAATGTTCTATTTCGAAATTTTCGAGATTTGATATTCAAATGAAATATTATTCAAATACTGCTTGCTGCGAATCGTTAGCAATGTCAAATATATGGTTCTAAGATTTTCGTGTCAAAAACCTGGAAGTCATTTTCGATGAAAATACCGTCGACCAATAATTACATTATTTTTCGAAAATCGAAATTATAGAATTCGAAACTATCTTTTTATTCTGCTTTGAGCGAATCCTTTGCAACCTAAAATATATTCTGCAAATCTTTTCAAATATGTTCAAAAGTTTCAAACTTCGATGAAGGTACGTTTATTATTTCGGTTTATTATTTTTCGAACATAAAATTTCGAAGTTTAGAAATCTAACTTTTGTTTTTAAATTGCTGTGAGAAAATTTCTAGAAACCTCATATATTTCCTTCAAACTGCTATTTTCGATCTCGAAGATTCGAAATAAATTTTTTCAAACATTTTTTAAGCCCAAGTTAGCTACATTTTTGTTTCGAAATACGTGTTCTACGAAGGTTTCAAATTATTTTTTGCATTATCTTATAGGGTGTTTTGTTTTTTGAAATACTAAATCGAAAATGGGAAATTTATTTTTATTAAAAAATTATTTCGAACGGAAAAGCCTTTTCTTCGAAATATGCAGCGTCAAAACAGAAAACTCGAAAATATACTAAATTCATACAGAATTGTTCATGCAAATCAATCAAACGTCCTATATAAGGTTTATAGTTCGAATTCAAATTCGAAATTATCATTATAAGCTCGAAAATAGGCTGCTTAAACAGAAAAAAAATGAAATAAAAGTTGATAATTAAAGCTAAATTTGTTAAGTTTCGAAATATAAAATGTCAAAAATATCTCCACTAAACAAAGCTGTCTCAAAATCCAGCATATTATTAAAAACTAATAGTTCAAAATGAAAAATTCGAAATTAAGCTGGAGTTAAATGGTGGGCGGCGAGCAGTTTATTATTATTGTTGTTGTAATATTATATGGTTGAGGGAGTTGGCCGGGGTTGCCGGTTCGAATCCCACCTCAACCAAAGTCTTTTTAATTTTATTTATTTTATTATTTTTATATTCCATCAAGTCTCATGGACTGTGTTTGGTTCTTTTTAATTATTGGTATGTACCATCAAGTCTAGTGGACTGTGTTTTGGTATTGACACTCTGTATGTATTAATTGGGGCGAGCACTTTGGCTCTGAGAATGCATCGTTGGCTATTCTCACTTCCTTAGAAAACCCCTCAAAATTGTTGGTGGTGAGCACTTGGGCTCTGAGGCATTGGCGACATTGGCTTACCTCATTTTTCTTGTGAAAAACCACCTGTGTTTTGTTACACCTTATATTTATTATTTGGTGGTGAGCACTTGGGCTCTGAGGCATTGGCGGCTATTGGCTTACCCCATTTTGCTTGTGAAAAACCACGTTTTGTGACTGCGACTATAAGCTATGTATTCCGAATATTCCATAAATTATCTGCGAATTACAATAATATGTAATGCAGATGAAATAAACGAAACCATGTTATGTCGCTTAAACAATTATGTTCGAAAATTCGAAATTAAAATTTAGTTTTCGAAAATTTTTCAATACAGTAAAATAAGAAAGTTTTGCTAAAACCAAACATATTTTAAAGCGTTAATAACTCGACTCCGAAAACTCGAAACTATAATTTTTGTTTCAAAAATTTCAAAAATAGAATTTAAAATTCGAAAACTCGAAATTAGCTAAAGTAAATTTTTTTATTGAAAATAATATTACTATTAAATTTTCAATGTATGCATATTTTTTATGAAAAAATAACTTGATAATAATCTCCTTTTTTCTTGCAGGGTGAAAATCCAATCTACAAACAAGCCACATCGACTTTCAAAAATCCAATGTATGCTGGCAAGTAAAGCGTTCTATTGAGAGTTGAGCTTATAATGGCGCTGCAGCTTACTAAACTTATTCAAGCAGTCGTGCATTGTTTGGATTACGAATTTCTCTCTTGTTTGCCATACAATAATATGAAGTTAATATCGAGAGCTGCATAATATGTCTTAAGAGAAAAGTGAATAGATTTTAATGTAATAAAAAAAAAAACGGTAATAATATGTTATGTAGACTATAACAACAACTAATTATTGCGCTATTTTAAAACAAAAAACTGAACTGACATGAACAGACAAATGTTGAAATAATTTTTGTTTTAGTATTTGTTAAATGCACATAATTGTTGTGTGCTTCCATGTATGTGTGTAATGTAGAAGGTATTTTTTATAACAGTATACTGCCATTAATATATTTACACTAAACTGAAAAAAAATTGTAAGACAACAAGAAATGAATGTGCCTTTGAAAACAGATAAACGGATAAATACAGATATATTTCTTACAGAAAAAAATTGTGTTATCATGAATGAAAATCAATAGACAATCCAAACGACACACATACATACACATTTTTATGGAATACATATACTAAATGATATAAGCACAAAAGCCAGATCATAGTTTTAAAGATGCAAATAAATCCAAAAACCACTTAAAAATATTTATAAAAACATTGGGGTGATTTAAGGAATGTTTTGGAGCTTTGAAAGGGCCTAGAAAAAGTCATTTTGGCATGCAAAATTTTTTTAACATCCAAAATCCGGTATAGTTTCTATGCCATTAAATATTAGGATTTTTTGTTACAAAGCTCCTAACTTTTTTTCATTTATTTCGAAATTCCAATTCTGATTTCGAAAATTCGAAATTGCTTTTTAACTTTTAAGTTTCCATACTCAAATATATTATAAACAAATAAATTAAAAGTAATACGTTTCGAAATTTGACTTACGAAATTCGAAAGGTGATTTCAAAAATTCAAAAAGTGACTTCGAAAATTCGAAATAAACTTCGATCTCGCAAAATTGGCAAAAATCACAAAAACTTCTTTATATTGCTTTAAAAAACTTGTTTTTGCTTCCCAGTCAATTGCGATTTCGAGAAAACTGATTGTCCATTTTAAATTTTTGTTTTCGAAAAAAAGTCATTATCACTTACAGCCACTTGCTGTATCACTAAAAAAATGTAATTCTGAAAAAGATATATTTCGAAATTCGGTATCGAATTAATATTCAACTTAAATGTAGAACAAGTTTTCTCTTTAACCAACTCTATTTCACAAGTGTTCTATTGGAAACTGAGAATTTAATATTCGAACTCGAAAACTATAGATAAATTTGCCTTCGTACCTACTCACAATCGTTCGTTATTAACTTTCATCTTTTAATGAACTTTGTAAATCTATTTTTGAAAGAAATTCATAAATATTTTTTCTGAATTGAATTGTTAGTGCCAATAAATTGTTTTCGAAATTCGAGCACGACTTGTTATTGGCAATTGAATTTTTTACAGATTCGAGTTCGAATTAGTAGTGCCAGAAATGTATTCTTCCAAATTGAAGTTCGAGTACTTGAAATTCACCGGTGCACGCCATTAATTTTTGAGGCTCGAGTTCTAATTTGTAGTTACAATAAATGTATTTTTTTAAAATTCATAGTTCATCGAATATTCGAAATTCAAAATATGCACACTATCAATGAAATATTTTTGGAAGTTTAAGCTCGAATTGTATTTATGGAGAATTAAGTTCAAGTTCGAATGTTCGCAATAGAAATCATGCACATTGTGAATCCACCAAGTTCGATTTAATAGTGCTTAGAAAATATTTTTCGATTTTTTGAATTTCAAATCATGGACACCAGCAATTTTTTTGCCCTTTTCCATTCAAAGTTCTTTACTGGAATCACCCTAATAAATGAAAATGTAACCGAAGCATAAAACGATAATTTTTTTTTACCGAATATACTATTTACAACAAACAAATGTGCCTAACAAAAATGTTCTATTTTTTACTAAAAGTAAAATAATTGTATGTTGTGCAAGAATTCAAATTTAGTCTAGTACAGACATAATTTATAAGCCACCAGTAAGAACAAAATTTATTCAAAACATAATTAAAAAAGATAATACAAGAAACGTGTAGTAGCTCCCGGTATAGTAGTACTTTGAAAAGAAAATAGAAAAAAGTGCAAATCATTTTGTGAATTTGTACAAATTTTCAAGGCAGTGTATTTAACTTTTTTTGTATTTAATTAAAAACATTAACTTAGTTTATAAGTATTTAACGTATGTATGTATTTCATATTACACAATGCAATATGCGAGTGGGTAAATTAACGACTCGCTCAAATCCAACCCCAAAGTACGCCAAATTGACAACTAAATAATTTTTTTTTTTTTGTATTTTACATGTGACCCATATTTCGATCGTTTTTTTTAATCGAGCCCCAATAAAATCCCAAAAAAAAAAATGTAAAAGCAATGTTCACGCATGTTTGTTGCTTTTTTACATATATAAAATAAATAGTTCTCTTGCTTTAATCGATTTCTATAAAAACTTTCTTTATACTTATTTTGTAATTATTGACAAAATTTACTATAAATTATTTTGAATAGCGTTTTTAAAATTAACATTAAGCTAAAAACCAATTACTTTTTGTATTATTTTTTTTTTAACTTTTTCTTAATTTACAAAATGTCATTGTTTCAATGGCGCATTTATGTTTAACTTTTACTAAAAGTACTGATACTATCAACCTATGAAATAATAACATATTGCGCAATTAAGCGTAAACATAATATTAATAACATACAAAAATTCGATAGTTGCAAAACTATTTACTATTTAATTGTATTAGAAGAAATATAAGATTTTTGTTTTGATGTGTTTTTTTATTTTATTTTTAATAAATTCTAATTAAGTTAAAAATGTGGTATTTTTATTTTAGAGGGTTATAAATGCCAGGAAAATTCAGCAATGTTTGTTTTTTTCGAATTTCGAACTTGGAAATGGATAAATATTTTTTAGGCTGGTAGTGTCAAAAATGTTGTCTTGGAAGTTCGAGTTAGGCCCGGTTTTTCAGTGCAAGCTTAATCTTCAGTGCGAGTTTAAACTTAGTTCATACGGCCAATTCGTATGGCATAAACTCTAGTCAACTTTGTCTGTTGTGAAAAACCGGGCCTTAATGGTGCTAATATATAATATAATTTTTCGAAGTTAGACTTCGAGTTGGTATTTGATTTTTTCATTTAAAATTTTGTTTCTTGAGGCTTAAAAAAAGAATGCCATGGAAATTCTCAGTGATAACCTCTTCGGATTTCGAACTCAGACATTTTTAAATATTTTGTATTTATATACCAAGGTGGTAGTGGCAAAAAAATAATTTTCGAAGTTAGACTTCGAATTGGTAGTGTAAAAAATTTATGTTTAAAATTTTAAAGTTCAAGTTTGAATATTTAAAGTATGAAAAGGTTCTTGCGGTTTTTGTTTTTCTTATAGCTTTTTTTTCGCTTCGAAAGAAGAATAAATACAATTGAAAATACCCAGTGATAATTTCTTCGAATTTCGAACTCATAAACACCGAATTTTTAGTGCGAATCAAAGAATTTTTAAAGTTCACTTTCGAATTAGTAGTGCCAATAGACTATTTTTCGTGGACTTCGAATTGGTAGTGTAAAAATTTGATTTCATCATCATCATTCCTTTATTGGCGCTTAACCGCCTACGCGATTTTGGCCGTTGCATATCAAAGCACGCCAGTCATTCCTTTTTAGCGATAACTGACGCCAATTGGAAACCCCAAGGGAGTTCAAGTCATCCTCCACCTGTTGTTTCCATCTCAGTCGAGGCCTCCCCCTTCCTCTGCTGCCGAATTCAGGCGACGATAGGAAAACCTTCTGTGCTGGAGCTTCTTTGTCCATTCGCATAACATGGCCCAGCCAGCGGAGTCTTTGGGCTTTAATTCGCTGGACTATGGTCAGATCTGCGTAGAGCTCGTACAGCTCATCGTTAAATTTCCTTTAATATTCAACTTCGAAAATAGCGTTTTCAAATCAGTTTTTGTCAAATCATCTAAATTTCTTTATTACGGTTATCGACCTAATCCCCACTTGCACGACGGTAGGTTTTCTTTTTAGAAAACTTTATATCCAGTTAAAGCCTTATTTCGATCAAATCGGGTAAACACTTTCTTCTTCACTTCGAAACTCGAAAATTTAGTCCAAAATCGAAGCTATCTCAATCAAACATATTTTTGAAAATTGATCAGGCAGGTTCTGCAATGCACTTCCGAAAAAATGTGTAAACATTTTTCAAAGTACATAAGATTTTCAAAAATTTCACAAATTTTATTCGGAAATGAATTAGAATATGCCCGAGGTAGACATGCCGGTCGTAAAAGGCGACTAAAATCCACGAAATCGTTCCCAAGACAGTCGGGCAGTACCGCAAGTGAGTACCGGAACGTACCGGATTCATCCTGCAAAGGACTGTCAACACCCGTACAACCCCTGTCTGGTCTGTCACGTAACTTTTTATATGTGGATCTTCCGCCTAGGCAGGCCAAAGTATGGCTACAACAACAACCTGCCTGAAGAATGCGAACTTAAAGATTCTAAATTAATATTTATATTTCAAAAATTCGAAATTAGAATTTAGCTTTCGAAAATTTAAAAAAGGAAGAAAGTTACCTGGTTTTGCCAAAATCAAACATATTCCTAAGAATTAATAGCTCGAGTTCGAAAATTCGAAATTTGAATTCAAGTGCCAGAAACTCGAAATTATAATTCAAGTCTCGAAAATTCAAAATTAGCTAAGTAAATTATTGTTGAATTTTTTTGATTTATTAAATTCATTGTGAAAATATACTCGGAGAAGAGATTTTTTCGCAGTTTGTCATACCTGAATAGGAAACGAACCACAGCCTTTGGTATGAGAGGTCAGCACACATTCTACCATACTACGGCGATATCAAAGGATTTATATTACGTGCTTCGGGCTAAATTGACTAAGCAGGGTAAAAAAAAAATTGGTCAAACATTCTACAATCTATTGAAAAATTCCATATAAAATCATGTAATTCTTTCATTTAATCAATAAATTTATTGCATTACATTTTTAACGAATCAAAATGTTAATTCAGTTTTTTCAGCAGTTACTTTAATAAATTCCATTGAAATTCACCATTCATGACCATGAACACGTGTAAACCACACACCCACACAAACGATATCAGCTCTTAACCTTGTCATAGCCACGTCACGTCCTTTCATAACTCAACACAACTTGAAGTGTGGAAGTCATTTGCCACTGCATTGCTTTGCGTTATTTACCAGCGATAACGAAACGAAAGAATATCCCAATTCTTGTCGTACAGAGTGTCGCACAGAGCATTAATTGAATATCAAATCCGCATCTGGTGCACCCTTTTGGTGACGAAACTTTGGTTTACTCGGGCGTTGATAATGATTTTGTGATAAGCTGCGTTGTGATTGTATTAGCGACTCCTATTAAATAGAAAGAGATTTATGATTAATCTTCGAAATCAAATTAACTTAAAACTGTGCATACCTGATAATCTTCTTCTTCGATGCGCTCGGTTATGTTGAGCGTTAGACGTTTCACTCTTTCCTTCTCTTCACGTGTCTTCTCTTCTTGCAACTTCAAATTGATAGCCAATTGTGAATCGGATGGCGCAACAAATTGCTTAAATTGTTGTTTACCACCTTTGCCGCCACGTACCATCAACACAAATGGCACAGCATTCGCAGCAACAGCTGTAGCAGTACTAGAAGTGTTTGCTTTCGTTGCATCTTTTTCGCTCGCTGTTGGGTTGCCACTTGTCGCAGCTATTTGCTCATAAGATTTTTTACTTGAACGTGCCATCATTGGTACTGGTATATCTTTTGTGTTTGGTTTTACTGTCTCTTTGATACGCTCTTGATAACTATCAGCAGCCATTTTTTCGAACATCTGTTCGAACTCTAAATCTTCTTTCGATTTTTGTGGAACTCGCAGTTCACAATCGTCGAGCATGAATTCATTTTCAGTCCAATCAGTGGTATTTGCCAATTCATTGGCATTGTTGGCGTCTTCAGTGTTGTTGGCATCATCATCCCCACCAGCATCCATGGTACGTGCACGAGGTTCCCGTTCGGATGAGGAGTCGTCACTAAGCTGTATGGGTGTAAGAGCAATTGGAATTATATTTGTGTTTTCGAGTCTTCTTTTAAGTGGGAATATACAAAAAATTGCCATCCGGCATTTCTGATCAGGGCCAGAGAATATTCCGGGTTGAGACATTCTGTTGGATATATGGGCAATAATAAACTAGACTATATTTCCAATCAATATCGCGAATATATTTATTTGTTAATTTATATTTATACAAGTTTGAGGTTACCGAAATGACAAGTGATTTGGTCTGCAGTCAAATATAAAAAGGGAAGATGAATGTATAAGTAGATGACATCTTAGAGAAGAGATAATAAAATATGATTGTGTGTATATCGAAATAGAGGTGGTACACAGTACAACACTCCTCCTCACAACATTATTTTAGCCCCAGCTCATTTCTCAGTTCCTGGTGACGAGGTCCACTTATTCCTTTCGTTAGGATGTCTGCAGGCATACTGGATGTATCCATATATTTTACGGTGACGGTTCCGTTTTGTATGTGTTCTCTCAAAAAGTGTATTCGAAGATCAATATGCTTAGTTTTGTTACTTATTACGTTGTTTTGGCATAGTTTCAATGCCGCTTGGTTGTCGTTAAAAATGGAAATAATTTGCTGTTTACGTTCGGTTATGTCTGCAAGGAGAGCCTTAAGATGTAGCGCCTCCTTTACAGCTTCTGATAGTGCCATATATTCGGCTTCTGCTGTGGACATGGCTGTGGTCCTTTGTTTTCTCGACTCCCAACTGATAGTGCCATTTGACATTGTGAAGCAATATCCGGTGTACGATTTTCGGTCTATGGTACAAGCTGCCCAGTCAGCATCTGCATATCCGATCAGCTCTGTATTTGCATTTTTGTCAAAAGTTAAACCACTTTCTATTGTCCCTTTAAGGTACCTTAGAATTCGTTTTGCAGACTTAAAATGTTCACTGCCAAAACAGTTATTGAATTGTGAAAGGTAACTTACCGCAAACATTATGTCTGGTCTCGTTGCTACTGCTAAAAACATCAAAGATCCAATCAGGTTTTGATATGGCAAATGCTCATCACATTTTGTTTGTTTTTCTAGCTTTAGACGTGGTTCTATTGGTGTGGCGCAGCTTTTACATTCTTCCATATTGAATTTTGTAAGAAGTTTCTCGATGTATTTTCGCTGTTTCAGTATTATTTTATTGGTTGTTTGTTTTATTTCAATACCGATGAAATCCTTTACGGGGCCGATGTCCCTCATTTCAAAAATATTGGTCAATTTTCTTTTGATTATTTCGAATGTCTGCTTACATGAATATGCCAACAGTATATCATCGACATATAGCCCAAGGAGTATCTTTGCTCCTCCTTTCCGCAGTACGTAAATGCAGGGATCTGCTATTGATGAAATAAAACCCAGCTTCTTTAATTCGGAGTCTAACTTTTTATACCATTGGCGTCCGGACTGTTTTAGTCCGTATAGGGCCCTTTTTAAGACACATACTTTTTCACTTGGAGACTCGTTAATTTGCTTTAGCATTTCGCTTGCTTTGTAGTATAAAGTTAAGTCTTTCTTTTCGCTTTCGTCAGCTAAAATTTCTGCGATATATTTTTCTAAATATTCTGGCTTCTTCATTACTATACGTTCTTCTAGATGCCCATTTAGGTAGGCTGTAGTGACGTCTAGTTGATGCAATTTAAGGTTTTCTTGTACGGCGGTTGACATCATTAGTCTAAGGGAACTTAGTTTTGCAACTGGAGCCCAAGTTTCATTATAGTCTACACCTGGTCGTTGCAAAAAACCGCGTGCAACAAGTCGAGCCTTTTTGATGTCTCCTTTGTCTTTTAGTATAATTTTGAAATCTACTATATTTTTCTCATTTTCTTTATCTTTTATTTCCCAAGTACCATTTTTTATGTGAGCTCTAATTTCTGATTTTATAGCTTCATGCCATTCTTTATCTGATTTGTCGGCTTCACACATGTAGCTTAGCTCATCAAGATTGCTTTCGCAAAGGTTTGACATTTCTTCATATTCATCCGATGTTTGGTCCTGATCTGCTACCGGCTCCTGATTAGTTACGTAGTCATCTAACCAAACAGGTGGATTTCGATTTCGAACGGGTCTCTGAGTTTCTCTATCGTTTTCTGGTTCATTTACGCTTTGCGCGTTTACTTCGATTTCTGATTCTACACCTTGATAAGATTCGGTTTCGTGTGTATCATGATTTTCCGAAATTTTTTCTTCGTATGCGGATGGGTGTGGTATAGAGCGTGGTGCAAACTCAATGTTTGCACTATATTTGTTTTTATTTTCTTTTTGTGACTCAACCCAATCTATGCCAGTTTGATTTTCTATTTCGGGCCTACATAAGAGATTTTCGTATTTACCTGATTCGATAGCATGCAAATGATAATGCATTTTGTCAATTATTGTAACATCTCTACTTATTACAATTTTTTCTTTACTTGGTAAATATATACGAAACCCTTTTGCATTTTGTGCGTAACCAACAAATACGCCTTCTACAGCCTTTGGTGTGAACTTACCCATTCTATGCTTGTTTAATATGAAAGCTTTGCTGCCAAAAACTTGTAGGTGGTTTCCGGATGGTACACGTCCGGTCCATTTTTCATGTGGTGTGCTGCCTTTTAGAGCCTTCGCGGGGCTTCTGTTTAGCAAATAGTTGGCTGTATATACTGCCTCTGCCCATAATTTTAGAGGCATGTTTCCCTCTATCATCAAGCATCGCGCTTTATCTAGCAGCGATCTATTTTTTCTTTCGCTTTGCCCGTTTTGTTGTGGCGTGTATGGGGCAGTCAGCCGTCTCTTAATGCCTTTTTCTTTTAGGTAAGAATCAAAATCGCGATTGCAGTATTCTGTGCCATTATCAGATTGCAAATTTTTTATTTGTTTATTGTGAAAGTTTTCTACTTTATTTTGGTATTCTTTAAACTTTTCGAGTACTTCATTTTTATGAACGATAAAATATATGCAGCAATATTTTGTGAAGTCATCTAGGAATGTAACAAAATATCTGGCTCCACCTAAGGAATCGACGTTTATAGGGCCACATACATCGCTATGGATTATCTCCAATGGCTGGCTGGACTTTATGCCTTCTAGAGAGGTAAACGGTAATCGGGTCATCTTACCTTTTATGCACACTTCGCATTTTGGTAAATTTTCGTTGCCTATTGCCATACCTTTTATAAGGTTGTTCTTCGCCGCCACTTTTAAGTCGTTTTCGTTTAGGTGTCCTAGTTTTCGATGCCACAACTCAATGTTGGTTTTAGTAGTGTGTACAATTTTTGCTTTTTCTGTTTTTGTGTAATAGAGACCGTGCTCTTTTTCAGCGATAAGTGTGGTATGACCACGCTTGTCTTTGATAAAAGCTTTGTCATTTGTAAAAATAACGCTGTTTCCCTTTTCAGTAATTTTGGCCACGGACAATAAGTTTGTTGTCAGTGTGGGTACATATAGGGTGTCGAGTAAATTATATTTCTCGTTGTTTATTTTGAGTGGGACCTTACCTTTTCCTTCGACGCTCACGGTGTGACTATTCGATGCTAACTTCAGTGATCCAGTTTCGGCGCTAAGTGTGTCGAAGTTGCTTTTTTCCGAACACATATGGGAAGTGCACCCGCTGTCCAAACACCATGTGCCTTGGGAGGTTATGTTCATGCATGTAGATGTTATGTTGAAGCTTTTCCCAACATTTTTGCCTATTTTCTTTTTACTCCAACAATTTTCTATCGAATGACCTTTCTTTTTACATGCTTGACAATAAGTTTCTTTATTTTTCTTTTTTACATAAAATGCTCCTTCACCACTTTGATTACCTTTTCTCGCATCATTTTCTTCAATAATTTTTACTTTCAGCTCTTCCGGACTGGGAAGTGCATCTCTGGATTCAATAGCTATTCTGAAATTATCGAATGTTGGCGGGAGACTGTATAGCATCATAATGCTTAGCAATTCGGAGTTGATTTTTATGTCCATGTCTGCCAATTTGTCCACGATGTCTAGGAAGTTGTTTAGATGCTCTCTTGTATCATCTGTTGTTGCAGCTTTTTTTAGTATTAGCTGTTTTAGTAGAGTTGCTTTTCGCGCAGGACCAGTGCTCTGGTAAGTTGCTTTTAATTTTTCCCATACTTGCTTTGATGTTGAACATCCTTTTACTTGCTTTAGCTCGTGCGGTGAAATTAGTAACAGAATTTCGGCTTTTGCCATCATATCCTTTTTGTTGAATGTTGTTTGTTGCTCAGCAGTTGCTGTAGCTGCTAAGGTATTTACGCCGCTTACGTAATCCCATAATTCGCCTTTTATTAGGACTGCTTGTGCCTGAAGACACCACGTGTCATAGTTGTCTTTTGTAAGAGCCTCAATGCGATGATATGTGGAATTAGCCATTTTTGTGTTTAAAGACCCAAACCTTGCTCTGCTACCAATTGTTGGATATATGGGCAATAATAAACTAGACTATATTTCCAATCAATATCGCGAATATATTTATTTGTTAATTTATATTTATACAAGTTTGAGGTTACCGAAATGACAAGTGATTTGGTCTGCAGTCAAATATAAAAAGGGAAGATGAATGTATAAGTAGATGACATCTTAGAGAAGAGATAATAAAATATGATTGTGTGTATATCGAAATAGAGGTGGTACACAGTACAACACATTCATTCTCTGAAGTGAATATGCGATATCTGAGATCTATGATATCCAACTCTAAGCTTGATAAGTATGTGTCTTAAGTTATCAAAAACATTTTACAAAAACGCCCCTTTATGGTCCGTTTTTTCATACGATTTTAGGGGGTTTTTGTGTGAGATAATACTGAACGGATTTGCAATAAGTTTTAAGTTTATTCTTTGACTAACACCTCTCAACAAAGCCTAAATTTCCCCGCTAGATGGCGCTGGAGTCGCTATATTTTCAAAATGCCACATATTTGATTAATTACCAAAACTTCGTAACAGAAAAGAAGCCCGATTTTTGGAAATTTTTTTAGTCATTTCTTTGGATAATTCCTCTAGACTATATTGGCCCGCAAGATGGTCGCTATGCTATTGCACGTTTAATCGATAGTTTATCAACTCTGTTACAAAAACGAAACACGCTAGGTGGCACTGTACTCGAAATATTCGAATAAACCCGTTTTTATGGAGTGTGTTTTTAAGTTTCGCAGACAGTCTCTGATATCTATTAATTATAAGAAAAAAACTATACTCACTGCATCATCAAACTCACTATCCTCTCGTATGGGTTCAAGACCAGTGTCACCTTCCATTTGAGCCTGCATCCCAGCTTTCAACTGCGGGTATAATTCTTCTTTTAATTTTTCAATTGCCTCCTTGGCTTGTTCGAGACTTTTATAGAGCTGTAAGATAAAGAAATTTATATGTTGTATTTTAGAATAACTCAAATATATTTTAAAAAGGACCTAAAGGGTCTAAAAAGAGACAACAGGTATATGGAAAACGTGAAATAGAAGTGATTGAATTTTAGGAAAGGTTTTCTTTCATTTCATTTTATCTTATTTCGCGGTTTCTAAAATCCAGATAACCATTTCAAAATACAAATGACGTTATCTTTAAAACTTTTTTCAAAATCGAATAGACGTTTGACGTGACTATTGTCATCTTAAAGCGATTTTGGCCGTCCAGCTATTGTCATCTAAGCTTTCTTCAAGAACGTCCTATCGGATCGAAAATTCCACAAATTTTCAGCAGAGATAGGGCTTTTTGGAATCGAGTTCTCAGATAGGGATATTTGTAACAAATTCTGACATAGAGCGTTTTTGAAAAAAAAATTCTGAAATAAAGCGTTATTGAAATAAATTTCAGATTACCTTTAATTTTGGTCGCACATTTGCCAAACAATCACGATACATATGATCGACTAGTATGGGAAATAGATCGGAGGTATTCTCTACTTTACTAAAAACGGGATGCGATTTTTTGAACCAGTAGTAGTGTTGGAAGAAGACCAAAAAGTAGTCGAGTCTGTAAAATTCAAATAAAATTAAAATCTATATTTTTCAACATGCTTCATACAGTTTTTACTTACTTCTTGCGACTCATTGAACTAGTGAAATATTGACCACATGTGTCCAACAACACACAAGCTAATTTCAAACGAAACAAACTATCCGGCGGATCTATTTCCGAGTATACACCATCCTCAGTCGACACGCCCAATGAAATTATTGAATAAAGAGTATTTAAAATATTTGTCGACTCCACCAATTTGTAATTATACAATTCGCCCAAATACTTGGCCATTGCTATGCGACGCTGCGCCAACTTTGGTGAATGTATTTCCAAGCCAGCGCGTATATCCTCGAATACATTATCGATAACCATTGTTACGGCACGTTCCTGATACGAGCTCATACCCGATACCAAATCGGCCAAGCAACGTATGAGTGGAAAACGTAATAAATATGCTTTAGACATACATTTGATAGCATAACTGCTCACCGTTGGATCATCCCAATTAATGCGTCGCAACATTTTTATGCAACGATCTACATTTTGTTTACACAATTCTTCGAAAATTAAATGTCGTATATATTCGTGTATTACTGGACGTACAACGGCATCTTGTTTTATCGTATCTGGCGGTTTGACCAAATAATAGACACTCTCCACCTGCGCAGCATGACGTGAGTCTAGCGCGGTGGCTGTCTTCAGGCGCATCATTTGATCGAGAAAGACATTGGTGAGCAGCCGTGAATCACGACAATTGTAGAGATAAACTCCAGCGACTTCAATGAAAGCGCAAGCCATTTCGATTTGATGATGCTGAAAGTCGCGCAAGAGCATTTTTAAACAGCTGAGCGCATCGAATTTCTTGCATAAACCAAATTTAACCATTTCACCAATGAAGCGTACAATTTTAATTTTAGATTCAATATTCAGTTGATTCTTTTTACGTATATGCCATTTGAATTCTTTGCGTAACATTTCTGAGAGATCGTTGGCCACGTCGGTATTACAAAGATTAACAATGGCAACGAAGCGAGAGAGGAAAGGCAATAAATCCAAACGGGTTCTGTAATGAGAAAATAAATTTATTAGGGAAGTTTGATCAGTGAATTCAACTTTTTTTAACGGTATTGGATCAAAACAACTTTTTTTCTTGAAGAGATTGAGAATAAAGAAAAAAAATTCCCCATTTTTCGAAATTAGCCTCAGCTTTCGAAATTCGAATTTTGACCCTTCTTAATTCTTTCAAATAAAAAAAATATTCAGCAATTAGAAAAGAGAGCCAAGCAGGCCGGCCCACAATCTGCATTCTTAAATTTTTTAAATACAACAATTAGAAAACTAAAATTACAAAGGCCAATTTTGAACTTCGAAAGCCAATAACTAATTAAATTACTTTCTGACTTGTCTCTCTTCAAAAAAGTTGCTTTGGTCCAATTGAAAAATTCGCTTTCGAAGTTATCACATACCTCTGCACTGTAAAAATTGATTTCGTCAACTTCTTTCGATTATTCTTTGTATTAAAATTAAGCAAAAATTCAATTGCTGCCGAATCTATCAGCTCCTTGTTGACACAATTATTCAAGTTATTCAAAAACTGATCGAAATGCTGCTTGCTGTGCGACATTTGACCCGCACTCTGACGTCCGACTTCCATTAGGGCATTAGCAATTTTGTCTGGTAGTGGTGTTGGCGTATTGGAGTCATCATTGCCTTGCTCTGCTGCTCCCTCCGCAGCATCCTTATCATTAGGTGGATCCGATGCAGTTGAAGGTGGATCATCCAATTCCATTTCCACATCAATTTCAGCATCAAGCGCTTCTTCGGTCATTTCTGTGGGCTCCTCATTTTGTTCCAAATCCATTTTTGGTGCCGAAAAGTTTGGCAAGTATTGTCGTAGGTCTGGTAGGTCTGTATAAAAACTTTTTGTTTCCTCATCACCCCAAGGATCAAGTTCACCCGTTGTTGCGTCCTCTAGCATACTTTCGATAACAGTGCCCGGATTACAGTTCTCCGATTCAGTTGCCAGCTCAGGTAAGGGTTCATCGAGCAGGTCGGAGAGCGTTTGTGCCGAAGAGAGTAATTTGTCAAAGTTAGCTTGCATAAGTTCGCATTTTTCCTTTTTGTCATTCGAAATTTCACCTAAAATAGAAATACGATATAGCATGATGAGTGCAGATCTTCTTTACGTATGTCTAGGGGAGTTATCGGAAAAGGGGGTGTGGCACCTCTTATGCAAGCTTAATTTTTTCGGCTGCATTTCTCTCAAAGGGTTCAAGAGAAAGACCTGGAAAAAGCTGGCCGAATCTGAACCCGGTACGCTGCGGTACTCACGGTACTGCCTGACTGTCGTGGTAGCGGTTTGGTATGACCAGTGGAACCTTCTAGGTCTTTACATCGCTCCATTCATGGGGAAGGAGAAGATGGGTAATGAGAGGTGAGAGGCAACATATCCGTAGATCAACCATCGAGTTAGCACGTCATTGCCTATGTGCATATTAGTCGCCTCTTATGACCGGTATGCCTACCTCGGGCATATTCTAACCCGCAAGGGCGTTAATATCCAAACGCTCCAGAAAAGGTGAGGATAAAAGAAAGGGGTGTCGTGTGGAAGAAACTGGTATAAACGTGTCCTTTTGTAAAATCTACTACCCATTTTCCTCCCCGAAAATTAACTCGTTCACTTAAAAAATTGATCGTCCTCTTTATCCATAAATTCCTTTTAATACTTTCTCATTCATTTCCCCTATCTCGTCTTTTTCCTAGTCCTATACCTGTCTCTTTTGCTATTTTTTTTTATAGGAAGGGGCGATGCGAATGTTCTACCCCAGCCAACCAGATTCCACGCGGTGCTCAGTTAGGACTCCCTGAGGGGAGAGGCCACCCTCCTAAAGAGGCTCCGAAAAAGATCTCAACAAAGCATACCCGGCGAAGAAAAGTGCCTTTTAAAATGTATGAAAAAAGTGCTCGTCTGGGACTTCTTAAATGAGCTTTTTCGAATTACCAAAACACACCCTCAGATAATGAAAAAGTGTTCCCTTAGGAATCCTCTAAGGTGCGTTCACGGAGTCCCAAAACACTTCCTTATATAATCCATAAGAACTCCGTACAGACCCCACTTTAAAATCATATCCGTAAACGCTCCATGTGGTGCTCTTTATAACTCCTTATTCAGAGCCCTACTTCCAGGGAATTTCGACGCATGCAGTGTCCTTAATTGAGCCTTTTTTTGTGCCAGCGACAATTACTACAAAACCTTTACTTCTTAGAGAATTACCAGTACAAAATACAATCATTATTTAACCTACCTTTCGACTCCATAGTACGCCTTATACTCTTTGTCATATTGAGCAATTCCTGTTGTTCGGACAGCAAATGTTTGCATAAATTTTTAAAATAATCTTTAAGCAAACCGCGCAAGTTTTGTTGCCTATCGGGTGCTAGAAAATCTGATTTAGGTATTTTAACACCACCATACTTTGCGGCCAAATCTTGCATTTTACGTGGCACCAAACCCGCATACTCCTCACCACAGTGGCGACAGAATGACAAAATAATCGAGAAATTACTGTGATCCTCTTTATCCTGTGAGATTACATTGATGAGCACCGAACCTAGCAATTGCAACCCTTGTTTGCCACTGATCACACCCGAGCTCACCAACTCTGCAAATAAGCGCAAATCGACACGTAGTTTACTGGGATTCGAGATTTTTTCACCTGAGCGCAGGGCCAACATCTTTTGCCACGCTTCAAGAAATTGTGCATCGAATTCGGCATATGTTTGGTGTAGCCGCGAACATAGCGTCACCACTGCTGGCACGTCGGTCATTTTAATTTTGGCCTCGGAGAGTGCTGTGCAAATTTCAGAAATATATTTACTTAAATTTAGTCCATTCATATCTTTGAGTAGCACATCCAATTGTGTGGCGGTAAATTGTTTCAGCTTTTTCACGAATGCTGTGTTGCGTTTCAGACTGGAATCCAATTTGGCAAAGAAAGATTCGCCTGGATGTTCACAGTTGAGATTTTCGGTGCGTAATTGTGCTTTTGCATTGATTTTTGTTTGGAGTTCTGTTATGAAGTTCTTCAGCTCCTCACGTTCTTGTTGTTCCACCTCAGCGGCCGCTGCTGCATCAGCTTCGGGAATTGCTTGTTCCATCGCCTCCGTTGTTGGATTTTCATGGCTTTCATTATTGGGACTATTAATTACCATTTTAGTGGTAAGTCCGAGGGGAAACTCTCTGAATTAAATACTTTTCGGCAGAAATAAAAATTTTATATTTTTTCTCTGTATAGTTTTTAATTTTTTACCGTTTGACGTTTGCACTTACAATCAGCTGTTAACAGAGTCGTATGAACGATAGTGTGCAAGGGGATCGCAAGGGTCGTCATTTCCATTGTGTATCAATATCAATGATACACAATGGTCATTTCCATACATAACAAATTTTAGGCCTTGCTATGAGATATTGGGATAAATTAATAGAAAAAGCAATTGCTTTTTTGAAGCCTTTTTGAAAGTTTCTATATACAAGTTGGAAAAATCCGAAAATCCCGGAAACTGACGAGCCACGTCTCAAAATGTCGCCAGAGGTATAACAAGACGAATTTCGAAATCAATTTCAATAATACTTAAGCGGAAATTAAATTTTTACTTAATTTTTATTAATTAATTCTCAAGTTGAAAATTATGTTATCCTTGTATAAGAAGGTAAAATGTCATGCTAAATAACTAAATAAATAGACTGCTCTGCTGTTTTTTTCAAAAACGCCCTATCTCAGGACATAAAAAAAAACGCGTTAATTCACTGGGTCATATTAATATTTCAAAATATTTTTCAAAAACGCCCTATCTCAGGACTTGTTTGAAAAAATGCTTTATTTAAGATTTTTTTCAATAGGTCATATTTTAAAAATAAAATGTTTTTTCTCCAATACGTATGAAGAAACTTGAAAAATTTAAGTAAAGGGATCAAAAAAGCAATTTTTCTTTTTTATACCTTTCATGAACATGAAATGGTATTATAACTTTGGTCCGATGTTTGTAAGAATGAGAAGATGAAGAGATAGACCCATCAATAAGCATACCGAAATGATCAGGATGACGAGATGAGTTGATTTAGCAATGTCCGTCTCTCCGTCTGTCTGTTTGAGATATTTGGCTGAAATTTTGTATGCGGCCACCATTTTCTAATATAGGAATCATTTGTCGGAACCAGCAAGATTGGACCAATATAACACATCGCCCCCATATAGTCGATAGTTCCGATAATTTCGGTATGAGCTTAAGTTAAATTCACACAGGCTGTACTGGTATCAAACAGTGAAAATCGTGACGCTTATTCATGAAAGGTATTTAGCCTTCGGCACAGCCGAAGACAGCTTTCCTTACTTGTTTTTTCTTAATATGACCCTATAATTTGTTATGTCAAAAGATCATAACTCATCTCAATGAAAACTCAACGCATTTCACATGAGATAAGGCATTTTTGAAGCAAGTTTAGGTCGTTTTTGAGGTCGTCTAAATGAGCCTTTATTGAAAAACAATTCTGATAAGATGAATTTTATAGCAAACTCAATATGCATTGAACCCGACCCCCTCAGAATTTGATGAAATTTTGCATAGAGGTACATTAGGGTAATTAAAAAAAATGTCGACTTGGTCTTACCCCCTAAAAAGATAGGTATGGATGAGAAAATAAGCCTTGCAAAAAATTGGCGCTCTAACTTAACCCTTAAGGCTTATTTACACGGGTCGCTGGCCGATTTTTATCGAATCGACCCGTGTAAACAGCAATTCGGTCGATCTTCACCTTGTATTTAAGGGTTGAACACAAGTGATACGACAAAAATCGACCCGTGTAAATCATCCTTAAGGGGTGGCTAAAAATTTTAAATGGTTGTAATTATTTCAATATTTCGCTTCACACTATCTCCCTCCCTTTTCCTCTCCATTCCCCTCTTTCCTTCTACTACGACCCTATTCCTCTATATCCCATTCTTATTGGCCCCTGTTAATTTAAGCATAATTCTACCCACGTACCGAATTTGAAGGAAAACGCACCATGTATAAAATATTTTCGAATTGATCGGTTCCCTGGTCCACTTTCCCGAAGTAAGGAATTGCGAATCTAAACCATTCTCGAATACACCTTATTCATATTTCGAGAAGAAGTTAACTTCTTTCACGTGTACACCCTACATGCGGTTTTTTTTTTTTAATTTGAATCACCCTAAGGTACAAACACAACCTCATTTTTAGAAATGGCATTTTCGAAAAATTGTGGGCGTGACAAGGTATCGAAATATTCGAGAAATGACGATAGTAGGTATTTTTAAAGTGTGATTACTACGGAATGGCTTAACCGATTTCAAAGATCTTCAAAGATAGTTATAGAGATTAGCATTCAAAAAAATACACTGTAAAAAATTTTTAGAACACTTAAAAAAGAAATGTTTTCCAAAATAAAATTTTAAACTAAAAAAACACATCAAAGATCAAGCGATTTTGAAAAATAAGAAAGGTACATTTAATTTATACTAGTATCGCTTGTGAGCGAAAATTCGATCAATAAAATCTGGAGCGGGTCGCTAGCCCCGTACTCCTCATCCTTAAATTTCGGGGACGCCCCTGAATATATACCGCTTTTACCTCAGTTTTTTTTTACCATGGTTTTTTCAGTTTCCTTTCCATCGGTGCATATTTCATTCAAATCAAGGCGAATTCATAAATGGTGGTAGCACGGCGAATTGGGCAATATTCGCTTCAGTTCGCCGTACATAAAATGTCAAAGTGAAAGAGGATACAAAATATCAACAATCACGTGTTTTCTTTTCAATTACAAACAATTGCTGTTAGAAAAGTAAATTTATTGCGTGTTTCGGCAATAAATGCTATTAAATATATACCATTTACTTAAACCGTGGTCATCGCGCACATTTCGTGAGTTTTATTATGTTTTGTGTAAATAATAACGTAAATAAACGTGTTTCCGATTTCCTTTTAATGACAATTGCTGTATGCGAAAACAAGAAGAACAAGCAATCAGCTGTTCACTTGCGGGCACCATGTAAATGAATTCGCCTTGATTCAAATCGGTCAAACGGTTTACTCACAGGAGGTTCCTAAAGTTTTTCATGTGGCGTAGCATCAAATTTTTCGAATATTTCGATACATTGCCACGTCCACAATTTTTCGAAAATGCAATTTCTAAAAATGAGGTTGTGTTTGGGTAGGTAAGATGTACTTCTATGCAAAATTTCATCAAATTCTGAGGGGATCAGGTTCAAAATGTACGGGTTTTTCAGCCTTTGATATGAAATTCATCATAAGGCGTTTTAGAATAATTTTTTGAAATAGGGCTATATAATTTTCACTTTTTCATTGGTTAAAGAGAAGATTAAATTAATTCTATTACAGAATATTAAAAATAATTTCTGCCCAGTCGAAACTGTCCTATGTTCGAATCCATCGATTTCGGTAGGATTTAGATACACTATTTAGAATCCGAGTTAACTCCGATCCTGCTAACCATAAATCTTCTTTTAGGCTTTTGAATGATTCAATCATTTTCCGAATATAATGCAGACGTAGACCCCTGGAGAGCCTGTCGTAGACCTCTTGGGGCCACTTGCACAACTTTGCGAATCAATGATGATGACGAACATAATTTATTAGCCGAGTTTCTGGAGACTCCTAGCCATTAATGGAAGGAAGAGGTATGTTGGCCTGGAAGCTTCGACTTGGTCATATCAAATGGTATCTGAAAGGACTAGTACCCACATGTATCTGGTTAACTACTTTCACTACAGCAACTAAAACAAGGTTCCCGAATCTTGTTTATAATCTAGATTCGAAAAATTGCTTTTACACACTACCTTAATCACAAATTGTGTGTACTTGGTTCTGTTTGTTTACATGTCTCGTACATGTATACATGGAAACATGCATCTTTAGATACATAGGTACATACCAAGGACTAAAACCGGAACCGAAACCGTAACCGATATTTTGATCTGAAAAAGAACGAAACCGAAACAGTTTCAAAAGCAAGAACCGGTTCCAAACGGGTTTGAATTTTTGTATAGTCTCACTTGTTTTAGTGTGGACACATTTTCTTTTACAAAAATTACCTTGAATGATTTTCATGGAAGATTGTCGAGAAAAGTTACAAAAGACACGCTTTGAACTCAGTATGAAAATTCTGAAAGAAAAAAATTGACTATAATTGAATGAAGCCGTAAAAAAAAACCAGATCCGAAAAAAAATGTTTAGTAGCTTGTCTCAGAAAGCACCGCTAATATTAATGTTTTCGACGATTTATTTCATTTAGTTTCCATGCATTCTAAAAGTATACTTAATTTTCAGATTTTCTCCATACAGAGAGTAAATAATATTTATTATGAAAATTACGACCTATTTTGAAGCTACATTCTTGAGCTTTTCAGTAGTAAAATTTTGTTGTTTTCAAATTTTTTATATGGAAACCGAAAAAAATGTTGAAGAACGAAACCGGAACCGAAATCGAAACACCTTACAAAACCGAAACCGAAACGTTATTTTTATCGGTTTCATACCTTTTTAAGGACAAATGCTTTTTTTCATTGCAAATAAATGAAACAAAATTTGGTTTCCATGTTATTTTGGTTTTATCAATACGAGTTTTATGCCCCACCTCCACTTAAGAAGTATCTACTAAATTCCGTTACATAGAAAACTTCTTTAGTTCAATAGAGTAGACAATTCTTTCCGTTAGCAAATCTTAAGCGATAAGGGTTTTCCTTGGTTTCCCAATGATTTGCTGGGCCGTTGAGGATAAAAATTTACTCTCGCGCTTTCCGACTATATACTCGAAAACTGAATCAGTCAAAGAATTAATGTTAAAATCGAGTATACCCATAGTGAGTGCTGTTATAGAGCATTAAAAAAAATACAAATAATCACTTGATAATCGCATCATTAAAATCAATCATCAAACATGAAGTATCACGCCACATCATATCTGGAGAATCGTATTTTCGATCATCGTTTGGTTAAGGATAATCTATTGGACAAATGGCCAACAGAGCATAGCACCGTACACGAGTACATTGAACGCAAAGATCATAGGAATTTGGCAGAATCATATGTATCGCATACCATTTTTTTATATCCTTCATGTTTACATAATACGCATTACACATCACGAACAGTGGGTTATTTTAAAGAAATTTGCGCGCGAAAAATAATTAAAAAATCTAGTTCTAGTTTTTATGCGAAATAACATCAAAATTAAATAAAGAAAAACACAAAGCAAAATGAAACCTAATGAGAGAACTGACAAAAAATAAGTGAAGAAAAAAATAAAAATAAAAATAGGTTAAATAAAATAGATAAATAATAATATAAAATAAAACAAAGACAAATTACTTAGTTAAATTAACGAAAAAAAATTACGTAAACTAAAATAAAATGAAAAAATAAGTGAAATAAAAAATAAAACTTAACAAACTTAAAAAAAAGGCAACGACTGAAACCGAAACCGTAACCGTTATTTTGGTCACAAAAAGAACGAAACCGAAACCGTTTCAAAAGCCGGAATCGGGTTCAAACGGTTTTAAATTTTTTTCATGTCACTTCTTTTAGTGGACCCATATATTCTTTTTTATAAAATGGTAACATGAAAAATTTTCGTGGAAGATTGTTGAACAAGGTTACAGAAGACACGTTTTGACATCAATATCAAAATTCTGAAAGAGGAAATTTGAATATACATACATATATACGAAAAAAAATTACCGAGATCCGAAAAAAAGTTATGAAAATTCTGACTACATACTTGAGTTTTTTAGTAGTACAATTTTTTTGTGCTCGTGTTTTTATTTGGAAACCGAAACCGGGACGAAACCGTAACGGAAACGAAAATAAATGCTGAAAAACGAAACCGGAGCCGTAACCGAAACACGTTACAAAACCGAAACCGGAACGTTAGTTCAATCGGTTTCAAACCTTGAAAAAAAGGTACAAAAAATAAATAATAAATAATTCAAAGTAAAATTGTATAAAAAAGATCAAATAACCTAAATTAAAATAATGCATTCATTAAATTAACACACAAAAAAAAAATATATAAAATTAAAAAAAAAAAATTATTAAAAATTAAGAAAAAATTAAAAGAGAGAAAGTAAAATAAAATAAAATATAATAAAGTAAATTAATTTGAAATAAAGTAAAATGAGTAAATTAAATAAAATAAAGAACAAAAAAAAAAATCGACAATTTAAAAGTAGTGTTCTTGTTCGTTCCCTGGCTTTAAGCCACTTTTATGATTTTCTCACAGGTTCTTTAAAAATGCCCATTGTGCGCTACCCCGCTTATCACATAAGAACATTTCATTACATATGTAGCAGACACTCACCACATTCTGTAAAATATTTTTTTTTTTTTTACATTTTTCACCACATCCACTGTAGTGCTATTTTCGAATTTAAAAAAATTTTCGTTATGTTCAAGTTGTATCGATTTTCTGTTGTTAAATTCTGTCGTTTTGAAATTTGAAAAGTTTTTAACGTTCATACAAATTAATTTGTATTTTTGTTAGTACAAAAAATTAAAAAAAATATATTTATATTAATTAAATTATAAAATGACTACAAAATTTGAAGAAACTGTGATGTATTCACAATTGCAGCCATGGAGTACGGCTGGAGCACCACCATGCATGGAGCCCGTATCTGGACCTTCCGTGCCGCCGCGTGTTGGCATTTCGTACCAGGTGAGTTAGCATGTTTGATTTGTATTGGAAGGATTGGAAGTTTATTTTAAAGCCTTCATTAATTTTCATAGACAACTCATCCCCATCCCTGGCGTCCGACGTTAGCTTATGAAATGGTAGAGGTCAAGAACTTGGCTGAGCAACCAGTAACCAATCAGCTGGTGAAACCTTGTTTCTCACCATCGGGAATGACAACGGAACCAATGAATTTTCCCAACTTGGTAACGGGTTTCGAACGCAATCCACAACATGCTGCACGTGCCGCACTCTTTACACGCTATACCAACAACGAATGGGTTAATAGTAATCTCACCAAATATGCAGAGTCCAATATAAATAGGTAAGTAGCGCTGCAAAGTCTTAGTTAACTCACTTTATTGACTATCTCATTCGTTTAGAAATCAATCGGAACGTCTGCGCAACGACGCAGTGCGTCTAATGCGCGAAACCGATGAGAAAACTTCTCAGGGCCAACGTGATGCCGGTCGACGTTTAGGTGAACGTATAACAGATGTAACTTTCTGGCGCAATGAATTAAATACAGAGTTGGATAAATTGATATCGGAATCAGCGGCTATATCCGAATTAAAGCGTCGCTGCGGTAAGGCCATGCTGGACTTAGAGGCACCTTTACATATCGCACAGGAATGCTTGTACCATCGTGAGGCACGTGCTGGGGTGGAAAAGGTGCACGATACAGCTGAGAAAGCACTGCTGCTGGAGATTGATAATATACGAAATTCGCGCGATAAACTTAAGGAGCTGCATGAAAAGGTAAGTTCGGGTATGTATCAGTTATTCCGTCAGAACTGGAAGTTATGAAATCCGATAAATTTCGGGATTTCTAACGAGTTTCCTGTTTCGACGGAACCGTTGATGGACCCCAAGGAATGTGTTGTGTGTAACCTTGATCGATTAGTTTTCCCAGAACCGTAAACCAATTAAAAATTTGACCCCGGGTTCAGTGGGTTTTTGAATACTATGAAAATCCTCTCCCGAACTTCTATAATTTGTGAGACCTGCATAGCTGAGTTATCTCGCTTTAAATCTAGGCGTGCGATATAGTCCAGGAGATGACCTCTCTGCTTAAACCTTCGATAGTACCTAAAGCTTTCTTAGCTGTCACATTCACATTAAGTTTCCTAGAGGTAATTACCTAAGTCGTAGGTAATATACTAAGATAAAGCTCTAAGAGAAGCTTTTTCAATTTTTTTTTCTTAATCTCACACCGATTTTTTTTTGAAGAACAATATCAAAACCTGAACTTTATTTTGAATAGTAAGATTAACGGTAAAAACACTTCCTGGGAGCCCTTTGTTGGATATGGGATACGCTTCGATACTAGCAGCTTCGTTTAATTTAGTCGCGTTTTACGGCAGGCATTCCTACCATGGATATATTCTAGGCCACTAGCCCGCTGGGATTGTTACTTTGAGTCATTCCATTTTCCAGCTACCAATTACTTATAGTCCTCAATTTACAGATCACGAGACAAGCCAACGACTGTCGCGCTGCTCAACACTTGCTGGAGGATGATGTGGCACATAAAGAGTCGACGCTGGGTATTGATTCCGTTTGTCATCAATTGAACAACTACAGCCGGGGTATCACTTATTATGGTGGCATTGAAAAATATGATCCCAGCATAAGTACTCAAGAATCGTGGGCTGAGGCAAGCAGTCAACGTGTTAGCAGGTACGAGATATTGACTGAAAGCTTGGATAGATTACGATTACTTTAATATATACATTAGGGTGATTCAAATAAAAAAACTAACTAATGGCGGCGATATACCAACAGGTTATCATAACCTCTAACGAGATTTTTAGCCGAGCTTCTCTTTCCAACTTGTGGTGTGTTGCTTTTGAGTTTTTCCTACAAGTTGGCGGGACCTACAGTTTTTTGCCGACTCCGAACAGCACTTGCAAAGCAAAAGAATTTTTGCTGAGAAGCTTCTCATGGCAGAAATACACCCGGAGAGTTTGCTAAACTACTGCCGAGGGGCGACCCCGTTTAGAAAAATTCTTTTTCTAAATAATTTTTGATGTTACTTTTGCCGGGCATCGAACCGCCACGACAAATAAACAAATTTGGTTTTCTTTTTGGTCTTACCCCCTGAAACTTTAGGTATGAGAAAATAAGCCTTGCAAAAAATTAGCGCTCTAACTTAACCCTTAGCTATTTTTTTCGCCCTTTCCCATACATTTTGTATGGGGAAAAATGGCATTTTTTTTCAAAGTGAATTTTCTTTCAATTTTTGAAACTTTTTTCAAAATATTTTTAAATACTCTTAAAGTTTAAGCTTTGAAGCTTCCAAAATAGTATGCCATGTGCGATTATCTTAACTTTTAAAATAATTACAGCCATTTAAAAATGACTGAGTTTTGTACTATTGCACACACATACACAGTAGTAAATTTTAAATGGCTGTAATTATTTTAATGGTTAAGATAATCGCACATGGCATACCATTTTGGAAGCTTCAAAGCTTCCACGTTAATAGTATGCAAAAATATTTTTTAAAAAAGTTTCGAAAATCGAAAGAAACATCACTTTGAAAAAAAATGCACTAATTTTTTTGCAAGGATTATTTTCTTATCAATACCTTACTTTTTAGAGGGTAAGACCAAGCCGACATTTTTTTTTTGAATCACCCTAATATACATACTTGAAAAAAGTGGAGTACAATGGCTGTAACCGTAATCCTTATCACCCAGCTCGGTGTAATCCTACTTTTTATATTCCATCTCTTAATTCTACTTTATACGCAGATCCCAAGCTGAACGCGCCAAGCTCTCACAACTACGTAGTGATGCTGAAACAATTGTCAATGCTATTGCTCAATCTGTCTGGGATCATTGGAGTAATACCAATAATGCTCTGGATCGTCGTGCACAAGAAATGAATGAGTCCAAGAATAAGATACAACTGCATTTGCATAAGGTGCAACAGGAGCTATTTGATTTGGAGAAACATATATTCTTGATACAAAAAGCCATACAGGATAAATCGAATCCTTTGAGAGTGGCTCAAACGCGTTTGGAAGCGCGTACACATCGTGAGGGTGTGGAATTATGCAAGTAAGTATAATTCAAAGATTTATGCGAGGAGCTCGAAAGCTTTGGAGCTTTTTTTCACAAGAACTTATTGAGGATGCAATTTTCAAATATGGTGTCAGAGTACGGGGATCTAAAAGCTATTTAGATGGGGCTCCCGACGAGGGAAAATGTGATAGATCATGATCGAGTTCATTCGATTTCATGGGAATTCGGCACGAAATTTCGATATCAAGTCGATCTATCGATTTTATTACAATTATTCCTGTCGGAAGTTCCGCCGGCATAGCTGATAGCTCCTACAGCATTTTAGCTGTTGAGGGCCGTTTTTTTACTGAAGTACATCTTTCGGTCCGAGATTACTATCAGGCTGGTAGTGGATCTAGCCGCTGATAAGTATTTGAGAAAAAATTGAATTTCTATCAAAAAAGCTCTAAATACAAATTTTCGTCATAGGTATGACCGGTTTCCTACACAAGTCAACTAAAGATTGAAAGATTACACTATTTTAAAATATTTTGCAAAAATGTCCTATCTTATAACTTTTTTCAAAAAGGCTCTATTTCCGAATTTGTTTCAAAAATGCCATGTACCAGAGCTCTTTCCAACAACACCCCATTTAAAAATTTGATTCAAAAATTTCGTTTTTCAGTGAAAATACCATACCTTTTCATCTGAGATAGAGGTTTTGAGTCCAATTTCCGAATAGGCAATTTTTAAAAATAAAAATGAGATATCTAGGTCGCTTTTGAAACACATTCTAAAATAGAGCCTTATTTAAAAAAAAATCTGATGTAGGCCGTTTAAACAAGATTCTTGAAGGGGAATGACTGCTAAAATTTGAATCCACAATTAACGGACGAAGTTCGACTTTAAGCACAAAAAAAAGCTTTGATTTCCTCTTTTGAAAATAGGGCGCAACCAATTCGGCAAACACTGATGGCGTATTCCAAAAATTAATACCAATACCAACTAAATTTTGTTTTTATCCTTTATAGGGATTGGGCACAATTGCGCTTGGTACAGGAAGTACAAGATATACAGGATACAGTGAAACAACTACATTTTAAGCTACAAGAAGCTGAGGCTCAGCACCAAAATCTCCTCAAGACTCGCTCCACGCTCGAGGCTGATTTGCGTCGCAAAGTGAATGCATTATTTATTGATCGCGAAAAGTGTATGGGATTGAGACGTTCTTTCCCAGTTAATAATTTGATCAAGTACTAAATTTTTGCGTTTGATATATATATATAGTTTTGCAACTGCGTGTATTGAATGCTAAAATATTTTGTGTCAATATATGTACAATTTTTTAATTGACTCTCATACATTTTACATGGTGACAACAGGGTTAATGGGGACGAAATATACATACATATGTACGAAAAAGGAATGTACAGTAAATATTTCCCATAATTTGTTGTTTGAAAAAACAAAAAAAAAAACGGAGGATAAAAACAAAGCGGTAAATGGTTAACATAGTACATAGAAAGTATACATGGGGGTAGTGCGTTTAGATCCAGTGCTAATGAACTATTCTTGCACCGCCCCTATTTTAATTTAGTGCTAGTGCAAGTCTATCAGCCGCACTCAGCAGTAATGGTAATAAGGCTGCACTACTGGGGCTGGTAGTGCGCACTAGAAGGTATTCTTATCGGCACCCTTCGGGAAGTCGATATAAAAAAAAACGGCCCGGGTCGTTTCGGTACGATGGGTACAGCACAAGTACTAGTACCGTTCTCGTAGAAACGGCAATACGTAGAAACTAGCCGTGTAGGCCATGTAGGTCATTTAGCGTTACCCAGGGTGCACCAACGGGGAGGCGATCTACTCTTACACCCCTTATAGTCATCAAGCTCTTCTAACGGGAGTTGTTGTTGTTGTTAACAACAAAACACTCCCCGAAGGTTTTGGGGAGTGATGCCGAAGTTGACAGTCCTTGGCCGGATATGACCCCGGTACGCTGCGGTACTCCCTTGCGGTACTGCCCGTCTGTCGTGGTAGCGATTTGGTATGACCAGTGGAACCTTCTAGGTCATGGCATCCCTCCATCCATGAGGAAGGAGAAGATGGGTAATGAGAGGTGAGAGGCATCATATCCGTAGATCAACCATCGAGTAGCACGTCAATTACCTATGTGCATATTAGTCGCCTCTTACGACCGGTATGCCTACCTCGGGCATATTCTAAACCCCTAACCCGCAGGGAGTCCAAATGAGCAGTTTCAAAAGCGGGTGTAGAGTATGCTCACTGGAGCAGGCGATAAAGTGGTTAGTGTCGTGAGAAGAAGAGCCAACATTTGCTACTTCGGAGCTCAGCCTGAAAAAGTCAGTTTGTTGCTGTAAAAAATGCTTTTTTCCATTTTTATTTAATTTTTTTCAATGACATAAAAAACCGTCAAAAAGTTTTCCAAAAAATTGATTATTGTAAACGGAAATTGATTCAAAAATTGCACAATATAAACAGCATTCCCTATTTAGTGCACTACCCCCAACTGTGGTAGAAAGCTTCACATAAAATAAAGGCTCGGGTCGATTTTCTGGTCGATTTTTATCGAACCACTTGTGTTCAACCCTTAAATACAAGGTGAAGATCGATTGAATTGCTGTTTACACGGTCGATTGAAAAAAGGATAGAAAAATCGACCTGTGTAAATCATCCTTAAGAACATACTTAACCTCAACTATGACAACGCCCCAACATAAACGTTTTATGCCAAAAGGCAATAAAGGCTCATTTACAGGGGTTGATTTTCTGGTCGATTTTTTTTATCTTCCACCGTATAACAGCAGGTCGATCGATCTCAACCTTGTATTTGAAGGTAGAAAGAATTGGAACGACAAAAATCGACCAGAAAATCGTCCCGTCTTAATCAGCCTTTAAGCTGCATCAAAATTGACGTAGCCGATATTGCCTAAGCAACGTGTTGGCAATAAAAAGTTGCCCTATCTGCACGGCGCGAAAAGAGCCTTTTGCAAAAAGTATGGCAGCACTACCATCAGCTGTACAGCCGAAAAGGGCAAGGTTGACGTTGGCCGGCAGATTTATTTTTTCGACAAATTTCACTTTAATTATTTAATAAAACATCTATTTGTGCATTAATTGGACTAATATTAACAAAATTACAAGCTAATTTTGTTTAAAAGTACGTTGCAACTGCTATTAAAAGTAAAAGCTAGCGATAAAGTGCTTTCTATATATTTTTAAACGAATACCAATCGATTATTTGGTTTGGAACAAATGTTGAACCACACTTGTATGTCTGACGTGTCCAAAAACACCTGCACAAAAACAATGCAGTTGGAGAAAAGAAGAGAGCTTCCGTGTATACAAAACGGGAAATTGTGCTCTTGCAACGGCATCGCAAGTCTTTTATCGGAAGTCCGTGAATACCGTTTTTATTGGGTTGTACTACCACCATGTTCACATCCATTGTCCAGGTCCTGAGTATAGTGGCCAGGGACTTTGTCGGCGACAGTGTCAGGTTCCGCTAAGCGGATGATATTGTACATTACATCATTACAATGGGGAAGTTCGAGAGCAGCCTGTGTGACAAATCATATGCCCCTTGAGATTGACTAAGGAATGGTGTGCCGAAGTGGTATTAAATAGTAAACCCAGAAAGACGGCCATAATGATACCAGTCGCGGTGCCCCTACGGATGAAGTGTTGGTTGAACGTGCAAACGATACGCATCCATGATACGTCTGTTGACCACCATGTTCTGCCCGGTGAATGCCGTTTTGTATACCTCAACACCTCGCATTGCTGAAGAGGAACGCCTTCTTCCTCGATAGACAAGGGTCACTCTGGCTCAATTATGCTATGGATATTGTAGCAGATTAAACTCCTACTTATCCAGATTGAACCCCGACGTGCCGAACGAATGTCCGGCATGCGGCTCGTCCCCTCATAACAACAACCACCTTGCTCTGCGGAGCCCACACTTCTAATACCCATCTCACTTTGGTTCAACCATGCAGAAACAGCTAGTTTCCTAAGACTCCGGTTAGAATACTTTGATGACGAATTAGGCTAAGGATAGGCACACGTTGGGCAGGGCTTCACTCCGTTACAACAACAACAACAACCTCGAATACACCTTCAATTTCAAGCTGTGGAGAAAAAAATGTGAGAAACACAACATCCAAGGCGACAAGAGCATTAATGATGTGCATATGGCTAGAAAATGTAGCCACAATATCCTTAGCTAGATGTACACTATGATATTCAACCAATTCTAGTATATGGAGCGTCTGCATGGGCTTCGTGAGCAAATCTTGTCACAGTACAGAAATTACGAAACGCCACTGCATATAACAATAAAGGAAACGACTAAACAAACCCTGACTAGTATAGCAAAGAAAGGCTCTGGCAAAGGAAAAGTAATACAAAGCCGCAACATCGAGAATCTTGAAGAGTAGCTTACACACTTTTAATATCCTAGGGATAACATCAATACAATCATCCGAATTGGAAAGAGATTTAAAATAGAGCTGGGAGATGAAGCATCACGGGACACTTTCAAATCTTTGTGTACCCAGACGGCATTAAAGCAGGAATATTCGGCCCCAGAACCAATCTTTCGATGCCACCGAACTCTACACCATTAACTTCTGCGCTGAGAAATATTTGAAACGGGGGTACACAAATGAGCTTCTCTATTCTTAGGGATATCCAGGCTTCGTTAAAGGTATTAGCTTCAGTGGAGTTCAAATCTGCACTAGTCCTTTAGATGCAACTCGCCTGGCACCATAAATATGGCATGGATTTTGGGCCACAAATTGATCGATAGAAAGAGAAAAAGGATAATCTGGCCAAGACCCACCTAAGAGTCAGTACTTGTCCTAAACGACAGGGCTACGGCAAGCGAAAATAACTACTGCTGAGGGTATATAACATCACGCGAGGAAATATCCCGATCAACCTCCCCAAGAGCAGCCTTATCCCAACAAAATATTAAGAGGAAATTGCGGATTTAACGGTTACCTGTATAAACCAAAGGGATATAAACTCCATGAAGGCGCCTAAAATCCTTAACTTTATTAAGGAGCTCGGCCGAGATAATGTGTTATAAAGAGAATATTTCCTGATGACTTCCGAATGTAATGTAAACCTCTCAGCTTTAATGTTGTTGTTGTAGCGAGGTGTAGCCCTGCCTAAATGTGAGACAGGGTCACCCCGAGCGTATTGCTCTTGGCCTGGTCGATATAGGAAAACGGCCTGGGTCGTTTCGGCACGATGGGTACAGCACAAGTACTGGTACCGTTCCTCGTAGAACCGGCAATAATAACTTCGGTCTACTGATACAGCCATTGGTTTCTAAACAGTATCGAATTTCAAATAAGTATGACCAGCAAATGGAAAATTCCTTAGTAAACGATTGCAAGGAAGTGAAGCTGAACAGACAAGAAGTTCTATAAGCAACAACTTCAAATAATCACCACTTGAGAACATCACTTCTTCCCCTGAAGTGCTAATTACTCATCGTTATCAACAAAATATAGCTATTTAATAGATTACAAAAAAAAAGTCTGATATTCTCCATAATCATAAATTTACTGCATCTGCGATATTTTCGATCATATGAGATTAGGTTTTAGCAGAGAAATGTAGATAAAATAGATGTAGGCACTCATACTAAAGGTACATTTGTATATGGTTCATATTCATGTTTTTTATGCAACGAAGGGGAAAATATCGTTTCTGCTAATTATAGAGATTTACATAGTATAAATATGTATTACATATGTATATTTGTAATTGACGTTATTTGCCAAATAGAGAAATTTATATAATTTATTTGCATCATTGCAGTCGCAGCGCCAACATGCGATTGACAGTATTGCTTTTAATATTTTGCATATTTGCGTATGTAAATGGCGTCGATCATACTAATTTCAAGACATGTGAGCAAAGCAGTTTTTGCAGGTAATTATACCAACAACGTACACGAAATATTATAAATATTAATTTTTTGCTACTTTTTGTAGGCGCTGTCGCAAAGTGACTCCAGATCAAACTAAATTCGCTTTGATGCCGGGCACCCTCAATACATATTCGGATTCCGTAACAGCCGATCTAATAAATAAGGATAATAAACATTTATTTACTTTAAAATTAGAGGCTTTGGAGGTAGTTATAAAATGAATTGTATTATATTTTTTGTATATATTTTTTCTTATACGCTTATTAGCAGAGCAACACTTTCCGTCTGCTGATTGATGAGAAAACGCCTTTGAAACCACGTTACAAAGTAGAGCATGCGTTGAAATCAGCACCCAAACCTGGAAGGTATGTTAAATAATTAACATGAAATCTCATTTAAAAAAACTGACCAATTCTAATTACAGTATTAAAGTACATGAAGCCGATGCCGAGCTAACAATAATCTCTGGTCCGAATAAAGCCATCATTATCGCTGATCCATTTCGTATTGATTTCTATCAGAATGATGTACTCACTGTATCCGCAAATGCTAAGGGTCTTATGAGTTTTGAATATTTGCGTCCAAAACCACAACAGGCAGCAGCTGATGGTGCAGATGGTGCAGCAGAGAATGCAGAAAATGCTTCCGCTAATGAAGTACAAAATACAAATGATGATATAAATGATCCAGGCGCATGGGAGGAAAATTTTAAATCACATCATGACTCCAAACCATATGGACCTGAAGCAATTGCACTCGATTTCTCATTCCCAGAGGCGGAAGTGCTTTTTGGCATACCCGAGCATGCAGATACGTTTGCATTGAAATCTACTTCGGGCACGGATCCCTATCGCTTGTATAATGTCGATGTCTTTGAATATATACTTGATAGTAAGATGGCTTTGTATGGTTCTGTGCCGGTGCTTTATGGTCACGGGTGAGTGAATTTAATTAAACAATTCAGAAATTTCGAAATATTCAATTATTACAGCGCACAACGCACTGCTGGCGTTTTCTGGCATAATGCCGCCGAAACATGGGTGGATATTTACACTGCTGAGAGTAATGTAGTGTCATCGATTGTTAATTTTGTTTCAGGTAATACTTACAATCTGCAATTCGTATTGTACAAGTAATGATAAATATTTTTCAGGCTCCCGTAAATCTGATCCACCAGCTGCTCATTTCATGTCCGAATCGGGCATTATTGATGCCTTTATAATGCTTGGCCCCACACCACTCGATGTATTCAAACAGTATACATCGCTCACTGGTACCACACCTTTACCGCAAATGTTTGCGCTCGGTTATCATCAGTGTCGTTGGAATTACAATGATGAACGTGATGTGGAAGAAGTTTCAGCCAAATTTGATGAGTATGACATACCTATGGATACAATGTGGTTGGATATTGAATATACAGATGGCAAGAAATATTTCACCTGGGATCAATTTAAATTTCCCAATCCGCTTGGCATGATTAAGAATTTAACAGATTTGGGACGTCATTTAGTCATCATTATTGATCCACATATTAAACGTGATAGTGGCTATTTCTTTCATAACGATTGTACCGAACGTGGTTTATACACTAAGCATAACGATGGTAGAGATTATGAAGGTTAGTTAAAAAGAGCAACACAATTCAAAGTATACTCTTGTGAACTATTTTTATATTTCACTGCTAGGTTGGTGCTGGCCCGGTTCTGCTAGCTACCCCGACTTTTTCAACCCTGAGGTGCGTGAATACTATGCAAGTCAATATTTACCCGAAAATTTCAAAACTGTTACCGCCGATGTAATGTTTTGGAATGACATGAATGAACCATCAGTTTTTAATGGTCCCGAGGTGACAATGTTGAAGGATTTGGTACATTTTGGCAATTGGGAACATCGTGATGTACATAACTTGTATGGCCATATGCAGCTAATGGGTACCTATGATGGCGTGCTCAAACGTGATGCCAATCAACGTCCATTTATACTTACACGCGCACACTTTGCTGGCTCACAGCGTTATGCGCTGATTTGGACTGGTGATAATATGGCCGATTGGGGTCACTTGCAACATTCTATTAAAATGTGCTTATCTGAGTCGGTAGCCGGTTTTTCGTTTTGTGGCGCTGATATTGGTGGTTTCTTTGGTAATCCTGATCCAGAGTTATTTGAACGTTGGTATCAAACCGGTGCTTTCTTACCCTTCTATCGTGGTCATGCGCATATTGATACAAAGCGTCGCGAACCGTGGTTATTCCCAGAGAAAACGCGTTTGGTGGTACGTGATGCTCTGCGTAAACGTTATTCATATCTTCCACTATGGTATACAATGTTCTTTGAGCACGAATTGACTGGTGAACCAATTATGCGTCCATTGTTGGCACATTATCCCAAAGACAAAGAAACATTCACAATTGATAATGAATTCATGCTGCAGGATCGTTTGTTGGTGCGTCCTGTAATGGATCAGGGTGCTACTAAAGTTAGCGTTTATTTCCCTGCCATTGATGACAAGAAGAATGGTGATCTATGGTATGATGTTGATACATTGAAGAAGTACGTAAATGTTGGATATGAGAGCATAGCTGTGGATAGCTATAAGGTAAGTGCAAGTGAAGTAGAATTACAGATTATTAAATGTATTATAACAAAACTTTATTTGTATAGATTCCCGTATTCCAACGCGGTGGCAGCATCATTCCTAAAAAGGAACGTATACGTCGCGCTGCTACTCTCATGAAAAATGATCCATACACATTGGTGGTATGCCTTAATCGCGCTGGCAAGGCTGATGGTACTCTTTACGTAGACGATGAGAAATCATATAATTATCGTAAAGGCATATATAATTATATACATTACAAATTTGAGAATAACATGTTGGATGTAAACTTTATTGGCAAACCTCAATTCAAGACAGCGGCGTGGATTGAGCGTGTTGTTATTGCCGGTTTGGATCGCATACCCAAATCTGCTACGCTAACTGTTGATGGTATTACCAAAGAGCTGCAAATCTTACCTTATGCTGAAGGTGTAGCTATACGCAAGCCTGGCATAACAGTACAACAGCTCTTTAATATAAGACTTAACTTTTAATGTGTTTAGAAAATAAAACTAAAAGCTAAAAGAAATTCCGTTAATATACTCTTCAACCTCTTATGTATGCTCCACATTTCCACATAGAATGTAGTGTATATGAAGCTACTAGTTTATTGTCATTAAATATTGGATGTCCGTATATGTTTACCCCCATATTCATAGCTTTATGAATATGGGGATTAATGTTGAACGAATGTATTTTGAGATAAATGAAAATAGTTTAAAGTTTTTAAAAAGATACTTCTAACATGTATAATTTTTACAAATACATACAAAGCATAATAAATAAAATTAGCACCCGAACTTAGTATATACAAAAAAAAAAAAAAAACAGTTAAATGTGTGTTGAACTCAGTTAAAAATATTTTCCTACTGCAGCACCCTTTATGCGTACGCGCAACAGTTGGGTATTTTTTTTTATTTTTTTGGTAAAGACTTAAGCACCACCCCGTCATTGGCAAGATTTGCTTAAGGGTGGTCATAAATTTATTAACTAAGGCTTCGTACTGCTGTTACGTTGAAGATTGTGTGTATGCATGGCTGTGTTTTGCTGGGGAAAAAGACATGCGCTGTAATTCAACTTTATCCAACAAGGGGAAATATTGCTGGCTTCTAGTAGTAGCATCACACTGGACTTTCAGTTACGTTTGTGAGCTTGAACGAAGAAGTCATTATGGGACGTTTGTATAGTCAGGATGAAAAGCAAAATAAGATATGAAATGATCTGTCCAAGCAGGCATAACCCGACGATAAAGCTTTTCCCGACCCTAAGATATGCCCGATCTCCTACCATATGCAGGGCATGTGTTTGAAATTGTATCATTCAGTCTGGATAAGTAAGAGTTTAACCTCACACTGTATCCAGACCTAAGCTGTGCCATGGTAACTCTTATGTCCCTTGGTAAGGTGCATTCTTCTTCAGCAATATCGGGTGGAAGACTGTTTAAAACGGGATTCACAGGTAGAGATCTGACAAAAGTGTCGACCGACTCTGTGTGGATCTCGGTTAGAGCACGCAGATCAAACGGCAAGGTAATACGATGCCGGATCTCGTCATAAAGCTTACGGAGATGACTCCTTATGTCTCTCGGGGGCGGATCTGTGTCCAAAAGGTGACGGTTTGGATGTGCTGGCTTGTGGCAGTTTAGAAGGAATTGCCTGCTAAGCATTTCCACGTGCTCTCTTACATTGAGCAGTTTTGCCTCTTGATGGAGGTGAGACTCGGGAGACATGAGGAGACTTGCAACTTCGTCCAGTTGGTGTTATGCACGTTAGGCGAGCATATGGGTGCGGCATAGTCAAAGACTGGTCGGCCAATGGCCTTATATGTAGTCAGCAACGTTTCTTTGTATTTTCCCCAAGTACTGCCGGCAAGTGACTTGAGGATCTTGTTGCGACCTCGTACCTTTGAGACCATTGCAGACACATGACCAGCAAATGAGAAAGTATTATGCAGTGTCACCCCCAGTAACGTTAATGTCTAACTCGTTTCTCACCTGGTGCGTCCATGTCGTGAAAAGTGGCGCAGAGGCAACTGTTGATTTTCGCACAGAGTTCATCAGTATAGGGGCCCTTCCCAGTTATGCGCTCCTGTTGTTGTTGTTGTAGCGAGGTCTAGCCCTGCCTAAATGTCAGGCAGGGTCACCCCGAGTATATTGCTCTTGGCCGGGTCGATATAAGAAAACGGCCCGGGTCGTTTCGGCACGATGGGTACAGCACAAGTACTGGTACCGTTCTCGTAGAACCGGCAATACAAGAAACTAGCCGTGAAGGCCATGTAGGTCATTTAGCGTTACCCAGATACGGTATTTTTGAAAGTCATTTCGAGATAAGGCGTTCTAGAACCACCTTTTTAAAAAAGAGCATTCTTCAAACAAATTCTGAGTTAGGGAGTTTTTGGAAAACTTTTTTTTTAAATTTCAGTTGCTATTTTTCAGAGGAAAATTTCGAACTTCGAAATAGGACCTTTTGAAAAAAAAATTCCAAATTTTTTTTTGGTCTAGTCTAATATATGTACATATGTATGAATGTATGTATACCTTTATCATAAATTCATATGAAAGCTAGTTATTGTGAGCAGTTGTAACGGTTAAAAAAAAAACAAGAAATTCTAATAACAACAACAGCAGATAGTATGGAATGCTATAGAAGCTTTGCACATCACCAATTTACGGGTTGTTGCGTCCACCTTCCTCATATCCTGTACCAACTCCATAAAGCAGTCCGGACAGGTAGAGCTACTTTGCCGCCTACAACTAGCCACACATACACCTATACGGATTTATGTCTGTGTGTATGTTAATTCTTGTAACTCTTGGCGCTCTTGACTATGCAATTCATTTTTTTAAAAGCCCGCTCTTGATGTGTCCTACAGTACCCACATCTCCACCCCCCTGCATGACCGTGAAATGGGGTAATACAAATTCATAAGGTTGCAAAGTTGTAAAGATGAAAAAAAAACATGTAACAAACAGCATAATAGAAAAAAAGTTGCACACAAAGTACAATTAATTAGTAGAGAATATGTTGTTGGCTGCTCTTGCATGGCATTTTGAACTTCCGTTTGTTGTGATAAAAAATTGTTACTTTTGCCGACCAGCATAAATATGAATGCAAAAGAAATACAACAAAGAGGAAAAAGTTTTTTTTTTTTAAAAGGACTTGGAAAAAAATAAAAATAGGAGATTGCAAAGCTCACAACTCAACCGTGTACTTAGTTTTACGAACAAATTTTCAAGTAAACCGGGCTGCCTTACCATTACCATACCATTACCATACCATTACCATACCATTACCATACCATTACCATACCATTACCATACCATTACCATACCATTACCATACCATTACCATACCATTACCATACCATTACCATACCATTACCATACCATTACCATACCATTACCATACCATTACCATACCATTACCATACCATTACCATACCATTACCATACCATTACCATACCATTACCATACCATTACCATACCATTACCATACCATTACCATACCATTACCATACCATTACCATACCATTACCATACCATTACCATACCATTACCATACCATTACCATACCATTACCATACCATTACCATACCATTACCATACCATTACCATACCATTACCATACCATTACCATACCATTACCATACCATTACCATACCATTACCATACCATTACCATACCATTACCATACCATTACCATACCATTACCATACCATTACCATACCATTACCATACCATTACCATACCATTACCATACCATTACCATACCATTACCATACCATTACCATACCATTACCATACCATTACCATACCATTACCATACCATTACCATACCATTACCATACCATTACCATACCATTACCATACCATTACCATACCATTACCATACCATTACCATACCATTACCATACCATTACCATACCATTACCATACCATTACCATACCATTACCATACCATTACCATACCATTACCATACCATTACCATACCATTACCATACCATTACCATACCATTACCATACCATTACCATACCATTACCATACCATTACCATACCATTACCATACCATTACCATACCATTACCATACCATTACCATACCATTACCATACCATTACCATACCATTACCATACCATTACCATACCATTACCATACCATTACCATACCATTACCATACCATTACCATACCATTACCATACCATTACCATACCATTACCATACCATTACCATACCATTACCATACCATTACCATACCATTACCATACCATTACCATACCATTACCATACCATTACCATACCATTACCATACCATTACCATACCATTACCATACCATTACCATACCATTACAAGCCACAACAAGCCGAACAATCCTGGGCTGAAGAGTCTTCTTTCAATCGGATCAGGCTATCTAGTTTAACGGTACAAAGATACCAAAGTTTGAAAAACGGCAACTCAGTCGCCAGCAGCCGCCAAAAGTCCAATTTAACAACCACAAAACAACACTGCAACCAGACAAAAATGGCCATAGACGCCATTCACAGTGGAAACAAACAATTGGACAATGGTAACTATTGTAACAGCAATTGTGGCGACACAACAACAATCACATGGCTTTCGAAGGTTGTCGCTAGTAATGCGTCGGCAAAGTGGCGATGGAGTGGGCCATCCAACGTTGATCGCCGTTTTGACCCATACAATAGCCATTGTACTGGCTATGCATTTGGTTTGGTGTTGTTGCTGAGCTCGTGATGGCGTTGGAGATGATGATGCTGATGAGGACGACAACGATTGCTGTTATGGTGGCGTTTAATTGTTCGCGCAATGTCTGCTATGGGATTAAGAGTGTCATTGTTACCAACTGAAAATTTGTTGTTGTCTTCCTTTTTTCTTTTTTATTAAAGTCTTCCTTTTTTAGTTTACAAAACTTTCGTTTATTCAAATGGTTTGTTTGGTACTTTTCGTATTTGGTGTTCATTTAACTTGGCCCTGAAAGATATAGTGGACTGGCGATTGGATGTAGAAAAGTTCATTAAAGGACCTTTGCACACACTCAGAAAAGCTTGGGGACATTTGAGATTAGTCCTGGCTACAAGGAACCGTAAGTGAAGTGGCCGTTTCCAAGGCGTACGCAGAGAGGGGGACGGTAGGGTGGGGCCGTTGCCCTAACCTTACCGAATGAAACTGAATGAAAAACTCAAGAAAAATTATAGGTACTTAGCAAATATATAAATGGCCTCCCCCTTTGTGAACCTTTGAGTAGAGCTGGGTACGCCCTTGGCCGTTTCAAACCCGGATGTTAGGTTCGCTTGGATATGGGGGTGAGGAGTTTCTGGACACCTTGCGTAAAACTTTGCAACCTGAAAATATCAGATGCATGAGTCTAGCGAACCTGGACGGAGGTTGCGTTGGGGTCTTTTACGAAGAGTTGGATATCAGTCCTAAATTTATGCCTTTGGATGGAATGCGACTCAGTGACATTACTTTAAGGCAAGCATCGGCGCCCCATAGATCTTAAGATCAGTCAAACAAGTTGGACTCATCACACAGACACGTTTCGCTCTTTGTTTACCAAATGATTTAGTCGTCGTTGAGCAAGGGGCGAAAACGCATCGCGTGGGGATGTCGCTTGTTTGGTCAGCGAATGTTACAAATATATTTCGGACGATCACAGCGCGTGTATAAGCGCTCTCACTTGTACACCTGTATTTACCAATTTGCCGACCCATGCTTTAAGGGAATTCACCGTTTAATTGGATAGGCAGGCGGCTATAGGGCGCTGTGCTCGGCCACCATGCGATGAGGGTTGTTAAGGAGTGCTTGACATCGTAATCTGTGGTATCATACTGCATGTCGGGAACTCAACTGCAGATCCCCTGGCCCGAGTTGGCACGCGTGAGCATAAGGTGGCTATTGGAAGGGTTGATGGGGTTCCATTAGCTACGAGCAGTCTGTTTGTGGTTAGGTGGGCTTCGGATCAACTAAGCAAGTGCTACCCTAACAACATCTCTTACTAGGTATCGAGAGGAGGTGGAATCGCATTGCGCTGCTTAGCTATTGCCAGAACAAGGCTCCCGTCTAGACGTATTCCAGGGTTCCGTTGGCCACTATCAGCCTATTTCTGAAAAAGTGGACTACGGTTTAACTAGAATGATCCTTCTGTCCAGTTTGCACAAAGCGTTCAGTCGTACAACTGAGCTTCCCAATACATATTTTTCCCTGATGACTGCCGAGGTATAGAGGCATTTCGCTATATTCGAATCATGGGATCAGTCTGATTCAAAACTTTAACTAGCCCATGCAGCGGTTATAACTACCCGCTCAGCGAAGTCGGTGGTATCGAAAGGTAGTGTGATATAACAAAGGATTATTGTAGCGTCTTCATTATCCCTTCAAATGGATAGTGCTACCCAACCTAACCTAATTTTCAGCCCTCTCGGTATGTAAGTGGTTGTGAGATAGGAGCTAAGTTCGGGAATAAAGAAAATTTGTCTCGCCCCCATCCGAAAAGTGAAACAACCCCATAAGAAGCATGTTTGCTTCAAGTTACGACCGATGAAGATTTCACACTGAAATCTTAAGCAAAGTCATGTTGTGTGGAATCAACCAAAGTGTGAAATGTTTTGCATATTTAAAGGCGACATGCAAAATAACCCTTTACCTGACTCGTCTGATAATAAAAATGCGATTTAAATTGCGAAGCAGCAAATGCGAAAAAAATTACAAAAGCTTAAGTAATAAAAGAAAAACATTAAAATGTCTATACTTCCGGACGCAGCAGAGTTTTTATTGTTTTTGTTGTTGTAGTGGTTTATATTCTGTTTTTAATCTCAGGCAAAAAGTGTTGCCTTTCACTGACTCCACCCCCTACCACAGTCCAATATTCGCACACAATATACACACACGCATAAGAAAAATGCGCGTAAAAAAAACAAAAACCAAAAAAAAAGCTTTAACACCCACAACTCTTGCCAACTCGCGCTATTTTACGGGTTAAAAGTAATGTAAACATGATTTTCGTGATTTTTCACAGTCGCAAAAATTTTTCTCACACCCTTTGGCGTTGAGCATAATTTTGGCAGTGTTGTTGTTATTGTTATTTATTGCTGTCGTTGTTGTTGTTGGCCTCTATGACATGTTTGTTGATGCATAAAATTTTTCCAAGCTGTTAAAAAATTTTCAAATAAAAATATGAAATTATCATATCGCTTGCAGGCATCCACCAAAGGATTTGATACGCTATGCTCTCCGCTTTTAGTATGTCGTCGAACTTGTAAAAAATGTTTTTACATGTATTTGTGTGCATAAGGCTGTGTGTGTGTGTGTGTGTGTAGGAGTGCTCGATTATAAATGTTTTATGCAATATTTTTCCGTCGTCCTACCGAAAGGTGTGCGTTTGACATGTCAAAGATTAGAATGTAATTCGGTATAAATACAGTTGCAGCCATATAAATAGTGACACTATTAATCAGAGAGTAAAAGTGTGTGGCTCAGGAATTTGGAGGTATGGATCATAAAAATCCATTGTGGATTTGGCGACCAATTAGTTATATACTACGAGTCCACAGCTATTTATATTTTGCTCTATAACTTTTTAACTAAAACAGCTAGAGTACTGGATTTTGACATTTTGGAAAAAGTATATCTTCAACTTTTTTCAAGGTATGGATTATAAAAAATCATTGAAAACTGTGGATTTTGCAGCCAATTATTTACCACGAACTCACAATTTTTCTTTTTTGCTCTATAACTTCTAAACTAGAAAATCTAGAGTATTGAATTTTCTCATTTTGGAAAGGGTATCTTTCAGCTTTTTTTTCTCAAGGTATGGATAATAAAAATACATTGAAAATTGTGGATTATGCAGTCAAATATACCACGAACCCTTTCTTTTTTTATTTTCTATTTTGCTGAGTAACTTCTAAACTAGAAAAACTAGAGCATTTAATTTTGGCATTTTTGAAAGGGCATTTTTTTTAATCTCACAACTTTTCTATTTTGCTTCGTAACTTCTAAACTAGAAGAACTAAAGCGTTGAACGTTGGCATTGTGGAAAGGGTCTCTCTTCGACATTCTTCCTAAAGTATAAATCATAAAAATTAGTTGAAAACTGTGGATTTGGATTATAAAATTAAATGAAAAACTGTGGATTTGGATTATAGAAATATATGAAAAATTATATACCACGAAACCACATATCTGAAAATTGTGTCAGAAAAACGAATGTGCTACACATTCATGTTTCTGGCGCAACAAAAATATCTAAAAGTTTAATTTCCAAATTTTTTAAAAATTTTCTTGTGCTAGAATCAAGAATGTGTTGCATTCACAAACAGACACCATGGCGTATACGTAACAATTTTACCAAACATTCGTGTTTCTGGCACAACAGAAATAAGCTACAGATTCATGCTTCTGGCGTAACGAAAATTTTTAAAAATTTGCTTTGGAAATTTTTTAAGGATGAATATACGGCACATTCGAAGAACTTAAGGAATATTATAGTAAAAGCTATATCTGTGGAAAGTATATAATGAGCATCAAACTTGCTTGATTCAACGTCCCAACGTCAGACTCATAAAATCACGAATTAACTCTCGGCAAATACGTCAACACTAAACTCACGTAATTAATCTTAACAAGCAATGACATTTACACAAAACGATAAAAGCTGTTTGTAGTTGTCAATGGGATTGTGAAAGGTGACCAATTCGATTTCACGACTCGGCCTACTACACACTCCACTGCCTCTCTCTGTTGATTGTGCATTACGCGCGCATTCGTTTGTCCACCGATAAAATGTCGAAATGCTCGCCGCACACTTACAAATGACTTAATGAGTTCATAATTGAATAATGGCATGAACTGTGCGCCGTTATTGTTGTGAGCTATGCCAATGCCAATTTTCCTCATTCTCACACTATGGTGCTTTTCTTCTTCTCTTTTGCTTTCTCGCCATTATATAGCAATATTTCTTCACAAACAATTATTCATACAAATTTACACTTAGTTTTGCAATTCATGAGAATTCATTCGAATAAAATCAACATTAAAATTGAAATTATCGTGGCGAAGGTGGAGGAATAAGTGGCATAAATGTTGGAGGGCTGAAAACAATAATAGTAACAACAATATAAACAATGTGGAATAATTTCACTCCTGCCATGAAACACTTGTGAAGCGCGAATTATGGCCCGCAATAAAAGTGCTGTCCTTTTGCCAAATACATATGTATGTACAAACTTAAATTCATATTTATATAGGAAATATTGCAGAGGGTTGCTCGATGGGGGCTAGTCGAAAGGTCAAACAACTCCAAACTTTAAAAAAATAAAACAATAAAAAAAAATAAATAAAAATAGAAAAAAATAAACAAAAATAACTAAAAAAAAAAAATAAATTAAAAAATTAATAAAATAAAATAAAACAAAAATTAACAAAAAAAAATAAAAAAGGAAAAAAAGTAAACAAAAAAAACAAACTAAAATAAAAAAAAATAAATAAAATAAAAAAAATATTAAAAAAATATTAAACTAAATTAAAATAAAATAAACTAAACTAAACTAAAATAAAATAAAATAAAATAAAATAAAATAAAATAAAATAAAATAAAATAAAATAAAATAAAATAAAATAAAATAAAATAAAATAAAATAAAAAAATAAAATAAAATAAAATAAAATAAAAAAAAAAAAATAAAATAAAAAAAAAAATAAAATAAAATAAAATAAAATAAAATAAAATAAAATAAAATAAAATAAAATAAAATAAAATAAAATAAAATAAAATAAAAAAATAAAATAAAATAAAACAAAATAAAATAAAATAAAATAACATAAAATAAAATAAAATAAAATAAAATAAAATAAAATAAAATAAAATAAAATAAAATAAAATAAAATAAAATAAAATAAAATAAAATAAAATAAAATAAAATAAAATAAAATAAAATAAAATAAAATAAAATAAAATAAAATAAAATAAAATAAAATAAAATAAAATAAAATAAAATAAAATAAAATAAAATAAAATAAAATAAAATAAAATAAAATAAAATAAAATAAAATAAAATAAAATAAAATAAAATAAAATAAAATAAAATAAAATAAAATAAAATAAAATAAAATAAAATAAAATAAAATAAAATAAAATAAAATAAAATAAAATAAAATAAAATAAAATAAAAGAAAATAAAATAAAATAAAATAAAATAAAATAAAATAAAATAAAATAAGATAAAATAAAATAAAATAAAATAAAATAAAATAAAATAAAATAAAATAAAATAAAATAAAATAAAATAAAATAAAATAAAATAAAATAAAATAAAATAAAATAAAATAAAATAAAATAAAATAAAATAAAATAAAATAAAATAAAATAAAATAAAATAAAATAAAATAAAATAAAATAAAAAATAAAATAAAATAAAATAAAATAAAATTAAATAAAATAAAATAAAATAAAATAAAAAATAAAATAAAATAAAATAAAATAAAATAAAATAAAATTAAATAAAATAAAATAAAATAAAATAAAATAAAATAAAATAAAAACTAAAATAAAATAAAATAAAATGAAATAAAATAAAATAAAAACTAAAATAAAATAAAATAAAATAAAATAAAATAAAATAAAAACTAAAATAAAATAAAATAAAATGAAAAAAATATAAATAAAAAAAATTTAATTTAATTAAATAAATAAAATAAAATAAAATAAAATAAAAAAACCTAAAATAAAATAAAACAAGCAAATAAAATACAATAATATGAAACAAAAAAAAAAATAAAGAAGAAAAAATAAAATAAAATAAAACGAAAAAAAATAAAGTAGAAAAAAAACAAAAAAGAAAATAAAATAAAATAAAATCAAATAAAATAGAATAAAGTAAAATAAAATAAAGTAAAATAAAATAAAATAAAATAAATTAGTTATTGTTTTTATTGGTCATTATATTTACGAACTTTGAAAATTTTGTGGATTTTTGAACAGTCGAATAATTTTTTTTATATCAAATTATGCTTTTTGAGTTTTTTGGCGAAAACAAGTTGAAAAATGCTACATACAATACCAACTACGATGATTGCAATTTCGATCTTGTTGAAGGATCTTTTCAAACCGTTTTGTATTGTTGCTCCTTGCTTCGATAAGCAGTAAAGGTGATGAAAAATTTCTAGGCAATAATACAAAGCGGTTTGAGAAGATCCTTCAACAAGATCGAAATTGAAATCATCGTAGTTGGTATTGTATGTAGCATTTTTCAACTTGTTTTCGCCAAAAAACTCAAAAAGAATAATTTGATAAAAAAAAATTATTCGACTGGTTAAAAGTCCACAAAATTTTCTAAGTTCGTAAGATAAAATAAAAAAAAAAATAAAATTAAAAAAAAAAAAATAAAAATAACAGAAAAAATATAATAAAGGAAACTAAAATAAAAGAAAATTTAAAAAGTAAAATAAAACGAAAAAAGTTGAAAAATAAATATAAAATAAAATAAACATATATAAAGTAAAATAGCATAAAAAATATTCTTTAAATAGTGAAAATTTTTTATTCAAATAAAGTAAAATGAAAAAATTTAATTAAATTAAATACAATTAAAAAATAACGAAAGAAAATAAAAATAAAAAAATTTATATTCTTCAAAACGTCATTCTTTTCAAACTTCCCAGAATTCCTAAGGCAGGCCTATCTCACTGGACCGCGAATGAGGTTACCAACTACTATGGTACAGACAATGAATCATAACCGCAATAATCACCCGCATCCAAACGCAACCCCATTCAATTGTAACCCCCTTTATAGTAGTAGTTATGGTAGTATAGCAAGTGTCCCCGTCTAGCTGGAAGGCCGACCAGCAAGCTATTCGCATGGCCATTCAACAGCGACACCGCAAGTCACCGAACCGAATGTGGCAAATGCGAAGCCCTAAGGGCAAATTATTACCGTTGTTATTGAGCAAATGTCGCTACTACGCGACAAAAGCGAAAGCAGCAATAGCAAAATAACAACAACAACAAAGTTTGAATTAAAATTCAGCCTCATTGGTTTGGCATTTAACAATCTCTACTGGTAGACCAAGCGCCAGTCAAAGAGCGAAGGAATAAATGCTTAAAGATACCTAGAAGCAATTGTGTGCACTTTGGCCTTTGAAAAGCTAAAAGGGTGTTAAAAGGTCGTGAAAACCCATGGCTTTTCGCACTTTGCTTACGCCTGATGTTGTAATGAACATTTTCACTCAATGCCGATAGGCATTTGATATTAAGCTGAAACCTGCCACGGGAAGCATTGCAAGCACAAATGATTATGACCATAAATCAGGCACCGTTGACATGCGGCTCCCCTCAGTTAACGACGGTTTTTGCGTATGCGTGCTCGTGGGCTACATTGAGAGGGTTTGTGGAGTGTGTACTCGGTTCCACGCTTTAATGATGTCGCCTCGGTATTAGGCAGCTTGTGTGTTTTAAAGCGAAATACATTAGTGATTTTTGATTGTTGAGTGTTTTTTAAGGGTAGAGTTGCTGAGTGAAAAATTTTGAGGTTCTTTATGATAAAAATCAAACTTTCCAGCGTTTATTGGGTAAGGTTTCTCCGATTGGACTGAATGGTAGATTGAAAAATGCAAAAGTTCTTAAAAAAAATAAAATGCAAAAGTTCTTAAAAAAAATTTAAATAAAAATAAGTTATTTAAATAAAAAAATAAATAAAATGAACAAAAAAAATTACAAAAAAAAAAAAAAAAAAAAATTAAAAAGTAGAATGCAAAAAAAAAAATTTCAAATTACATATTAAAAAAAACATATAAAATAAAAAAAATTAAATAAATACATAAAAAATTAAGAAAAAAAAAAGAAATAAAAAACAAAAAAAAAAAAAAAAATTAAAGATAAATTAGAAGCAAAAAAAAAAAAAATAGTAAAATTAAAAAAAAAAAAATAAAAAATAGTAAAATTAAAAAAAAAAAAAAATAAAAAAAAAAATAAAAAAGAATGAAAAAAAGTAAAATAAAAAATAAAGTTTAATTAAACAATATAAGAAAAGATAAAATAAAATAATATATTATCGATCATACGAGTACAATTGGCTGCTGCGAAACCTAATTTTAAGAGACATATAATCATATAATCGTAAATGAGAATGAAAACAGTCACCAAACATCACCATTTATAAATATCTGAAAATTCAAACAATGATAAGTAATATTAACCATAGGTTTATTAGAAATTTAAAACTGAATTTTAATTAACAAAAAGTGAAGTTCATTAAGCAAATTCAAATCGATAAACACTAGGGTAACTAATCTCACAGGAGCAGTGCGATTGGAAAATCAAATTACGACACGTGCTGACTGCGTTAAGTTTAGAATCAGTGGTGGGCACACTATTAGAGTTATATCTTCAGCTAGTATTAGCGGCATAATGTAGCTATGTGGTGAAGTAATATTGTCCAATTCTCTATCTCGGTCTTAAACGTGCGTCTCTTAGAAGCGATGTTGACTGTGAAAGCGCGTAGATTCAAAAATGCATTATGCACATCACTGGTCAAAAATTCAAATGTACATAGAAAATGCAATCAGATGAAAAGTGAGCGCATATTTATGTAGTTGTCATTAGGCATTTATAAAGCTTGGAGTTTTTCGGATATTATAATTATGTACTTTCAATTGAAAATACGAAAAATTTTAACATTCAATTTGCACAAAACTACCAAATTTATACTACAAAAGTGTGAAGCTATAATTTTGTGGTGTCATGCAATAAATGCCGAAGTCTGTAAAACAAATAGGTGAAAAAAAAACAAAAAATATATACCAAAAAAAAAAAAGTAAAAAAAAATAAAACAAAAAAAAGTTAATAAAAATTAACATAAAGCAATATAAAAAAAAACAAGTAAAAAAATTTTTAA
>CAXKVI010000005.1:92702402-92709902 GCA_964058755.1 Campiglossa producta | reverse complement strand
CTGAGTTTCACAGCCAGTCCACAAGACTTTTCCCTTTTAGTAAAAGTATTGAGATAGTTCCAATGCGCAGCCAATGGTCATTTACGACCTCTATGTCGAGTAGCGAGGACAGAGCTGGGCCTTGTAGTTGCGCCTGGTGATGGATCGTGAATTATGTTATGAGGTAGCAGGGATTTAAGGAAAAGGTTTGATAACACGTTTAACTTTAGGGAAATTTTGAAAGATTTACAAGAAATTCAACAAAAATGAGTAGGTAATCTAGAACTTTCAGGACGTGTATTCGGGATCGAAGGGCTACGTTTCGAGATGATCGAAATCGGGATTAAAAATTAAGTGCCGCTCTTATCTCTTTTAACTACACGAGCTTCAAACTTCCATCCACGCATATACATTTGTAGAGGCTACATACTAAATAGCGAGAAATTTGAAATTCATTTCTTTTATAATTTTCAACTCAAAGTTTTTGCCAACAATTCAGGCTATGATGCAGTTTCGGCTAGGTCACGTAGCAGTGTTGCTGCAATTGCCGCTAAAATTATGGAGTTTCGTGTCACGACGCAATTAACAACTCATCTGCGTACTAAATTACTTTGTTTTAGTCCACCTTTTGACTTCAAAGTTGGCCTTAGTGTTGCTGTTGTTGTTGTTGGTGTTGGTGTGAATTTATGCAAACATTTCGACAAATTGCCTTCAAGTTTTATGAATATTCTGTGGGTGAGTTTTTGCAAATGAAGTTGAAGTGTTTTAGCAATTAGTTGGCAACGCTCAATCATTGGTTGGTGTGCGTTTTTGTATGTGTCCTGGTTGTTGTTGTTTTTGTTGCCTTTGTGAAAAATGCTTTTGCTTAATTAATAAGCTTGTTATTATCTTCACTTTAACTTTATTCATCTCATGCACTTACAAAGTTTTCATCTTTTCCATGGGGTTTTCTTAAATTATGCATTTTACAATGAATGAAGTTTGAAGTGAAACTGCTTTTGAGCTGAGAGTTGTTGTTGTTGTCACCTTTTATAAAAATGTTTTTGCTCAACTAATATGTTTGCTATGTTCGTTTTAACTATATTCTAACAAAAATCGTCCATAGTTTAATTTTCTCCACGATTTTAACTGGGATTATTCATATTCCATGAAACGAAATTGAGGTGAAACTTCTTTGTACTCTAAAAAATCAGAAGAAGAATTTTGAATATTAATAAAATTGTCTATAAATTGAAAATATGCGCATTAGAGGAGTACCTAAAAAAATCGAAAACAACAATTCTTAGACATTTTTGTGCGTATGTTTGTATGTTTGTTCGCGCATCACTGAAAAACCGCTGCATTGAATTGAATAAAAAATTTTTGGTATGTTGCTAGATGTCCTACTTGAAGTTTAAGCTATATTTATGCGTAAGAAAGTATTCAAGTATTGGCTGAAAATAAAGAACAATTTTCTCCGCTGCTATATATACTGTTGGGAATATGGTTTAGTTGCTGGATGCATTCTGCTCTTAAGGAAAATTTACTTCAGAATACTTTTCACCTCAAAAACACACAAGACAGCTGCAACAAATGGTCAAATGAGGAAAGCAGCAATGATGGCAAAGAATTTGTTTCCATTACATATGGTATTTGCTAATAGCACGACACATCACATACATAACAACACCAATGCTTCACACTCAAACCTAACTACAGTGACCCGTACTCGCTGACGCCTCAGCAAAAAAAAAGAAGCGAAAATCAGAGATTTACAGATTTTTGACTTTTAGTAACATTTTTTCAACACGTCATGCAAATATTTGCATAAAAACTCGCATTTCGTATTCGTTTACATAGCAGCAAATAACAAACCAAAAGCCAATCATCATCATGACTGGCGTGCATATTCTTCATCACTGATTTTCAACAGACCCCCATATGCCACAAGCTATTGCTTCTGTCACGTCCAGTAGGTAACACCGTCCATCTCCATAACAATCATCATCACTTTTTCACACCAGAACTTATGAATACCTTGCAGTAAATGCAAGTGGTTGTTGAGTGACTGATGACTAGTATTTTATTTTATTTTATTATACCTTTCATGAAGATGAAATGGTAATATAACTTTGGTCCGATGTTTGTAAGTATGAGCAGAAGAAGAGATAGACCCATCAATAGGTATACCGAAATGATTAGGATGACGAGATGAGTTGATTTAGCCATGTCCGTCTGTCTGTCTGTTTGAACGCAATCTAGTCCCTCAGTTTTTGAGATATTTGGCTGAAATTTTGTATGCGGCCACCATTTTCTAATATAGAAATCATTTGTCGGAACCAGCAAGATCGGACCGTTATTACATATAGCTCAAATGCAGTAATTAATCAGCTAGAAACGTGAAATTTTGTAAGTATTGCTATTTTTATATGTGCATTATCGATGTTGAAAATCATTGAGATGTGATAAATATTTCACATAGCCACATACAATTGATTGTTCCGATAATTTCGGTATGAGCTAAAGTTAAATTAAGACAGGCTGTACCTACTGGGGATCGAACAGTGAAAATCGTGACGCTTATTCATGAAAGGTATATAGCCTTCGGCACAGCCGAAGACATATTTCCTTACTTGTTTTATTTTATTTTATTTTTTTTAATTTTTTTAATTTTATTTTATTTTATTTTATTTTATTAATTTTAACAAGTTTTTGATTTTTGGCGAAAACAACAATTATTTCTTCTCTTTGTTCCAATATACATATTTCAATCTTCAAAGGAGATCGTCTTCGGGGAATGAGTTCAGATGTTAGGTGGACAGCATCTAATCAGTCGGACGTGCAGTTTTGAACTCAGTTTGAAGATATAATTGTTATTATTTTTTCATTTTGTTTTATTTTATTTATTTTATTTTATTTTATTTTATTTTACTTTATTTTATTTTATTTTATTTTATTTTATTTTATTTTATTTTATTTTATTTTATTTTATTTTATTTTATTTTATTTTATTTTATTTTATTTTATTTTATTTTATTTTATTTTATTTTATTTTATTTTATTTTTATTTTAGTTTGTTTTATTTTATTTTATTTTTAAAAATTTTATTTTAGTTTACTTTTTTTTATGTTATTTTATAATATTTTTTTTTTATTTTTATTATTATTTTTTTTCCAATTTATCTTATTTTATTTTACTTTATTTTTTTTTATTTTATTTTTTTTAAATTTTTTTTTAAATTGTAGTTAATTTTATTTTACTTTTTTCGTTTCTTTTATTTTATTTTATTTTATTTTTTTTAATTTTATTTAATTTTATTTTTTTTTTGATAATTCTATGTATTCATTTCTTGCTTTATTTTACTTTATTTTGTTTTATTTTTTATTTTATTTTGTTTTATTTAATTTTATTTTTTATTTATTTTATTTTATTTTATTTTATTTTCATTTATGTTATTTTAATTTAGTTTACTTTATTTCATTTTATTTTACTTTATTTTAATTAGTTTTTTGTTCTAATATGTTTTTTGAATATATTGTTTAATTTTAAAATATTTTAATAATTGATCTGGTTTAAAACTAGTATATCCTTAACTCCTTTCTTGCTTCACTGCTGGGTATTGTACGTTTAAATGTTCCTCTACGTGTAAACATTGAGATTTTTCCGTTGAAACACCGCTGCTGGAGCTAATAAATAAATCGGCCAAACAAATTGAGCAGACGTCATCACCTTTTATGCTGTCGGGGTTCAATGGTTCGCTGACTTGCTGCTCCGCATTTATTGATGTAGGATGATTGTGTGTGTGTGTGTGTGTGTATGTATGCAGCGACAACTTGTTGGCTTTTGTATCATCCATATTTATTCATGCCTTAGCTATGAACCGAACTTACAAGTTTCCTGTCAGCTGGGCATACGTGGAGCTCAATGTACATATATTTTGTTTGTGTGTTTGTGTATTATCAATGAAGTGGTAGTAAGTTTGTTTACATACTTTTCAATCTGCTAGTATTTATTATTGTTATTGTAGTAATTCAGCTCATTGATTTTACACGTTTTGAATAAATAATGACCATTGTAATGTCGATTGGTTGGTTGGTTGATGATTATGTGAAATTTATTTTGGCGTGAAATTGCCTTATCAATGCAAATGAAATTAAGCACATTTCACAGTTGAAAGAATAGTGAACGAGGGGTGTGTGTGGTGTTAAGTATACAATGTAGCTGATTTATTTGATAATTTCGAGGCTTAATTTTTGACTGTAACAATTTGGTTGGGAAACCGCAGTAGGCTCATTTTATTTAGGACTAGCTGGTGCCCGCGACCTCATATGCGTATTTTAAATTTCGGGGTAGCTTAGGTATTGAAATTAATAAAATGGTTTATGACAGCATACATAAACACCTTTTGTTTGATACCCATAATGTACTAACACATTTTTGTGGAAATATTCGTCGATACCTCCGAAACCGGTCGAGCTATCGAAATTTCATGATATTTCCCAAACCATTTCAGATATTTCAATGCATTACATAGCATATTATAGCACTCATCGACACCTTTCGTTTGACACCCATATTGTACTAAGACATTTTTGGTCACCCCACGTCCACATATTGGGCGATAACCCCAAAACCCGTGAGATATCGCAAAAAGTAATATCTTAAATTTTAAGTTGAGCGTCTAGAAATACAACGATTCAATTCCATTCAGTACTTTTAGAGTGTTACGACCCCAAACATACAGACAGACATGGTCCACATATTGGGCGATAACTCCAAAACCGGTTGAGATATCGAAAAAAAGGAGTATCTTAAATGTTAAGTGGAGCGTCGACCAATCCAACGAAAAAAGTTTCATTCAATTCCATTCATTGCTTTCAGAGTGATACGGCCACAAACATACGGACAGACAGACAGACAGACACACACAAATTTTTAAAATGGTTGATTTGGATTCTACTCGCTTAGTAATGCTTTCCCCAATAAAATTTTTGTTGATATCTGCCATGTACAGACATCGACCTGTTACAATTTTATTATATGTAGAGATGTAGAGATAAAGCTAGAATGTAGTAGGATGAAGGGCGTCAGAAGGAGAAGCAGTGGTTCTGGGAAGGGGAAGGTTTTGGCGAAGAAGAAAAATGCTGTGTGAAGGGAAAGCCAAAGAGTTTGGATGAGGAAGTCCGAAAGCGATAAAATAAAGTGAGAAAGGGGAAATAAAAAAAGTTCACGATAAATTTGAAGATAAAGATAAAAGATAACGAAACATTTTAAGATAATGATAAAGACAAAGATAAATGTGAGAGATAAAGATAAAAATAAGCTAATGAAAAAGTAAAAGGTTAAGATACAGATAAATATTAAGACAAAGATAAAGAAAAGGCGATAAAGATGGAGATACAGATAAATATTTAAAAAAGGAGAAGGGTAAAGATAGAGATAACGTCACAGATAAAAATAAAGACATGAATTTAGATAAAAATAACTAGAATAATGGAGACACAATGGAAGACAAAGATAATGATAATGGAAGACAAAGATAATGATTGAGATAGAAAAAACTATAAATATTGAGATGTAAATATTAAATTAAGGACAGAGATAAATATCGAGATGAAGATTAATATAAAGATAAAAATATATTTGGACAAACAGAAAGATAAGGGAAAATATGAAAATGAACATAAAGCTTAAGAAAAATATGGAAATGAAAATAAAGACGGAGATAAAGATATTTTAAGATACATTAAAAGACTAAGAAAAAGGTTTGGACAAAGATATAGATGTAGATAATGATAAAAACACAGATAAAGATCAAGATAAAGATAAAAGAGATTAATTAAAGAAAAATAAAAGAGGTAAAGTTAAAGATTAAAATAAAGATAAATATTAAGACAAAGATAAAGATGAAGATGCAGATAAATATTAAGGTAAGGATAAATATGGAGATAATGTCACAGATAAAGATAAAGATATACATTTAGATAAATATAACTAGAAATATGGAGACACAATAAAAGACAAAGATAATGATTGAGATAAAGATAAAGGTAAATATAAAAATTAAGATAATGACAGATGAATATAAATATAGAGTGAAACATCAAAATAGAAATTAAAATACAGATTAAGATATAGAGTAAAGAAAAAAATATATGTATGTATATTAGGGTGATTCAAAAAAAATGTTACCCCCTAAAAAATTAGGTATTGATGAGAAAATAAGCCTTGCAAAAAATTAGCGCTCTAACTTAACCCTTAGGGGTGGCTATTTTTTTCGCCCTTTCCCATACATTTTGTATGTGGAAAAATGGCATTTTTTTTAAAAGTGAATTTTCTTTTAATTTTTGAAACTTTTTTCAAAATATTTTTACATACTCTTAAAGTTGAAGCCTTGAAGCTTCCAAAATGGTAAGCCGTGTGCGATTATCTTAACTATTAAAATAATTACAGCCTCAGCGCTTCCGTTTGAATACCACCAAGTGCCAAATTTTTTTAAAATATTTTTTCATTCTTAAAACTTTTCGGTTTAAAATCAAAACTCTTTGGATTGAAAATTTTAACTGTCTTGGTTCGAATCCCAACGGACGAAATTTTTTTTTCTTTAAAAAATTATTAAAAAATGTCGGGTTTAACATTGAAACTCTATTTATTTAGCCAATTTTCTTGAAAACTGGTCTCGATTGAAATTTGAAACCAATTTTTGTTTAGTCCAAAAAAGTTCAAAATTTAGGCTCAAATTTTTAGCCGTGTATAGTTTAGGATATTTAATTATGGAAATTAAAATTAAGACAAAGATAAAGATATTCATAGACGAAGACACATTTAAAAACAAAGTTGGGGAAAAAAACAGATAAAGATAAATTTATAAAAAAAAATAAACAGAGTAAATTTCTTAAAATCTCGATAATTATCTCAAAATACTCCAGTGAAAACGATATTTTTTGCACCCCGTTACTAAAATCAGAAGGTTGGAAGAGGAAGCCTGGATTACAAAACACATGAACTCAAAACTCGAATATTCAGTAAACATAGAAAAAGAATTTTTTTTTTCAATTTCCTTTTTATCTACAAACAAACTATGTAAATAAATATCAATGACTTTCTAGTGACCACATAAGTTGTTATTTTCCTTTATATTCTTTGTGTGACAATCGTATTGGACCCGCATAATTGCTTTTAAGCCTCCAACGAACCGCGTACAAAGGCAAAACGATACATTTTTCTATTAGTTACATACAAACATATGCTTGTTTGCATATATACATATTTTAAGTGGACTTTATTTTAATTTTTTTTTACGAGCCGAGAGTGCAATGGGAATAGATCAAAGTAATAGCGCGTTTATTGTCAACTGTTACATAAGGCGCAATCTATTGTCATCGAGTTGGAAAAAACGTGGATATTTTTAAAGACAAAATACACGTCTCTAACGGAGAGCACGTGAATATTGTGTAAACCTCCCAGATTATGTTCTGGATTTATATAAAAGAGATGCTGTACAAACGAATATACCAACCCTTGCGGTTCATTTGCAACACG
>CAXKVI010000005.1:92639902-92697402 GCA_964058755.1 Campiglossa producta | reverse complement strand
TTTTTTTATTTTGTTTTATTTTGTTTTTAAATTTTTTTTAAATTTATTTTATTTTATTTTTAATTTTTTTTATTTTTTTATTATTTAATTTAATATTATTTTATTTTATTTTGTTTTATTTTATTTTATTTTATTTTATTTTATTTTATTTTATTTTATTTTATTTTATTTTATTTTATTTTATTTTATTTTATTTTATTTTATTTTATTTTATTTTATTTTTTTTTTTTTTATTTTTTTTTATTTTGTTGTTTTAATATTATTTTATTTTATTTTATTTTTTTATTTTATTTTTTTTTATTTTATTTTATTTTGTTTTTTTAATTTTTTTTTAATTTAATTTATTTTATTTTATTTTATTTTAGTTTATTTTTTTATTTTATTTTATTTTTTTTATTTTGTTTTTAAATTTTTTTTAAATTTATTTTATTTTATTTTTTATTTTTTTTATTTTTTTATTATTTAGTTTAATATTATTTTATTTTATTTTGTTTTATTTTATTTTATTTTATTTTATTTTATTTTATTTTATTTTATTTTATTTTATTTTATTTAATTTTATTTTATTTTCTTTTATTTTATTTTATTTTATTTTTTTTTTATTTTATTTTGTTGTTTTAATATTATTATATTTTATTTTATTTTTTTATTTTATTTTTATTTTTTTTTATTCTATTTTATTTTGTTTTTTTATTTTATTTTTATTTTATTTTATTTTATTTTATTTTATTTTATTTTATTTTATTTTATTTTATTTTATTTTATTTTATTTTATTTTATTTTATTTTATTTTATTTTATTTTATTTTATTTTATTTTATTTTATTTTATTTTATTTTATTTTATTTTATTATTTTTATTTTATTTTATTTTATTTTATTTTTTTTTATTTTGTTTTACCTTTTTATACCCAGCGTACTAGTACAAGTACAAGGGTATATTAATTTTGTTCACATAACGGTACTACGTAATGGCACAAAATAATCGAGATAGATATAGAGTTCCATATGTGAAAGTTCTTAGGTTGAAAAGAGGAGTTCGTTAAGGCATGTCCGTCCGTCGGTCCGTCTGTCATTCCGTCTCTCCGTGTACACAATAACTGGAGTAAAAATTGATATATTTGAATGAAATTTTGTATACAGGTTACTTTCTAGCCAAGGTAGGTTGCTATTGATAATGGGCAAAATTGGATGATGCGGGGAGTCTTGGTCCGAATTCCCGCCAACGGACAAAAAATTTATTTTATCTTTAAAAAATTGTTAAAACATTTCTGGTTTACAATTGAAACCCGATTTATTTAGCAAATTTTCATGAAAACTGGTCTAGATTGAAATTAAATCCAAATTTGGTTTGGTCATATATATAGTCCAAAAAAGTTTAAAATTTAGGTTCAAATTTTTAACCGTGTATTAGTAAGATTTGTGAGATACCTAAATATAAGCCCGGGAAATGAGATTCTTCAAAAGAGTTTTTCAAAAAAGAATTTATCTTTTTTTCAATGCGTTCCGGAAGCCACATCCGAGATAAGGTAATCTTCCACTCAGTCAGTGCAAAAGTGGTTTATTTGCTAATGAACTCAAGCTCACTCAAAGCCACATAAAGTAATTTCATTAATTTTATTCAGCACTCACCAATTCCCAATTCTCATTTAATTCCACTGTTTTCCTCTTATCGCTCGACCATTGATCACTACAAACAAATACTTGAACTTATGAACTCTTTTGTGCGCCTTTCATTTGAGTTATTGGGATTTTAGTCCATTTGTGCTAAACCAAATTGGAATTGGTGCGTTCCTTTAATTCAATGTGTCTATGTTGAGCGCACGACCTTTGAACTTTGAATTGCTATGCAAAATTCTTTGTTGAATATTCAATGTAGCCAATGAGATTTGGATGTGTTAGACTTTGGCCGGCAGGCAAAGTGCCAGCAATCCTTAAATACCTGCTAAGGTATTGGCAGTCGATGTGAATTGTAGTATTGTAGCTTTAAGGCGGATTTCTCGACTAGTCGTCAACTTTAACGCTCACTATAAATTTGTCGGCCAGTTCCCCCTCCTGTTAAAATAAAGGACAAATGAAGTGGCTGTTAAATTGATAGTGAATTGACAGTGAACTTTGACGTTAACAGGCAGTCTAGAATTCGGGCCTTTGTACTGAATTACTTTAATGAGCATTCATTTACTATCAACGGCCTAAGGCTGACTTAAACGTACCCAATAATAAAGATGGAAGAGAAGTAATTTTTTTAGTATTATCTATTTATGGGCCCTTAATAGCTTGAAGACTTTGCTCTTTCGGAAAAGTTGGCCTATTCCACAGATGGAACTAAATTAAATTAAATAAGTAAAATAAAATAAAATATAATAAAACCAAATAACAAAAAAAAAAAAAAAAATTAAATAAAATAAGACAAAATAAAAAAATTGAATAAAATAAAATAAAACAAAATAAAGAAAAATATAATAGAATAAAAAAAATAAACAAAAATATAATAGAATAAAAAAAAAATAAATAAAAAAATAAAAATAAAATACAATAAATTAAAATAGAATAAAATAAAAAAAAATTATAAAAAAAATTAAATAAAATAAAGAAAAAAAAAATAAATTAAAATAGAATAAAAAAAAATCAAATAAAATAAAGTAAAAAAAAAAATAAATTAAAATAGAATAAAAAAATAAAGAAAAAAACATAAAACAAAATGAAAAAAAAAATTAATAAAATAAAATAAAATAAAAAAAATAAATAAAAAAAGTAAACAAAAAAAATTCAAATAAAATAAAATAAAATGAAATAGAAAAAATAAAATCAAATCAATTAAAAAAAAATAATAAAAAAAAAATAAAAAAAAATAAAAAAAAGAAAAAAAAAAAAATATAATAGATATAATAAAATAATTCTTTTGAGTTTTTGGCGAAAAAAGTTGAAAAATGCTACAAACAATACCAACTACGATTGCAATTTCGATCTTGTTGAAGGATCTTGTCAAATTGCTTTGTATAAAAAAAAAATTGTCAAAGTTCGTAAACATAATGACCAATAATAACAATAACTAAATGAAAATAAAATAAAATAAAATAAAAAAATAAAATAAAATAAAATAAAATAAAATAAAATAAAATAAAATAAAATAAAATAAAATAAAATAAAATAAAATAAAATAAAATAAAATAAAATAAAATAAAATAAAATAAAATAAAATAAAATAAAATATAATAAAATAAAATAAAATAAAATAAAATAAAATAAAATTACATTAAAAATAAAATAAAATTACATTAAAAATAAAATAAAATAAAATAAAATAAAATAAAATAAAATAAAATAAAATAAAATAAAATAAAATAAAATAAAATAAAATAAAATAAAATAAAATAAAATAAAATAAAATAAAATAAAATAAAATAAATAAAGTAAAATTAAATTAAAGTGAATTTTATTTTAATTCTAAATTAAATTAACTTAAATGAACTTAACCAAAATTAAACCAAATTACATTTATTTAAATGAAATTAAAATAAAAAACTCTTGCCGTTTCGAAAATGAAATCCCATTAACTGCACATCACTGTAATTTCAACATTCGGCACTCGCTCTCAATTTTATTTGAATGAGTAGCACTTAATGAAATGTTTCACATTCATTAGGTTAATTACGAAAATTTCAAAAGAGCCATTCACACCCACCAACAAATACACATACCTACAAGCAGGCATTCATACATATACATGTAAAGATTTGAAGTGTAGCAGTGCTTACAAATTGATTTTCATTTAACTGTGTAATACTAAGCCATTGACTTGTGTTGGGCCACACTCGGTAGGTAAGAGTATGAACCTCTTATATCAATTGCAACATTTAATTGAATGGCCATTGAATGGAAAAGTGTTTTCAATGTAATTGTTGTTATTGAAGGAGATACTTAGCATACACCAAGCTTAACCTACATACATACATACTTACTTGTATGTAAGTATGTTTAATGTGTTTGCATGAAATTTTAGATTTTTAGTATTTAAATTTTTTAGTTTTTTAAAATGAAGTTAGGAAATAATTTTATCTAGCAGCCTAGAAGTTTTGGAGCCCTCCAACCCAATTTAAGATCTAAGTTAGTCTCTTGATTTCATGAACTGTACTAAAATATTTTCTCTGTAAAAAAAGGTGGTTCCTTCTTTTCTCACGCTGAGTGCCATATACATATGTAGTTATCACTCACTAACTAGCTCAATAACAAGTTTCATATTTATTTCATTCGTTTTAGACTTGACAACTTGATAAGTCACAATAACTTTTAATAAAGCAACTAAGCAGAAGTTTCACATCAAACCCGCCTTCCCTTTTCCCCCCACTCACTCTACTTCATACACACTTCCTCCATCATGTTCTCATATAAGTATTCTATCCCTGGGCACTAATAAGAGCTCTATTCTTGTGTAGAAAAAATTTAATAGCATTTTTGACCAAAAATACCAAAGCGCTAACAAATAACAGCAAAAAAAAAAAAAAATAAAAAAATCTTGTAAAAACTCATTTTGAAGGAAATGAAAAATTTTATTATTTATTATTGAACGAAGACAATCAGCAATTTCATTGAATTCACTTTACTCCCTTACCACTTTTACGAGTATGATGATGAAAAAAATCCAGTTATCAGCAATGAGAAGAATCTGCTCGAATTAAAGTTGATGTGGGTACACGTTTCGATATGTACATATGTATGTGTTGACTAAATAATGTGTGGACAAATATACTCTCCGCATAAGCTTTTTTGTTATGTCAACTTACATATGTAAGTATTTTAGTTTGAGAAAAAATAGCAAACTAAGATCGCATGCCAAAGATATGAACTTATCAAACACAACTCAATATCCGCTTTAGTTTGACAGTTCGTTCTTGTTTTTTTTTTTAACACTGCTTAAATGTGTTTTCTAAGTTTACGCGCTTCTTTATTGAGTAGTTTTATACCCACCTGTGTAGGCAGAGGTTAAATTATTTTTATCCTGTTTTTTTTTTATACTTTTTAGTTTTGAGTCTGTAACAATTTTCTGCTAGACATGTCAGCAACTCTTTTGACATAAACATAATGCGATGTTTCTTCCTTCCAGTTGGCAATTCCTCCTCAGGGCCATCTATATATCAAATGAATGAAATTTTTCAAATATCGCTACCCGTGCGACACCTATCGGAACTATTTTTTTGATATATTGTGATGAGGTAGAAAACTAACCGATGATGAAAATTTGAAGATCCTACGTCAACGGGAAGCTAGTTGAAAAACGAATGCAACGACAGCGAAAACAGCCATTTCAACGGGCCCAATTTTTTTTTAAACATTTGAAAATTAATTAAGTAATACACACAAAAAATACCAACAAAATCGGTCCATAATTAGGATTTCCAAATGCAATTTTTGAAAATACAGCGACCCGCGCCCCAACTATCGGCGTTTTTCCTTAATATTGCATTGTCATCGCTACCTGAACTATGGTGAAAATTTCAAAACCCTAGTTCAAAAGGAAGTTGGTTTCAAAACGAAAAATCTTAAAATGAAGTTTACTATCCACAAACAAAATTTCATCCAAATCGGCATTATACGAAGAAATATAAATAAAAGACAGTAAGGTGGCAACCCTAGGTGTCAACTCATTTTTAAGACAGCTGAAAGTACTTATGATTTGATACCCATATTGGCATATCTTGCTCAATATTTAAGAAAAAAATTAGATAGGTGGCAACCCCCTATCTAAACGCCCCAAGTGGCAACACTCAAGTGGACATCGAAAGCGGTAAAGCAGTCCAAAATGACCCCCAAAATTATCCCATAAAAGCCCCCAAATTACCCCTTAATGATCTCAAAAGGGCCTCAAAATGACTCAAAAATAATCCGAAAATAATCCCAAAATTAACCTAAAATGATCCCAAAAAGACCCCAAAATAATCTCATCATAACCCCAAAAGGACCCTTAAATGATCCCAAAATGATCCGAAAATGACCAAAAAAATATACCAAAATGATCCGAAATTGAACCCAAAATGATCCCAAAATAGCCCCAAAATTACCCCCAAATGACCCCAAAATATACAAATACAATACGGTAAAAGGGTAGCCCTGGAGGGCATAATGATCCCAACACTCGAGTGGACAGTCTTAGAATCAAGCATGCTATCTCTACGCCAAATTTCATCGAAATCGGTCAAGCAATCCAAAATGACCCAAAGTGATCTTAAATAGTCCCAAAATGATCCCAAAATGGCCCCAAAAGTACCCCAAAATGATAAAAGAATGATCCCAAAATGGACCCAAAATTCATCCCAAAATTACCCTAAAATGATCCCAAAAAGACCCCAAAATTATCCCATCATAGCCCCATCATAGATCCCAAAATGATCCGAAAATGAACCAAAAAATATACCAAAAAGATCCAAAATTTAACCCAAAATGATCCAAAATAGCCCAAAAATTACCCCCAAATGATCCCAAAATATACAAATACAATACGGTAAAAGGGTAGCCCTGGAGGGCATAATGATCCCAACACTCGAGTGGACAGTCTTAGAATCAAGCATGCTATCTCTACGCCAAATTTCATCGAAATCGGTCAAGCAATCCAAAATGACCCAAAGTGATCTTAAATAGTCCCAAAATGATCCCAAAATGGCCCCAAAAGTACCCCAAAATGATCCAAAAATGATCCCATAATGGACCCAAAAATCATCCCAAAAATACCCTAAAATGATCCCGAAAAGACCACAAAATTATCCCATCATAGCCCCATCATAGATCCCAAAATGATCCGAAAATGGACCAAAAAATATACCAAAAAGATCCAAAATTTAACCCAAAATGATCCAAAATAGCCCAAAAATTACCCTAAATGACAACAAAATATGCAAATACAATACGATAAAATGGTAACCCTGGGCGGCAACCCTACTTGAAATTATTTTTGTTGGTATGTTGCCGAAAATACCTTTCATTTGATACCCATATTGGCATATCTTGATTCATAATTTGAAAAAATTTAGATAGGTGGCAACACTTTAGGCCGCCCCAAGTGCCAACACCCTAATGTCAGCATACAAGTGGTTAGTCTTAGAAATCACATACTATCTCTATGCCAAAATTTCATCGAAATCCATCAAGCGGTTCTCGAGATAGTACCGGCTAAACAAATATAATGCCATAAGGTGGCAACTCAGTTTTTCACATAATGTCGTAAAGGTACTTATAGTTTTATATTACAATACCCACAGCTGGGTATTTAATATTCGATGGCCATCCTTCTACTTTCATTCGTTTTAATGAAATATTTGTCCCTCTGCGTTGTTTTTTCCATTTTTTTTAAGGAAAACAATATGTCTGAGGAATTTATGTAAGCATACAGCCATACATACTAGCACTCTTACACACATTTTGCATTGTACTACATACATACATACATAAATGACGCATTGTTAAACAACATTTGATTTTATATGCTATACACATTTTTGTCGGGAATTGAAAAAATGAGGAAATGAAAAATCTTACGAAGAGTCTCCCAGCGCCACTTACGTACAAATATTGCTTTGCTCGAGGGTACATTTTTAGAAAAAAATATTACAAACCGAACCGAACACATTTTACTTATGCCAATAACTTTTTAACTAACTGTAAATGTGCTTTGTTGCTTTGTTGGGCAAGTGGGCAAAGGATGTCGTGGGCAGGCGTGGGACAATTACAATGATTTACTCATATCGCTTGTGGAATGTAGGGAAGTATGAGTCCATAAAGAAATATTTCGCTTATGATTGATATTTTTAACTAAATAAAAAAGTAATACTTTTTTATCATTTTTTAGTTGTACCAAGAAATATCCTGCGTTTTTGAAAAAGACAATAAAATTCGAAGTGAAAGAAAAACTAATGATGGTCTTGGGAAATATGGCACTTATTTTGTGTTGAAAGGGATGTTGTGATTGCATTTTGAAAGTGGTGATATACTGCTGGAACGTGGAATTAGCTCTAAAATGAGTCCTAAGTGTGTTATAAAAAGTGAAGTGTGATTTGATTAACATGCTAGAGGGCTTGAAATTCGAACAGAACAGGAGGCAGAATACTTTGTAGGCATGTTGACACCGAAATGTATGTTTTGAGAAAAATTTACGCACGCACCAGGGATGGGCATTATTTTATTTTCGAGTGACGAAAAAATAAAAAATTTTGTATTCGTTATTAAAAAAACTTTGGGTGATGAGTGATCGGATATTGGTTATTAAAAAAAATCAAATAACCTTTTTTGGGACTATTTTAAAACTGTTTCGGGATTATTTCGTTACTGTTTCGTGATAATTTCAGGACTGTTTCCGGAAAATTTCGGCACTGTTTTGGGATCACTTCTGCACCATTTTCGGGATCATTTTGTAGCTGTCTTGGGGATTATTTAGGTAACATGTTATTTTTGAATAAAAAAAAAGACGTGAGTACCAAGTACTCGTGACGTTTGATTTGTAAACATGTGTATCCGCAATAAGTTTAATTAAATTATAATTTTAAGGCGTACTTATTTCGTAGCAAACGATCCCAATATGAAACCAAAATGACCCCAACCTGACCGCAACACTACCCTAATATGTCCTCAAAAAGACCCCAATATCATCACTTGTGTTTCTTTCTACTCTCCTTTCTTTCCCTTTTCTACTTTTCGTATACTTTCTTTTCCAATCCTTTCCTGACCCTAACATTTCTTTCCTTTCCTTTCCTCTTCTTTCATATTCTTTTTTTTCCTCTTCTTTCATTTTCTTTTCTTTCCCTTCATTTACTTTTCTTCCCTTCCCTTCCCTTCCCTTCCCTTCCCTTCCCTTCCCTTCCCTTCCCTTCCCTTCCCTTCCCTTCCCTTCCCTTCCCTTCCCTTCCCTTCCCTTCCCTTCCCTTCCCTTCCCTTCCCTTCCCTTCCCTTCCCTTCCCTTCCCTTCCCTTCCCTTCCCTTCCCTTCCCTTCCCTTCCCTTCCCTTCCCTTCCCCTCCCTTCCCTTCCCTTCCCTTCCTTTCCTTTCCCTTCCCTTCTCTTTCCATTCATTTCCTTCCCTTCCCTTCCCTTTCCTTACCTTACCTTCCCTTCCATTCCCCTCCCTTCCCTTCCCTTTTCCCCTCCCTTCCCTTCCTTTCCCTTTGCCCTTCCCTTCCCTTCCCTTCCCTTCCCTTCCCTTCCCTTCCCTTCCCTTCCCTTCCCTTCCCTTCCCTTCCCTTCCCTTCCCTTCCCTTCCCTTCCCTTCCCTTCACCTCCCTTTCCTTTAATTTGCTTTTCTTTCCTTTCCATACCTTTCCTTTAATTTTTATTCCTTTCTTTTAATTTTCATTACTTTACATTGCTTTCCTAAATTTTCCATCCCTTCAATTTCCTTTCCATTCCTTTCCTCTCCCATTCTTTCCTTTTCTTTCCTTTCTTTTCCCTTTCGTCTTCTTCGTGTCCTTTCATATCCTTTCCCTTCTGTCCTGTCCTACAATGCCTAATTCTACTAAGAGGTAGTGTTCTACGACACATGTTATAAACAGCCAAAACTGGACGAACACGCTTAAACATGTGAAAGCGCAGTAAGAATTGTGAAAAGTCCACAGCTTTGAGGTGGTCTGATAGAAGTTTTTGCCATGGGACGAGTTTTTAAACGCCTTAGGCTACTTAAGGGTAGTGTTCTACAAAAATGGGACGAATTCAGGTATTTAAAACAGCTAAAGTTGGCCAATCCATTAAATTGTAATGACGGAACTAATTTGCATAGAAAAATTCGCGAGCTTGCGGTGTCTGGCTAAAATAAGCGATGTCTGGCGGGTCTGGTACCTTGGTCTATAATTCTGCTCAGAACATCTCTTAACATGTCCCAGAATACAATCTTGAAATAATATCTTGGATGTTTAAATTTTTACTAGTATACTGAGGCACTCAATGTAGTTCAATATTCATACAAAAGACTTTTAATTGAAAATAAACAGCGAAACTTCTAAACTCATAGCTATGAAAGCACATCTACACTTCCAAACATAAACCGAAAAACCTATTGCCGATTAAAGTTACACAAATATTTAACAAAGTCAAACAAAAACAAAAAGCACTACACAAAAAAGTGATCCACTTCAATTATAGCTCTACCGTTCTACAATCTCCTTTCGCCCATTCCAAATTGCTTTCACAATTAATTGAAGCAACAACGCCTTTAATATCCTTTGAACCAAGAACAATACTCTTAAACCAAATTCAAAAGCAATATCACTTTTTCTACCACAAACAAAACTTAAGTGGCTGGGCTCGAGCTACTATGTAGTTTGAGTTGACCAGTTGCCTCTTCCAGCTCCAGCATCTCAGTAGCCACTTAGATGCTCGTTCATTCCAAAAGCCCTTCATGCCACAAACAACTTAGTGCCTACGACGACTTGCTGCTCACCTTGAGCTTGTAAAATCAACTGCCAAAGGGCAAAAGGCTTAGAGCTAAGAATTTTCGTTTCTCTCTTTTGCTCTATCCATTTTCTTAATTTGCATTGTATCTTTAGTGTTATTCATCCTTATTTACATACATTGACCTGTAAAAACACAAAAAAAAAAGGAGAAAAGTCAGCTTACTTTAGCCATTTATTGCTAGATTGTAGTTGTGGTTGGTTGTCCTCTATTGCGTGGGGTTTGTGTATACCCTTGTGTGTTTTCTCAGTGGGTGATTGTTTGTCAAAGTGCTTGCGGTGAATTTGTTTGCTTCTGCAAAGTAGTAAGTATTTTCGAAGCGATTAAATCGTCTTTTGTTGTTGTTGTTGTTGTTGTAATGCTGTAGGAATATTGAGTGTGTTGACAAGGGATTTATGGCTGTTTGCTGTGCAGTATGATGTGTAAGCTGAGGCGATTGTAAATACTGCTGAATATTGACTCGATTGCTTTTGATAAAATAAGTCGAGCTAACTTAATTAAATTTCAATTAACTGGGTGGACCCGAGCGCAGTTTGAGCAAAAAAAAAAAATACAAAACAGCTACGGCGAAGGCAAATAAGTATTTTGAATATGACCACGATAGTGCTTGAACGGTATATACAACTACCATAATTTTACCATACAATAACCATAACCATACCATAACCATACCATAACCACCATAACCATACCATAACCATACCATAACCATACCATAACCATACCATAACCATACCATAACCATACCATAACCATACCATAACCATACCATAACCATATCATAACCATACCATAGCCATACCATAACCATACCATAACCATACCATAACCAAACCATAACCATACCATAACCATACCATAACCATACCATAACCATACCATAACCATACCATAACCATACCATAACCATACCATAACCATACCATAACCATACCATAACCATACCATAACCATACCATAACCATACCATAACCATACCATAACCATACCATAACCATACCATAACCATACCATAACCATACCATAACCATACCATAACTATACCATAACCATACCATAACCATAAGAGCTTATTTAGCTTTCAAAATTATGCTAGTGCAAAGCTGTAAACGATAAGTCGAAAATACTCAGCGATTAAGCTACATTTGAAAAGCTTATTCTGTCAATGTGGATCCATACAATATACAAAACTACTAAATGTTCTTATATTCAATGTCCACAAACAAATATTTCCAAACCAATTCGTGGTTTATCTCATTTCATTGATGAACAAAACTCCACTCAGCGCGAAGTAAACAATTTTTTCAACTATCCTCAAGCCATTTTTCTATAACTTTTTCTTCTTCTTCACCAGAATCGGTCATGCATTCAGCAGTAGTGGTATGCACTTTGCGTTTTTCACTCCTTTTTTCATTTTAGTCATGAGTCAACACAATTTTTCCACTTTCCGCTAAGTGTTTATCATTTTTATGCAATGACAGTAGCGACGATGGAAATTCGTATTTTACGCGAATAACTTTTCGTTTGAAGCAAAATCAAATATTTACTTGCAAACACGGTTGCCATCATTGGCATTTGTGTACGAAAAGTGGAGCGTTCATATATTTTTTTTTTTAAATTTGTATGAGAAAGAAATACTGTTTCTTTTAATATTTTTTGTACTAAAATTTGTTTTGTTATCGGTCACTCTCTTTCCAGAAGATAAAATATTTTCTAAATAAAATAGTACTTTTCGTTTAATATTTCGATACTACAATTTTTGTGTGGCAACCCTGTCCTTAATAACTTTATACATTTTTTGTTTACGAAAGTTTCGATCAAAAGTAAAATGTTGTAAAAGGGCTGCCTTTATTTAAAAAAAAAGGTGAAAATTGTTTGTGAAAGTTTTAGTATAAAATAAAGTTAGTGGCAACCCTGTTTTCAAAATAAAAATTTCGTTTTTAAAATATAAATTCTTATTGGTATTCGAAAATAATACTTTTTGTTCGACAATTTGGTAGTCAATTTTTTTCTAAGTGGCAACCCTGTTTCCAATATTTTACGCATAGCTGCAATTTTTAAATTGACACTAATCTATTGCATCTAAAGCATCTATTGCATACAAGTGGAAGTCAAAAAATGAAAATTTTTGAACATCTTGGGGACATTAAATTTAAATCTTTTTTGCTTGTAGCGAAGAATTCTATAGCGTGTTTTGGAAGTGTTCATGTTTTGGAAGTGTTTTGGTAGGTATTAGTTTCACATCCAAATACCAAAAAAATATGTTTCGTAATAGAATCTTATAATTAGAAATGAAAATTCAGAAGTAATCCATAAGCTTCTGCTTGCAATTTACGCTTATTTAATCTGTTACCACATAGCTCACAACACACGCACTATTAGGCGAGTATATTAGAGTGATCCTTACTTCAACCCTTTTCAATTTTTTCGCATTTTTTAATTTTATTTTATTTTTATTTATTACAATTTATTTGTTTTAACTATATATTTTATTTTATTTTATTTTATTTTATTTTATTTTATTTTATTTTAAATTAATTTATTTTATTTTATTTTATTTTATTTTATTTTATTTTATTTTATTTTTATTTATTACAATTTATTTGTTTTAACTATATATTTTATTTTATTTTATTTTATTTTATTTTATTTTATTTTAAATTAATTTATTTTATTTTATTTTATTTTATTTTATTTTATTTTATTTTATTTTATTTTATTTTATTTTATTTTATTTTATTTTATTTTATTTTATTTTATTTTATTTTATTTTATTTTATTTTATTTTATTTTATATTAATTTTTATTTTATTTTATTTTATTTAATATTATTATTTTTTATTTTATTTTACTTTATTTTATTTTATTTTATTTTATTTTATTTTATTTTATTTTATTTTATTTTATTTCATTTTATTTTATTTTATTTTATTTTATTTTATTTTATTTTATTTTATTTTATTTTATTTTATTTTTTTTATTTTATTTTATTTTATTTTATTTTATTTTATTTTATTTTATTTTATTTTATTTTAGTTTGTTTTCCATTGCATTTTAATGTTTTTTTTTCAATTTTTTTTTAGTTATTTAATAAATATCTGGGGCAACCTAATGTACTCTGCATGCTTCTTCTTCGCTTGTTAAACTACACCGAAGAGTCAAAAACCATAAGCTTGAATGTAGAAAATAAGCCAAACTGACAGCTGGGCAGTGTAACTTTTGCGACATTGTAAGCTGAGTCAAGCCGAACCAAGCCAAACTGTCAGCTACAAGAAAGCAAAAATTATGTGAATTAGAAGAATTAGTGGTGCGCTCTCATATTCGGCTGTCGTAGACTAGCTATGATGCTACTTCTCCTGCACGCATTGCCAATGCAGTTTGAAACTTGTTTAAATACTTCCTACTTGCTTCCTTCCTCTCTTTCTTAGATTGGCCTCTCTGCTTGCTGTGGCTTAGCGCAGTTGGCGAAGGGAAAAACTTAAATGCGTGTTGTACTCATAATTTACAGTTAAGAATTATGAACTTGCCCGGGAGGAGTTGTAAAATGCTTGTTGACAGTTACAACTGCTGCAATGGCTTAAGAAGTGATGCTAAAACGCAAAAAAAATATATATTTAGTTAGGATTACACGAGCATGATGGCCGGCGAGGATAGTTTACAAATTGCTACATAAAACTTTCAATTGCAACAAGCAGTTGCGGAAGTACTCATTGACAGTTTGGTAAACTTAGTAATGTTAAGCGTAAGCTTGGAGCGTTAAAGAAGTCAAATTTATGTATTGCTAGAATGACTTGGGATTAGTTTTCAAATGGATTAGGAAGAGGAGGAGGACAATTGACATTGTGTACATCGAAAAATTATTTGGTATTCGCTTTTTGTAAGAATGATATCGGATTTCCGAAATATTATAATTGGAGGAGAGCTTAGTTGGACTTACGAAATAGCTCTGCTGAATATATTTAAGAGAAAAGCCTTAACAAGAAAAAACTAATGTGAAGCAACTCTGTCTGCTTATCATGCCAGTACAAACCAATGTAAAGCAGAACACCTCCTTTGTTATCCAGAAAAAAGCTCAATCGACTTGAACACAATTTTTAAAAAAGTTATTTTACTAGATGTAGCCACTAAAGAAATTTTCGCAGGGTAGCCAATATCTACAGTTTCTTACGTCATGTTATCAGAATAGTATTTTTGAATAAGGTTACCATGTGGGGTTGCGACCTAATCGTATTTTATTTAATATTTTGCATATACTCTCTTATATTGAAAAGACCTGATTTTACTGGCATTAACTTACTGCTACATATATTTTTACAGGGCTGTCACCTATCTGTAAAAAATCAAGTGAAATATCGTCGCTCCCAACGAAGACTAACACGGTTCAGTTTTCTTCGTCGAAGACTAAAACAGTTCGTTCTCTGCGTCGAAGACTAACACAGTTCGCATAGAACTGAACTGTGTTAGTGTTCTACTCAGAAAACTGAAGCGTGTTAGTCTTTCACGCAGAGAACGAATCGTGTTAGTCTTCGACGCAGAGAACGAACCGTGTTAGTTTTCCACGCTAACTGAACGGTATTAGTCTTCGTTGGGAGCGTATGTAGATATAAAAATAAAGGCATTTTTGATGTGTAAACATCCATGCGCAGGGGGTCATTCCCAAAAAGTCACGCTGTAGGCATACAGCACACAGCTGTATTGTGAAGGCTGTATGTGTGTGTGTATATCCGAGTGCTTTGCTGGCGCTTTGTTGTAAGTTAAATAATAAATGCAAACAAACGCGAAAACAATACGACAAAGACTAGTCATAAATGACTGATAGACGGGTCATAAATGACTCATGGACGTATTTCAAATGGCTCATGGACGAGTCATAAATTCCTCATGGATAAGTCATTTTTGAATCACCCTAGAGTGAATTATGACCCGTCTTTGAGCCATTTTTAAGTTAAAATTTTAACTCATCCATGAGTCATTTTTGGCTAATTCATGAGTCATTTATGATTCATCCACGAGTCATTTATGATTCATCCATGAAGTATTTATGACTCGTCTATGGGTCATTTATGGCTCATATTTGAGTCATATACTACTGTTATATATTTATGTAAATGGCTTATAGGAGTTTTTTATAGAAGAGATATCAAAAGAAATAAATAAACGAAAGGACAGGGAAACAACACAAAAAAATATATATAAAATGAATTTTTGTGCAGAATACACACGTTTACAGATCGATCTTCAACAAAAGTATTTCTAAGTTGCGCTGCCATCTAGATTTGCCACCTATAATTCACTTTTTGAATAAGGTACTATTTCGAAAACGATTTGACCCATTTAGATTGACTTTTGAGTGACGTGATTACACACATTTCTGGCTCTACCACATAAAAAGTGCTACTACAAGTTACAGGGTTGCCACCTATATGAATTACCAAAAAAAGAGAGATTAGCAAGGTCGGAAGCGAAAAGAGAAGATGTTTCAGATGGACGATAGAAGACGGAAGACAAAGAAGAAGGGAGGAGATAGGCGTAAGAAAAGAAAAGGGATATGAGCGGACATAGGAGGCGAATCTGAGCTATGAGGATAGGAGTTAATATAACTTTTCAATTGTTGACATCTGCCGGCTCTGCAAGTCTTTATTCAACGGATTTTCCTTCAAAACTTTTTTAAAACTTCGTTTTATGAGTGCATTTCTTCAGTTAAACAGAACTTAAGCGACTTAGCGGCAAATAAGCTTAAGAAACTTTTCAAGAATTTTCAACATAAAGCAATGTAGATGAAGAAAAAAATGTGTTAAAATGCATAAGACGATACAGAAGAAGAAGAAGAAGATACCTCTATGCCCTTCGTTTGTAAAATCGAATGAAGCTCACTTCGACACTCAATTTTAATGCCAGACACGAATTTTAAACTTACTTTGGAAACATCAATAGCTACAGAAGCAACAACAGCTACAATAACAGTAAATCAAAATGAAGTGATAAGCCTAATGGAAATGCTCGCAGTACAACGCCATTCACAGTAAAGATAACTATTTATCGGTAGCATAGAGCCCTTAGGTTGGGGATCAGTGAGTTGTTGTTGCTACTACTTTTATAATTTTACTGTTACTACACAAAGTTGGCCTTCCTTGTTGTCGGCTGAGCTACTTTAAATTGATGTTGATTCAACAACGTCCAGTTATGGCGACACGTTTCCTTAGCAACATTTCCGGCAACTTTTGCCTTTCTTCTGTAATAATCATGCAAAGTAGCTGTGAAGATGATGATGGCCAATGTGTAGATAAAGCGTCCTTTTCAATGACGGCCAAGTTTAAGAAGGATATTTAGAGATAAGTTTAGTAATGATGTGATGTTGTTTTTGTTGTGTACGAAATCAGTTATGAAAATATTGTCTTGACTATCAAATTGAAAATTATAGCCTATGAGCTGTGCATCGGAAGTTGGTCCAAATATTGAATTTAATGTTTTGAGTTAATGGAGATACGACCACTTTATTAAAAAGGTCAATAGATAAAATGATTGATGAGACTGAGATGGAGGAGTAACATCGTTTAAATTTTCATAAATTTTGTGAGAGTTTTTTTTGCGGTTATTTCTTCTAGCTAATGAGAAAACTCTCTACGCAGTTTTAGAGGATAGTTAGACAGAGAGAGAGGGAGAGGTAGAAGAGTAAAGTCTAGATGTAGAAGAGTAAAGACTAGAAAACCCTATAGGCGTTCAAACGCCATAATCAGAAGAATTTTTGAAAATTTTGGTATCGGTCTGACAGCTCATATCTGATGATCGGCACAAAAAATCGCGTATTATATACAAATAATTAAAATGAAATTTTTGGACCAGGTGGCAACACTCAAAACAAGTTACAAAAACTAATTTTCAATTCAAAGCCACTTAAAATTAAAGAAAAAAAACATACAAAGAAACCAGCTATATAGAAGGCACTTTTTTAAAACAGGTGGCAATCCGTTAAGAAATTTCACCTCCGTACACATCTATAAATTGGGGCTTTTTATTTAAAACTGCAGGTGGCAACCATTTTCAAGAAAAGCCACTTTCCTATGGTAATATGTACTATTAAGCTCAGTACAGTGGCGGATCCAGGACCCTGGAAGGAGGGGATCATTTTTATACCTTTCATGAACATGAATATGGAATGGACCAATATAACACATTTAACACATATATATTTTGCGAAATTTTTAATATACATGGTTTAGTAAAATGTACAAGAAGGGCACCATCCCTCATCATTGTGGACAAGGGTTCAAGACCACGCCCACGTAACTAAGCTAGTTGGGGCATTCCATAATGATAGCGCTAAAGGGCGGATCCAGTTCTACGTTGTGGAAGGTAGTTTCCACCTTCAGCGATTTGGCTATAACAGGGATAGCTAAGTCCCTGAAGATGGAGACTGCCTTACTAAGCTTACTTCGGTAAACAGCACTTATGAGCACAAATCAAGTAGCTCTTTTTGTTGCTTGCCTGTTTACCATTGTTTTTCCTGGAAGAATATGAAACTGTTAAAGCCATCTTCTCTCAGCAAGAGGTTTTGATGAATTTTTCAGACATTTTTCACTGAGAGGAAAACAGCGTTGTAAAATAATTCCGATCACAGAAAAAATTACATTTTCCAATGTTGAAAAATTTCAAGTTGAATTAAACACTTCAAGCTCAAAGTGAATATTTCGTTGTTGGGCTAAAAAAGTACCTGGGTGACCGAGCTTGCTCGGTGCTATCAATTTAGCGCTAACTTTACTTACCCAAATGATCCTAAAATGACCCAAACATAATCCCAAAATAATTCCAAAATTATCCCAAAAAGACCCTTAAATGTTCCTAAAATGATACGAAATTGAACCCAAAAAGACCCAAAAATGATCCCAAAATGACCCTTAAATGATCCCAAAGTGATCCAAACTGATTCCCAAATGACCCCAAAAACATCCTTACATGAACCCTAAAATGGAGCCAAAATGATCCAAAAATGATCCCAAAATAATCCTGAAATAATCCCAAAACGACCCCAAAAAGTCTCTCAAACGTTCCCAAAATTACCCAAAAATTATCCTAAAATGATCCAAAAATAATCCCAAAATAATTCTAAAATGATCCCAAAAAGACCCTTAAATGTTCCCAAAATGATACGAAATTGAATCCAAAACGACCCAAAAATGATCACAAAATGACCCCAAAATGACCCTTAAATGATCCCATAGTGATCCAAAAATGATTCCCAAATAACCCCAAAAACATCCTTACATGAACCCTAAAATGATCCCAAAATGACCCAAAAATGTTCCCAAAATGATACGAAATTGAACCCAAAACAACCCAAAAATGATCCCAAAATGACCCTTCAATGATCCCATAGTGATCCAAAAATGATTCCCAAATGACCCCAAAAACATCCTTACATGAACCCTAAAATGATCCCAAAATGATCCAAAAATGTTCCCAAAATAATCCTGAAATAATCCAAAACGGACCCAAAATAATAACTCTACGTTCCCAAAATAACCCAAAAATGATCCCAAAATGATCCAAGAATGATCCCAAAATGACTCCAAAATGATCCGAAAATTACCACAAAATTGTTCCTAATAAATCAAAAATTGAACCCAAAATGATCTCAAAAGGATCCTAAAATAATCCAAATATGATCCCAAAGATATAAAATACAAAAACAATACGGTAAAATGGTAACCCTGGGCGGCTACCCTACTTGAAAAATATTTTAGTTGGTATGTCGGCGAAAATACCGTTCATTTCATACCCATATTGGCATATATTGCTCCATAATTAAAAAAAAATTAGATAGGTGCCAACCCTTTTTCGATTTGACATCGTTTTTGTTCAATTTGTACGGTTTTTTCCCTTAGTGTACCTACCAGCCAGCACCACTGGAAATGAACAATCCTAATATGTATACATATTTGCCTCTATTACCTGCTCTGCGGGCTATTGACCCTTCCGAATCAAAATTTTTCTCCCATTTGCATATATATTTACTTGATTACTTACTTGAGGTTATTATCAAATGCGAAATAACTTCTTAGCTGCAAGCGATTACTTTGTAGACTGCAAATGACAGCAAATTAGCATAACAATAAATTCATTTTGGCTGCAAACGGAGTTATCGAGCTTATAAAGTAAATACGAACAAATTTGTTTTGATAAACCAAATTCGAAGTCGTTGTGAGTGGTGTGTTTGAGTACTTGTAGCTATAAATCAGGCCTAGGCAACTAGCTAGACAAATGTCCGTAAGTTTGAGGACCAACTTGTCAACAACATACATTATTGCTTCGGTACTTTCTAATGAGCGACAGAGGAAAAAGCGGTAACATAATTCGATTGGTGCGATGACCGCTCTTTCACTAATACACCCACACTTTCAATTTTGCCGAGTCCTGTTATAAATGAAAATATGCACCTATGCAATTGAGGCTTGAGTATTAGCCGGTACAGGTAGAAAATCCTATTAAGAATAGTTTACTATGCAGAGAGATTGACAAAGGTTCGATTGTTTTAAAAATAAAGAGAAAGAAGGGAACATTTTCGATTCGTTTAGCATTAGATGCCGATTACAGTCTCTCAAAAAGCAAAACCTTACAAATGATATAAAAAACATTGGTCAAGTCGTTACTAAGCTTTATCGTGGGTGCCTAATAATCGAACATACCGAACTTTTGCTAGTTTCCTCCGCACAGTTCAAAGAACGTATCTCACCTTTTTATCTCCTTTTACAGCTACGTAAATACATCTGTTCCACCTAATCTCACAATCTCGTCTGGAATCTGCTCTGCAGCTTTTCAAATATGCTTTATCGCTCCAACAAAAATATTTTTTCGCTTTTCTTCTGACATTTTTTTTTCTACAGAATCCGTACTCATTCTTAGCGAAAAAATAAAAATCAAAAAAGTTCAATTCAGCATTCAAATCGACTTATTGGCTTGTTGCTTTGCTGATTTTTTTTTACTTTGGACATTTAGTTGTTTGCATTGCGTTTTGGTCGTTTTTTTTTCAACGGTCTTTTGCTGCTGCTGGGGAATTCATTGTTCGGCCGTGTTTGCACAAAAATCATCGAAGTTCAAATAAGCGGTGGCATGTCTCTTATCCCATACCAACGTTCTGGTATCTGGCTATTTTTTTTTTTTCTTGGTTTTTTGTGAGCCTTCTTTGAATAGGATCTCCTCAATTTTGTATTTCTTTCTTTTGCTTTTATTTGGGTTAAATATCGGCAGGCGCTATCGGCTTATTGATGATTCTGGGTTGATTTTTTCCGGTTTTTCTGTTTCTTTTTTTCCAACATTTATTCCTTTGAATGGATATCTTTGCTTTTTCGACCTGTTAACTTTTCAATTTGCTAATTGATTTTTCACTTTTAGTTGGCCTTTACGGGGGCAATTGGTAATGCTGTTATTTCAAACCTTGAGATAGGCAAGGAATCAAAAGGAGACGTATTGCATAGAAAGAAAAGAAATCAGATATGAGAATCATAGAAAATCGACTTAAAGCATCTGGTTTTGTTTGAACAATAAAAAAACATGCCACACACGGACATAAGGCGGAATAGCCAATGTTAATTTGATAGCTTAAGTTAATTGGAGACACTATGAAACAAAAAAAAATATAAAATATAAAAAAAAATAAAATAAAAAATTAAATAAGAAAATATAAAAAAATTATATAAAGTAGAATAAAATAAAATAGGTTAGGTTCAAGTGGCTGCCGCAGAGGCACACTTAGGTCAGTTTTGAAAGGCCCCTTGTGAGACCACCAATGATGAATTTCATATCAAACCCAATATGCATTGAACCCGAACCCCTCAGAATTTGATGAAATTTTGCATACATTTTGGGTATATCTTATCTACGCAAGATAATAGCTACTTTTAAAGTGTGATTACTACGGAATGGCTTTACCGTTTTCAAAGATCTTCATACCATTACAAAGGTATTGAATTTAGCTTTCAAAAAAATAAACTGTAAAATTTTTTTAGTACACTGAAAAAAACAAGTTTTCCAAAATAAAATTTGAAAAGCGATTTTGAAAAATGAGTTTTTTTTACAAAGGTCTATTTACACATATGTATAACATATCTGAAAACTAAAAAGGCAATTTTTTTTTCTTTTTTGTTTAATTTATTTAAGTAAATGCAACTCTTGGTTACTTTCTTATATTTTAATATCACGCGTAAATTTAAAAATTTGTGTCAGTGTAATATAGAATTTTTACAGTGTATGTTTTCAAAAGGTGATTTTAATACCTTTCTAATGGTATAAAAAATTTTGAAGTCGGTTGATTAGTTTACGCGTGATATCAAAAATTTTTTTTCAGTGTAATATAGAATTTTTACAGTGTATGTTTTCAAAAGGTGATTTTAATACCTTTCTAAGGGTATACACATTTTTGAAATCATATACCGTTTTTCAGATATGTTATACATATTAAATAGACCTTTCTAAAAAAAATCTTTTTTTTTTTTAAATCGTGTGATCTTTGATGTGTTTTTTCAGTTTCAAATTTTATTTTGGAAAGCATTTTTTTCAGTGTACTAAAAATTTTGCGCAGTGTATTTTTTTGAAAGCTAATTTCAATACCTTTCTAATGGTATGAAGATCTTTAAAATCGGTAGAGCCATTCCGCAGTAATCACACTTTAAGAGTACCTATTATCGTCATTTTTCGAATATTTTCGAATATTTCGATACCTTGACACGCCCACAATTTTTCGAAAATGCAATTTCTAAAAATGAGTTTATGTTTCGATGTAAAAGTTCATTAAATTCTGAAGGGGTCGGGTTCACGCGTTCTTTTCAGCCTTTGAAATGAAATTAATTTAATATAAAATAAAATAAAAAAAAATAAAAAAAATATTAAATGAAAAAAAAAATCAAATGAAAAAAATAGAAATAAAAAAATAATAAAATAATATAAAATAAAATAAAATTAAATAATATAAAATGGAGTAGAATAAAGTAAAATGAAATAAGAAAAATAAAATAAAATAGAATAAACTAAAAAAATTTAATTAAATAAAACAAAATAAAATAAAATAAAATAAATTAAAAAAATAAAAAAAAAAATAAAATTAAAAAAAAATAAAATAAATTAAAAAAATATAAAAAAAATAAAATAGAATAAAATAAAATAAAAAAATTAAATAAAATAAAATAAAATAAAATAAAATAAAATAAAATAGAATAAAATAAAATAAAATAAAATAAAATAAAATAAAATAAAATAAAATAAAACAAAAAAAATAAAATAAAATAATATAAATTAAAATAAAATAAAATAAAATAAAATAAAATAAAATAAAATAAAATAAAATTAAATAAAATAAAATTAAATAAAATAAAATAAAATAAAATAAAATAAAATAAAATAAAATAAAATAAAATAAAATAAAATAAAATAAAATAAAAAAAAATAAAATAAAATAAAATAAAATAAAATAAAATAAAATAAAATAAAATAAAATAAAATAAAATAAAATAAAATAAAATAAAATAAAATAAAATAAAATAAAATAAAATAAAATAAATTAAATAAAATAAAATAAAATAAAATAAAATAAAATAAAATAAAATAAAATAAAATAAAATAAAATAAAATAAAATAAAATAAAATAAAATAAAATAAAATAAAATAAAATAAAATAAAATAAAATAAAATAAAATAAAATAAAATAAAATAAAATAAAATAATATAAATTAAAATAAAATAAAATAAAATAAAATAAAATAAAATAAAATAAAATAAAATAAAATAAAATAAAATAAAATAAAATAAAATAAAATAAAATAAAATAAAATAAAATAAAATAAAATAAAATAAAATAAAATAAAATAAAATAAAATAAAATAAAATAAAAAAAAATAAAATAAAATAAAATAAAATAAAATAAAATAAAATAAAATAAAATAAAATAAAATAAAATAAAATAAAATAAAATAAAATAAAATAAAAATAATTTAATAACAATTATTCGACTTGTGAAAAGTCCTCAAAATTTTCAAAGATCGTAGAACCCCTTTTAACCAATCCAATATATCTACATTGACAACAACAAGCAGCACAGGGCGACACTCGCTGCATTGGCCAACATTAAAATCCTTAACTGTATCATTGTTTCATTGCATTGTTCAAATATTTTCAAAAAAGCGCAGTTATGCAATAAATGTTAAAGTACTCCTTTGCATTGTTTGCGTGTGTGTGTGTGCTCTTTGCGTTCCACCGCATGCCACCTGGTGAATGTTGCGCACACCACATGCTCCTGTTTTTATTCACTCAAATGTCCTATTTACTTTGCTGGTTGTTTACAAATGATTCCATTGCTCGAATATGAAATTGTAGAGAAACTCGCTCTGGCACTACAAACGAATGTTTTTCTCTGATGATCTGTAAATGAAACAAAAAATATCTTAAATATTTACGCGAAATGCCGAACAAAAAATTTGGATAAAGTAAATGTAAAAAACAGAGAAATTAAAAAAGACTAAGCAAATGAAGCGCAAACAATTACAACAAAAACAAAAACATTATTGTGCCCTAGTGGCCGAACAGCAGCCGCATAAAACACTCGAAAGCGTGTAAACAACGTGTTTTACAATAAATTCAGCTGGCATTTGGATAAATACTTCAATAGAGTAAGTTGAAAGATAAATACATACATGTGTATGTTAAAGCAGAGAAATGGGTTGAAAGCAAATAAAATAGAATAAAGCATTCGGCACTGCAGTGGAAATGCCAAATGTTTTAAAATGGTTTACATAACTTTTAGTAAATGGATTTCAATTCTTTAAAGTAGTAAATCAGTCTATTTTTACATAAAAACCAACTTTTTAAGACAAATGTATAAAGTTTAATATTATTAGTTATGCAGCTACCCACGCTTGAATGAATAAAATGAAACTAAGGTAAAAAGTACACCACGACGTATGAGCAACTTCATCATACATTGACGTTTGAGTAGATACCCTGCAGCGAAAGCTACTAGTTGAAAACTACTTTACAACTAGTTGGCGTACCGTGCCCAACTAGTCAGTGTTTTGTCTTTTTTCCATAAAAGCAACTGGTATTTTTTACATGTTGATGTCCTACGACATGTCAATTGTCAGATTTAGACCAGAACATACCAGTCATCTACTAGTCATGATATACTAGAATTATACTAGTTGTAAAATATCAGTTCCATACTAGTTTTATCTGGACTAGTATGATTTCCATAAAAAGAACTAGTCCCCATACCAGTACTAAAAATACTAGTATGGAATTTACTAGTCCCATACTAGTCCAAAAAGCATTAAACCTGGGCTAGTATGATTTCAACCAGAATTTTCATGACTTACCCTTTATTATATCATTTGCCTTTATTTTCATTTTTTTTTTAAAGAAAACAGCGACTATTTGTATTTACCCTATCGCGAAAAAGCATCTGTGAATTATAAGATAAAAAAGAAGCAAACGAAACGAATGAATTCTGTATTTTTTAACTGGTATGATTTCATTCAGAAAAATCTATAGTAGTATGGAATGGATATTTCCTGACTATGTACTTAGTATGGGTTCTGCTAGAAAATTATAGTTGTATACTAGTATTTTACTGACTAGTTTGAGATTTCGCTGCAGGGTAGGGCCGCATAATGAATGAATAAAGAGAAGCGATACTGTTATAATGAATTCGCCGAGTTTGACAGATGTGACGTCATTCGGATTATGATTCTGAATGTTACCGCGGGATTTACTGATGCTTTTTTCCTAAAATCATATCCTTTTCAGTTCTTCGCCACGTTTGGGCAGAACCCTGAGGATTTTACCGTAAGGCTTGCTTCGCTATATATGTTCAGCTCTGCGATCTGGCGTAGGCTATTTAGTCGGTAGGGCACACCTAGCCTTTCTTCGTGCCTAAAAATGAGGCAGTGCCGGGTTAAAATGCCTATTAATATAGAGCTCTCTTTCCTTCTTAGGGCTGGAATGTCTCCAGCTCTTTTATGATTCCATTTTGTCTAGGTTTGTTTGGATATCCGGCACCCTGGGGACTGTTGCCATCTCTAGCTGGCTTGACGGAGTGTGTATTCTGTCAGGATTTAACTAACAATGTGGCAAACGGCATACCTGAGCGCTCTTTATCCCGAAGAACCTGCTTGGTCGTGTCAATGATCCTGTGTCCAGGGACCCATGTGAGGTTCTCGCGGTTCTGTTGGGCCATCTCTTGAAGAGATCGACGACAGCTGAGCGTCAGTTCAGAGTTGAGAGCCAAGAACGATATCCTCGCTGATAGTGCGTTTACTTATCCAGGCCGCGGCGTCCAAAATTACTGAGACTTCAGCCTGGAAGACGCTACAATGAACAGGTGGTCTGAAGGAGAGCTCAAGGTCCAGATCACTTGAATAAACCTCCGGAACCATTGCGGTATTGTCTTCGGGACTTTTTCGAAATTGTTTTCAGAACTTTTCGGGATTGTATTCGGAACTATTTCTTGATTGTTTTCAGGACTTTTTCGGGATCGTTTTTGAGATTATTTCGAGATTGTTTTTCAATCATTTCGGGATAATTTTGGGATTATTTTCGGTTCAATTCGGGATTGCTTTTGGGATTGTTTATATGACTGTTTCGGGATTGTTCTTGGATGATTTCGGGATCATTTGGGACTTTTTTGGGATCATTTAGGAACTTTTAGTGGAATGTGGAGAGTAAAATTATCATCACGCATGCTTATATTTTATTTGCCTGTTTGCGCCGAATTACATCCCGAAAAAATTTTCTTGAAATGGTTAAGAATTCTACGAATATGAAATAGCCCAAAAATCATCCCGAAACGCTTACGGAAAAGTTCCGAACACAATCCACTGAAAGTCTCAAAGTGATTCCGAAATGATCCAAGAACAATCCCGAAAAAGTCTCAAATAAATCCCATAAACATGCCTACATTGATTGTTCACCAAATAAAGGCTGTTCTAAAATTTATGATTGCTAATTCTTAGTAGGTAATAAAAAGTACCATTTTTTAGAGATATGCATACATATGTATTTGAAACTATTGAAGCTCCTCTAAGGCGAGTTAAGATATAAGCTTTGTAGGAAAATTCGTTTCGGTAATAAGATCGTAATAAACCTACGAGAACAAACTTATGACTATTAAATTATTTTTAGGAGCCTGATTTTGCATATATGTAAATGCGATCTCTACTCATCACAAAATGAGTTTCAGAAAAAACTGTCACTTTTATAACTTAAGGTTACAAAGATTTTAAAAGTATTCAAAAAGGATTTCAGTTGAAAACTTTGGTTTCCACAAGAACGCTTATTTTCTGAGAATTTTAAAGCTCACAAATTCCTCTGTCCGTCGACTTAAACTGTTATGCTCTTTACAGCTGCTCTCAACGCCATCTGTGGTCATAAATCACCAAAGGAAAGCGCGACGGCATGTCATAAACGTCTGGCGTAATCGCATCATTAACGCCGCGCGAGCATGTGCCATAGCAAATGCTGATGGTGTTGATGATGCGCAACGTACGTTAGTAGCGATAATGTCAGCATGCGGACTGGTCTGATGGTATGTTGGCGCATTTCGTACATCTACTCATACTAAAAATTATTGCACACCTGCTGAAAAATTCGTTTCTATTGCAAATGTGACTTATTTTTCGGTTTGTAAGTTTGACTTTGGCAACACTATCTTCATGAAGTCGAGTGTGACTGGGATGGCAAATTAAATTTCGCTTTTGTGCCCTAGACATCAGTTAGCGCACATTAGGGCTATTGAATATTTAACATATTTATAGGTTTCATAAAATTCGAGGAGAGCAGATATAATAAATTTAATAACTCTCTCCAGAGAGTATGTGCGTTCAATAATATTAAGCCTGAGGGGCTAAGACGATCAACGTTGGAGAGCTTAAGAAATTTGATTTGTGCGAAAAGCGACTGACTGACTTCACACACCTAAATTCTATTATGCAAAACCTTTTGCTAAAGCTCTTAAAGCCTTGCCCGCCTGTTTCACTTCAAACTGATGCTAGTTCTCATGCAATTTCCATTGAAAGTGTGAATATTAAAACTTAACGACATCAAATCTTATAAACGTCTTAAAATACAGGTGAACTTCGTTATAGTGAACTTCTATACAATGAAGCTCCCGTTGTTCTACTTTCAGTGTATTTTCGTCTCCATATAATGAGTTTAGTACCTGGGTGACCGAGCTTGCTCGATGCTATCAATTAAGCGATAACTTAACTTTCCCAAAATGATCCTAAAATGACCCTAAAATAATCCCAAAGTAATCCCTAAATGATTCCAAAACGACCTCAAAAAGACCCTTAAGTGTTTCCAAAATCATCTGAAATTGAACCCAAAATGATCCAAAATTACCATAAAATGATTCCAAAATCCCGCAAAAATACTTTTAAATGTACCCAAAATGATCCGAAAATGGACCCAAAATTACCCGAAAATAATCCCAAAATAATCTTAAAATAATCTCAAAACGACCAAAAAGACCCTTAAATGACCGAAAAATTATCCCAAATTTATCCCATAATGAACCGAAAATGATGTCAAAATAGCCCGAAAAGTTTCTCAAAGTGGCCCCTAAATGATCCAAAACTGATCCTAAAGTAATCCAAATCCGATCCCAAAATGACCCCAAAATATACAAATACAATACGGTAAAATGGTAACCCTGGACGGCAACCCTACTTGAAAATATTTTAGTTGGCTTGGCGGCGAAAATAGCTTTCGTTTGATATCCATATTGGACATATTGCTCCATAATTTATTTTTTTTTAGATAGTTGGCAACCCTGTAAACCCCCCAAGTGGCAAATCCGAAGTGGATAATCTGAGAATCCGTAATATCATCTCAATGCCAAATTTTATTCCAATCGGTCAAGCAGTTTTCGAGATAGTACCAGATAAACAAAATTATACTCTGGTAAGATGGTAACCCTACTTGAAAATATTTTAGTCGACATGACGCCGAAAATACCTTTCATTTGATAACCATATTGTCGTATCTTGCTGCATATTAAAAAAAAAAAAAATGAAATAGGTGCCAACCCTGTAAACCGCTCTAAGTGGCAACCTCGAAGTGGATAGTCTTAGAATCAATCATACCCTCTATATGCCAAATTTCATCCAAATCGGGCAAGCAGTTCCCGAGATAGTACCGGATATACAAATATGCAAGTTTAGCTCGGTTAAAGTTATAAGACAATTTCTATATAGATAAATTTCATATCAAAGGCTGAAAAAACATACATTTTGAACCCGACCACCTCAGAATTCGATGAAATTTTGCATATATGTTACTATATAGTAAAGTGATTTTCGGGTCCCCTGCGAGTTCACTATAAGGAAGTTCGACTGTAGGTACATACATACAATATCACCGGAGAAAGGGGAAATATTTCAAAATTACAGATATCGCTACACATCTTACAGCATTTGTAGCGCCTTAGACCTTAGCTCAAGCAAATACGAGAAACCAAATTAAATTGCTGTGCCGTGCAATACCATTTTCACTGAATCTAATTAAAATTTAATTTCTTTTAGTGTTTCGCAATTTTCGCAGACTACACACATTTTGTAGAATTTTTTACTGCAATAACATCAACAAAAAACCATGAAACAATTGGAGTATGTAGGGCATTGTGTGTAAAGCGGAAATGGCAACGAACGTTGAGCAATATCTACACTGACAAAAATTTTATTTGGTTATATACATACTTATTTTGTCTGAACTAGGGAGGTGAGGACCCGGGTTTTTAAAAAAAATCGGTTACAGACTGCAACCTTGGGCTATTTGACTGCAACCTTGGGCTATTTGAGGAACGCATTCTGTTTTGTTGCTAGTTCCAAAACGATCTTAATTTCGTTTTTTGTTTTCAATGTCATTCAGGTTTCGATTTAAGTTCAAGTTGGATTTCGGTTTCGTTTTCGTGGACAATTTGGAATCATCCTCTCGTTGTCATTTTATTCCAGTCACTGTTTCGGTTTATCGGCTCTACCTCCATTCTCGTTTAATTTTTGATTTTTGTCTCTGCCACGGTTTCGCTTCACGCCCTTGTTTTCTATTAGCCTTCACTTCTGATTACAAATTTTATTTCAGTTTTAGTTTTCAATTTAATTTCAGTCCCGATTCTCGTTTCGTTTACTGCTTTAGACTTATTTCCTTTTTCTATTTCAGTTTTGATCCCACTTCTTATTCCGGTTTTAGTTTGTACTTGGTTCCAGTTTCCGGATCTAACTTCGATCAATATTCCGATTCCAACTAAGGTCCAGTTTCAGTTTCTGCTTAGGGTTTGATTGCCGTTCTGGGTTTTTGATAGATTTCATTTAAAAATTTCAATTCCATTTCAACCCCGAATTCTGTAATCTTGTCTCATCTCAAGTCACAAAATTTAAGAATTGTTTGAGATTTGTAATTTGACAAAATGGAAGTGGAACACGAATTGTTTCGATTAGTGACTATTGTTTCTATTAGTGACTAGAGTAAGGTTACGGAATACGGGGATTAGATTTAATTTTCGTTCGAGTTCTAGTTCGGTAATTTTTTCCGATTTCGTTCCTTCTAAAACTTGAATTTAGATTCTCAATTTATATTCGGGGGTTCCGTTCCAAATTTGATTTTAGCTACGGCTATGATTTCGATCACCATTCCGATTCCACATAGTTTCAAATTTCAGTTGCGGTTTAGGTTTTTATTCCAGTTCCTCGTATATTTAGTTCCGGTTCCCATCCAGTTCCGAGACCAAATTTCGTTCCAATTTTCATACTGGCTCCAGTCGCCGTTCCCGTTTTGTTGTCGGTTTCTGTTCCGGATTCAGTTTCCGGCTTTAGTTTCGATTCCAGTTTTGTTTTCCGCATTTAGTTTTCGTTATTGTTTCTTATTCGGGGTTGGTTCCATTTGTAAATCTCCTTTCGATACTAAATCTGCTTACAATCTTAATTTTTTTCGTCAGTCCCGATTTCAAATTCGTTCCAGTTCCAATAAAAGTTTTGGTTTCCGTTGGGTATCGGGAAAAGGTCAATTTCTAATTTTGATTCCAAATTCATTTTTCAAATACTTTCCATTTTCGTTTTCTTTTCGAGCTTGGTTCCGATTTCAAATTCGTTCCCGTTTCAATTCAGCTTTGCTTCTAGTTTCCGTTACGTTCCCAATGTAAAATTTCCTTCCTGTTGGTTACAGTTTCAGTTCCTTGTCCAGCTCTGACTTCGGTTTCGATTCAAACTGTTCCGTAAAGCCGGTTCATTAGAGTTTCCTATTTTTTGTGAGTGGTTATTTGTGCTTTAAGTATCCGGTTATCTGGATTCAAATAGTCCGTTCTGTGCTATATATCCATACACACAGATATTTGTTTGCTTTCATATCTAGATATAAACTCATTCCAAAGCAAGTTTATAAATACAGATAAAACATTAACATGGCCGTCGTCTGACCTGCCATGAATGCGTTTTTTTGGTTGCGCGTTTGTATCGACCATTGGTGCGATGGCAGGGATGAGCGGAGCAGTGACAGTAAAAACGGAAATGTACCACATAAAACGGAAGCAATACACTTACACACAACAACATACACGGTTTTTTGCATTGAACTGATGCAATTTACAAATGAACGCTACATTCAAGCGTTCAGATGCGCGCCGAGAAGCTCTATAAAATATATAACCAGTAGAGGTGGGTGGTGAAAAGGGACCAAAAAACTGAGATAGTGATCGAGGAAAAACACTGTAAGTATCTGTTTTGAAATAAGTTAAAAATTTAATTTCGTTTTCAGCTATATCACCTTTTCTAATTGATCTAACGGCATTGGATTCCGTTCTGTTTTAGTTTCAATTCCAAATTCGATTTCAGATTCAGTTGAAAACTTGCTTACGGTGTTATTCCAGTTTCAATTGCGATTTTAGTACTTGTTCAGTTTTCTCTTCCAATTCTATTTTAGTTCTTTTTTTATATTTCGATTTCAGTACTCCTCCCTTTTCCAATTCATATTCGATTCCAGTTCCTATTTCAGTTTCAATTCCAGTTTCACTTCTACCTGAATATTGATTCCAATTTCTTTTCCAGTTGTACTTACGGTTCCCTATTTCGATTCAAAATTCGGTTCTAGTTTTAATTTGAGTTTCACTTCCCGTTTCGGCTCTGTACTAAAAAGTTCTTTCGGCAGTTTGGTATACGACTTTCAGGTCGTACATGTTCCTTACCTTTATTCTCATTTATAGCTGGGTATGCAGAGAGAGGATAGGCGATAGGGTTGGGCTTTTAAGTTCATTGAAGTGATCAGAGATTACGAACTAGGTCACCAAAACGAACTAGTTCAGAAGTTCGTTTTTAGTTCATTTAGTTCAATTATGTGTACTTCTCTCCCTTAAGATATAACTGCTAAAACATGTCCAAATATATTGTGAGGGGTATCAAAAGATGCCTCCCGTAGAGCCCTCCACAAAAAAATCCTGGATCCGACCTTGTGGCTTCGGTATCAATACTCCAGAGGCTCGTCTTTTGATATCTCCTCCTACACATTTCAACGTGTTTCCCTACGAATTTGAGATTTTGTTTTCACCATGGCTAGCCCTGGTTGGCAGGAATTTTACTTTGGCACGTGTTTTGGTTTCTCCATATTTTCTCATTCTCAATAAATCCTATAAATTTGTCGAAAGTTTTACATAGTTCAAGTAGTTCATTTGAAATTTGGAACTAGTTCCCGCCATCACTTCAATGATCTAATTACATGAACTAAGTAGTTCATGAACTACCCAAGTCTAATAGGCGATGTCAGAACTTATGTTCCACCGGGCTATGAACTTCAAGGGTCTAATGAAATTACTAAGCTTGCTACTGGGTATACAAATTTTAGTTTAACCGAAACAATATTTTTGTTATTTGCTTTTGTGCCAAAACTATATACCTACATATTTACATGCTATCTGTGACTTGCATAAAAGTATAAAAAAATGTGTGCATTTTCACATCTGCACATTTGCTCTGTGGCATGTTAACACAAGGCTAAATGTCATGGTTATGTTTACATGCGGTTAAATTAGGCTAAAATGGCACAGAGTTGCATACTCGAAATGGCTATCAGCTGGCGGACAGCAGCACTACGACCAGCTGCGCAAGCAAATTGTCTACAAAATGCCAGAGCATTAAAAGTTACCTCAGTGGCAGCATACATCAACACATATACATACATACATGTTTTACTATAGCAATTGTATGTACAATTTACAAAAATGTTGTTGCGAGTTTTTAAGTTGAGTTGAGTTAAATTTTTTGTTAAATATTTTTGTGAAGTAAAGGGTTGTTGAGATGATTTTGGTCTGGTGTGCGCAATTAAAGCGCAACGTCCGAATTATTTTCAGCTCATGTATATATGTACGTATATTTTCTCTTACACAGAATCGCTTTAGTAGACAATCTCTAGGGTAACTCTTGTTTAAAACCATTAAACTGAAATACATTTTGTAAGGATAAAAGTGAGTAATTTTCACTACAAATGTACGGTTGTATGTTGAACTAAATCTAAACTCCTATGAGCTTGTGTCAGTGACGATTCTCTCAATCTATGCGAGAACATTATATATAGAGTTAATGCTATAGGACAAGGTGGCAACTCTATATGGTAACCATATTTTCCATATCTTATTTAGGCCCGGTATTCAGTGCAAGAATAAACCACAGATAAAGCTAATTACAGTTTATCCAATACAAAATGACCGTTTAAACTGAGTTTAAATTCGCACTGAAGTTTAAACTTGCACTGAAAACCCGAGCCTTAGTATTAAACAAAATTCAGATAGCTGGCAACCCTGTAAAAATAATCTAAGTGGCAGCATTTATGCAAGAGCTATTGAAATGTAGCATTTTAACTAAGATTAAAGCGGATATTAAAATAAATAAGTAGGAAAATAAAAATATTTCGAACTCTACCTATAGATATTTTTGTAATACATTGTACCAATGGTTTCGGATTCTCTTTCAGTTCCGGATTTATGAAGTTAACTTCTTAGGCGGCGATATGAAGTTTTGATTGAGAGTAAAATTTGAGAAAATGGATGACGACGAAACGGAAGTTATGGCACGGAAATAGAAATTGTAGCCGACTTTCAGGCGTAGGCGTTTTTCTTATAGCTCGGGAACCGCTTCACCGATGTGGATAAAATTTGGCATTATAGATAGTATGATTCATTCTAAGATTATATGCGTGGGTGTTGCTACTTGCGGCGGTTCACAGGGTTGCCACCTATCTAATTTTTTTTTTTAAATATTGAGCAAGATATGCCAATATGGGTATCAAATGAAAGGTATTTGCGACCGTGCTCCAAATATTTAAATTTAAAGCAGGCTTGCCACCTAGTCTTCCTATGTTTCTTCGTAAAACTCTCTTTCCTATCTCCCTCCCTTTTGCTCTTCAAATTTTAAGGAAAACGCACCATATATAAGATATTTTCGAATGGATCGTTTCCCTGGTTTTTTTACAAAATCTTTACTAAAATTTTTCATTACTTTTTTTTTTTTAATTTACATTTATTCGAAAAGAACGGAAAAAAATACTTAAGAAAACGATTTCCATTTTCCTTCTTAGCACGTCATTTGCAAGACTTCTAATTTAAAGAAAAAAGGGTTACACAAAAAAAGTTGTGAATTCAAACCCGTATATCTCGGTAACCATTAAATCTTTATACGCCACCTTTGGTGATATTTTTTCACTTTCACCAAATTTCATTCAAATCGAAGCAATGAAAGTTTTAGGTGGTCCGGTTAACGAATTCAGCCCCACAGGTATTATCTTATTCCTGAGGTATCTAAAGCAATATCTCGGCCAACTGTAGAGCGAATTTCTTGGCCATGCGCGAACAACAAATCTTAAAGCATTTCTAAGTATACATTTGACTTCGCAGTTTATTGCAGTGTTTCGACCCACCTGCTTAATCGTTGCAATTCTTTTGCCATTTATTCTCACAGTCTTAACCACAGTCTTTACGTTCCTAAAATTTCAGTTTTTTTTTCCCCAAATATTTTTACTTCCGCCTTGTAAAGTTCTTTCATTTCTTATTTACCTTAAGTGTTCCATGTCTTCTTCTTTTATTTCTTGCACTGCTATATTTATTTTATTTGAAACATTTTTTATTTCTGTTGGAATTTTTGTTTCCTTTTATTGCGGAGTCGTCTTTATTGCAGTCGTCGGGTTATTTCCTTTGAACTTTTCGTACTTTTCGCACGCTCACTTTGAGTCACTTGAAACTCTTTTTGCGGTTAACTGCTGCTTAGCAATGACTTGAGGAGCAAGTGTTTATCTTAAGCACTGGTTTTGTTGTCTACCACGGTTCTTTGCCTCTTATTTTAGAACGATTGCAGAAGATTGAAGATGTTGTGCACTTGAAAGGTGACATTGAATTGGAAAGCTTTTTTTTTTTAATTTTTTCTTAAAGACGTTGGATCATTTAAAAGTTATCTATGTAAGTATATTTGTGGTTGGGGAACATCACTTCCTTTGAGACTAAAGAGGTCTGAAATGCTCGACCAGCAGCAGAGGAGTTCCAAAATAAAACACCAACAAGGCAAGGGTATGAAAAATACTTAAAAAACCAACAGTTTTTTTTTTCGAATTTCGTTTCTCTCTGACGGCATATAAAATGATATTTTCGGATTCAGCGAATTCATTTTTATTTACTAATCAACAGATTGGTTTAAGTTAAGGCAGATTATGAAAACTTTTGATATCTATTTGAATTTTATAAATGTTTAATTATAGTGACTGATAAAAATGACAGCAAAGCTTTCAGGAATTAGCTCTGAATCGATTCCAGCAACAATACATTGTACGTAATATACCCAGATGGGGGTTTTGACAACGAGTTAGCAAAATATGTTTGATAAAATACCGAAAATATCGAAGTAAAACTGATCGAATCCCGAAATTATCATAATAAAATTTCAAAAAAAAAAAGTCCCGAAAAATCTCGAAATGAAATAAATGAAAGAAATCCTGAAATAAAATTGATGATAAAATTTGATGAATGAAGTCCCGAAATATAATCGACGTAATACCTGAAAAAACTATATAATCTGGGACAAATTCCGAAATTGTCATTATAAAACCAAAAGAAGTACTGATAAAATTTCTACAACTAAAAGCGAAATAAGTTAAATAAAATGCCGAAAATGTAAAAAATAGCGAAAGTTCAAAACAAAAATAAAATAAAGGAAATAATGAAATAAAGTTGGTGAAGTAACGAAAATTTCCGAAACAATCCTTAACAAATCCCGAAGTTATAGTACCCTGAAATGATAACGAAATAGTTAAAAAAAAATGCCGAAAATCGAAAAAATCCCGGAAATCCTAAAAACTAAAAAGAAGGAAACCCCGAAAAAATCTTGGAGAAGTAATGAAAATTTGAAAAATCACAAAAAAATTTATTTTAAAATCTGAAAACAAACCGAATGTTAATCAATTCCGATAAAGTTTTCCGAAATTCTATATAAAAAAATTTTATTAAATTAAAAAAAAATTAAGTGCCGAAATGGATAAAATCCCGAAAACCGTTCGGAAAAATATTAATCCTGAAAAGATATTGATAAAATACTGTAAATACCAAAATAATGTTGACCAATTTTCGAAAATACCGAATAAAAAAAAATCCACAATAATCCTGATTAAATCCTTAAAAAAAATCCCGAAATGGGGTGTCTGGAATTTTTGATGAAGATAAAAAAAAAACACAAAACATGATTGATAAAATCTCAAAAATATCCAAATATTGAAAAAATCAAAAATTCTCGAAACAATATTTATAAGTTACAGAGAATCCCGAAATAATGTTGATGGTATCTCTAAAGTCCTAAAATGATAAAGTACCCAAAATACCGAAATATTTTTGACCAAATTCCGAAAATACCAAAATAAAACTAATAAAACCCCAAAATATATATTTTAAAATTAAAAAAAAAATCCAAAATAATCCCGATTAAATCCTTGAAAAAATCCCGAAATGAGATGTTTAGTATTTTTGATGAATTGAAATAAAGACACATGATCGAAAAAATTCAAAAATTCCCGAAAGAATATGTATAAATTACAGAGAATCCCGAAATAATGTTGGTGAAATCTCTAAAATCCTGATGTGATAAAATACCCAAAATGTTTATAAAACATTAACCAAATTCCGAAAATACGAAAATAAAACTAATGAAATCCCAAAATATAAATTTTAAAATAAAAAAATCCACAATAATCCTGATTAAATCCTTACAAAAATCCCGAAATGAGAAGTTTATTATGATTGATGGATTACAAAACAAAAATAAAGAAACATGATTGATAAAATCTAAAAAATATCGAAATATTGAAAAAATTCAAAAATTCCCGAAACAATATGTATAAGTTACAGATAATCCCGAAATAATGTTGATGAAATCTCTAAAATCCCGAAATGATAAAAAACCCAAAATACCGAAATATTTTTGACCAAATTCCGAAAATACCAAAATAAAACTAATAAAACCCCAAAATATATATTTTAAAACAAAAAAAAAACACAATAATCCTGATTAAATCCTTAAAAAAATACCGAAATGAAATGTTTAGTAGTTATGATAGATGAATTACAAAAAAAAAAAAGAAACATGATTCATAAAATCTCGAAAGTAACGAAATATGGAAAAATTTCCAAAAATGATATATTAAATAGATAAAATCCCGAAAATAATCCCGAAATAATATTTATAACTTACAGAGAATCCCAAAATTATGTTGATGAAACCTGAGAAATCCGCAAATAATACTGTTAAAGTACTGAAAATGCCAAAATAATATTGCAAAACCCCGAAAATACCGAAATAAACCTGTTAACTCCCAAAAAAATATATTTTAAAATGCAGAAAATGCAGAACAAATATATATAAATTTCCGATAATGCTATAGTGCAAAGACTGTACAACTCGAGAACAGGTTATATGAACCCTTATTCTACAAATACAACTACAAGGACCACATTATAGCTCCCTGCTTACTAGCGCAGCTGAGTATAAAGCTTTGTTGCACGCTCTTTTGCAGAATCATTCAAATATCTCGAATTCAAGCGATATATGTGATATATAAAAATTGTGTGCTTTCTTTTCTTTTTTTTCTGTTTAATAAAATACATCAACTTAAGCCGACAAAGCTGACAATGAATATGCAAACTTGTAAAAACATATAAAATTTACATGACATTCGACAATGTTAAATGCAACTGCAAAACACATTTTTGCAAGCGATTATTTACTGCACACTAAAACGACAATAATTCAAACACATGCACTCACACACACAGACAAAGAGTCAAACAAACAAATGCAATCGGCGTAAACACATAAATAAAATCAACTCTACACTGAGAGCAGCGTATATTTGTATGTGAAGCGCCTATTTTGAGCTTCTTTTTTACTGAAATTTCACTACTATTTTTTTCGCATGAAGTAGTCAGATATAGACAGAGAGATTTGTTGTGCAATAAAAAATGACGAAAATAAGTATAAAACCACTGATACTGCACTAACAACAATCGACAACAAATGTTCAGCTTTGGTGCTCAATTTAGCTGGAGGTGTGGTGGGGGGGGGCGTGCGGCAGCAAATGATCGATGACAATGGCTTGAAAGCTTGTAACGGTTGTTTGGTTGGTTTGCTAAATGTCTCGTTTTTCGTATTGCTATTGTGGTTTTTGTTTTTGTTTTGCTGGCATATTTTTGTCGCACCATTTGAATGTTGGGTGCAGTGGGACGCCTGGGCGTATGAGTATTATTTGTCCGTTCATTTACTTTTAAATGCTTTCAGGGGCAATTTATTTTATTACACCGTTGATATTTTATTTATACGCTAAGGCGAGAGGGCGGTGTGTGTGTGTGTGTGTGGGTGTATTTCTCAGTATGTAAGCGTGTTCAGCATCGACATAAAGTGTAAATAAAATATTCACAATCGATTGTTGGATGACTACAAAACAGCCAACTGTTAACTGTTGATATGCGAATTTGTTGTTCCATTTCAATGGTTTTTTTAATATTCGAATTTTGTTTCAAATAACCGGATGCACCTTTTATCACCGCTACTACTTTATATTTAAATTTCTTTTCTCTTGAAATGTAGGGCACTACTATGATTTTGTTTTGAGAATCCGTGATTTTCCTTACTCGTATTACTCATATTGTTGGATCCTTACCGTTCAAGGGCCTGATAATTAGTTAAGCGGCATTTGTTTTCTATGCCAGATGCTCAGAAAGGATCAAAAGTTGTAACGCACACCAAAATATGAAAAAAAAAAAAATTTGGATATGTGAGTATATGTAAAAAGACTAACTGGAATATAAGCTCAACACAACTTTTTTTAATTATCTTTTAAGGACAGGGAAATAATGTCCTTCAAAAGTATTTTTCTTCAACTTCCCAAAAGCTCGATGTGCTATAAAAAGTTATAGTCTAATAAAAGTCCTGAAAATTAAAAACAAATATTTAAGGATGCACAGGAGATATGGAGGTCAAATGGCAAGTGTTCATGAGCGCTTGAACTTAATGTAATTTTTAATTCGATATCTTAATCCGTTTCGGAGATATCAACCAAAACATAAATAAAATTTTCTTAGCTTTTCTTACTTGAATCACTAAATATTACTCATACGCCGTGTACGACTTACATATACAAAATAATACAAATAATTGCAAGATACACACAATTATTTTAGCTAGAAAACATATTGCTACGCAATCCACTAAAGTATTTTTGAAATTCTAATGTCCTTTTTTCGTGAACAGGTTTTTTTCAATATTTACCTCGGTAAAGGATTCTGTTGTCCTTATAAAAACTCAAACATAGAGATTTGTTGCACAGTCCTTTATATATGAATACAATTTCAAAATTATATGTTTTCCGAAGCCTTAATGGATTTTTTTGCCTGTATAAGCTGCTACGTAAAACTTTAACTAAGATTCGGTAAGAGTTACCGTTGTCCTAGAACAATAAAACTTCGCATACACGGCGAAATTGAGATTGACTCCTGAATCTGAATTTGGTATCAGAATTCAACAAAGGACTGTATGTTCGGCCCTAAGATCGCAAAAAGACCAATACTCTTTTGTGAGGTTAGATACGAGTTGCGACCTGCTAGGCTAATTCTGACCACGAATTTGGATTTAGCTCGTCAATGATCTCGACGAAATCTCTGGACCAGGGATGGGCATTATTAGAAAATTTGAGAAAAAAAAAATTTAGTGATGAGTGATATTGGTTATTAAAAAAAAAAATCAAATCCCATTTTCGGGATTATTTCGAAATTGTTTCGGGATTATTTTAGTACTGTTTCGGAAAATTTCGCAACTGTATTGGGATCACTTCTGAACCATTTTCGCCATCATTTCTAGGCGATTTTTGGATCATTTTGGTAACATTGTTATTTTTGAATAGAAAAAAAAACGATCACTCATCAATTAAAAATTTTATAAATGATGAATAATTTTTTTTATTTAAATAACTTTTTATTCGAAGTGGCCCAATCCTGAAAAGGTCACAATAGAGCTTTTGGCCGCATTGCAGTCCTCTAATTTATGTCTGTTTTTCTAAAGTCGATAAAGTCGATTTCTATGCAAACTTCCTTCCCACAAATCACCTAACATTGATGAGAAAAAGGTTACAGGGCGTAACTGGCATAATCCTGGCTTCATTTTAGTCTGAAAAACATTAGAAGGCGGGCGACGTGGTATGGGGATAGTATGTTCGGCCTACTACACTAAGAAGTCGGGTATCGATACCCGGCAAAAGCAACATCAAAATTTGCTTTGATTTGTTTGAATGTAATTGAATTTTGCCCACAAAAACTTCATGTGCGTCATAGCTCACTTTTCTGTTTAAAATTAAAACTTTTTGGTTTGAGAATTAAAACTTTTTGGTTTAAAATTAAAACTTTTTGGTTTGAGAATTAAAACTTTTCGTGTTGATATTAAGACGTTTTTGTTAGAAAACTAAAATTTATTTTTGAAAGCTTATTTAAGATTGAATTTTGCCAACAACATTTATGCGTGCGATATAGCTCAGCGGTTGAGCTGACGGGTACGTCTTTGTTCGAATCCCCGCCAACGGCCAACGGACAAAAAATTTATTTTGTCTTTAAAAAACTGTTGAAACATTTCTGGTTTATAATTGAAACCCGATTCATTTAGCCAATTTTCTTGAAAACTGGTCTAGATTGAATTTAAAACCAAATTTGGTTTGGCCATATATGTAGTACAAAAAGTATAAAATTTAGGTTCAAATTTTTAACCGTGTAGGAAAACATTTTCTAAACGGGGTCGCCCCTCGGCAGTAGTTTGACAAACTATGTGGGTGCATTTGTGGCATGACCCTGCACCGAAAGCAACTAGTTGAAAACTACTTTACAACCAGTTGGTGCACCGGGTCCAACTAGTCACAGTTTTGTCTTTTTTCCATATAAGCAATTGGTATCTTTTACGTGTTGATGTCCTACGAAATGTAAGATTTCGACCAGAACATACCAGTCATCTACTAGTCATAATATACTAGAATTATACTAGTTGTAAAATGCCAATCCCATACTAGTTTAACCTGGACTAGTATGATTTCAACCAGAATTTTCATGACTTACCCTTTATTTTATCATTTGCCTTTATTTTCATGTTTATTCTTAAGAAAGCAGCGACTATTTGTATTTACCCTATCGCGAAAAAGCATCTGTGAATTATAAGAGAAAAACGAAGCAAACGAAACGAATGAATTTTGTATTTTTTAACTGGTATGATTTCATCCAGAAAAATTTAGTTGTATACTAGTATGGAATGGATATTTCCTGACTACTATGAGTTCATCCAAAAAATGCTAGTTCTCTGCTAGCATTTTTCTGACTGGTTTGAGGTTTCGCTGCAGGGGAGGAGCTTGCTTTCCAACATTTGTTGGGCCCCCTTTTTGAGTAGAACCTACACATTTTTTGTTCAAGAACATTGTATAAATATATCCCTTCGTTTGCAAGTTCAATAGCACACGGGTTTGAACTTTAAACTAAATATATATGCTTGCTTAAGCATTTAAATCTCCAAGCACATCTAAGTGTATAAACCAAGCCAAAGTTCAAGTATAACCGCATAGAAAAGTGCAGTTTGCTAGCCACACTCTTAAGTACCTGCATTGAGTCGGTTAGTCTGTGAGTCTGCATACGTACATAAGTAGGTAAAGCTAGCAGTGTAGGTGTTTAGTACTTTCCATACATTTGAACTTTCTCAACTGCGTTTGCATAGGTACAATTGTTTAAATTCACCTCCCGCTTTCCGTTTGACTTTTTGCTTGCTGCAAAAGTATGAAATTTTGTTTTAAAACTTGTAAAACTCAGAAGGAACTCAGGCGTTTTGTTATACTCGTACATATGAAACTTGTGAAGGTGAAGGTGAAAGTTGTTGTTTTGATTATTGTTCAACATAACTATAACATGGATTACGCATGGAAACACTCACACTTTACAAGATTAACCTGAAAGAGAAAATTGGCTTTATGTTACAGCTTAATTGTTTAAATGCAATTGAGATATAGGGGGAATTTGTTGAGAGAAATTATAAATTAAGTTTATTATGAAAGTGTTTTAAAGATTGAAGTGTAAGTTTTCAGATTTTTTTTGTTCAATTCAAGATGAAAGGAGTTAAGAGAAAAACCTGTCATTCGTTTAGAATTTGTTAAGATTATTTATAAGATATTAACTGCCAACTTATTCTAGCTCAAAGTATCTTATAGTCTCAAGAGATTGAGTAGTACTTGCTGGTCGTGTCGTGCCGATGCTACAAAAGCTGTGAAAGTTGGTTTTCTTCCCATCATAAATGCGTTAAAGGTAATTCAGGATGACACATGAACAGAAAGATGTGGTTAGAATTCAAGTTTGAGTATTGGCAAAGAAAATGGGCTCCCATGACACAGGGCTTCCTTGGCATGACATTCTCGAAAGGTTAGATTCAAACATCAAATCTCCCCAAAGCATAGGCCGGCAATTACTTTCCTGGGAGGAAAACTCCAATGCTTTAACATAGCAAGCGCTCTCTCCGTGCCGACTACTGCTCCAAAGTCCTACGACTACACTACGAATTTACTGCCCGTTATCTTTGAATTCATTCGTGAAATCCAAGAGAGATGAGTGCTAGACGTACGAAGAAACTGCCAGAGAGTTCTTCGAGATCAGCGACTATGAATCTTTCCGAGTAAGAGTTATCGTTAAATATTTCGAAATATATCGCCCAAATGACCTTTCTATTTCGTTTGATACTAATATTTTGGCAATATTTGGGCAGCGACATTTTGACCGATAACTCAGTTATCGATAAGTTTTTCGAAAGATATCAACGTCGCTTGTCTAAACGATTTTCTTGACGGGTGTGATCAAGTTTTTTTTAAACTGTATTTATTTTTCATTTTTTAGTTAAAAGTGCTATGAAAGTTATTGATAAATATATCGAAATATCCCATGGTCCAAAGAATATCTGTGGAGCTCAGCTTTGTTTTGATACTGGTATTGTTGCAATTTTCAAGGTTTTCGGGCAACCCCGATAACTGTGTTATCGATAAATATATCGAAATATACCGAAGTCTAAATGACCTTTCTCTTTAGTTTGATATCCATATTTTAGCAAAATTTCAAATTTTTGGGCAACGACATTTTCACTGATAACTCAGTTATCGATAAGTTTATCGAAATATATCCAAGTCCTAATGAAACTTGGGGCCTTCCCCTTTCGTTTTATACCTATATTGTAGATAAATTTTATGTTTTTGGCAACTACATTTTGACCGATTGCTCAGTTATCGATCAATTTATCGAAGTATATCGAAGTCCAAATGAAACCTTGCCCTTTCGTTTGATACCCATTTTTTAGGCAAATTTCATGGTTTTTGGGCAACCACATTTTGGCCGATAACTCAATTATTGATAAGTTTATCGAAGTATATCGAAATCCAAATGTAGACTGTGACCTTCCGCTTCGTTTTATACCATATTATAGAAAAAAATTATGTTTTGGGCAGTTACATTTTGACCGATAACTCAGTCGTCGATAAATTTATCGAAGCATATCGAACTCCATATGAAACCTGTGGCCTTCTCCTTTCGTTTTATACCCTGACTGTAGGTAAATTTCATGATTTTTGGGAAACCATATTTTGGCCGATAACTCAGTTATCGCTAAATTTATCGAAATATATCGAAGCCCATATGAAATTTGTGGAATTCCCCTTTCGTTTGATAGCCATATTGAAGGAAAAGTTAGGATATTTGGGCCAACTGGGCTTAGCACAAAGGCGAGCTGCATACATACACACAGCTAGACATACATACAAGTGAAGCTAATAGTCGCGGTGTAACTAGGTCTAATAATAATCTATTATATATAAATGCTCAATGCTTAAAAGTTTTCTACCTTTTTTGCAATAACCACAATTCTAAGGTATATAAAATTTGATATGTATCGATAGGTCTCGCCGAGCAGGGTGAGCGAAAACAAACCAAAAATTAAAAAAAAAATTAATTATAATATGATTTGAAAGTCACACCACTACAAGTGCTAAACACGCATTCACTTTATAGAGCCGCTGTTATGTGTGTATGTAGGTATGACCACTTGCATTGTTGTGTTTGCATTCATTGTAGTTGGGGAGAGTCCGAGTGTGAGTTGTTTTGTTGGCAGCAATAATAAACATGAGCCAGCCCGTCAACTTTATTGAGCGTAGGTACAAACAGTGTTTACAAAAACAAAATCTGTGAGTCGGTATTCAGAGAAGGAAATGCTTACTCAAAATAAAAAGGAAAATTGACAAAAATAAAATAGTAAAATAAGAAATAGAAAAGTGATTGAGAGTAAAAAAAGAAATTTGTTGGAAATGAAAGGAAAGGAAAGAATATAAAATAAATAAAAATAAAACAAAATGAAATAAATAAAAGTATAAAATAAAGGAAAGAATGGGAAAGGAAAGGAATGGATAAAAGGCAAATAAAGGTAAGATAAGGTAAGGAACGGAAAATATGAGAGAAAAATCAAAGACAAATTAAGGTAGGGAAAGGAAAGGAATGGAAAAGAAAAAAGGAAGGGAAGAAAGGAAATGTAATGTAGGTAAAGGAGTGGAAAAGAGAGGCAAATAAAGAAAGACAAAGAAAGAAAAAAAAGAGAAAAAGAAAGGAAAAAAAAGGTAGCGAGGAGGAAGGTACGGAAAATAAATGAAAATAAAAATAATGAAAAATAAAGGAAAGAAAGGTAATGAAAAGCTAAAAAAAAATAAGTAAAGGAAATGAATGCAAAAGAAAGAAAACTAAAGGATTAACGGAAAGGAAAAAAAGAAAGTAAGGAAACGGTAGGAAAAGGAAAGGTAAGGGGAGGAAAGGTAAGGAAACGAAATGACAGGAAAAGAAATTTAAGAAACAAAGTGAAAGAAAATAAAGGTAAGAAAAGAATAAAAGAAAAAAAAAGTATAAAATGAAAGGAAACTAAAGCAACGGAAACGAAAGGAAAGGAAAGAAAATAAAAGGAAAAAAGGAATGTAATGGAAATGGGAAGAAAGGTCAGGTAAGAATATAAAAGAAACGAAAAGAAAGAAAAATAAAAGAAAAGAACAGAAAAGAAAGAAAGAAAGAAGGGAAATAAAATGAAATGAAAGAAGAGAAAAGGAAAGAAAAGGAAAAGAACGGAAAAGATAAGGAAAGGAAATAAAAGGGAAGAGAAGGAAAGAAAAGCTAAAGAAATAAATTGAGATGAAAGGAGAGGAAAGGAAAGGAAAGGAGAGGAAATAAAAGCAACGGAAAGGAAAGGAAAGAAATACGTATGAAGACTACCTAAGAAGAATGAATAATTATCAACAATGAAACTATATTACTGAATGGTGTAAAGAGGGAGGAAAATGCAAAATGAACAGGCATGTGTAGAAACCAAAAATATAAAAAAAGGTAGGAAAATAAAATAAGCTTTTGTGGTTGAATTTCAACCACTGGGCGAACTCTAGTAATAATAATAATGATACAAAAGTTTTTAAAGTTTTAAATTCTGAATGGGCTATTCGTTATTACCTCTCCAGCCCCTATTTTGTTTTATACCAATGGAGCAATTGGCATTGATATTTAAATAGAGAGAGCGAAACAATAATAATAACATAATCGATTTTCAATGACTTCATTATGAATGTTCGTAAAAACGCTCGACCCATCAATGCTAATTGCATTTAAGCATGCACACGACACAACGATTTTATTCATATCATGTGCGAACATTTATCTTATACATACATACATGTAAACAAGTCACATGCATCCATACACACATTTTAACGTATACACATATTAATTCATTGACAAGCTAAAATCGCTAGCGCAGGTACACTTACACCCCACCAACATACGATTTAGCAGTAGGGAAGTGGATGTTCGTTATTTTCAATCGCTGCACCGTGCACGTGTATTTGCGAATTCCATAAGCTACTAACAATTACTGCGCTTAAATGCATACATACATTTTCACATACATGCATGTCAGTCATCAACAAGTTGCCATTTAGCAATTAATATTACGTATACGCCCTGACCTGCTGTGCCGCACTCGCTATTATTAGCAGCGTTCGGCGTGCGTGGGTTACTTTCGCTGATGCAATTTTAATTATGCATAGTTTATTTATATTTCCGGTTGTTATGACATTTCATTTATTTCATTGTTTACATTTCATTGGAAAAATGTAAAAGCGTCAACGACACTAATAACAAAAGCAATTAATGAACAATATTAGCTGGGAGTACTTGCCAACAAACAAATGTATGGTAATGACGGTAAATATGGCGTAAATTTTTCGATTTCATTTTTAAACAGTGGCGCATCCAGGATTTAGGGAAGGATATTTTACGAGGACATTTTTGATTCACAGTTTCTCAAGACGCGCCTTTTAATGTGTTCATGTTCATGCTGAGCCTGCATTTTGCATTTTAGCATTAAGCCTAAAATGCTGCATTTTTTTCATACAATTTTGAAAGCTAAACGCAACTAAATGCTACTTTATTTCTGCATTTGCTTTAGCATCTTCGAAGATACAGTACCAACAAAAAATTCTTTGTATGAAGAAAAAGTGAAAAAATGTTGCACACTTTTGGGCGTACCGCTGTTTATATTAGGATATCTTCGCACTAAGCAAATCAATGTACTTATGCAATAATTTTTCCTGTTAAAAATTGCAATTTTCGAGGTGAAGAGTTTCCAAGTTTGTTTAGAAAGTCGGTTTCTTTACCGACGAACTCACTTTTATAAAAGAAATGGAGTCTATCTGAAAAGGCAAGCATACTTGCACTTGCGATGTCCGAACGCACCTTAAGCATTCGAAAATTAGCTAAATGCGAATTTTCAAAATGCGGCAGTATGAACGCATCTTCGAAATGTACGACCGAAAATGGAAAATGCTGCTTTTAAAACTCAGCATGAACACTACATAAGGTATATACCTACATTTGTTTGTATGGGTAATGTAAATTCAAGGTGTCTACGTGACTTTTACTATATTTTTTACTTTATTTTTGTGTAATTTTTTACTATGTATATTTTTTGTAATTTTGCAATCTTTTTTGTGTAATTTTTACTGTATTTCTTGTGTAATTTTTTTTTTTTTTTTTGTAACTTTAACTATATTTTTGCGCAATTTTTTACTATATTTTTGTGTAATTTCACTATATTTTTTGGGTAATTTTTACTCTACTTTTGGTTTACTTTCACTATATTTTTTGAGTAATTTTTACTATATTTTTTGCTGTATAACTGTGAAAAAATATGACTTTTGGATCTCGCAGGGAAGGGTTTGAAGCTGAAAACCACCACAGTGTATCCGCCCCTGCTTTCAAATGTTATATATATATATATTTGGAGGTTTCCGCGAGTTTACGCCACAATACTCGTTAACCCATTTAAACCCAGATATCTAAGCTGGAGTTAAATGGTGGGCGGCGAGCAGTTTATTATTATTGTTGTTGCTATATTATATGGTTGAGGGAGTTGGCCGGGGTTGCCGGTTCGAATCCCACCTCAACCAAAGTCTTTTTAATTTTATTTATTTTATTATTTTTATATTCCATCAAGTCTCATGGACTGTGTTTGGTTCTTTTTAATTATTGGTATGTACCATCAAGTCTAGCGGACTGTGTTTTGGTAATTACACTCTGTATGTATTAATTGGGGCGAGCACTTTGGCTCTGAGAATGCATCGTTGGCTATTCTCACTTCCTTAGAAAACCCCTCAAAATTGTTGATGGTGAGCACTTGGGCTCTGAGGCATTGGCGGCTATTGGCTTACCCCATTTTGCTTGTGAAAAACCACTTGTGTTTTGTTACACCTTATATTTATTATTTGGTGGTGAGCACTTGGGCTCTGAGGCATTGGCGACTATTGGCTTACCCCATTTTGCTTGTGAAAAACCACTTGTGTTTTGTTACACCTTATATTTATTATTTGGTGGTGAGCACTTGGGCTCTGAGGCATTGGCGACTATTGGCTTACCCCATTTTGCTTGTGAAAAACCACCTGTGTTTTGTTACACCTTATATTTATTATTTGGTGGTGAGCACTTGGGCTCTGAGGCATTGGCGACTATTGGCTTACCCCATTTTGCTTGTGAAAAACCACATTTTATGACTGCGACTATAAGCTATGTATTCCGAATATTCCATAAATTATCTGCGAATTACAATAATATGTAATGCAGATGAAATAAACGAAACCATGTTATGTCGCTTAAACACCAGAATTAGATTCGCTTGAAGAAATACCTTTTTACTAGCTGTGATTAATTAATTTCTGGTTAAATAGTAAATTTAACACAAAATTAAAAAAATAGTTTAAAAAAATTGTTTTTTTTTTTTTTCAATTTTCAGAAATTTTTGTTCGCACGAGGGGTTAATTTAAAGTATGAAACTGATAATTGACTTGCGTTCAAAGCAGTTTATCTCATTTTTGTACCAAAATTATATGTTTTCGATGTTTAAAATACAGTTTTTGACATTTGAAGAGGTGTATACGTATGGGTACAATGCGAATGAATGGGTTAAAATGAAAATAGAAAACTTATAAAAGATTTAACTAAACTCGATCTCAAACTGGAAGATTTTGCAAGGTGGCATTGAATTCGTTGCAAGCCAAATTACTGCCACATATACATATATAGATAATATGGTTATTGGTATGTTTGTATATTAGGGTGGGTCAAAAAAAAAAAACATTGTTTTTCGTTTCTTTAATTGGCATACAGAAAATCGAATTCCTAGTCGGAAATTTAGTATGACCATTTTCATTTTCGCTTTAAGCTTCTATTAAAATGAATATGTCTCATCACCTAAAAATCGGTTATCCACTTTTTTCCCCAGTAGGCATTTGCAGGAAATTGAACGCTATACAACAAAAAAAAAAAAAGTTTTCTTTACACAACTTATCACAAAACATTTGAGAAATTAGTCAATTTTCGACCTTACATAACTTGGAAATGATCGAATTATTGAAACAAGTTTATAGTACCTTGTTTTGTAGAGCGTTAAATTTTCCTGAAAATCGAGATTTGGCTCACCCTATAGTATAAAATTTTTTTTTTTCAAAAGTTCAAAGATTCATTAAAAAATTGGGATCATTTTTTTTAGTGTTGAAAAAAATTTTTTTTTTTAGTGTGAGAGAGTTTTCCCAAAATACATATTTATTCTTAAAGTTGAAGCTTTGAACTTTTTAAATAGTCGGTGATTCTGCCAATCAACTTAATGCACCTTATGTAAACGGCGTATGTGATATTTCAATTTCAACACAAATCCAATATTTCGAAAACTACTCTATTAAAAAAAATAAACTCAGATAGTTTCGATATAAGATAAATGAATTTCAATAAACTCTTAAATTTGTTCCCTCTGGCAGAGCTTTGATTTGTGGTCAAATCGGAAGGGTCGATTCCAACTACATACAAATGTGACATAGAATGACCCACATATTTTATCTAACTTTTGATGACCTAACCCACTTTCATCATACATATTTGGTTTCCTCATAATACTTGTTATTAATCTCATATAAGAGACTGTATGGCATATTAGGCAACTTCCACTAGAGGCCACCAGTGAGCTAATTTTGCTAAAGTCATCTAGTTCTATAATTATTGTAGTATACCGACCACCAACCTACATAGATATCTACTATACTGGAATTCATTCACGAAGTCAGCTATAAAAAATTTTATTAACACTATATCTAAAGCTCTCAACTACTCAATAAAACTCTTCATACAATAACTTATAAAGGAATTATCGTCACATTTAAATGTTTGCAGCTAGTACTTATATGTTAATCTAGTCAGCTTCAACGCCGCCGACGCAATGAGTGCCTACACGAGTACGAAATCCTTTTATGCCGACTGACAGTAAGAATTTCTATTTCAAGTTTCACAACGCAAGCTGAAACTGGTCGAAAGACGAAGTGTTGTTAATATTATGCACTGTTCAGTAGCAGCACACTACAGTTTTATTTAACAGTGAACTGTTGGCTTTTGTGACTGTTAAAGTAATGTTGCTGGGCAACAAATGTTGTTTGGTCTGTCATGTTTATCTATGAACACAAGGAAATTTATGACCTTAAAAATGTTGGAAAACAAGGGGTAGATCCGAGCTGGGTTTTAAATAGGTGGCTTGGGAGTTGATATTTTAAACTAATATTCCAAGTAGATTGTTCAAAAGATTACTTCGCAGTATTCGATAATTATCTATACTATGTCTTTTGCTTAAGATGACTATCCCATTTGTTTCCTTGCTCTCAAAATCTTCAGCTTTGTATCCCTACCCCTGTACTTGCTGTGTACCCTGCTTAGTCAACGAGCCCGCCCATTTAATTATTTTTTTGATTCTTCCTCTTTCGCCCTCTTTCCCGTTCTGGTTCTCCTTTCTCTTTCCCCTCCCTTTTTACTTAACTTTTCTTCACCACTTGTTTTCCTTTCTCTTCTGCATTCATATTCCCTTTCCTTTCTCCTTCCCTTGCCCTTTTACGTGTCAGTCTACGTTTGCCTTGCCGTTCTCCTTTCAAATTTAGGCTCAGTTTTTCAGTGCAGTTTTAATTTTCAGGGTTGTCACCGATCTCTATTTTCTTTGAATTATGGAACAAGATATGCCAATATGGATATCAAATGAAAGGTATTTTTGGCGACTTGCCAACTAAAATATTTTGAAGTAGGGTTGCCACCTAGGGTTTCCACCTAGGGTTGCCACATTACCGCAGTTTGTGTATCCGATACTATCTCGAGAACCACTTTACCGATTTTGATGAAATTAGGCATAGAGATAGTATGCTTGATTCTAAGACTATGCACTTGAAGGATTTCACAGGGTTGCCACCTTTCTAACTTTTTTTTTAAAACTCTTAAAGCTATGCCAATATGAGTATCAAATGAAAGGTACTTTCGGCGACATACCAACTAAAATATTTCAAGAAGGGCTGCCCACAGGGTTACCATTTTACCGTATCATTACTTGGATCATTTTGCATTATTTAAGGATCATTTTGGGATCATATTTGGACCATAACCTCAAATTTAGGGATAATTTTGGGGCTATTTTGGCATCATTTTGGGTCCAATTTTGGGTCATTTTCTGATTATTTTAGGGTTATTTTCGAATCATTTTGAAATTAGTTAAGGATCTCTTTGTGGTAATTTTGGGATCATTTTGGGGTTATTATGGGATCGTTTTGGGATTAACTTTGGTTCATTTTGGGGCCATTTTGGTATAATTTCGGGATCATTTTTAGTTTATTTTGGGATCGTTTTGGGGTCATTTTGGCACAAATCTGGGACCATTTTAGAGTAATTTTGAGATCTTTTTGCGGTAGTTTTAGGATCATTTTGGGGTCATTTTGGACCGCTTGACCGATTTCGATGAAAATTGGCATGGCAATAGTATGCTGGATTTTAAGACTGTCCACTTGGGTGTTGCCACTTGTGGCGGTTTACAAGATTGCAACTTGTCCAATTTTTTTCTTAAATATTGAGCAAGGTATGCCAATATGGGTATCAAATCATAGGTACTTTCAGCCGCATACTGACCGTGATGTCTTAAAAATGAGTTGCTACCTTACTGCCTTTTATTTCTCCGCATATTGACCGATTTGAATGAAATTTTGTTTGTGGATAGTATACTTTATTCTAAGATTTCTCCTTGGATTTGCAACTTGAGGCGGTTAATAAAGTTGCCACCTAATTGATATTTTTTCGAAAATCTATTTTGAAAAGTTTATGTTGATACCCAGCTACTTTAAGATTTAAAATGAAAGAAACCTTCAGCTTATGAATGAAAGAAACTATACAAATCACCCTTACACTAAAAACTCAATTGGAGCGTTGAGCGTTTTTTAATCACGTTGTCTTCTTTTACCACATAGTATTTTGTTAAGTTAGAAGGAGACAACATGATAAAAAACGCTCAACGCTCCAATTTAGGTTTGGGTCTTACCTTTCAGAATTTATCTAGTAACAAAAATGTAAAAAAAAACACAAAATTCCAATTTATCATTTTAGTCTAAAATCACTCCTCAATTCACCATAATCGCTAAGAACAGCATTTTATATCACCCACCAGCATTCAACTTATACGGCTGATACATTAGCGCAAAATCCGAATTAACTTCGCTTTTCGGAGTTAACTTGAAAACGAGCTAACGATTTGACCGCTACTGTCATCGATAAATAAACAAAAATAGCAAGGACAACTACCAAAATTACGACGTTACCACTATTGGACACTAGAGTCACCAAAATATAAACAAAACTCAGCGACATCTAGTTTTAAACCGCAAGTAATACAACCAAAGCACTAGATGGCGCCGATTGTTAATCTTCAGTTTTGTGTGTGTCAGGCTAAAACTTGGATCTGATTAAAGAAGAAGATTTATTGGAGATAATCTCAACCCATATGCCGCACAATTCCTTTGTGTCGAACACTATTGAAATTTGTTGCTTTTTCATATGACCACCATTACATTATTCACTTAAATCAACATTCAACACTATGGTAATGTAATGGTGGATTTGCGAAACACAAGGAAAAAAAAAAAAACAAAAATAAAAAATCCAAAAAAAATTATAAAACACGCTTTCGTTGTGCATTCGAAATGTTTCAATCGCAGTTTTGACTGGCCAACTTTCTACGCTTCCCCATCCAAAAAGCAGCGCTAATGGCGATCACATTTATAAGCATCGACACCTGTAATTTAAGAAAAAAAAAAACATAATAAATGAATAAAAAATAAAATCAACCGTCGTGCTATCGCTTACCCCAACAAAAGCAAAAACATTACCCACCACTGTGCGGCCCTCGTCTACTTGATTGTGCTTTAAAAAGTTACCGCACAATTCCATTGCTCAACAACACAAAACTGCTATGAATGCGTACTTCCCTTATAGCCATCTCGATATCCAACACCATCTCTATCTCAACTACACCCCTCTCTTACTTTCACTGTTCTTCATGTTTTTCTTTTAATGCTTTGCATGTCACCATTTAAATTTACGCGATGTTAAAAATATAATGAAATACTTGGGTAGTGAACAGTGACTAGCGTTGCCATAGGAGATTATTTTTTTCTGAAATGGAAGATTTTTTCAAATTTCCAAAAATTTATCTTGAAATATCTTCGCTTAGCTATGGGTAGATTTGATAGTTTGTAAATAAAGTAAGAGAAATAAAAAGTTCTCAATTATTTCTGGGTCATTCCATGTGAAATCGTTTAATGGTTGGAAGAGACGCATATCGATTTGAATGAATTTTGTTGGTGATTTACCGTTTGTCATAAAACAAAGTACTCAAAAAGAAAAAAAAAAAAACACAAAATAAATTTTCCATTTTTTTTGTTTTTATCACACTTCCTCTGGCAACGCTGGCAATGACGCGTCATAACGTTGCCTTATACAAGTCTGTTTGCACTGTCTGCACGTTGGTTGGGGTGGTGCTCCCGCCTACTTTTTATTCAATTAGCTATGCGGCAAGTTCGCACTCACTAACCGACCGTTGCGTGACTTTCAATTTGTAAAACATTTTGTATCCTTAATGATGATTTTTTTATGTTGTGTTGAATGTGAGGCAGGCGTTTGTAAAATTTTTTTCTAATAAGTCCTGCTTTTTTAAGTATTTTTTTTTTGTAAAGATAAAAAGAGCTTTTCATTTTCTATGTTATAGTGACTACTTTTTTATTTTTTTTAGTTTTTTTTATAATTTTTTCTCTTAATTACTTACGCTTTCCACTTTAACAGCTCTTAGTTTATGCATTTCAGGTTTTGCTGAAATATGTTGTTGTTATTGTTGGATACTTCTAAATGAAGAGGCGTTGAAAAGTACTTAGCGCTTTTATAACTGTCTTTATTGCTGCAAAATTATTTTGAAATTGTTGAGGTTAAGAGTTGAATGACTAAAATAGTGAGCAGTAAAAAATGCTCTGCTATGTTATAGTGGGCAGTGTGACCATGTAGCACCAATTTAGTGATGGGCTTACAAACATAGATTCCTTCAGACGGACAGGTAAAAATTATTGGAATTTTCCATGTTACTTCTGTTCCTCTTTTATAATAGAGATACATTTTCGATAAAGGGGGAAAAAGACGTGAGTACCAAGTACTCGTGACGTTTAATGTGAAAACACATGTTAGATCTTACATCTTACGCCACACCCTTTGACTCTTACATCTTAAATCTTATATCTTACATCATAAACTCCACCCCAAATCCATACATCTTACATCTTATAACCCACCCCACCTCTCACATCTTACATTCCACCCTTACCTCTTACATTTTATATCTTACACCCTACTCCCTACCTCTTACATTTTACATCTTAAATCCCACACCTACCTCTTACATCTTACAACTTACATCTTACACCATACACCCTACCCCCATCTCTTATATCTTACATCTTACACCTCACCCCTACCTCTTTCATGGTACATCTTACACCCCACCCCCACCTCTTATATCTTACACCACTACTTCTTACATCTTACATTATACACAGCACCCCCTACATCTTACATCTTACACCGCATCCCCTACCTCTTACATCTTACGTCTTACACCCCACCCTCTACTTGTTGCATCTTACATCTTACAGTGGATAACCATTAAGATAGAAATAACATAAAGATAATCATCGAGATAAATATAAATACAAAGATAAAGAAATTGATAAAAAAGATAAAGATTAAGATAAATATAAAGATTCAGATAATGCTGAATTAAGATTTAGATTAAGACAACGATGAAAATAAATGAAAAGATACATAGATAAAGTAATGGTAAATGATAAAAATAAAGGCAAAAATATGTAGGTAAAACCCCATAAGATAAAGACTAAGATACTGACAGGGATAAATAAAAGATGAGTAAAATGGAATTTTTGATAAATATTAAAAAAGATAATAAGAGAAATGATAAAGATAAAAAAGATAACGATAAAGATAACCATCAAGATAGCAATAGGGGTACAAAACAAATCAAGATAAGCATCAAGATAAAGACAAAGGAAAAAAAAAAGATAAACATAAAGATAAAGAAAAAAGAATAAGATAAAGAACAATAAAAAATAAGATAAAGATGAAGGTCAAGATGGAGATAAAGATGAGGATAAAGATAAAGAGAAAGGAGGATACAAATAATGGATGAAAAGTAAGATAAAAATAAAGATAGAGACAAAACAAAAATAAATAAGATGAAGGTAAAAAAATTTTAAGGATAACAAAGATAAAGATAAATATAAAGATGAAGATAAGAATAAAGATAAAAATAAAAATAGCCAAAAAGATAAGGGATTATGATTAATATAAAGATAGAAATAAAAATAAAGATAAAGTTTAATATGAAGACAAATACAGAAACAAATAACTGACGTGAAACAAAATATAAAACAGTTCTTTAAGCCTTTATGACATTAAAAAAAAAATAATAATTTTCATATATCACTTTAATCGCTCAAAAGCATCAAGAGCTTATACCAACCTCCTCTCTACTTAAACACCAAAAAAAAATCGATTAAATTCAATTCCTTCTACAAAACAAAACAGTCACGACTCAGGTACTACCCACACAATCACCAATAAACAAGACAATCAATTGTCCTTGAAGTAAAGCACCTTAACTGAAATTGAATGCAACGAATTGTCTGCTACACGAATCCTTTATACTTTATCAATTTATTCACTTCAACTGTTCTTCCGTCAGCACACATAAATATGTGTAAAAAATATTGATATTGACACGCACGCCTGTCGTCTGCACTGATCCAAGTTTCTTTGTGGCTCAGCTAATTTCGTTTGCTGCCAAAAACAAGCGCGCTCACTACACAGTCAAGTCAGCTCGCGCCAGCACCTTCACGCCAAACTCAATGTCACATGCCACTTGATTACGAAAGCGTAATGACAAATGTCATCGACACTTTGACATGCACATACATTGACTTATCCGACCGCACACACGCACACATACACAAAGTAGCCTTTGTACCTACATAAATGATACTAGAACGCGAAAACAAAATAGCGCAAACAAAAAAACTTAAATATCGTGCATGGCATTTGTCAACAGCGTCTTCAGGGGATTATCGTCGGTACTTATGTGTCGAGCATGTGCATTGAATACGAAATTAGCGGATGCGCTCTACACACATACATACATACATATGTACGTATGCAATCAACTCCTACACAATAATATCCGTATCCTCAACGGACGGAGCTTCCACGATAAATTTGGTTTTATTCGTAGAAACTTGGCGCAAGGTTTGGAGTAAAGTTGTGAAAAGTTTAAAATCGATAAGTTGGCAATTTCGATTTCATTTCCTTCCTTCTTTAAACGTTTTGCAATGGTTTTTGCGAAAATTTTTTCGTTTATCAATTGTTTGCATTCGGAAGCGTGAATATAAAAAAAAAACGAGAAAAGTTTAGTAAGCGCGTTTAAAGAAGTAATAGATATAATCGTTAAACAGGATGAAGTGCAAAGCGAAATGAGTTTAAGAGGGGGTATTGAAGTATGTGTGTGATAATGTGAAGCTTTCGAATGAACTATGGTCAATTATAGGAAAAAGAGAAAAATTAAATTTGCGACAAAGATAAAGATCCATATAAAAATAACTTTAAAAGCAGAAATTTAGATAAAGTTGAGAATGAGAATAAAGATAAGAAATTAAAAAATGTATAAAGATAAAGCTAAAGATAAAAACAAAGATAAAAATAAGCATAAAGATGAAGTTGGATATGAGGATGAAGATGAAGGCGATAATAAAGATACATATAAAGAAAATATAGCGATAAGATAAAGATAAACCACAAAAATGAAGATAAATCCAAATATAATATAAAGATGAAGATAAACACAAATATAAAGATAAAGATAGAGACAAAAACAAAAAAAAAAACATAAAGATAAAAATGAATATAGAGGTTAGGAGAAAGACAAAAATAAAAACAAATATGAAGATGAAAATAAATAGAGATGTAGAGATAATTAAATATGGTTTTAAATATAAGAAAAAGGTGAAGATAAAAATAACGGCAAGAGCTAGGCAAAAAATAAAAAAAAGATAAAAATTGAGATCAATAAAAGACAAATGCAAAGATAAAGATAAAGATAAAGATAAAAATAAAGATAAGAGTAAAATATACGCGTTAAGATAAAGATATTAAAAGGATAGACAACGGATAAGTGTAAAGATAAATATAAAGATAAAAATAAAGATAAAGCTAAAGTAACTATAAATATAAAAAAAGTAAAGATGATGATCAAAAGAATGATCGAGATAAAAAAAGATAAACTAAAAGATAAGGATAAAGTTAAAAACAAAGATAAGAATAAATGGAAAGGAAAGGATAAAATTGAAGATCAGGATCAATATCAAAATCAGTTTCAAAAGCAAGATCAAAATGCAAATGAAGATCAGATAAACATCGAGACGAAGATGAAAATAAAGAAGATGAAAATTCATATTACTATTAAGATAAAGAACAAGATCAAGATCAAGATCAAGGTCAA
>CAXKVI010000005.1:92609902-92634902 GCA_964058755.1 Campiglossa producta | reverse complement strand
GCATTGAATAATGGATAAGAATTGACCGTGATCTTCGTTGAATCAACCCATATTTTCGATGATAGTTATGACCAGAGCATTTTTCTCTGTGTATAAGTGACAGACTGCAACTGGTGCGAAAATCAGTGTGTTCATGCAAGTCTCCTTAGTCTAGGCTTAGACACCACAATGGCTGCAGCGCGTAGGCGTCGACTTAACTCATACGGCATGTTCTTATTATGCTTACATCTCAAAACAATTAGATGCTTTCCTTAGAAGGTGTTAGCGGCATCAGATGTTAGTGTTTGCATGAATAACTTGGATATACCTACATACATACATCTGCAACTAAACTCTCACAAAATTTGCGCTCATCATTATCCTTGTGCTTGAGCCTGTGTTTATGCTTCATATTGCTTTAATTATCCTTTGGTGTTTATTAGCTTTGACACTTGCTCTGTTCGGTGACGTTATGTTGAACAGGGTTGGATTTAAGGTCCATAGGGATAAGATGCTGGTTTGCTAAGAAAACATGACTTCGACAGGTGAATTTTCGATAAGTTTCTTTGGAGTGAGTAAGGATTAGATATAAAGACATAGGGGCATAGTCATATTCGATATAAAGTAGGTATCAAAGTTAGCGTCAGCTTTTCGACATCACTTCCAATAGACTATCTGCCAAAAAAGCTGACGCTAACCTACCTACTTTATTTCGACTATGACTATGCCCCATAGGATCGAGGACATGCAGATGCAGATAGAGACTGAGAAAGAGAGCAGGAGAGATTGGGAGAGTAGGACTAAGTAAATTAACAAGTACGATATGTCGGAGGCGGCCGCCGTGGTGTAGCGGTTAATTGTACGGCCTTCTACACCAAGTTGTGGCGGATCAATACCCGGCAAAAGTATAACATAACATATATAACTTTTCTAAACGGGGTCGCTTCACGGCAGTAGTTTGGTAAACTGTCCACGTGTATTTCTGCCATGAGCAGCTTCTCCGCAAAAACTTATTTGCTTTGCAAGTGCCGTTCGGAGTCGGCAAAAAACTGTAGGTCCCGCCAACTTGTAGGAAAAAACTCAAAAGCAACACAACACAAGTTGGAAAGAGAAGCTCGGCAAAAATCTCGTAAAAGGTTATGATAAACTGTTGGTATATCGCCGCCATTTTTTTATGTGTGGGAGGATATAAGAGAAGTGGAACTGAGGGAGGGGGATATAGGACTGTAAAGAGGGAGAAACAGTGCAATGAAGAGGGAGAGGAAGCAGAAAAGGTTGAAAGAGACGGAGAATTTATTTTTCAGAAAACACAACAAACTCGTAAACATCTGTAATGGAAATTTTTTCTCCACTTTAATAATATAATAAGTTTGTACAACGATGGACCAAAACGGGGTAATGAATTTATCTAGTATCCAGAAAAAAAATCCATGTCTGTTGAGAATTCTTTTGTTAGAGACTTGTTAATGATTGTCAAAGATTCTCCTATACAAGCTAGGATCCTGCCAGCTTCGCAGAATAGAAAAAGAGATGTGCAGATGCACAAAAAACAACGAACACCTAAAGAGAGCAAAAACAGCTGTAAGCAGCTCAGAACGCAAACGCAAATGAACGACGGTTGTGATTCAATTGTTTTGCTTCCCCAACTTCTTGCACTTTCGTCTGTTCGTTGTGTTGCAGCGTAAGCGAGATCGTTTTTTTTTTCGTATATATATTAAAGAGAACAATAGAAAAAGAGATGTTGTGTTACTGCTCTAATTTGCATTTGTCTTATTTTATTTTGGTCGGTACATATGGGTGTTTCCCAGAAAAAGTCAACCAAAATTTAAATTGTGTATGGTATGGTTTACCTAGTTGCCTAAACACTACTTCCGTTTTGATTAACGTCCGAAGCGCAGTTTAGATGACCATGACCGCAACAACATACTATATTAGGGTCTGCAGCATACTATTACCGACAGCAGGTTATTAAATACGCCCATACATATATAATATATCGGTTCCATTACGATACTTCTTACTTAAAATTGACCAAAAAAAATCGTTCAAACGTAACGTCCGAAACGCTAGGAAATGTTCATATCTTAAAAACCATTTACTTTCCCAAAACCCGTTGTATACATTTTAAAGCAAAAGTTAGAGGGATACGAAAAAAAATCCGACTTTATTTTACATTTATTTTTATTTTTATTATTTATTTAATTTATTTTTTTATGTTTTTATTTTTAATTTTATTTTTATTTTTTAATTTTATTTTGATTTATTTATTTTTTTTTACTGTTTTTTTTTTAATTCAATTTTTATTTTCTTTTGAAGAGAGGAGTTGATTAAGGCATGTCCGTCCGTCTATCCGTCTGTCCGTGTACACGATAATTTGAGTAAAAATGGGATATTTGCATGAAATTTTGGTTATTTTCTGGCCAAAGTAAGTTGCTAGGGAAATTGGGCGGAATAGGATGATAACCACGCCCTCATTTTCGGTATCGAAATGTCTAAAGTAATATAATTTTATAGGTGAATCCCCCTGGTCATTCTATTATAATTTTTTAATAAATTTTTTTAAGTGGTCGTGGCACCGGCTACTTTGAAGGAGGCATTTTTGAAAATTCGACTGGTCGTAACTTTTAAACTGATCACGGTAGAACCATGAAATGTGGCGCAAAGCATACTAGTATCGTTGGGAGTATATGTCGCCCTTCAACCACGCACACTTTCGATATCGAAAATTTCGAAGATCACCTAAATTGACAAAATTCGGTAACGGAAATGGCTAAAATGATATAATTTGGTATGATGAGCCCCTAGTCCTTCTATTATGTGTTTTTGATAAATTCTTAAAAATGGGCGTGGCGCCGCCTCCTTTTATGGGAGGCATTTTTGAAAATTTGGCTGGTCATAACTTTTAAACTAATTACGGTAGAATCATGAAAATTTGCACAAGGTATATCTAATCTGGGTTGCGTCATTTATTACGCTTAACCGCCTAGGCGATGTTTCGTATCAAGGCACGCCAGGCATTCCTTTTTAGTAATAACTGACTCCAATTGGAAACCCCAAGGGAGTTCAAGTTATCTTCCACTTGTTGTTTCCATCTCAGTCGAGGCCTCTCCCTTCCTCTGCTGCCGAATTCGGGTGTCGATGGAAAAACCTTCTGTGCTTCTTTGTCCATTCGCATAACATGACCCAGCCAGCGGAGCCTTTGGGCTTTAATTCGCTGAACTATGTTCAGGTCTGCGTAAAGCTCGTACAGCTCATCGTTAAATTTCCTTCGATACTCGCCGTTGGAATCACGGGAAGGACCATAAATCTTCCGAAGAACTTTTCTCTCAAACACTCCAAGGGCCATCTCATCTTCTCTTGACACTGTCCATGATTCCGAGCCGTACATCAATTGCCTACTTAATCCAAAGTAACACTTGTTGGCAAGAGTGATTCTCCGTTGGATTTCTAGACTGATATTGTTTTCGGTGTTAATGCTGGTTCCCAAGTAGACGAAGTCCCTCGCCGTTTCAAATTTGTAACTATCGACGATGACTTGGCTGCCAAGGCGCAGGTGCACCGATTCTTTCTTTGATGACAGCAGATACTTCGTCTTCTCCTCGTTCACCGCTAGACCCACTTTTTTCGCTTCCTTATCCAGTCCAGAGAAGGCAGCTTGTACCATTGCGGTTTAGCTCTGTCAAAAGCGGCTTTAAAGTCGACAAAAAGATGGTGCGTGTCGATTCTTTTATCATGGATCTTCTCCAGGATTTGACGTATCGTGAAAATCTGGTCGATGGTAGACTTACCAGGTCTAAAGCCAAACTGATAATACTATCATATACTAGTATTATAAGGAGTATGCCAGTGGAACCTTCTAGGTCGTGTCATCCCTCCATCCGTGAGGAAGAAGAAGATGGGTAATGACAGGTGAGAGGAATCATATCCGTAGATCAACCATCGAGTAGCACATCATTACCTATGTGCATATTAGTCGCCTCTTACGACCGGTATGCCTACCTCGGGCATATTCTAAACCCCTATTCATTATTATCCCGTTCAGAAAACTACTGCTGGGTACTTAATGTTCGGTTCACCTGAACTTGGACTTCCTAATTTAATTTAATTTGATTTTATTTAATTTTCGTTGTTTTTATTTTATTTAAAATAAATTTTTTTTTATTTCAATTAAAATTGACTTGTATAACAAATTATATTCATATGTACCTTATTTTATTCATGAAGCGCCCCTTTAATTGACGCCCAATACTGCCACATCCTGCAGATTTATTAGCTTTATTGTTTTTGTTATACACACAGTGTAAGTTATACAAAGGCAGTGAGTGTATTGTCTTATAGAATGCCAAGGGTGGCATGGTGCCACTCATCAAGTGGCAAAGTGGAGAGCGTTGCTTTATGTTGCGGCTAGAAGTTCTCCCACTGCTCATTATCTGCTGCCTGCGCTATGGCATTTCGCTATTTACATATATTCCTTTACGTTTAGATATTTGATACGTATATTTTGTTTTTGAAATTTTTTACTTTTTCAGCTGTGGCTTTCAATACTTCACAAATCATTCACCTGAATCTTAGCAGCCTGCTCTCAAAAGGTGCTTAAAAATCAAACTTTTTTCTCACTGTGAATTTGTCAGAATTAAAGAGTAATAAAAGTCAAATATAAAATCCTTTCGTAAGTCATTCTAAATTCAAACGAAATGATTTTCACCATAATATAATGTTTTGACACTTTTGACAAATTAACTGCAAATGCTATTAATGATTAACTTAGAAAAAAAAAAAACAATCGCTGAAGGCAACATCCTGATAAAGTATGAAGTACAAATGTTAACACATGTTTACAAGCATAAACAAAATTAACAACCCATAACACTGCCAACCGTAAATCCGCTTTGTAAGTTGAACAAAGCATGCAAAAAAAAAAAAAACAAAAAAAAAAAAAAAAATTTAAAAAATCAAAAGGTTCTTCGCCATAGAAATTCCAACACGTTTCATTGTGGGTGGGTAAAAAGGAATTTTTCGCTGTGGGCAGCATTGCGTGTTGGCTCGCTGCATTACCGCTACTTTGTGCTTTGTTGTCGTTCGTATCCCAACCACTTTTAATTTCGGTCAACTTCACTTCATTTGAACTCAACTCACTGTTATTTGGGGTGTTTTTTTGTATTCTTTTAAGGCGTTACAAAAAAATTAAGCAACTGTTGCTAATGTCGTAATCAGTTAAGGTCACAGGAACTTTGATTTAATTTTTTTTTTTTTTCTTGACATGGTTTATACTAAGAATGGCGGCCGCCGTGGTGTAGCGGTTAAGTGTTCGGCCTTCTACACCAAGTCGTGGCGGTTCGATGCCCGTCAAAAGTAACATCAAAAATTATTTAGAAAGAGAATTTTTATAAACGGGGTCGCCCCTCGGCAGTAGTTTGGCAAACTCTCCGGGTGTATTTCTGCCATGAGAAGCTTCTCAGCAAAAATTCGTTTGCTTTGCAAGTGCCGTTCGGAGTCGGCAAAAAACTGTAGGTCCCGCCAGCTTGTAGGAAACACTCAAAAAGCAACACACCACAAGTTGAAAAGCGAAGCTCGGCAAAAATCTCGTTAGAGGTTATGATAACCTGTTGGTAGATCGCCGCCATTAGTTTTTTTTTTTTTTATACTAAGAATAAAGTTTTGATAGAAAATATGGAAGTAAAGGGCACAAGGGTCTATTTCAGAGCAACTATTTCAAAGTTCTAAGCTTTAAAATTTGAAAAAAAAAAAAATGTTTTTCCAGCTTTTAGATTGATCACATTTTCAATACTTATAAAAGCACTTCCCTCTCATAATTTTTTTTTTGCCGAACACACTCTTCCTTTTCGTTAACTTTTTTATGGGTATTTATATCAGAGTCGCATGTTGCTGTTGTTGCTTTTGTCTTAGTAATTTGTTATTGATAATTATTTAAGTTTGTTAGCAAGTGGCTTTTCGAACAGCTTTCGCCAATGCCTTGAACAAACTGCATGCCAAAATGCCAAAGATATTTTATAACCCTGGGCAAATTTATTGATGAAGCTTCACTTTTTTTGTGTGTTTTTCTTAATACATAAACTTTCTTCATATTTATGGGTTCGTGTATGTATGTATGTTGCAAACCAAATTTATTTATAATCTTGCTTATTTTTCATAAGAAATTTTTAATTGAAAAAGTTCAATTTTGTTTTTAGTTTCGATAACTAAGCGGAGGATGCATTTGAAGTTGGATATAAGCTTAAAAAGGGTTGACTTCTAAGAGATCAAGATAAAGAAAAAAAAAAAAAAAATAAATAAAAAATAAAATAAAATAAACAAAAAATACTGTAAAATAAAAAAAAAAAAATAAAATAATAAATAATAAAATAAATATAAATATAATAGATAAAAAAAATAAAATAATAAAAAAAATGAAATAAAATATGTGTAACAAAATAAATAAATAAAGAAAAAACTTAAAACAAAAAAAAAAAAAATAAAAAGAAATAAAAGAAAAAAATTAAATAAAATAATCAAGAAAAAAAAAAAAATATAAAAAATTTAATGAAACAAAGTTAAACAAAATAAAAATTAAAAAAAAATAAAAAAATCAAGTAAAAGAAACATTCGGCATATTGATCTTTTAACAATTTCCAAAGTAAATGTGCAGCACATTCATGTTTTTGGCGCAACAAAAATGTTCAAAAATTAATTTCTAAATTTTTTAAAATTTTCGTTGAGTTAGAAACGCGAATATGTAGCAAAATTGTTAGGTATACGCCATGATGGCTGTGCCAAAAACATGACTGTAGCACATTCGTTTTTCTGGCACAATTTTCGGAGATTGAAAAACACATTCATGAAAAAGGCATTGCAAATTTCCTCGAGTTCCTTGTACTTTGGAAACCCAGGATTTTTGTGAATCTTAGAGAAACGAGAGATTAGTCACATGAGCTTATTAACTCAAATCTGGAAAATTTTCCTAACAAAATTTGGTTTCACTAAAATTGGTGAAATGAGAAGGGTTTAAATTAGCTTTTTTTCGTTGGCAAGACCCGACTGCTCTACCATTGAGCTACATCGTTCACAAAAATATTGAAGGCAAAAGAACTTTTGAAAGCTTTAAAAAATAAATGAAAACGACACAAAAAATTTTTAAACGAAAAGTTTTAATTTTAAACCAAATAGTTTTAAAAATAAAATAAAAATAAAAAAAATTGTGCCAGTTGGCACGACTCGAGCAGAGGAGCACACACAAGTTTAGTTGTCAAAATTCAATCACTTGAAAAATGTTTCAGAAAACCAAAAAAAAAAAAACAAATTTTAGACGGCTTTTTTAAAGTTCAAAAGGTTACAAATAAAGTGAATTTTCAAAATAGAAATTAAGTACAACAATTTTCTTGCTCTTTTTCCTCCCAACATGTTTATTTAGTTTTGCAAACTCCATTATATCGATGTCTACACAGCCAACCCCTATTTTAGTCTTCCGTATTGTTTATGTACTATGTATAAGAACAACGGTAGCATTTTTATTTTGAACTCTTGGCAGGTAAATGCGTGTGATTGCCTGTCAATATGCCAGTCAACTTACTTAAGACTAATACACATTGGGGCCACGACCAACTGCCAATCAAATTGACACCTTCGTATTAACTCACCGATATACAAAAATTATTTTTGCTCAAGAAAGTTAGCTCCGTTGTTTAATTTCTCTACAAAAAAAAAAAGTTTGATGTAGGCTGAGGTTTTGTATGGTAACTTTTTATAGTGGTTAAAAGTGTTCAAACTTATAAAATTTAGTTAAAGTGAATTTGACGTGCTTTTAAAGTGATTGAGGTTATGTTTGAGAAGGGGTTCGAATTTACTGAAATATTTATTATACATATGAACATTTAGATTAAAGAGAAAAGGAAAAGGGAGTAATTCATAACTCCGGGTGATTAAATATTAAATTACTACGTCTATGAAGTATTTAAAATGATTATTTGAGGATATGGGGCAACGAAAACAACTAAAAAATTTTATAAAAAAACGAAATCAATAGAAACAAAATAAAATAAAAAACAATAAAAAAAAAAAAAATTAAATAAAAAAAAAATAAAAAAAAAATAAAATAAAATAAAACAAAATAAAATAAAATAAAATAAAATAAAATAAATTGAAATAAAATAAAACAAAATAAACTAAAGTAAAAAAAAAAAATAATAAATAAATAAAAAAAAAAATAAAAAAAATAAAATAATATAAAATAAAATAACATAAAATAAAATAAAATAAAATAAAATAAAATAAAATAAAATAAAATAAAACAAAATAAATTGAAATAAAATAAAACAAAATAAACTAAAGTAAAAAAAAAAAATAAATAAAATAAAATAAAACAAAATAAAATAAAATAAAATAAAATAAAATAAAATAAAATAAAATAAAATAAAATAAAATAAAATAAAATAAAATAAAATAAAATAAAATAAAATAAAATAAAATAAAATAAAAAAATAAAATAAAATAAAATAAAATAAAATAAAATAAAATAAAATAAAATAAAATAAAATAAATAAAATAAAATAAAATAAAATAAAATAAAATAAAATAAAATAAAATAAAATAAAATAAAATAAAATAAAATAAAATAAAATAAAATAAAATAAAATAAAATAAAATAAAATAAAATAAAATAAACTAAAATAAAATAAAATAAAATAAAATAAAATAAAATAAAATAAAATAAAATAAAATAAAATAAAATAAAATAAAATAAAATAAAATAAAATAAAATAAAATAAAATAAAATAAAATAAAATAAAATAAAATAAAATAAAATAAAATAAAATAAAATTAAATGAAATGAAATGAAATGAAATGAAATGAAATGAAATGAAATTAAATAAAATAAAATAAATCTTTTGTTTGCTTTTGACTTCTAGTCTATTGCTGTAAATACCGACGTTATTGTGAAGCAATTTTCGGGATTGTATGAAAATGTTTTCTGAGAAAAATTTACCCACGCGCTGCAGGAACCAGAGAAGCCGACATATGTTTCAATGATACTGGAATTACATCTCTTCATGGAATTTTTATTTAGTAACTAAAATAACCGCTTGTAACATTAAAAAATATTATCAAACTAATAATAAATAACATAGAAAATTTGAAATTACCCACTTAATTTAATTTTTATTGTAACTTCACATTTAAAAGTTTGAGCATTTTGAATTTCTCTTCATTAAACTCATATTTTACTCACCAACTTGCTAATTGCTTTGCATAAATGACTAAGCGCCTTAAACGTTGCAAAATGCTGATAATAAAGTTGCTGGCTAAATTTAAAATTCATTCTCAAAGTCAAAGGAAATTAGCAATTAATAAGCAAAGTGTTGCTTAGCATGGCCATTTAATTAGCAAACACAATTTAAGCAAGCGCAACGGAACGTAAAGGTCGTTACTATGAAATATTTTCGTTGAGAGGACCCAACAACATTCCTGTGTCAAGTTTTAATGCATCTTTTTTGTATTCTGTATGGGAAAAAAGGAACGTGTTTGAGATAAAATTGTTTCTTTGATGTTCCACAGCCGATTTATTTAAGGTTTAGAACAGAGCCCGGTACAATTGGAAGTGAGGGTGTATTAGTGAAAGAGCGGTCATCGCACCAATTAAATTATGTTATGTCGTTTTGCTCCTTCGCTTACGAGCAAGTACTAAAGCAACAGCGTATGTTATTGAGTCGTTGCCTACAAGTGAGTATAAGTAACCAATGATATCAATTGATTGGTCAGTCCGATTATAGCGCTCTCAGAAGCGCAGCAATAATTTCATTGTTCGAGAAGCCAAGCAAAGAGCGTAAAAATCTTTGTGAATTTTGTTCTCATATGTACGGACAATTGTTCTGCTAGTTGCCTAGGCCTGGTTTAGAGTAGATATAAATTTATGAGTCGCCTATATCAAATAAGTTAAAAATTTTAAACTAAACACTACATTAAAAGCTATATTAAACAAACCAAACTATTGAAGCGACGACCAACTTTTTTACACACAATGCTGTATTTTTTTCACATTTTTTTCATATTACTAGCAATGTTGACAAGTGGTAAATCGGTAGACCAAATGAAAAAATGTTTTCTTTCATTAATGTTATGAATTGTCATTATGTGGATACTTCATATTTTTTTCAACCAATATGTGCTTGTGTATATCTACAGTCTCTCTTGATAGCTATAATTTACCAACATACACTCCAACATACATACATACAATTTACTGCTACTATATTTACAAATATGCAAACAATAAAAAAATATGTAAAACATACAATCAGAAAAAGTCAATAAATTGAACAACCATCAGAAACAGCAACAACATCAACCGCAACAACAACAATGTAATGTCAACCACATGCCGCAATGGTCAATTGGTTTCTCTAGTAAACCGACAAAAAAAAGTAACATTTCGATGGCAACAATTTTGGTTGACAGAAAGTGTTACAGTCATTGTCAGCATGGTGCCACCTGCTTGTGTGAAAGTCAGTTGTTGCTAGCAACTTTATTGTGTTGAGCAGATGTCCGAACAATGCAAGAACAACTTTTGAGCGTATGTAGTGTAGATTTGACTGTGAAGAGACTTTTTACAATGTAGTAGCTTTGCATATGTATATATGTACTTTAGAGCGTCTCGCCTTACAGGCAAAAAAAAAGTCCACCGCACCTGCCCTCATATGAAGTGCAATGAAGGAATAACGTTTTAAATACGTTAATTTTTTTTATTCACTGATATGACTAAAATGTACATTAGAGCGTATGACGAAAAAAAAGTCGGCCGTACCTCCCCTCATTTGAAGTGTTTTTGAAAAACATTTAAAAAAAATTGTTTTTTCTGGCAACCCTAGATGTCGCCCAATTACATTTTTCTTCATATCTTTGGCCTTTATTGTCGGATTTTAAAGTGTGATACACCAATTTTTTTTTGTCTCAAGGAGTGGGTTTTTCCTAAAAAAAGCTCATTGATCTCAGGCGCTCCGTTGTAGTACCTACCCACCATATCTCAGTTGCCACCACCCATTCGGTACATTATCTAATAACAGCAAATTAAAGACGGTAAAAAATCGTAAATCTTTTACGGTCTTCAATTAACTGACATTAGGTCGTTATATTACAGTGGTAGAAACTGAGATATCGTGGGTAAGTACCACAACGAAACGCATGAGCTCAATGAGATGTTTTTTTTTTAAGGAAAAACCCTCTCCCTGAGACTAAAAAATTGGTGTATCACACTTTAAAATCCGACAATAAATGCCGAAGATATGAAGAAAAATGCAATCTAGGGTTGCCAGAAACAAAAAAAAAATTTTTTAAATGTTTTTCAAAAACCTTCATATGAGAGGAGGTCGACTTTTTTTTTGCCTGTACGGCGAGACGCTCTAATGTGCCTTTTAGTCGAAAGAGTGAATACAAAAATTAACGTATTTAAAACGTTATTCATTGCAAGCAGTATATGTGCAGTACTGCCATATCGCAAGATTCCCCCTATGTTTTAGAAATTTTCAATTATATCGAAAAGCACGCCACCTTTTGGAATTCTGATTTCAACAAATTGTATTGTCACCGTTTCCACAACTAAATGCCAAGTTTCAAGTTCCTAGGTTTTTTTTTTAAAGATTTGCAATTATATAGACCAGCGTGACATCTATCGGAATTTTGATTTTTACTATTTGTAGTGTCACTGTTGCCTCAATTTAGTACCAAGTTTCAAGTTCCTAGGTTACCTGGAAGTTGCTCAAAAGTCGATCACAAAGTTTTCAACTTCAAATTAGTTTTCGAAATATCTCGATCCGTGCGCCACCTACCGGAATTGTTTTGATGAGGTATTGCATTGTCAACGGGTTGTAACAAATGTGTCAGGTTTCAAGTCTCTAACTAACCTGGAAGTTACTAAAAATCGATCGCATTCCAGGAGTCTTTTATTATTTTTTGTAATTATCTCGACCAGTGTGACATCTAGCGGAATTTCTTGTACAACAATTTGTATTGTCTGCAATTGTTCATATTTATGCAAATTTTCAATAATCTAGCTTAGCGGGAAATTCCTCATATATGCGTCCCAAAATTTCAATTTTTAAATGAATTTACCGTATTTCTTGATCCGTGCGCCACCTAGCGGATACTTTTTTCGTTCACATTGCGTTGCCACGACTATGTTGTTGACTATGTTCCAAGTTTCAAGTGTCTAGCTCAACGGGAAGCTACCTAAAAAGATTTTGCAAGATTCCGAAATTTTGTATGAAAAAGGTGGTGCAAACAAGAAAGCGACTTAATATAAAGGTTTTAAAAAGGCATATAATTTGTGTGCTTTATTACCAAAAAGACTCTTCCACTATTCCTATTTTAGTTTGAATATAGAAAATGAATTTTTATAAATTTTTTGTTTTATTGTGGATGATTTTGAGAGTAGTATGGAAAGTACTATCCCTTTGATACTCCAAGAAGTAACGAGTTTGGAGTACCAGAAATAAAGCGAAGGTAGGAGTAGGTGGTCCAGTCTTAGGGCATCCCCATGTTTATTGAAGCTTAATTTTTATACGGAAAATGATTACATTTGGAGTACTTTGATACTCCAATTGGAGTACTCTTTAGATATCAAACTCAGTATCCTCGATTTTCGTATGGAGGGCGTTTGTCAAACTCATTCTGAGATAGGGCATTCTTCAAGCGAATTTTGAAATAGGCCGCCTTTGAGAAAATATCTAAAATATAGCGTTTTTCGAGCAATTCCGAATTAAGCAGTTTTTTTTTAAATTATTTTGAAACAGACTGCAAGACTGCAAGACACGTAGAGCGGCCTGACTGTCCGACATATTGCAGATCCGCCTAGACGATGGTCCTCTTCAGAGACATTCTCTGCCACAGATTACTATTGCATGAATTTCGCAAAACCGGCAGATTGTTGTGTCTGACAGATTCATCTTACTCAAGTGATAACGAAGACTGTAATGTCCGGTATAATACCTAGCCACGGGTCATCAATCCTGCCCTCTTAAATGAATAAGAGTTTGGACCGTCTCTGTCCTAGGCTGCCAAGCCAATGCTGTCTGAAATGTTTCTTTTCCCAGTTGCTTACGGTCTTCCTTAAGTGAGCCTTGGTGAGCCCACAGAAATGTTTCGGACCAGAACATGCTATAAGAACACCTTGTTTTACGAGCTGATTTTCTTTTTATTTGCCGTCTTTCCCTTCATGCCCTGGGACCCAACCTAACAAAACTTGGCTTTTGACTTCCATATTATTATGGACTGCGACGCAATCATCAACAAGCTTAGAAGTTGTAGTATAAGACTGACTGTGCGACATAATGCCGATCTACCTAGAGGATGGTCGTCTTCGAAGGCATTTTCTGCCACAGGTTTCTATTTCGGCTTGATGGCAAGTGGGGTGGTTACCCATTGGCACCGATTTTTTATAATTCGGTCCATAGATACCAGGGGGTGAATTCTGGTTCTATGAAATGATAAAATGAAAAGAATTTTCATACAAAATTTGTGAAAAGAAACTTCAAACTCATACAAATTTTTTTTCACGTTATCATATCATAGAACCAGAATTCACCCTCAGGTCCTGTTTTACCATCTTCCAGCTTCGATACATTCTTGTACCAAATGTCCGAATCGAATTCACCATATGGGTTCCCTGTTTGCCAGAGCACTCGATCTACGATTGAAGCCTGAAAGTTTCGCCTGATTCTTAGCGTAGGATTTTTTGCATCATTTAACTGCAATATAGGACTATTGGAGAAGTTCTTGAAATTTTTCTTGTGCCCTGTCATATTTCCGATTTTTAGATCAGAAATATTTTTAAGTCTCAATGCAGCAAGTGTGGCCTCCTTCTCTATCCGAGTAGGGAAGGGAGGTATTCCCACAAGGGCACTTAAAGCATCATCAGGGCATGTTCTCATTGCACCTGTTAAACCGACACAGACTAACCGATGCAACTTAATTTATTTGCCGCTGTCCTCTGTGTGACTATTTTGGTAGACAGCCTCCATGGTTTGCCATAAAGTCTATTGCAGGTGAAAAAGGCCCTCGTTGCTTTATTTATAGTAGCCTCCAAATGAGCATTCCATGCGAGGGGTTTGTTCGGTGTTAGATACTCCTAAGTACTTTGCTTACGCTGAATAACCTTTGCGACAGCTTCTTAGGGATGGTTCTGAGATAGACAGTTTTCCTCGCCGCATGAAAGGCACCAATACTGTTTTTTTGGGCAAATAGATAACCCTTTGTTGGCACACCATCTTCCAATGATGCGTAGAGCTTACTGCATGCGATCCGATATTCTTTCCTCATGCATCCCTGTTACGCAGACTACTAAGTCATCTACATGCTGTACGTCAAAGCCATTGCCTTTCAAAAGGTGGAGAAGATCGTCTATGACTAGGGTCCACAGTAGAGGAGAAAGTACACCTCCTTAAGAGCATCCTTTAGTAGCCACGATTGAGTTGGCATTCCCTCCTAGCCACAAGCTGATTTTTCGTCCTTTAACATAGCCAGCATCCAGCGAATAATCATTGGGCTCACGTCCTTGCTAATCATTGCTTTCTCAATGTCTCGATACATCGTATTGTCGAAAGCGCTTACTCTACTCCTACTCGAACATTAAATGCTGTAACATGCTAAATACAAACAAAGCCAAATGCAAATGGGTGGTATAAAGAAAGAATAAAAAAATAAAATAAAATAAAGTCGAGAAATACATCGAATAAATGGAATTATTTTGCTGTTATTAAATCTATATACCGATTTTACACACATACAACAATCACGAACATTCATTTGCTGCTTGACTGTACACAGCCATTTACTAGCACCGGCCAATGGTCAGCTCCGTCGATAAACAAATCAAATCCACTGAGTAGAACGTGGGCAGTGATTTTTGTGTTTGTTCGGAATAACAGCAGCGATTCAAGCGTAGCGCACAGACCAGACAAGAGAAATCACTGTAAAGTTGTGCATTGGGATTGACGTTGGATGATACTGACATATTTATTTAAATATGCTATACTTTCATATATTTTGTATACCCAGTTGTGACGTGTACACATTCATTTTCGGATCATTTTGGGCCTATTTTGATATTATATTGGCGTCTTTTTGGGTCGTTTTGGGATTATTTTAAGATTATTTTGGGATTGTTTTAGGGTAATTTTGGGGTAATTTTCGGATCATTTTATGTACACGGCGGTTAAGTGTTCGGCCTTCTACACCAAGTCGTGGCGGTTCGATGCCCGGCAAAAGTAACATCAAAAATTATTTAGAAAAACAATTTTTCTAAACGCGGTCGCCCCTCGCAGTAGTTTGGCAAACTCTCCGGGTGTATTTCTGCCATGAGAAGCTTCTCAGCAAAAAACTAATTTGCTTTGCAAGTGCGGTTCGGAGTCGGCAAAAAACTGTAGGTCCCGCCAACTTGTAGGAAAACTCAAAAGCAACACACCACAAGTTGGAAAGAGAAGCTCGGCTAAAAATCACGTGAGAGGTTATGATAACCTGTTGGTATATCGCCGCCATTAGTTTTTTTTTTTAAGGGTCTTTTGGGGTCATTTTGCAATAATTTTTGGGCCGTTTTGAGATCATTTTGGGTTCATTTTAATTTTTGTGGTCTTTTGGGGGTAATTTTGGGATCATTTTTGGGTCGTTTTGGGTTCAATTTCCGATCATTTTGGGAACATTTAAATATCTTTTCAGGGTCGTTTTGGCATTAGTTTAAGATTATTTTGGTATTATTTTAGGGCCATTTTGGGTAAGTAAAGTTAGCGCTTAATTGATAGCTCCGAGCAAGCTTGGTCATCCAGGTACTTATAACTTTAATCGCCTGAGAGTGGTTTGCAACGACATGAATTGGTTGAGATAGCTAAAAGTTTGGAATTTGCTTAATATAAGGAAAAATATCCTCAATTTAAAGACTTTCCTCAATTAAAGTTCAATTTCCTCAATACAAGTAATAGTTTCCTTGAGGTGCGGTTTGTCGCCATCATTTAGAACAAAACTGTTACTAGACGCTTCAAGTATAAGTAGTTGCTGGCATTATGGTAGACACTTGATTTGAGCGTTCAATCCACCTGAACTCGATTCTCGGTGAAGGTAATACAAGAACTCTGAATTGTTCTTATTTTTTTCTTGGAAATGTAAGAAAAAACAATTTTTCAGAGTTCTTACCACCACTCAGGTGTTTCCTAACAAAGAAACCCTTCTTCCTTAAATTGAGAAGTAAAATATTTAACTTATGTTAAGGAAAGTTTTTTCTCAGTGTAGGTATTCCAAACTGTAGAGATGGATGTCACCATATCTCACAACTGGGTATATAAATCACAATTTTTCCCAAACTTCCTTACTTGGTGTTTTTAGAACTATCTCGTGCTGCTTCTGTGCTCTGTTGCGATTATTTTCTCTTGCTCTGAGACGTTTCACACACAATTTGATTAAGTGATACTTCAATAGTAATACATTTTGGCATATTTCCATGGCGCTACAACGAAAAGTGATGGTGTTTTTAGTGCTACTGTAAAGAAAAGAGACTTGTACCGTTTCCTCTCTGCCTAAAAATAGAGTGTTCTAAAGGTCCTGTGATCTATGAATATAAGAATAGAATTTCGATATTCAAACCTGGGCCTTAAAATATGAAAATTTCAAAACTCACTCTTAGAGAATCCAGGCCCTGGGAGCTAGCAAGAAACATTTACTTTTTTGGCCAATTAAAGCTTCTTGGATTTTTCATAAAACCTCCTATCCTATTTTGTAGTAGCTCCATTTACTAGTCGACAATACCCATCAAATTACGTGATCTTATTTTTTGCGTTTTTCAAGGAAAGCAAAAAATAGTTTCTTTTCGCATTATTTCACACAGCCAGCAGTGAATCGAAAATTGCATCATTATTCATGCATTGTTGTTTTTTATTTTTATAAAGTTTTCAGAATGAAATGATATGATTTTCAATTTGTCTAATGCAAGTAAATGGAAATCAAGTTTTTATCATATTCTGAGATATATTTAACAAGAAACCTTGCAATATTTGTTTATTTAACAGTAAGAGGATGGAAGGAGTATTGCTAGAATAGGTCGATGATTTTTTTCGATGAAGTATATGGGTGGATATTTTCGTGGTTCATGATCTGTTTGCAACAAATTTCGGAAAAACTAGGCTTAATCAAAAAAATTTCAAGAGCAGATAAGGATTATGCGGTAAGAACTTTGGGAACTCCCATATTAAAAAACCATATTTTGATTCATTTACAGATTTTTAAGACTGGTCGGACTATTCAAACAAAAAAACGTGAAACTTGTCTTCTGACAACTTTAAAAATATGATGATTCGTTTTTTGTTTTGCTCAACTGCCACCAAACCGCCCTAAAGGCGCACCTTAAAAAAAAAAATGTTTCCAAAAATCAACGATAGTTAAACCTTAGATACTTACGATTTTCGTTTTCGGCGCTTCTTTCAAAATATACGCACATATATACCTTTTTCCTACATGTGGAAAGATATCTAGTTTTCCGAGACTGCGTTTTTACTCAAGTCTTTTTCGCGGTTTTCTCCATTTACGGTTTTGTTCTGAGAACATATTTCCCTATAGGGGGTTTTGAACTTTTCGATACTCCGAAAGTTGTGACTTTTGACAGTTTTTATGAACAAATTCAGTCGTTGAGAGCCAATAGCCCCTGCGCAAGGGCCTGCCAATCAATGATAACGTTTGTTGTGCTCAGGCGCTCACTTTTAAGCAAAGAAGCAGCAACGCCCGATATTGCCTCGTTGCCGTTGCTAGGCAGTGACGGAACAAAAACAAAAGACATCATTTCGGTGGAGATCTGACAAAACAACTTGTCTCGAGATAGGGCATTTTTTAGATATTGATTGCATAGGATTTCTTCTATGCTATGCAAAATTGTGTGCTACAAGCGTGTTTCTATGCCCTTTAGCTCAAAAGTTATGGTACTGCAAAAATCAGCATAAATTCAATTTTTTGGTACAAAATCACAGTCTTTTCGCTTTCCTGAAAAATTGTCAAATCTGAAGTAAGTTGTTTTGTCAAAACTCCACAGATTTCATTGATGCTACTTATCACTACTCTCTCACTCATACAGCCTCACTCACTTTTTTGATGAGCGCTGATATAGAATTTAAGATGGAGATGGTCGAATATTGTGAGAGAATGCGAGAGAAAAAAATAGGTAGAGGTGGAAGACTATTCCTCTTATGAGAATGATTGAATCTTGGCTGACTGAGCTCTAATTAAGTTCTTAATGTATCCAGTTAGTAAATTGAAACTCAATTAACTGATGTTAAAAGTTGATTCTTGGGTTATAAACCTTTTGTTGTTGTTGTTATTGTTTGAACAGTAATTTATACATATCGTCGGTAAGAGTGTAAACCTTCTAAATCCCGTTCTTAGCCAAATCGACTTTTCGGTGAGGTTCGAAGCAGTAGCCGATTCTGCAGTTGGCAAACGAAAGAAAAGCCTCAAAATATATATGCAAATATCAAAAAATGTTTGATGAGAAATCTGCTAAATCCAACATATAGAGGTTCTGTCGCCCCGTTATTGTTCCATTCTAGAGTATTACTTTCTGGGTCTCAGTCAAGGTAATAGCCAACGAATATAATTTAATTTTTGATATTTCAAGGCAATCATGGCTCTCAAACCGTAACCTGAAAGTTCAAGCTAAATTTGGTTTTTTGCCTCTACTGAAAAATATTTTTTTGGTCGTTGGCAGGTTTACACTCTTAGCCAACGATATAGCACCTGGGTGACCTATCTTGCTCGGCGCTTTCAATTAAGCGCTTACTATACTTACCCAAAATAATCCCAAAATGACACTAAAATAATCCCAAAATAATCCTGAAATGATGCCAAAACGACCCCAAAAAGACCCTTAAATGTTCCCAAAATGATCCTAAATTGCACCCAAAACGACCCCAGATTGATCCCAAAGTTACCCCAAAATTACCGTAAAATGATCCCAAAAAAAAAAAAAAAACTAAACAACAGGTTATCATAACCTCTAACGAGATTTTTAGCCGAGCTTCTCTTTCCAACTTGTGGTGTGTTGCTTTTGAGTTTTCCTACAAGTTGGCGGGACCTACAGTTTTTTGCCGACCCCGAACGGCACTTGCAAAGCAAATGAATTTTTTGCTGAGAAGCTTCTCATGGCAGAAATACACCCGGAGAGTTTGCCACACTACTGCCGAGGGGCGACCCCGTTTAGAAAAATTGTTTTTCTAAATTATTTTTGATGTTACTTTTGCCGGGCATCGAACCGCCACGACTTGGTGTAGAAGGCCGAACACTTAACCGCTAAACCACGGCGGCCGCCAAAATGATTCCAAAATGACCCAAAAATACCCTAAATTGTACCCAAAATGATCCGAAAATTAACCCAAAATTATCCCAAAATGACCTTAAAATAATCTCAAAATAATCTTAAAATAATCCCAAAACGAACAAAAAAGACCCTAAAATTTTCCAAAAATTATCCCAAAATGACCACAAAGTTACCTTAGAAAGATCCCAAAATGACCCCAAAATGATCCTAAAATGACCCCAAATTTACCCCAAAAATTATCCATAATCGAACCCAAAACGATATCAAAATAGCCCCAACATTATCCCAAAGTGACGCCTAAATGGTCCCAAAATGATCCCAAAATTACCCCAAAACGACCGTAAAATAATCCCAAAATGATTCCAAAATGACCTCAAAAAGACCCTTAAAAGTATCCAAAATGATCCGAAAATTACCCCAAAATTATCCCAAAATGACCCTAAAATAAATTTTCGCAAAATGATCCAAAATTGAATCCAAAGTGACCCAAAAATGATACCAAAATGACCCCAAAGTTACCCTAAAGAGATAAAATGACCCCAAAATAGCCTCAAGGTTATGCCAAAGTGACCCCTAAATGATCCCAAATTGATCCTAAAGTAATCCAAAAATATAATACGGTAAAATGGTAACGCTGGGCGGCAACCCTGGTTGAAAATATTTTAGTTGGTATGTCGGCGAAAATACCTTTCATTTGATACCCATATTGGCATATCTTGCTCCATAATAATAAAAAAAAGATAGGTGGCAACCCTGTAAACCCACCAAGTGCCAAGCCCCAAGTGGATAGTCCTAGAAGCCATAATACTATCTCTATGCCAAATTTCATCCAAATCGGATAAGCGGTTCCCGAGATAGTACCGAATATACAAATATACAAATGAATATTAATAATAGGGGCTATGTTTACTAAAGGGTCTATATTAACAAAGTCAAAGAAAGAGCCTTCGATGTCGCAGTATGCACAAAAAGTAAACCACTGTACATCAAGTCTATACATTAACTCTAAAACAATAAAACAAATTGCTAATCAAATGTTAACATAATTCACCTCAAGCTAGTTCAATAATTCCAAAAGTCAAACAAATTCAATTGCAATTTGTTTTCAATCATTTAAGATGCAACACAAACTCAAAATACCTGGAAGAAATTCACTGTTTGAATAATATAAGTATTGCGCTTATACACACTTGCATAGAAACAATCACAACAAAATAACTGCACATTGCATCAAATAAATATTATTAAGCAATAGAAATCACTCACAGTGAATAACTTTCGCAAAAGTGTTTCCTTCAATCTATCGCAAACAAAATGACAATTGAATTAGTCAATTGAAGATTTTTATAAACTTCGCTTATTCACATTGAAGCGAGCTCAATGTAAAAACACTCGATGGACAGCTGAAAGATATTTTTATGTGATTGCAATGTATTGCAGTTGAAGGACATGTGCAAATACATATGTGGGTATGTGTATATATCCTGAGAGGATTGTAAGATGATGACGAAATCACAGATGTTTGCATTTCTTTTAACACAAAAAGTGATTGCTTGGAAAACTTGAAAGACATAAAGTGATTGAGTTGCAAAGGTAATGTAAAAGGATAATATCGTATATGGAAACTCAGATAACTTCGATTGTGCATCAGATCATTGTTTGGAAGTTTATATTCGTCCATAAAACAGTTTCACAATATTTCTGTATCTTGATTGCTTGAGCCTTTGAGAAAATATAAATTTTAGGGAAATTAATCGCCTTTAAGGCTAATCTCTTTTCTCTCTTTTCTTTGAAAAATACATATCACCCAATCACTTGTGTTTGTTCGACCTCTTTATCTAACCCATATTTAGTGTTATTGTCCAACAAATATTCAACTTAGTGTATCCTAATCACTGGCCCAAATATTTCACCACACACTTTCATGTAAACTTTTTTGAATATGTACTTATAACTATTTGTACTAATTTTGTGTACTATTAAAATTATGTTAATGTGTTTAGTTAACGGACATTTTGTTACAATTCCAATATGTTGCCTGCAACATTTCCTGTTTCCGAAACATTTTACTATATAAACACAATGAGCAGTTAGTTCAGGAAATGAGTTTGGCAATTGCTCGCATAATTACTAGAACATTGTTTAAGCACATAAGTACAAACGACATGCATACATATGTAAATATTTATGTATGTGTGTGCGGTTAGTACATAATTTTATTTGAAATTTGCGTAGAAAATTTAATTACAATAAATTACTTACATATGTACATACATTATATGCATGCATAATTTTGTATACTAGAGTTCGCCCAGTGGTTGAAATTCAACCACAAAAGCTTGTTTTATTTTCCTACCTTTTTGCTGTTTCTTAAATTTGCCATTCTTTTCATATTTTTTATATTTTTGGTTTCTATACATTCCTGTTCATTTTGCCTTTTCCTCCCTCTTTACACCATTCTGTAATATAGTTTCAATGTTGATAATTATTTATTCTTCTTAGATAGTCTTCATACGTATTTCTTTCCTTTCCTTTCCTTTGCTTTAATTTCCTTTCCTTTTCTCTCCTTTCATCTCATTTTATTTCTTTTGCCTTTCTTTCCTTCCCTACCCTTTTCTTTCCTTTCCTTTTCCTCCCTCTCTTTTCTTTTCCTTTTCTTTCCTTTTCTTTCATATCATTTTATTTCCCTTCTTTCTTTCTCTCTTTTCTGTTCTTTTCTTTTATTTTCCTTTTCTTTTCGTTTCTTTTATTCTCTTACCTGACCTTTCTTTCCATTTCCATTACAATCCTTTTTTCCTTTTTGTTTTATTTTTCTTTAATTTCCTTTCGTTTCCTTTGCTTTAGTTTCGTTTCCCTTAGTTTCCTCTCATTATATTAATTTTTTTCATTTTTTTTTTCATTTCATTTCTTTTCTTTTATTTTTTCTTACCTTTATTTTCTAAATTTTTTTTTTCTTTACCTTTCCTTCCCTTACCTTTCCTTTTCCTACCGTTTTCTTACTTTCTCTTTTTCCTTTCCGTAACTCCTTTAGTTTTCTTTCTTTTCCATTCGTTTCCTTTACTTATTTTTTTAGCTTTTCATTACCTTTCTTTCCTTTATTTTTCATTCTTTTTATTTTCATTTATCTTCCGTACCTTCCTCCTCGCTACCTTTTCTTTCCTTTATTTTTCTCTTCTTTCCTTTCTTTGTCTTTCTCTATTTGCCTCTCTTTTTCACTCCTTTACCTACATTACATTTCCTTTCTCCCCTTCTTTTTTGTTTTCCATTCCTTTCCTTTCCCTACCTTTATTTTCTTGGATTTGTCTCTCATATTTTGCGTTCCCTACTTTATCTTACCTTTATTTTTCCTTTATCCATTCCTTTCCATTCCTTTCCTTTCCCTTTCTTTCCTTTATTTTATAATTTTATTTGTTTCACTTGGTTTTATTTTTTTTATTTATTTTATATTCTTTCCTTTCGTTTCATTTCCAACATTTTTCTTTTTTTACTTTCAATCACTTTTCTATTTTTTTTTCCTTTTTTGGTAGTTTTATCAAGTTTCCTTTTTATTTTATTTCACTAAGTCTAGCCACGAAGGCCTTTGTGCTTTTTTTTTTAAAACATCATGTCTGAGCAAGCATTTGCTTCTCTGAATACCCACGCACAGAATTTGTTTTTGTAAACACTGTTTGTACCTACGCTCAATAAAATTGACGAGCTGGCTGCCAACAAAACAACTCACACTCGGACTCTCCCCAACTGCAATGAATGCAAACACAACAATGCAAGTGGTCATTCCTACATACACACATAACAGCGGCTCTATAAAGTGAATGCGTGTTTAGCACTTGTAGTGGTGTGACTTTCAAATCATATTATACTTAATTTTTTTTTTAATTTTTGGTTTGTTTTCGCACACCCTGCTCGGCGAGACCTATCGATACATATCAAATTTTATATACCTTAGAATTTTTGTTATTACAAAAAAGGGAGAAAACTGTTAAGTATTGCGCATTCATATATAATAGATTAAAAGTTTTGATGGATTTAGTATATGTATTTCAAATAATTTTTCAGCAACTTTCTATCTCAGAGTTTTTTTTAAACCGCACCCTATCTCAGTTGAAAACTTTCGAGTTAAAAAAAAAATAATCTGGGCTCCTTATGACGTTTATGAAACAAACTTTCATTGATCTTTCCCTCCGTCGAAATAAAGTTGCAGATTAGACTCGCTTCGACTGTATTTCTGCCATAAAAAGCTTTTCAGAAAAAAATATATTTGAAATTTGAATGAGGTGCTCGGCTCTCAACTCCCTGTTGTTTAGATAGATTCAAATAATTTGTATTATCACAAATTGATGTGAAACCCTGCTCACCTGGTGATGTGACATTTTGCTTACCAGGTGATATGACATACCACTGGTTCCTAAAAAATATTTTTAGACAAAATATATGAGACAGAATGAGAAACGTCGTATCACCTGACTTAAACAATTTATTCGTAGACAAATAATTTAAAATTCTGCTGAACAATATAACCTATTAAATACAATATCTAAACCGCAGTTGAGTCGGGTATCAAGATGATTGGATTCAGTGATCGACCTCAAGTTCGATATTTTATAGTTTGATTCAAATAATTCTTATTACAAGCAGATGATGTGAAAACTTGTTCACCTGGCGATGCAAAATATGGTAACTAGATGATGTGACATATTGATCAATAGATGATGTGACATTTTTATCACCTGGTGATGCGAAGAAAAAATGACTGTCGTCACCTCACCTTATATACTGGATTTTCTCAAATTGGATTATTGCCTTCTATGTAACATCGCTGAGTTTTGAATGGCTTGGAGCAATCGTTCTGTTTGGATTAGTAGGAGTCGCTTCTGTTCCAGTCGAAAGGGACGCGATGGTCTGGCAATACTTTGTGTAATAGCGGATGGATAGTTTGTACCCACCTTTCAACTCAGTCTTTGAACTCGTGGACTAGAGTTTCGGGCTTCAAATCTTCAAGTGTGTACTTACTCATAATTTTACCTTTTAGATATTCATACTTTGATGTATATACTTGACTACCCAACAAATAGGCCTAATGGCAGGTTATGATTTTACACGAAAGCTCTCACCTTCTGCAACATTGCCTACTAAAAAATTCGACGATTACGTATGCTAGACACGCGGTCTAAGCTGGAAATCCTTTGATAAGCTGCTCTATTTTGTTGCTCACACTTTGTATATATGTATGAACAAACACAAACATACATACGATCTCATTGAAAGCCGCCTCTCAAACTCATTTCGAGGTAATGGCAGAAGCAGCAGCAGCAACATAAATGGTTTTGGGTGGAAAGGCAAACTTAACTTGTCTTTCAACGATGATGTTGGGGTGCAATCAAATTGTCAACTAAAAATTACAATGTGGCATGAAATCACGTACGCAAACCGTTTCCGGCACGCACTCAAAGCCGCCGATAAATGAATGTGAAAGGGAGTAAGAAGCTACAAAAGGAAGAAAATATGTAGGCAGTAGTTGGAGGCGAACTCCCATCTTTTGGGCGAATTTCAATTCACATCAACGAAAACTACCTTCAATGACAAACTGGATGACTACATGACTACAACTACAACTACTATGTAGTTTGATGGTTATGTAGACAAACCAAGAATGTGTTGGTTATGATGACGATGATGATGCCGATGTTG
>CAXKVI010000005.1:92602402-92604902 GCA_964058755.1 Campiglossa producta | reverse complement strand
CATGCTTGACATGCAAATTGCCAATTTCAACTAATTTCACTAAAAGAAATTTTGGTATAAAAAGTGAAAAGAATGTGGTGGTGAAGGAGAGGCAAGAGGAGTGGAAGTGTTATATACATATATTTTTTTTCGGGTTCTATTTCTTTATTTTCTTCAAACTGCACGTCATCCTTTAGTTCGATTTTAGCGCAATCAGAGCGAAATTTGCAATCAATTACGAGCTGTCATTGACAGTGGAATTAAAATGATAATGACAGCCAATAACAACAATAACAAGCGATAAGTCACGTTTTTAGTGCGTAATTTGTGGGTTTCGAAAACGATAGTTTTAATTGAACTTTTATTATGTTTTTATTTAAATCTAGTTATTTGATTAGGTCTCTGTGTTCCATCTATCTTTAGTGAAGCTCTGGTCCAAGAAGGGTTTCCTGTGGACATTCGCATTCAACAGGAAATTAAAATATTGTGAAAAATACTTAGAATCCAATAGATTAAAACTCTCTTCGAATTAGTGAAAAAATTTCACTTTTTCACTTCCCCTAACTTTTTAATATGAAACCAAATTTTTTACAGGATATTAACTCCATATCTTATAAATTTAAACGAGCTAAACTTGTATATTTGTATATCCGGTACTATCTCGGGAACCGCTTGAGCGATTTGGAAGAAATTTGGCATATAGATAGTATGATTGATTCTAAAACTATCCACTTTGGGGTTACCAATTGTGGCGGTTTACAGGGATGCCATCCATCTAATTTTTTTTTTTAATTATGGATATTAAATGAAAGTTATCTTCGGCGACATGCCAACTAAAATATTTTCAAGTAGGGTTGCCACATAGGGTTGCCACTTTACCACAGTATATTTATATATCTGGTACTATTTCGAGAACCGCTTAGCCGATTGTCTAAGAGATAGTATTATGGATTCTAAGACTATCCATTTGGGGATTGCCACTCAGGGGGCTTACAGGGTTGCCACCTATCTTAATTTTTTTTAAATTATGGCGCAAGATATGCCAATATGGGTATCAAATGAAAGGAATTTTCGCCGACATGTCGACTAAAATGTTTTCAAGTAGGGTTGCCGTCCAGGTTAACCATTTTACAATATTGTATTTGTATATTTTGAGGTCACTTTGGGATCATATTTGGATTATTTTGGGATCATTTTGGGATCACTTAGGTGTCACTTTGAAATAATTTGGGGATATTTGGAGATCATTTTGGTTTAAATTTAGGATCATTTTTGAACAATTTTGGAGTAATTTTGGGATCATTTTTGGATCATTTTGGGATTTATTGGGGATCGTTTTAGGGTAATTTTGGGGTAATTTTGGGATAATTTTTGGGTCATTTTGGGTTCAATTTTGGATCATTTTGGGAACATTTAAGAGTCTTTTTGGGATTATTTAAGGTTATTTTGGGGCTATTTTAGGGTCATTTTGGGATAATTAAGGGGTCAATTTCGCATCATTTTGGGTACATTTAAGGGTCTTTTTGGAATCATTTTGGGGCGATTTTGTTGTAATTTTTGGATAATTTTAGGGTCATTTTGGGATAATTTTTGGTTTTTTTTTTGGGCTCAATTTCGGATCATTTTGGGAACATTTAAGATTTACTTTGGGATTATTTTAGGGAAATTTTGGGATCATTTTGGGTAAGTAAAGTTAGCGTTTAATTGATTGGTCACTCAGGTATCTACCAAATTGCTAACAAATCTATTAAAGCTCTAAGCAATTCAATACATAAACTAAAATTAGCTTTAACCTTCTTTTTCCGACAAAAAAAAAAGATGAAAATGAAACTGCCGGAATCTCAAAGGGCAAATGTTGCTTGTGGCACGTCGAATGCCATAAAAAGTCGCAATAAAGCAAAACTGTCTTTTTCACAGCTTCGCTGATATTCAACAAATTACTCACTTGGGACTTGTTACAACATTTATGCGCGTCATTCGTGTTTGGCAACTTTTGCAATTGCTTAGTGTGTAAGTAGCATTGCTTTAAATGAACTTAAATTGTGCTAAAGAAGTGTAAGACATAAAAATTGAAGGAACTTATATGTTACCAGGGCTGCAAACCGTACGAACTGAGCGCCGTACCGAAGTAAGTTAAATGAAGTCTCTCTTTCAAGTAATTTGAGTGAAAAAACTGATAACTGAAAAATGAAGTCAATAAGTGAGTTCAACAGATGAATCATGGGTTTAGACTTGGATATAACTGTGTTAGTCTTAAGTCGAAATGTTAGCCATTGATTGTGAACTTAATTGACTTCATTTAAGAAAGATTACAATCTTTTAATAGCCTGCTATATTTTTCCAATATTTATTAGTTGCATTTCTTATTTTGCTTCTAAATTCATGTAAACCAATTACTGACTATCAGTTCATTTAACCGCCAGTTCACTTAAAACCGTCAACCACTTGGATTTGTGTGGTGGTTTGCTGCCCAAATAGTGTGTGTTAAAATACTTGCCGAAGAATTTTACGTCAAAAGAGC
>CAXKVI010000005.1:92594902-92597402 GCA_964058755.1 Campiglossa producta | reverse complement strand
CTCATTACCCATCTTCTCCTTTCTCACGGATGGAGGGATGATATGACCTAGAAGGTTCCACTGGTCATACCAAATCGCTACCATGACAGTCGTGCAGTACCGCAAGGGAGTACCGCAGCGTACCGGGTTAATATCCGGCCAAGGGCTGTCCATTTCAGCATCACTCCCCAAACTCTTCGGGGAGTGTTTTTGCTGTTAACGACAAAAACAACAACAACAACAACAACAACAACAACAACAGCAACAACAACAACGATAAGGTTTATAGTAACAATATCAGATTTTTATTTAATTTTAGTTTATTTCACTTCATTTCATTTCATTTTCATTTTCATTTTTACTTTATTTTATTTTATTTTATTTTATTTTATTTTATTTTATTTTATTTTATTTTATTTTATTTTATTTTATTTTATTTTATTTTATTTTATTTTATTTTATTTTATTTTATTTTATTTTATTTTATTTTATTTTATTTTATTTTATTTTATTTTATTTTATTTTATTTTATTTTATTTTATTTTATTTTATTTTATTTTATTTTATTTTATTTTATTTTATTTTATTTTATTTTCTTTTATTTTATTTTATTTTATTTTATTTTATTTTATTTTATTTTATTTTATTTTATTTTATTTTATTTTATTTTATTTTATTTTATTTTATTTTATTTTATTTTATTTTATTTTATTTTATTTTATTTTATTTTATTTTATTTTATTTTATTTTATTTTATTTTATTTTATTTTATTTTATTTTATTTTATTTTATTTTATTTTATTTTATTTTATTTTATTTTATTTTATTTTATTTTATTTTATTTTATTTTATTTTGTTTTATTTTATTTTATTTTATTTTATTTTATTTTATTTTATTTTATTTTATTTTATTTTATTTTATTTTATGAAAATATGTTTTTTTTCTCAAAAAACACATTTTCATACAATCCCGAAAATTGCTTGTAAATACCGTCGGTACTTACAGCAATAGGCTACAAGTCAAAAAGCAACAAAGAGTTATTTTATTTTATTTTATTTTATTTTATTTTATTTTATTTTATTTTATTTTATTTTGTTTATTTTATTTTATTTTATTTTATTTTATTTTATTTTATTTTATTTTATTTTATTTTATTTTATTTTATTTTATTTTATTTTATTTTATTTTATTTTATTTTATTTTATTTTATTTTATTTTATTTTATTTTATTTTGTTTTATTTTATTTTATTTTATTTTATTTTATTTTATTTTATTTTATTTTATTTTATTTTATTTTATTTTATTTTATTTTATTTTATTTTATTTTATTTTATTTTATTTTATTTTATTTTATTTTATTTTATTTTATTTTATTTTATTTTATTTTATTTTATTTTATTTTATTTTATTTTATTTTATTTTATTTTATTTTATTTTATTTTATTTTATTTTATTTTATTTTATTTTATTTTATTTCATTTGATTTCATTTGATTTTATTATACTTTTTATTATTTTATTTTATTTTATCTTATTTTATATTACTTTATTCTAACAACAAATTTAAATAGTTGTTGTAGATGGACAACTGAAAGGTAATAAAAGCCTTCGATATTGATTAAATCGCGTTAATATTCGATACAATCCAGTAATGCTTTTAAATAGAGTGAAATAACCTTTTTCAGTAAAGTCACCATATCACAAGAACACTTTGCGCACACACATTATAAAAGAGATAATAGAAAGTATATGCAAAGTAAATGTTTTTTCACTGGTGCGCTTTTTGGATACACCTGGTGCACACGCGCACTAACACATCCACAAAACACACACTAAAACATTGGACGGCCAAAGTCAAAGCAGACAAAAATTCAATAAATTTCGTCATAAAAGCGTTGACAAAATAGTCAGAAAAGACTAAATTCGGGTTAAATTCAATTTAATTAATTAAGTAATGGTTGGGTGCTGCAAAAGCAACAGTGGCAGTTAGGGGCACCAACAACAGCAACAACAGATAGCGTACAGCATTCGAAGTAATGGTAAAAGCAATTTGAACGACGGCTTTTAAGGTCGGCCAGAGCACCAAAGCAAGAGCAGCGGCAACAAGAGTAACAGCACCAAGAGTATAAAACAAATAGGGTCAAAATGAGTGCCACACCAGCTACCATACATAACATAGCTGTGAGTAGAGGTGGGCTCGTCCATGATTTTTGCAACACGACACGACACGTTCACGAAACAGATTTTCGAAAAAACGCACTAACACGCACGGGGAAAAAATAAAACGCTGTTTTTTTTGGCTTTTTATTCTTATTATTTTTAATTTTTGTATATATTTGCAAATGTACTTTGAACATGGTATGTTCTTTGTACATGGTATGTATTTTGTACATCGTCTGCACCTATACATCTAAAGCCTATAAGGTATGTATCGACGACTTGGTGGCATGTCGCCCTATTTCAAAATATTTTGCAAAAAGTCCCTATATCAAAATTTGTTTAAATAACTCTCTCTTTAAT
>CAXKVI010000005.1:92589172-92594702 GCA_964058755.1 Campiglossa producta | reverse complement strand
AAAACCTCATTTGTTCCTTGAACATGCTTCTTATACCATTTATCTCCATATAAATTGAACCCTCTAGAGATATTCAGCTAAAACAATTTAGTTTAGATGGGAGGTACCACGCCCTCTTCTTCGATATGTCCCACTTTTTTGCGTGAATATGGTATTTATATTGTTTATATTCGCACCCATATTCAGATCCCTATCATGAATTCTTTTAGAGATATGGGAGGTGCCTCGCTCCCCAATTTTTTATTTTTTTGTCTTTTTTCGATCTAAAGTTACTTACTTACCTAAAATAGACGTTAACCACCTCTTCGGCTCTTCCTCTACTTCCACCGACAGGTGCCGATAAAAATACCTTCTGTACCGGAGCGTCTTCGTTCATTCGCAACACGTGACCTAGCCACCGAAGCCGCTGGATTTTAATCAGCTGAAATCTTTCGAAGCATTTTTTCTCAAAAAGCCTAATCAGATGCTGTTAGTGCCTATGCTTCTGCACCATATAGCAGGACGGGTACGATAAGTGACTTATAGAGTGTGGTTTTTGTTCGTCGAGAGAGGACTTTCGTCTTCAGTTGCCTACTCAGCCCAAAATAGTATTTGTTTGCAAGAGTTATTCTTCAATGGATTTCCAGGTTTACATTGTTTTCGTATTAGTGCTGCTTCCTAAGAGCTTTACTATCACAAAATTATGGCTGGAATCGTGCAAACATCGATCTATTACAAATATGTTATACGTAGAGATTTGAGATTTTTTTAACCATTTCATGACCACATACTTCTGCATCAGCTTATACATACAACACTTACCAGGTACCATCAAATTTTATTTGCCCTTTCGTATTAGCTATAAAAAGGATTTCCAACTATCTCAAACTAACACTTAAATAATGCAAATAAAAAAACCGCAAAAGTTTTCGATCTAAGACAGACAATCAAGCTATTTATGGCACACTTTTACATTTGCTAACATTTATATCTTCATACTCACACTCACTTCACTTCACTTCATATAAATGCGATTGTGAGCACACAAATGTTGCATCTTGCTGCGGTGGAGTGAAATAAAAATTGTATAACTTTCGAACTCACTTTTTATTATATTTTTTTGTTTTGAAATGGAAACAAAGTTGACATGTCATATACTTGGCATGTCATGACATTTCTAACCGACTAAAGTCAATTCCCATGGTGGGTACTCAGTACTAAGGGACAGACGGATTGTTTGCACGATTCGCTGTGCAGTATTAAGTGGTTTGTGCGTGATGTGCTTTTACAGTTTTACTCTTTCTGTTTGTACTTTAAACTCAAACGATGCTTTGAATCATTTTGTGAACTGTCCCTAGTTGAAGTTTATGTTAAAAAGCTTTTGATATTTTAGATTTGAAAAAAAAAAAAAATGTTTGAATGAATATAAAATATGTAAATCGGAATGTAAATAGGCTAATATTTGTATGTATGTATGTACTGGCTGATAATAGCGCAGTTGTACCTACAGACGATTTCATGAGGCTTTAAAACACTTATTTCTATTTTCACAATTTTTTAGCCATTTTTAGTTTCTCTATTCCTAATAGGCATGCCAACTTCATCAACATTTCAAACCTTATATCGTTTTAGTTAGTGGAAAAGTAAATTCTCATACACATACCTACATATGTATGTAGACGATTTGCATACTTACCATAATACTTCGTATGCATTTCTCCTAGACAGTCTAAAATCATAAAGTTTTTCAAGGTTTATGTATTTTCTCATAACAAAAAACTCAGTAAATCATTATTCATATTTAGCTATTTGTCTTCTTTTCGTTAGATTTTTTTTGCATTTGTTGGTCATGCAGTCAAGCGATAAAAATGCTGGTAAAAGCTTTTAGAGAAATTAACTGAGTGGCTGAATAGAAGTACGTTAATTGCCGAAGCTAGTAATGAGAATGCTTGCATATGTAGCGTGCACTGTTAAAAATTTAAGCCTAAATTTGAGCCTAAATTTTAAACATTCTTGGACTAAATGTCGTCACTCGCTTGCCAGAAGCATGAATGTGTTAAAATTTAAATTTTGGGAATCCGTATTTTAAAGTTTATTTCTCTCTTATTCCTCTAAATATGTTTTTGCAAGTTATATTCTCATTATACTCTTTCACTGATATAGTTTTTACGTTAATTTTCCCTCAATTCCTCGAGATTTGGCACATTCATCTTTTAAATTTTCGTTGTGCCAGAAACATGAATGTCTAATATTTTCAATTCAATTCTGGCGCAACGAAAATGTTTAAAAACTGAATTTTAAATTTTTTAAAATTTTTAAAATTTTCTTTTTGTCAGAAATTTGATTATGTGTTGTACTCTAGGCGAATTCATTACAGGTGGCATCCTCCCACCATATGGTTTCTTCTTCTTCCTTGAAAATCAAATCGTAGCTGTCAAATTGCTTATGTTGTTGCTGTGTCTGACATTTACAGCCACAAGGAGTGTGTGCGTGCGTGTAGATCTGAATTCGCTCGAACACACCTGTAATGAATTCGCCTTGGTTGTCTCGAGACACCATGGCGTATACGTGACAAATTTGCAACACTATCTTGTTTCTGGCAAACCGAAAATTTTAAAAATTTTAAAAATTCAGTTTTCAAACATTTTTGTTGCGCCAGAGCATGAATGTGTAGCACAGTCGTCTTTCTGGCACAATTTTCATAGATTGAACTACACATTCACGAAAACTGCATTGTAAAATTCCGAGGGTTCCTTGTGCCTTGGAAACCCAGGACTTCGTGAATCGTAGAAAAACGAGAGGGCACATTCATGCTTCTGGCAAGCGAGCGGCAACCCAAATTTGGTTTCAAATTCAAACTAGACCAGTTTTCAAGAAAATTGATTAGATGAATCGGATTTCAATTTTCAACTAAAAATTGTATAACAGTTTTAATTGACCGTTGCGGAGACTCGAACCAAGCCTCTTCGCATCATGCCCGTCTTCTCTACCACTGAGCTACATCGCACACAAGTTATGGGCAAAATTCAATCTTGAATAAACTTTCAAAAATAAATGAAAACAAAACAACAAGTCGCCGGCTCCAAAGTATACCGAAGTATTTCAAAATTTAAATTGTTTTTGAAACGGCTATCAAAATTTCATTTTTACAATGGAGTTCTATGAAAAAATAAAAGTTTGAAATGCTGTTTCCCAAAAATTTTAAGAAGTAAATACATCTGTATACGATGGAACCGGCGAAGGGTAGAACGAAAAGGTTTTAACTTTAAACCAAGGTATGAAACCGATTAAACTAACGTTCCGGTTTCGGTTCCTCTTTCGGAATTTTGATACTGAGATCAAAGCAAGATGTGAGACATTAAACAATTTAAAACCGTTTGCAACCGGTCCGGCTTTTGAAACGGTTTCCGTTCGGTTTTGCTTTTGAAAAATGAATCGGCTTTAATCGGTTACGGTTACGATTTTGGTTTCAGTCCTTGCTTTAAACCGAAAAGTTTTAAGAAAAAAAAAAATGAAGATGGCAGGATTCGAACGGAGGCGCTCAGGAGTCACAGCCGACTGTTCTACCGCCGAGCTATGCCACACACAAAGCTTTTGTGAGCAAAATTCAATTGATTTAAAAAAACCAAATAATCATTTACATCTTGGATCGAAACCAAAAGAAATTGAAATTCTTTGTAGGCAATTGGAAGGTTTAAAATATTCCACAAAAAAATAAAAAAAATATTGCTTAAACTTTATACGGTTTTAATATTTAGGCTCATTTTTTTAACCGTGTATGAAAAATGCTTTTAAATATTTTTAAGTGAAGATATTTGTAGATTTAGGCATGCCTAGTTAAAGGTAATTTTTTGATACACATTTTTTTATAAAAATTTTGAAAGAAATTTCACATGAGAAGATTAAGGATAAAAAAAATCTTTAAACATATCTTAACCAAATTTAGAAAAGAACAAAAACACCTTTGTCTATTCGCATAACATAAGAGCTGATGCATGCTCACCTCCGTGTTTGAACAGCTCGGCGGGTAGTCCGTCTTTTCCAGGCGTTTTGTTGTTTTTGAGCCGGGATATAGCTATGCTCACTGTATCATAGTAAGGTGGTTGGACGACTTTTCCATTGTCAGGGATTAGGGTATCTGGTTCGACTTGCCCCTGGCAACTTAGCAGTGAGGAGAAGTGCTCCCTCCATTATTTAAGTACACTCTGAACGTCGGTTACCAGGTCGCCATTATTGTACTTACAGGAACTTGCCCCGGTCTTAAAGCCTAACTAAAAAAAAAAAATTCGAAGACTCAACTTATGCCAGTGCTTTAAATGGCTCATATATTGGTACATTCTATTGTAAAACGACCTACGCATAACTACGTGCCTATGGTTTTACATGCGATATACATATGCTTTTTAAAGGAAGTAAACACCTTTCACCTGTTAAATAACTGTACTCGCTTGGTGTCTTTTAAATAAAAATGAATTTCCACTTATCTTAACATTGCTGACATTTATCTTACTCGTGTGTAAACACATCCCAGCATGAACTGAAGAAGTGGATGGAGAACATGTATAAATAGCGAATTAAAGGGAACCGCAAGGCAAGACACTTTGCTTTTATAATAACAAAATGAAAGTTGCATTTTCGTTTGAAAGCATAAAGACGATCTTCTTCACAGACATAAATACATACATACCTACTTACAGACTATACACATATATGAGTGTACTTAACACCTGCTTGCTACCTTTAGTTACATCAATTGCTAGCTGACAGCTCATAGCTGTAAGTGTTATATACTTTTACTATGTGCCATTTTACCTTAACGTTACAAACCACAAAAGTTAATGTTACACTTTATATTTGCTATCTTGTCGATGCTGTAGATATAGAGTTACATACATGCAAACAAACGCAACATATGTACACGCCCTTGTAATTTTACTTAAATAACTTGGTGGCCTGTTGAATGTGGTAAAATAGCAAAATTTTATAGTCACACATACGGATGGTTGCTGTATCGAATGTGGCAAACTTGATTTTGCACCTTTGATATCTTCGCGCGTCACACTTTCACACATTTACACTTTCATTCATATGAGACACATGCTCCTTGTTACATGTCGCATAACAGAGTGTACAAGCTATCATCGCCTTTTGACTTGTTGAGTAGCGATCTGATTGATTTTAATCACAAAATGAAGTGACAGCTCATAGCTGTTTGGGCAATGTTTGTTTTTGCTGTAAGTAAGAAAAAATATATGTATGTTAAGTAACATGTGTCCCATTTTCAAGTGACGCTACATGAAATTAGTTAAAAAAAAAGACGTGAGTACGAAGTACTCGTGATGTTTGATGTTAATTAAATTATTATTTTTAGGCGGATTTCCTTTTAATATACAAGCATGCTTATGCATCGAATTACCAAAATCATCCCAAAATGACCAAAATTCGACCCCAAAATAATCGTCCCATAAACGACCCCAATATGACCCTTGAATGATCGCAAAATGAGCCATTATGAGCTCATAGTGATCCAAAATTGATAGCAAAATTATCC
>CAXKVI010000005.1:92569172-92584172 GCA_964058755.1 Campiglossa producta | reverse complement strand
AATATATGAAATTGTGTGAATATTTTCGGCAAATTGGCATTTATGGGTGAACATCTATTCGTACTCCATGCAACTCAGCAATACACCTCTTTTATTTGGGTAGATAATGAGTGTAAGCTCAAAATTTGTATCGAAAGCTGCTCCTTAGAGGACTTAAAGTTCATTCAACTTTAACGCCATGTCCATTATCTTTTTAAATACAGTTTCGTCTATGGGTTAAAAATCTAACTCCAGATCGTAGAAGTAATACATGTAACTTTTACTGACTTCGCGTCACAGATTATAAATCTTCCGAAGCATTTTTTAAGACAAATTTCAAAGACCTTCACATTTTCAATTAACACTGTCCATGATTCCAAAACATGCATACATCCTGACAGATATGATAAAGCCTAAACTTCATACGACGAGAGAACTTTACCCTCCCAGTGGGAAAATGGGGAAAGCATTAGTTCTTTCACGCATGAAAAAGTATTTGAATTTTGTTATAAGAAAAGATCATACCAAAAGCAAGCGAAGGAGTAGTAAAAGTTGTTTTATGCATGAAAAGAAGCGAAAAAGTAATGCGTCGCTCTATTTTTATTTGTAGTTTGAAAACTTGCTTTTCTCAGAAGCAGGCTTTGTAAAAACATTTCAAACTTCAAAAAAAAAAAAAAAAAGCTTCAATTCCAGAAATCATCTGGAGTAGGTGCGGACTGTTTGCTCCTGACGCCGATGCCTTTTTTGTTTTGCTTGATTTTTTTATGTTATTATTTTGTGTGCACTCATCTTGGTTGTACGTCTAACTGGGCCTGGATACTATAACAGTGAGTTGTGAAATGTTCACTTTTGTGAACAGTCAGTGTACATATATTTCAAAAGTCACAGCTAGAGAATCCAGGGGCTGGCCGATATGACGAGCTCGCCATTCAACCATTTAAAAGAGCACTTTCTCTCTTCCACCGCTGTAGAGCCCTATGGCGTGTTTATGTTCTTGTTATTCCACAAGGAAAGTAATTACAGATATGTATTCATACAATGTTATGCACAATTTAATGTGTCCCTTGCAATGCATACTTTCATTCTAGAAAGGTAATGCAAGATATAATGTATTCCTTGTAGTGCATCTTTTCATTCATGAAAGGTAATGCATCTTTTCATTTATAAAGAGTAATATGTGAAGTAATGTATACTTTGTCGCTTCAGTTTGTTGCGAGCGACACACTACTTTTCCTACTACATCGCTGTAAAAAAAACTCATACACGTTTTCATGTATAGTTTATAGGAGCTATACATTACTTTATGCATTACCATACATTACCTTTTCCCACTGGGATGGTTTAATATTTACACCTATCAGCGAGAAAACATAGTATCGAAAGTTGAAAAAACTTCATTATACATTAGGATCTAATAACAGAATCACACTAGAATTTGTTTGGAGGATTATTTTTAAAAAAACATCCATCATAATTCACCTATCATAACCAGTAATTTTTAACAAACAGTTTAATACAAATTCATGTGTAGTTAATCCCAGTGCAGCTGCATTTTTTTTTATATACATATGCATAAATAAATGTGCATGTTAAAATAATCAAACAAGGAGTTTTTTAATATTCAAATTATTCAACTAATCCTTTTGATTTATGACAATAGATATTCTATTTGTTGAATGTGTAAATGCATTCAGTTTAATCAAATTAAATGTAAATAAATAATATATGTGATATGATTGACTAAACATAATAATAAAACAAGAGAAGCATTTAATTTAGTGCATTTATGTTAGATACCATGATGAAAGTAAATTGAATAACCTTTTCAAAAAAAAAAAAATCATAATATTACAAATTGAAACCCGAAACTGGAGCTTTCATTGTAGCGATAACCATGTTTAAGCCGACTTTAAGGAATTTATGCCATCTGCAACTAGTCGTCCCAAACACAAAAAAAGCTCGCAGAAATTGAGAAGACAAAAAAAAAAAAAAAATTTTCTGAAGAAATGGAAATAAGTTTTTCCGCTAAATAACGCCCAAAACCGCAATGCTAAACCGAAACTGAATAGCGAAATTGTGTTTACTTTAGCGTAGAGTAATGCCTTAAATGCATTTTGGCAACTTATTTGCCAGCTTAGCTCGGCTTAGTTGGTTGTTGACATTTGCTAGCTGTCTAGCTACTTACGCGACTTACTGGTTTCAAGTTGCAGTGCTATGCAAGATTTTTTGGTTTTTAGTCGGCTTTATGGCTAGAATGCGGTGTAGTGCAGTTAAGCGGAGAAATTTTTACTTATGCCTGGTTTTTGTATGCAACTAAAAAACCACAATTTAAATTTTGTGAATTTGAAGTTTGGAGCTTTAACGATCTATAGGTGTTACTACAGTTGGGTTATATTGGAATCAACCCCTGGATTCTCTAACTGTGAGCTTTGAAATGTACACATTTCCCCATATATTTTGAATGGTGAAAAAGTTAAAATTTCAAAACTCACTGTTAGAGAATCCAGGCCCAGTCCTTTCGTTCTAAATACGAAATGAGAACGTGAAACAAATTTTATATGTATGATAGATATTTGAATTTTCTTAAAAAAAAAAAACCGCGTGTAGCCAGTACTCGTGAAAGAAGTTAACTTCTTAAATTCAGCAATAATGAAATATGATTGAATAAGGCGTATTCGAGAATGGTTTAGATTCACAATTTCTTACTTTGGGAAGTGGACCAGGGAACCGAACAATTGGAAAATATCTTATACATGGTGTGTTTTTCTTCAAATTCGGTACGTGGGTAGAATTATTTCTAAACTAATAGAGGCCAATACGAATGGTATATAGAAGAAGAGGGGCGTGGTAGAAGGAAAGAGGGGAATGAATAGAATTTTGTCATATTTGGAATACGGTCGAAAATACCTATCATTTGATACCCACACCGGCATATATATCTTATATTTAAATAGAATTGGGATAGGTGGCAACCCTGTGAACCACCCTAAGTGGCAACACCCATTTATATAATCTTAGAATGAATCAAATTGTCTATATGCCAAATTTTATCCAAATCGGTCAAGCAAATTCCGGAGATATACGAAAAAATAAATAAATTGTGGTTAGGTGGCAACCCTAAGTGACAACATTGCCTGAAATTATGTTATCTGGAATACGGACGAAAATATACCTTTCATTTGATACCCATATTGGCATATCTACCTCTATATTAAAAAAAATGGGATAGTTGGCAACCCTGTAAACCGCCATAAGTGCCAACGCTCATTAATCGTGGTGAAAATCTTCAACGCCTGAAAGTCCGCTACAATTTCTATTTCCGTTGCATAATTTCCGTTGCATCAACAGCCATTTCCTCAAATTTTACTCTCAATCAAAACTTCATATCGCCGCCTAAGGCCCACTTGCACAACTCTGATTTATCTTTTTAACTCAGAGTTATTATGAAAAGTTGTCAAAAACGTATGAGTTTAATCCCTCATTTGATGTTACTTCTGAGTGAAAAATATAAATTTTCGTTGTGTAAGTGGGCCTAAGAAGTTAACTTCAAAAATTTTTTATGAAAGTTCTCTTCATTCTATCATTTCACAGCACACGAATTCCCCCTCACATTCGCGAATGCATGTTGTTTTAAGTATTGGCCATTCCAAATTTCGAATATGTTCAGTCTTTCCTGAGTGCTTTAGTAACAAATATGTGAACATTCGTAATTATATTATTAAACACTATGGTAGCACTAAACAATTCTTCACTCTCCTTTTTTTCGAATTTACAAATGTCTCGATTGATTTATCTTTATTTTTCATTATTCACAAAAACATCAAACTCATTCAACATATTTTTAGCTGATAAAAGATTTTTTATATTTCTTCAACCTCTAGCCTTGCAATTTCACTACACTTTTACAAGAACTCGTGCGCTTTGTAATGTCTCGCAGAACGGTATGTTATTACCATTTTTATTTAGCATAAAAGCACTTCAAACTGATTTTCTTCGTATTTACATAAATCTTCTCAGATAGCTGATAGAAAGGGGCATCTTTCACGCGTTACTTACTTAAAAACTTTTGACAAAGAGATTGATATGTTAATTGACTGGAGAAAGTCAATGAAGATTATGGACAAACTAGCAAATCTCACACCAAAATTTATTGAGCTTGACTCTTCGAAATATGAAAAATTTAGCTCCTTAAACGAAGCTGTGGCGATTGAACTGACACGATCTTTTTCGGTTGCGCACAGTGCAGAGAGCCTGAATAGCAGAAGGCAGAGTTTAGGCTCAGTTAGAGCTAAATCTAGTATGCGACTTGGTCTTGGACTCAAACTCTCCCTGGAGGATATACTTATTGCGGTATGTTCTATGCTAAACAATAAGAAAAAAGTTCAATAAAATAATTTAGGATTAGATAGAAAATAAAATAAATTAAAACGAAGTCGAATAAAAAAATAAAAGAAACAAAAAAATTAAAATGGTTTAAAAAAATTAATTAAAATTAAAATTAAAATTAAAATTAAAATTAAAATTAAAATTAAAATTAAAATTAAAATTAAAATTAAAATTAAAATTAAAATTAAAATTAAAATTAAAATTAAAATTAAAATTAAAATTAAAATTAAAATTAAAATTAAAATTAAAATTAAAATTAAAATTAAAATTAAAATTAAAATTAAAATTAAAATTAAAATTAAAATTAAAATTAAAATTAAAATTAAAATTAAAATTAAAATTAAAATTAAAATTAAAATTAAAATTAAAATTAAAATTAAAATTAAAATTAAAATTAAAATTAAAATTAAAATTAAAATTAAAATTAAAATTAAAATTAAAATTAAAATTAAAATTAAAATTAAAATTAAAATTAAAATTAAAATTAAAATTAAAATTAAAATTAAAATTAAAATTAAAATTAAAATTAAAATTAAAATTAAAATTAAAATTAAAATTAAAATTAAAATTAAAATTAAAATTAAAATTAAAATTAAAATTAAAATTAAAATTAAAATTAAAATTAAAATTAAAATTAAAATTAAAATTAAAATTAAAATTAAAATTAAAATTAAAATTAAAATTAAAATTAAAATTAAAATTAAAATTAAAATTAAAATTAAAATTAAAATTAAAATTAAAATTAAAATTAAAATTAAAATTAAAATTAAAATTAAAATTAAAATTAAAATTAAAATTAAAATTAAAATTAAAATTAAAATTAAAATTAAAATTAAAATTAAAATTAAAATTAAAATTAAAATTAAAATTAAAATTAAAATTAAAATTAAAATTAAAATTAAAATTAAAATTAAAATTAAAATTAAAATTAAAATTAAAATTAAAATTAAAATTAAAATTAAAATTAAAATTAAAATTAAAATTAAAATTAAAATTAAAATTAAAATTAAAATTAAAATTAAAATTAAAATTAAAATTAAAATTAAAATTAAAATTAAAATTAAAATTAAAATTAAAATTAAAATTAAAATTAAAATTAAAATTAAAATTAAAATTAAAATTAAAATTAAAATTAAAATTAAAATTAAAATTAAAATTAAAATTAAAATTAAAATTAAAATTAAAATTAAAATTAAAATTAAAATTAAAATTAAAATTAAAATTAAAATTAAAATTAAAATTAAAATTAAAATTAAAATTAAAATTAAAATTAAAATTAAAATTAAAATTAAAATTAAAATTAAAATTAAAATTAAAATTAAAATTAAAATTAAAATTAAAATTAAAATTAAAATTAAAATTAAAATTAAAATTAAAATTAAAATTAAAATTAAAATTAAAATTAAAATTAAAATTAAAATTAAAATTAAAATTAAAATTAAAATTAAAATTAAAATTAAAATTAAAATTAAAATTAAAATTAAAATTAAAATTAAAATTAAAATTAAAATTAAAATTAAAATTAAAATTAAAATTAAAATTAAAATTAAAATTAAAATTAAAATTAAAATTAAAATTAAAATTAAAATTAAAATTTAAATTTAAATTTAAATTAAATGAAAAAGATAAAATAAAGTAAAGTAAAAATAAAGTAAAAACAAAGTTAAAAAAAAAAATCGAATTAAATAAAACAAAATAAAAAGATGAAATTAAAAAAAAAAAAAAAAAATATTAAAAAACGCAACATACCATTACATATCAAAACATAACACAAAAAAAAATAAAATAATGTAAAAATAAACTTTTCCTTTCCACGATTTTCATAATATATAGGTTGGCAGCTTAAACGTAATGTTACAAGAAGATGATGGTTCCAAATTCGACCTGCTACCACAAGCGGTCGACTTTCGTCAGCCATTCATAAAAGTTGTTTTACGTAAAAGCGAAGATATTCTACTGTACGAGCAACGCAGCACAAGTGTTATGAAGGGTACTGCCGATGCTGATGCTACAGATTATGATAATCGTATATATGATTATCTAACCATCGGCAAAGGCAAGATAAGGCGACGCTCTGAAGCTGAAACACAAACAAAATTGGTGCTAAAGAAGACGCGCGAAGCAAACACAAATGTCAAATACTACATGGAAAAACCGAGCTATGTCTCATTCTTCGAAATGTACGACACGTACAGGAAAATATTTGGCTACCATTCAAGCCTTAACGAACAGCAAATGCTTGATGATGAAGACTATAGACCAGATAGTTTGAGTGTTATAGCAAAAAATCCTAAATTCACCTACTCTGCGATGGTATTGGAACGCATACTGGCTAGCAATTGCTATCATCAACAACAGCGGCGCTATCGCAATATGTCACTTAAAACTAAACTGGATATGCAAGTCCATTATAAATATACCGTAAATCTACTTTATCGCTTGATACAACCAGTCTTCGAACATAGAAAAATAATGGGAAAAATACGCAAAGCTGTTTCCGCTATCAGTTTTTGTTATGGTAATGGCGATTTAATTGCGGTCGGTTATGGTTTCTATTCGCATTCGGCAAAGGTAACGGTACCTAGTGGTAATGTTTGTATTTGGAGCATGAAAAATCCACAAAATCCCGAACGCACTTACAACTATCCGGTGCCTGTGACAGCTGTTGAATTTTCACCATTTTTACCCTTTCTAATTGTAATCGGTTTGTTTGATGGTACGGTGCAGGTACGTAATATTACCAATCCCAATGATCCACCAGTTGCTATATCGCAACGCACCATAGTGTTGACTTCGGAACCTGTGACAGCATTGCATTGGTTTCGTCAACCGCAAGATGATTCATCTGATATTGATCCATTTTTGGCGTTGACACGCGATGGTAAAATTTCCAAATTTCGTATAATAGCTAGCCCATATTTGTTGGGTATGATTCAAATGGAGCTCAATCGTATTGAAGGTCATCCCGAGGGTATACAGAGTAAGGATATCAATGTAACAATGTCTAAAAAATATGAGTCCGACAGACATCCATGCGGTTTGAATTTGGTTATGCATCCGACTATAAGCGATTTGTATTACATACTCACCGATGAAGGTTGCATACAAAAGTGCTCGCTTAATCATACGCATCAATATCTGGATGTGCTGAAGGTGCATGAAGGTTCCGTTAATCATATGGACTATTCGCCGTGGTCACCCTCACTTTTTCTAACTTGCGGGAACGATTGGTGAGTGAAAATTAAAACGAAAAAAATACATTTTTGTAGATAAAAATGTTGTAGTTAGTGTAGGAATATGTTGGTGCCCAATTCTCACAAAATCGATTCAAACCGATTAGTGTGAATTTGAAAAATGATACTTTTTAAAAATAAAATAACGATTACGCTTTCGGTTATGAAAATTTAAATGTTCAAAGCATTCATTGTATCCATCCTATTCTGAAAAAACGAACGGTTCGAATATTAGTGTTTTCGAAATTTATACCGTTTAAGCAGTTACAGTCGGTTAACGTTTCTGTTTTTGTTTGGCACAATGAAGAGTTTTAGCTATTGCTGGTCTGAAAAATGATACCGTCCAAGCGGTTACAGTTACGGTTGCCGTTTATTTTTAGCAGTTGTGGCTACGGTTACGGTTTCGGACTTTTTTTTTATCATTGAAACGTTTTGAGCAATTGCGCTTACGGTTGTGTTTTTGATTTCTATTTTCGACCAATACAACGGGTTGATACAGTTATGGTTACGGCTACGGTTTGGATTTCTTTCTCTGGCAAATGCATCGGTTTGAGTAGTTGTGGTTATGGTAATGGTTTTGGTTTAAATGTAAATAAATAATAAATAAACTGGTTTGAGAAGTTATGGTTACGGTTACAGTTTGCATTTCTTTTTTGGAACAATGTATCGGTTTAAGTAGTTGTGGTTATATGCAACTGTTTCGGTTTAAATTTTTAACAATGAACCGGGTTGAGAAGTTATGGTTACGGTTACGGTTACGGGTTTCATTCCTTTTTTGCAAAAATGAATCGGTTTAAGTAGTTGTGGTTTTATGCTACGGTTTCGGTTTAAATTTTTAACAATGAACCGGGTTGAGAAGTTATGGTTACGGTTACGGGTTTCATTCTTTTTTCGCAAAAATGAATCGGTTTGAGTAGTTGTGGTTATGGTAACAGTTTCGGTTTAAACGTTTAACCATAAACCGGTTTGAGAAGTTATGGTTACGGTTGTGGTTTGCATTTCTTTTTTGGCACAATGAAGCGGTTTAAGTAGTTGTGGTTATGTGAAGCGGTTTCGGTTTAAATTTTTAACAATGAACCGGGTTGAGAAGTTATGGTTACGGTTACGGTTTTGATTTCCAGTTTTGAACAGATTCGATCTACAGATTTGAACAGGAACCGGTTTGAGCAGTTGCGGTCAAGGTTTCGATTTCTAGTTTAGAACAATAAACCGGTTTAGCAGTTGTGGTTGCGGTTACAGTTTCGACTTTGTTTTGAAAAATCTATCTGTTTGTTAAAAAGGCTCGGAGATTTGATATAAAAAAAAAATAAACAAGGTTACAGATTTCGAATTTGAAATACGAAACGTATTTAACAGGTTTAGATTTTGAAAAATAAAATTCTTAAAACAGTACTAACTGGTTTCGACATTGAAATACGGTTGAATAGGCGAATGCTGTTTCGGGAAATGATTCGGTCTCGAAAGGACTTAGTTTCGAAAACTGAAGCGGTTTCAGTTTTCAAATTTATTTTTGTCGCAAACGTATTTTAGACTCAATTTCGAAAGAAAAAACGGTTTTAAGCGGTAATTGATTTAGTTCGGTTTTGGTTTTGAAATATCGAACGGTTTGAAAGGGATATTAGTACAGTTTTGGTTTCGACTCTGAAAAATTCAAATTTGTGTGATAAGAAAACTAAATTTGAAAATTCTAATGTAGAGCATCTTTTGAGGTAAGCGTTTTCAATTAGATAGCATCATCCCTAAAGCAAGCACTGGTAAAAGAGGTTCAAAAAACAACAATAATTTTCTTCTCTTAGTTTATATAGCACGTTATTGGTATACTAGTTCCTTCCCCATACCTTTTCATTCTTAAATTCAGTAAAATTGTAAAATTATTCCTTCACAACCTCTCTTAGGACCATTCGCATTTGGTTGGAGGGCATCTTTCAACCATTAATCACACTTATCGATCGTTATACGCCAATTCACTGTGCTATATGGAGTCGCACTCATTCAACTGTAATTATTTCAATTAATCGCGAGACTGTAGATATATGGGACTTGAAAAAGAACTTACTTGCACCAATATCATCGACAAAAATTGACAAATCTTTTCAGACCATGGCTAAGTATGAAGCTTTGATTATGATAAAACAAAAGTTCAATAATTTTTTTTCTTCTTCACAGATTGAGCTTGTGTGGCAAATCACTTGCTATTGGCAATGAGCGTGGCAATTTGTTGATGTGCAGCTTTGAAGATATGCCTTTCGAGCCGCATAATCAGTATGACCAATTGGAAAAAGCGATTTATAAGGCCATAGACACGTCGCCAACATTAATGTTCGAATTAAAAAGTAAAGGCTACTTTGGTTATGAGAGCAAAGAACCAAACGCGAAGCTAAATGTCAAAAGTACCACAATTTAATTTATATTTTTGTTGTGTTATTAAGATCTTGGTTGTGATTTCATAAAAAAGGAATGCAATAAAAAAAAACCGCATGTAGCCAGTACACGTGAAAGAAGTTAACTTCTTAAATTCAGAAGTAACGAAATATGAATAAGGTGTATTCGAGAATGGTTTAAATGGTGGAAATGGACCAGGGAACCGATCAATTCGAAAATATCTTATACATGGTGCGTTTTCCTTCATATTCGGTGGGGGCAACCCTAAGTGGCAACCCTGCTTGGAATTATCTTATTAAGAATACGGTCGAAAATATCTTTAATTTGATACCCATATTGACATATCTAGCCCTATATTAAAACAAAAATTGGGATGGATGGCAACCCTGTAAACCACCCTAGGTGGCAACACCCATTTATATAATCTTAGAATGAAGCAAATTATCTATATGCCAAATATTATCCAAATCGGTCAAGCAGTTCTCGAGATATACGAAAAAATAAATAAATTGCGGTTAGGTGGCAGCCCTAAGTGACAACCCTGCTTGAAATTATCTTATTTGGAATACAGTCGAAAATACCTTTCATTTGATACCTATTTTGGCATATCTAGCTCTATATTAAAAAAAAAAATTGGGATAGGTGGCAACCCTGTAAACCGCCATAAGTAGCAACACCCATGAATTCTGTTCAGCCTAACTATTTCAATTTGTGCAATGTTAGCTAGATTCTAGAATTTCACCTCCTATTTAATTTGCATAGTTAAACATCGTGGTGAAAATCGCCTACGCCTGAAAGTCTGCAACATACGCCTGAAAGTCGGCTACAATTTCTATTTCCGTTGCGTAATTTCCGTTGCATCATCAGAAATTTTCTCAAATTTTACTCTCAATCAAAACTTCATATCCCTGCCTAAGAAGTTAACTTCAAAAATTGTGTTACAGAAATCGTGACCTGTAAGTCCGTTTTAATGTTTCATCGAAATTTGTTAGCAAAATAAATTCACCTAAAATTGCTCATATTTGAAAGTTAACTAGTTCAATGAAATTTAACTTTCTGCATCCGCTGCAGACTTAAATTGGTGTTAGCTTCTCCCTCTCATATCGAGTTTCGTTAGCGGAAGCGATAGTGATTCCCGCACAGGAAGCCAAATTTTCCACGATTGTAGAGCACGTGGTCTATTGCTGTAAATACCGGCGGTATTGTGAAGCAATTTTCGGGATTGTATGAAAATGTCAAATGTCAAGTCAAACAAAAAGAAAAATATTCGTGCTTCATTAAACATAGAAAATTCTTTCATAGGTTTCACACCAAGTCCTAAAATTCGCATATCTTTCATATAAATTAGCATTGAAATTAAAGAAAATGTTCTATATGGAAGTATAAATATATGCATAAATGGACACTGAGAAGGGTTTACCTTCAAGCTGGGTAGTGGCCTAAGGTGTTAAACCTTCTAGCATACAAGTCACTACAGTGTTGTGAGTTCAACCCTCACAGTGCCGGCAAGAAAAGTCCATGAAGAGATGTAATTCCAGTATCATCGAAACATATATCGGCTTGTCGGGTTCCTGCATTATTTTATTTCATTTTATTATATTCTTTTATTTTATTCTATTTTATTTAATTTTTTTTTAATTTTATTTTATTTTATTATACTATATTATTTTATTTTATATCATCATAATTAAAATCTTTTGCAACAGCGAACCACAAGCTTACCAAAATTGGAGGTAGCTTGATATAGCAAAGTTTAAATAGTGATATTGGGAATGCTATTTTTAAGCTTCCACGAATTTAGATTTGTATCCAACTTTGAGCTTAGAGTTCAAGCGTCCTGCCTATAAATAAAATGAAACGAATGTCAACAAAGACAAACAGTATTTGCATACCGCAACAATTCAGCTTTTCAACAACTCAGCGGTTGACAGTCGCTTACGAAATGTCCATTGAGATAGTGACATTTTGTGATATGCATTCTAAAATTTTCTAAATTGCATTGAAGAAGAACAGGGTACTGATACGTATGTAACTGAGCTTATGCAGACAGATGGCGAAATAACGGGGGTAGGCGCAACAGCTGATGACGAATGTGAGAAAGCTATGATAGCGCTTACAGATCTATCACCAAGCAATTTTACACACGTTCATACATAAATGTATAGAAATTATGGTATAAAACAGAAGTAGGCACGAAATACGGTTGTCATTTGAAAGCAATTTGAAGTTAAAGTGCAGACAGACGAAGGAATGTATTCAAATTAGGACTTGCAATTTAAAGAAGTAAGCATTAACTAATCGAACAAATATCTAGAAACAATTGAAGAAATAAAATGTATCTTTTTATTTCGAAGTAATTTTATATGCGATATTGGCCACTTGGTAAAAAGTCTTACCGCTAACTGATGCCAATTTGAAAAAAAAATTTAATTTTAACACATCCCAATACATAGGAACCTGACGCTTCCTCACGTCAAAAGTCGGTAGCCGACAGGTATACCATCTAGACTCTCTTAAATTGAAGTTTCCATCATGTCTGTTTGGCCTATATGACTTGTCTCCTGTATGTATGTTGGTATTAGAAAGTTTGCAATATTGCTTCTATCGCGCTGCTGTTGCAATTGCAATTTTGTTTTGCTATTGTTTTCATTTCAACAGCGACGTTTTTATTGTTGTTGACAATCTATTTATTTATTGTTCATCGTATTCATTGTTTAAATTGCAGCATTTTTTTCTTTGTTTTTTTTTTTTGTTATTTTATTTTCTGTCGACAGACCATGCACAAATAATAACTCTTTTCATCTGTCAACTGAAAATATGAGTTCATAACAACGATTTTTGTTTGATATCCTCAAGCGATTTCAGGTCAAAAGGGGGGCTAGATATAGAAAAGGCAAGGTTTTGTTAAAAGCCTACAATACTCTGCATGAATACCAAAATATATTTAAAGGTTCTATTTTGGACAGTAGTAAGTAATGATGGCATATTTTGGCTTTCATTAATAGTTGGATATTTCTAAAGCGCATCAGTTACAATAATTATGTATTTCATGATATTTAGGAATAGAAAATTATACTTGGTACGTAGATTGAATGAGTTTTCACTATACTGTAACATACTTAGGAACTGCGTTCGAAAACTAGTTTCTCCCACTCCACAACTCTCGCTCTCTCTATCTATATCCCTCTCTCTCTCTCTTTACCCACTTCTTTATCTCCCTTATCCTTTTCTCCCCCTCTATATTTTGACTATAGCTTTCTTAAGAACTGAGTTCGAAAACTAGAAATGAGTTCGAAAACTAGTTTCTCCCACTCCAAATCTCCCGCTCTCTCTATCTATATCCCTCTCTCTCTTTACCCACTTCTGTATCTCTCTTATCTTTTGCTCACCCTCTATATTTTGTCTATAGCTTTCTCCATCTCCATTCTTATTTCTATATTTATCTTTACGTGTATCCCTATATCTATCTCTTTTTCATTTTCATTTCCATCTCGATCTCTTTTCCTAACTCTACCTCCATTTCTATCTCCAATTCTATCTTCAGTACCTGGGTGACCGAGCTTGCTCGGTGCTATCAATTTAGCGCTAACTTTACTTACCCAAAATTATTCCAAAATTACTCAAAAATAATCTCAAAATAATCCTAAAATGATCCCAAAAAGACCCTTAAATTTCCCAAAATGAAACGAAATTAAACCCAAAACGACCCAATAATGATCCGAAAATGATTCCAAAATTACCCTAAAATGATCCCAAAATGATCCAAAAATGATTCCCAAATAATCCCAAAACACCCTTCGATGTACCCTAAAATGATCCCAAAACTTTCAAAAAATGTTCCCTAAATAATCCCAAAAATAATCCCAAAACGACCCCAAAAGACCCTCAAATGTTGCAAAAATGAACCAAAAATTATCCAAAAATTGTCCCAAAATGACTCCAAAATTATCCGAAAATACCCCAAAATGGTCCCAAATTAATCCAAAATTGAAACCAAAATGATCTCAAAATGGCCCCAAAATTATTCCAAAGTGACCCCTAAATGATCTCAAAATGATCCTAAAATAATCCAAATATAATACCAAAAATATACAATACAAATACAAAACGGTAAAATGGCAACCCTAGGTGGCAACCCTATTTGAAAATATTTTAGTCGCCATGTCGCTGAAAATAAATTTCATTTGATACCAATATTGGCATATTTTGCTACAAAATTAAAAAACTGAGATAGGTGGCAACCCTGTAAACCGCCCCAGGTGGCAACCCCAAGTGGATAGTCTTAGAATCAACCATACTATCTACATTCAAAATTTCATCCAAATCGGTCAAGCGGTTCCCGAGATAGTCTGAATATACAAATATACAAACGTACAAATATACAAATATACAAGTTTAGCTTGTTTAAAGTTATTAGATATATAAAATTATTCTCTATCTTTAACCCTATCTTAATATATATCTCTATCAATAGATCGTATCTACCTCCATATTTGTTTCCTTCTTTATCTTTATTGAGGTGCCAATCTTCATCTTCATCTATATCAATTTTCCCATCTTTATCTTTATTTATATCTCTATCGGTATTCCTAGATATCTCTATATTTAACTATATCTCTATCTCTTTTTCAATCTCAATTTCTTTTACGTCTCCATCTCGCTCTTCTATCTCTTCATTGTTCATCTCTCGATCTCCATATCAAAGCCATCCACACCTTCCTCTTGATTATCTTCTTCCTCTTGTCGTCCACCTCCTCATCCTTTCCGAAAACCATCTCCATTTTCCAAGCCCATATCTGCCTCTTACCAAAAAGAGTCTCTCACCAGATAATAGAGTTTAGTTTTCATTAATTCTTTGTTGTAATTGTTCATACAACGCTCTTCAAAACGGAAAAAGATTATCAAGTACTTCGCAGGTGTACAAAAACACAGATCAGCAATCTGCCAGCAGACACAATGTCATCAGCGTACTAAAAATTTCATTACACACCTTCAATTGTGTGCGTGGGTATTTAAAAGT
>CAXKVI010000005.1:92551672-92564172 GCA_964058755.1 Campiglossa producta | reverse complement strand
TGCGGTAAGGTGGCAATCCTAGATGGCAGCGTTGCTTGAAAATATCTTAGTTGGCATATCGCTGAAAATACCTTTCAAATGATACCCATATTGGCATAATGATACCCATATTGGCATATTTTTCTGCAAAATTAAAAAAAAAGTAATAGGTGGCAACCCTGTAAACCGTCCCAGGTGGCAACCCCCAAGTGGATTGTCATTAATGGACCAAACTATCTATGTTCAAAATTTCATCCAAAACGGTCAGATATTCTGGATATACACATATTGGCATAACCCGCCCCAAGTGGCAACCCCTAAGTGAATAGTTATAGAATCAACCAAGCTATCTATATTCAAAATTTCATCCAAATCGGCCAAGCTTTCCCGAGATAGTCTGAATATACAAATATACAAATTTCATTTACAAAATGTTTCTTTTCTATTGACTTTTACTGATCTCTAACTCTGGACCGTATTTGTCGAGTTAAATTAATTTTTGGAAAATTTTGTGAACTTTTGACCAGTTTGTGTTTTTGGTGAGGAATTACTTGGATGAAATTCATCAATGCAGAGAGTGCACACAGTGCTGACAAATTTTTCTTAAGCCTTTTCCAGTTTTTGTGCCTGTCCCGCCGGAAACCAAAACTGACACAGTTGATATTAAAGCCATGCATACTACTTCTCAGATAATTTTCTGAGGCTATAAAATTCTGCTTCATGTCGCATGACCTTCCGCAAAGAACAATAATAAATCTCTCTATATTAAAGCAAAACCACAAAGAGGCGGAACAACAATGACGAAAGACAAATTGTTTTGTGACCGTCAGTTGGTCGTTGAAGATTTCAAAAGTTAAACATATTGAGTTATACCACACATTTATGCAAAAATATATGTCATATGCCACATACATATATACATAGATACCAACACTTAACCCATGATACATTTACTTATGTGTATTATGGTGATGACATGCTCATCGATCACCAGTGCGTATACGTAACATTTTTTCGTCGCATTATCAACAGCTTGCTAGCGTTTGTCGCTTTAATTTTTTGATAAGCTTGCTAAATTATATTTACTTACTTTGGTAAGTATGCTTGACTTGCTGTTCTACATATATAAGTATGCATGCTTTGAGGAGTATTTATTGGTTATAAATATATTCGTCTGCATGTTTATGCTACTTAGTGGGCGTCACTGTCGCAACAACTTTTACGATGTTGTAATCGAAAAACTTATTTCATTGCTTATGCTAATGTTGTTGCTGATACAACAATACTTTTGATGTGCTTTTTCGGGATCTATCACATATGTACATATGAGGTGTGTATGTATGAGTTTTACATTTTCCTCAAGGTATGCATATGTACGTATGTACTCTCATTGTAATTTGGAAAGATAGTGGTTGGTTGAAAGATTTAAAAGTGTAAAATTCCCGTAACCTGATATTTTGTGAGTCTGAGGTTGCAAGAATGAAAAAAGTCCCCATTTAAATTTTTTTGCATGTTTTATAGAACTCATGGAACTGTAAATATACCAAGGAGAAGAATACTGACTACCATAACTCTTTCAACGAGACATTCCTGGCCTTTAAAATACTTAAGACTTTATGGGTATCTGTACATAACAATAACGAAGGCAACTGCGAAGGAGAGGAAAGAACGCTTGTATTGTTCCGCAGAAAAATGCCAACTGAATACCGCGAAAATTGTGTCTTGATCAGGTCTTTCTAGGTGAGTGACATCGAGGGTAACTTGACATTTTTTATATATCGTTACTGCTAAGCGTTATCACCGTAAAATGGCAATAAGCGGATATACTAAATTAAAGGCACTAAGTGGAAGACGGTTTGCTACTCTCAGGCACACGTTCCTCACTTAACTTACGGAGGAACTATTACGTAATAAGTAGCATAAAAAACTTGGTATTTAACATTGGCGTTAGACGGGATGACGGTACAGTGAAATAAGTCCCAAATGAAATAACTCCCAACAAAAAAATGAAATAACTCCCAACTATTTTCCATACAAGTTGGGACTTATTTCATTATGAAATAACTCCCAAATGAAATAATCCCCAAAAAATTTTCTTTGGGAGTTATTTCATAATTTTTGGAAATTGGGAGTTATTTCATTTTTGTTGGGACTTACTTCATTGTTTGTAATCCAGGCATTGGGAGTTATTTCACTTTTTTTGGGAGTTATTTCATTTTCTTAAAAATACAATTTTATCAAATTTCGACGTTCTTCTAACGGTTTCTATAACTGTACATTCACCCATCTATGAACATAATAATTTCCTGTATTTTTCAAATCTCATTGTAACTGATTATATAGTATATAGATACCATTTCAAATTTGGATTTGGGATTTATTTCATTTTTTTGGGACTTATTTCATTTGGGAGTTATTTCATTTTTTTGGGACTTGTGGTTTCACTATGAAATAACTGCCAAATATTGGGATTTATTTCATTTCCTTCTTTGGGAGTTATTTCATTTAATAAAGTTGGGAGTTATTTCATTTTTATTGGGACTTATTTCATTGGGAGTTATTTCATGGGAGTTATTTCATTTGGGACTTATTTCACTGCACCCGGGATGACTGCGTTGGGCAACCAAAAAAAATCGTTTTGGTGGCTAAATAAATGAATTAAAAGCCATAGAAAAGCTTTTTTTACAAATATGGGTAGCCTGGTTTCTTTTTATTGGACATAGAAGAGATCCATAGTCTGGTTTCTTTTTAGTGGACAAAGAAGAGATCGATAGTTTGGTTTCTTTTTATTGGACATAAAAGTGGCCTACCTATATACAATTGCTAAAAAAGATATCACTCCTTCAAATATATACATTCATTGAATTCTTGACTTGTTGAGTAGTAGAGAAATCTTCCCCAAAGAATAAGACGAGTGTTCTTCAAAAGGTTTTTGGAGTTTTAGTAATGTGAAATATTAATTTTTTCAAGTGAGCACTTTTATAGCCGAATCTTTTTGGATAGGGGAACAACTTTGAACTCGCGACTATGTAACCATATTTAAATTTCAGGTATAAAATGAACGGATTTAGATAAAAAAAGGCTTGAGCACCAAGTACTCGTGAAGAGTGATGTGCAAACATGTGTATCCTGCACAAAACTTGATTTTGTTATATGTATGTATTTATGTGATTTTTTCCCTGTTCCTTCTTTTATTTATATCTTTATATATCTCTTCTACAAAAGACTCTTTTAAGCCAAATACATCTCATAGAACCGTATATGATTCAAAGACGAGTGATAAATTACTCATAGACAAGTCATAAATGACTCGCGGATGAATCGTAAATGACTCGTTGATGAGTCATAAATGACTCATGGATGAGTCATAAATGGCTCATAAGCGAATCATAAATGGCTCATGGATGACTTATAAACGACTCAAGGGCGAGTCATAAATGACTCATGGATGATTCTAATGAATGAATAATAAATGACCCATGGGTAAGTCATAAGTAACGCATAGGCGAGTCCTTTGCCTTCCTTTATTTTCTACACTTTTCTACACCTTACACACTACACCCTGCACCCTACACCCTATACCCTGCACACTACCACCTACACAGTTCAGCTTACACCTTTCACCCTACAGCCTACAGAATACACACTACAGCCTACACACTACAATCTATACACTACGGCCTACACACTACCACCTTCACCTTACACACCTAGACCTTACACACTACAACTTACAACCTACAGCCGACAACCTAGAGCCTACAGCATACACACTACAGTCTACATACCACAGCCCACACCCTACAGCCTACACCCTACACACAACAGCCTACGCACTACAATCTATATACTACAGCCACACCCTACAGCCTACACACTACCACCTTCACCCTACACACCTAGACCTTACACACTACAACTTACAACCTACAGCCGACAACCTAGAGCCTACAGCATACACACTACAGTCTACACACCACAGCCCACACCCTACACCCTACAGCCTACACCCTACACACAACAGCCTACATAGTACAGCATGCAGCCGAAAGAAGAGCTCTTCTTTTTTCTTTTTGTAAACTATGTAGAGTTATATTGAAGTTCACAATACTTAAATCCATTTTTAACAATTTTCTCCCAACATTTTTTAAAATTAATTTAAATTTTAAAATTAAAGTAAATTTTCCTTACCGAAAAGTAAATTAACATACCAACCGCTACACAAACTGATCAACATTCAACACTGAAACTCATTTGTATGCCATTGCTTACGCACAAAACATAAATAAATGTGTTTATCTCTTTTATTTGACAGTAGCCGATAGCGAAATGAACTAAAATACAATGATTAATATGCGTCGAAGTGTCAAGTAGTGGGGCCTGAAGCAATAAATGTCAGTACACGCACCACAAACACCCAAGGGAGGAGGCGAAGCGGTAGAGGCAGTGTGTAAAACAGAGCAGCAAATGGCAGTGACGACACTAAGTACTAACTGCATACATAGATACTTGTCTTTCGAAATTATTGAAAATTATTGCTAGAAGCTAAGTGTTTGCGGTGCTATGTCGGGTAATAAGTTTATGCCAGCGGGTAAATGACAATTACTAGGAAAGTATCAACGGTATAACTAATAACGCTATGCTTTATGTTGGTTAGGGTGATTATAGCGAAAAATGTTTGTTTTTCTTACCCGCCTTTTTGCAATATGTATTGCGGATCGGCTTGGTTAATATTGTCAAAAATTGCATGCTCTGTCAAGTTTCCTAAGATTATTTACTCTTTTTTATCTTTTTATTTTTTTCTATTTTATTTAATTTTTTTATATTTTTTATATATTATTTTACTGTATATTTTATTTTCTTTTATTTTATTTAATTTAATTTTATTATCTTATTTTTTATCTATATATATAAAATTGAAATGGTGTAGAGTCGTCAAGCTAAAACTCGAAAACGGCTGAACCAAATCATATACTTCGTTCGGGGCGTTTGTTTATTATTACCACGCGCAGGTCATGGATTAAGATCAGAACAAAATATTAGGGGCGTGGCACCTCCCATACAAACTATTTTCTTCAAGGTGAATATCTCTAAAAGGGTTTAAGGTAGGGATCTGGAAATTGGTACAGAGCTATAGGATAAAAACACCATTCTGACCCATAAAACTGGGGGTTAACCAAAGAGGGGACGTGGCACCTCCCATTGTTTTATTTTATTTTATTTTATTTTATTTTATTTTATTTTATTTTATTTTATTTTATTTTATTTTATTTTATTTTATTTTATTTTATTTTATTTTATTTTATTTTATTTTATTTTATTTTATTTTATTTTATTTTATTTTATTTTATTTTATTTTATTTTATTTTATTTTATTTTATTTTATTTTATTTTATTTTATTTTATTTTATTTTATTTTATTTTATATTATTTTATTTTATTTTATTTTATTTTATTTTATTTTGTTTTATTTTATTTTATTTTATTTTATTTTATTTTATTTTATTTTATTTTATTTTATTTTATTTTATTTTATTTTATTTTATTTTATTTTATTTTATTTTATTTTATTTTATTTTATTTTATTTTATTTTATTTTATTTTATTTTATATTATTTTATTTTATTTTATTTTATTTTATTTTATTTTATTTTATTTTATTTTATTTTATTTTATTTTATTTTATTTTATTTTATTTTATTTTATTTTATTTTATTTTATTTTATTTTATTTTATTTTATTTTAATTTATTTTATTTTATTTTATTTTATTTTATTTTATTTTATTTTATTTTATTTTATATTATTTTATTTTATTTTATTTTATTTTATTTTATTTTATTTTATTTTATTTTATTTTATTTTATTTTATTTTATTTTATTTTATTTTATTTTATTTTATTTTATTTTATTTTATTTTATTTTATTTTATTTTATTTTATTTTATTTTTTTATTTTATTTTATTTTATTTTATTTTATTTTATTTTATTTTATTTTATTTTATTTTATTTTATTTTATTTTATTTTGTTTTATTTTATTTTATTTTATTTATTATTTATTATTTATTTTTTTTTTCCTTTTATTTTATTTTATTTTATTTTATTTTATTTTATTTTATTTTATTTTATTTTATTTTATTTTATTTTATTTTATTTTATTTTATTTTATTTTATTTTATTTTATTTTATTTTATTTTATTTTATTTTATTTTATTTTATTTTATTTTATTTTATTTTATTTTATTTTATTTTATTTTATTTTATTTTATTTTATTTTATTTTATTTTATTTTATTTTATTTTATTTTATTTTATTTTATTTTATTTTATTTTATTTTATTTTATTTTATTTTATTTTATTTTATTTTATTTTATTTTATTTTATTTTATTTTATTTTATTTTATTTTATTTTATTTTATTTTATTTTATTTTATTTTATTTTATTTTATTTTATTTTATTTTATTTTATTTTATTTTATTTTATTTTATTTTATTTTATTTTATTTTATTTTATTTTATTATATTTTATTTTATTTTATTTTATTTTATTTTATTTTTTTTTTTTCTTTTATTTTATTTTATTCTATCATATTTATTTTTTATTTAATGTAGCTATTTTATTTATTAACCTTTATTATTTAGGTTTAATGTAATTAATTTATTAATTTTTTAATTTTTTCGCTGGAATGCCAAATAAAAGCTTTGGTTAAATAAATCACCCTCATGTGCTTGTATATAACTGAATGCGCAATTGCGTTGACACTTTTCCTAAGGGAAGATATTTAAACAAATTAGTAAGTCTAAAAAAACTCACAAAATGTCAATTTAACTAGTTCACAAAGTTGTGGCAATTTTTCGAAGTAGTCAACACTTTTCATCAACGAACTCATACTTCGATCTCTTCTTTGACTTTGTGCGGCATATTAAAACATTATTTAATTGATAGCTTTTAACTTAGCTACAGTTGACTCTTCAGCTTCAATATAAATTGCAAATTATTTTATTAATTGAATTGATTATGTTGCGGTCATAAACAATTACGCACATGAGCGACCGCTACTGACGTGAAGAACGCACAAGCGCACACACACACACACACTCAGCTGGGGAAAAAATCATCATAAATGCCAAAAATTGACATTGTGGTTAAGCTGCGGCATGAGCTCGATAATAGCAATGCCTTCAACGTTTACCATTACTGACGTTACATCCAGCACATGGATTGCTGCCTGGCGTGGGTGCTGCTGATCTATGCTGTTTCATGATGCTGCTGCTATATCATATTTGTACTTCCATTACTCAAAAGGTTGCCATTAATTGCTTCACTTACTATGACACAAAGCAGTTTTTTTTAGTTATTCATATATTTGTACGTACATCGGCCATAGTAGTTTCATTTATGTGCGCTTACCTTGGTTGCTTGATTGTAGCAACTTTTGGCTGATTTTTTGGCCACTGTGATTGCGGTTTAAATAAATGTAATTTGCAAAAAGCACTCAACAGGATAAAAGCTTTTAATATTGGCAACGTTTTATCAAATTATTCATTGAGTAACGTAACTAATTTATATGTGTAAGAGCATATACTCGGGAACGCTTGTAATAGGGTGTGCCTTATTTGCAGTCCTCTTATTGTCAATAATAAAAAAAGCGTGAAACATTATTCAAAGGTATTTCAAATTTGTATTCTTATTATTAATTGTATACCTTATCTTATTTTTAATGGGAACTGAATAGCCTTGTTGATTTTGTAAAAAGCGCAGATTTAAAACCCAAACTTTTTTGTATGCATTAGGGTGTTTCAAATATATAATAAAAGTTTGAGTCTCACCCCCTTAGTTAGTAATTGACGAGAAAACAAGCCATTCAAAAATGAGCGCTGTAACTTAACCCTTAGGGATCGCTATTTTTTCGCCCTTTCGCATACATTTTGTATCGCACTATGTAAAAAGTTTTGCAAACTTCAAAGCCTCCACTTTAAGAATGTGTAAAGTTTTTTTTTGAAAAAATTAAAAAAATTATTAGAGAAATCACTTTGAAAAAAATATCGACTTTGAAGTGTAAAGGCGAAAAAAAGCTATCTCTAAGGGTTAAGTTACAGTGCTATTTTTTGCAAGGCTTATTTTCCCATTGATTACTATCTTTTGAGGGATTAAGACGTAGTCGAAATTTTTTTTGATCACCCTAGTATGTATATTATTATGACTCATTTCCGCAAACATTTTTTTAGTTAAGGTACTCAAACAAAATTCAAATTACTTGTAAAAAAATTCTTACCAATTTAAAGCCCTTGATGCTAATTTAAAGTACTTGAAACTTTAGGCATACGAGTAAGTTTAAAAAGTAATTTTTTTAAATATAAAGGGACAATATTTTGTTTGAGCACCTAAAGAAAAAAATTTTTGCGAAAATGAAACACCCTTAAAATGACCTCTACTTGCCGCATTCAATATGATCTTTGCAGAGCCGTATTAATACATATCGCCGGTTTGAAAGTAAACAGATGTATTTACTTTTAAAAATTTTTGAGAAAACAGCATTTCAAACTTTTATTTTTTCATAGAACTCCATTGTAAAAATGAAATTTTGAATGCCGTTTCAAAAACAATTTAAATTTTGAAATACTTCTGTTTACTTTGGAACAGGCGATATGACCACCATAGTCTACCATGGCTCACGTTATTCCGGCACTAGCTTTACTTAGAGTTAAGAAGATAAGACAAGCTACACCTATAGTACTGCCATAAAGATATCCGAAAGGCTTAGAAAATACGTAAACTTGTCGACAGCGATTACAGGCCAACGTATGCAATATATCTGAGCATATCTTCAAGGGACCAGTTAACATTTTTTCTTTTAATTTCGGGGACATTTTTCATTCACAGTTTCTTTAAAGCCTGGCAAAAATATTAGTTGCCAGTTTGCTGGCAGTTTTGCTATTTCTTTGTGTAATTGTTTCCTGTATTTTTTGCGTAATTCTTTTGAGTTATTTTTTTAATGTATTTTTGCTTATTTCTTACTATATTTTTTTGTAATTTTCACCATATTTTTCGCCTCATTTTTACTACTTTTTTGCCTAATTTTTACCATATTTTATGTGTAATTTGTCTTCATTTTTGCGTAACTTTTATGTTATTTTTTTGCAGTTTTCACTGTGTTTTTTGTGTAATTGTTTTATATTTTTTGCGTAATTTTTATGTAAATTTACTGTCTTTTTTGTGTAAATTGTACTATATTTTTAGCGTAATTTTTACTATATTTTTACTGTATTTTCCGACTATTTTTTACTGTATTTTTTGCTTAATTTCTATTATATTCTACTATATTTTTTGTGTAATTTCAACTAAGGGTTTGAACCTGATTAATTTTTTAATGTATTTTTTTGTATTTCTTACTATATTTTTGTGTAATTGTCACTATAATTTTCGCCTCATATTTATTTATTAATTTTTTAATTTTTTGCGTAATTTTTACAGCATTATGTTTTTACTATATTTTTGTCTAATTTTTATTTTGCTTTTTTTCATATTTTTTGCGTAATTTTTACAAAATATTTTGCGTAATTTTTACTATATTTTTTGGGTAATTTTTTACTTTATTTTTTGCCATAATTTTGTGTATTTTTTCCTATATTTTAAGTGTAAATTTTACTAAATTTTTTGCGTAACTTTTACTATATTTTTTGGGTAGTTTTTACTATGTTTTTTGTGTGACTTTTTACTATATTTTTTGCGTATTTTTAACCAAATTTTTTGTGTAATTTTTACTATACTTGTAATTTTTACTTTACTTGCAGAATGTTTACCTTATTTTTTGGGTAGTTTTTACTTTATTTATTTCGCGTGACTGTAATTTTGACTATATTTTTATTGTTTTTTCGAGTATTTTTTACAGAATTTTTTGGAGGTTTGACACCCTCCCTGTGGATTATTCCGAAGGGGGCGGTGAGGGGTTTGAACCTAAAACCCCACCCGTGGATCCGCTCCTGACCGAAACTATGCATTACGAAACCCATCCTGAAAAAATACCGAAATAGTCGAAAAAAAATCTGGAAAAGTCCCGAATTTCCCGAAAATCCCGAAATGGTCCTTAAAACTATCCAGCATGTTCCCAAATAAAACCAAGCAGTCCCGACCAAAGATTTTTTTCGGTTCAGATCTCGGCCGGTATACCCCGTGAAGAAGCGATTAGGACTTTCCTCAACCTCGCAATTAAAAATGTATTTTCTTTTGGGCTGTGTCATCGATTGCTGTTCATTATTTGCAAAATTGTGTAGTTTTTTCGCCTCTAGCCTCAAAATCAAACTCTCAACTTCTGTTTGGACGACTTTCCTAGAACACGATTTAGTCCGAACCTTTCCTCTAATATATGATATGGCGCATTTATACTAGCTGATGCTCCCGGTAACAGCCAGGCCGAGCAGGAGACTGAGTGTTTACATAGGATGTCTTGGCTTCCGCTTTAGAACAAATTATGTACAACAAAGTACTAGGCTCATCTTCAACTTAATTAACTTCAAATAATTTTATTCATTAATCCTAAAAATCCTTTTTTTTGGTAATTAATACCTATTAAAAAACTTGCGTTAAATTTCAGCTGAACGCCAAAAATGACTTGGCGAATTTAAAAGAAGTTTAATAATAAATTTTCTTCGATAAATGCAATGAAAATGAGAAAAAAGTGTGTTGCACATGTTACCAGCCACAAGAGTTTAACTTGCTGCCATTCTCAAACACACACTTTCACATGTATGTGTTTATGTATGTGTGCACTTTAGTGGTTTTAAAATTGAACGCCCAAGAAATCAATAAAGATTTTACACTTTTTATACGCCTCTTTTCGTCCGTTGATGCTGTTATTGTTGCTGTAAAACTTTGTCTTGCCTTTTGTTGACTTAAGTCCTTTACGTTGTTTTTTTTTTTTCAACCTCCTTACACTTTAGCTACTTTTACAACTCTTTTGCCAGTTTTACGCCTCAACGATAGCAAAATGCGCTTTTTCGTTCATCTAATGTGGCTTTTCGAACTTTTTCCTCCATCTTAAGGTTATCAAAAATGTTTTGCTTTTCTTCTTTTAATTTATTTGAGAAAACTTGTTTTCTTGTTGTACTTTTCTTTACTTGGCTGTCTAGTCTTAGATTTTGTTTTTCTAATTTTTATAAGCGATTAAGTGCCTGCGGAAACAATTTGTGCTTTTAGTCCTTTTTCCTCGTTTATTTATTGGTTCCTTCGCTATTTTTCGTTGTAATTTAGTTTTTAATTAAATTTTGTTGATAGATTTTATAGAGATTATCGTGATTTTTTGTTTTGGAATTTTCCAAATATTTCTTGGTGGTTGTGGTTGTTATTCTTTTCTCTTAAGTGAACGAATGTTTGTGGGATATAATATTTTGGGGATATGGGAACATTTTGCTCCCCCACGATAGTTAGAAATTCGAAAAATACTTGTGGATAAAAATAAGAGACCCTCGAAAAAAAAATTTCGTTGAAAATTTTATGTTTAATTATCGCTTATGCACAAATAAAATAAAATAGAATAAAATAAAATAAAATAAAATAAAATAAAATAAAATAAAATAAAATAAAATAAAATAAAATATAATAAAATAAAATAAAATAAAATAAAATAAAATAAAATAAAATAAAATAAAATAAAATAAAATAAAATAAAATAAAATAAAATAAAATAAAATAAAATAAAATAAAATAAAATAAAATAAAATAAAATAAAATAAAATAAAATAAAATAAAATAAAATAAAATAAAATAAAATAAAATAAAATAAAATAAAATAAAATAAAATAAAATAAAATAAAATAAAATAAAATAAAATAAAATAAAATAAAATAAAATAAAATAAAATAAAATAAAATAAAATAAAATAAAATAAAATAAAATAAAATAAAATAAAATAAAATAAAATAAAATAAAATAAAATAAAATAAAATAAAATAAAATAAAATAAAATAAAATAAAATAAAATAAAATAAAATAAAATAAAATAAAATAAAATAAAATAAAATAAAATAAAATAAAATAAAATAAAATAAAATAAAATAAAATAAAATAAAATAAAATAAAATAAAATAAAATAAAATAAAATAAAATAAAATAAAATAAAATAAAATAAAATAAAATAAAATAAAATAAAATAAAATAAAATAAAATAAAATAAAATAAAATAAAATAAAATAAAATAAAATAAAATAAAATAAAATAAAATAAAATAAAATAAAATAAAATAAAATAAAATAAAATAAAATAAAATAAAATAAAATAAAATAAAATAAAATAAAATAAAATAAAATAAAATAAAATAAAATAAAATAAAATAAAATAAAATAAAATAAAATAAAATAAAATAAAATAAAATAAAATAAAATAAAATAAAATAATATAAAATAACATAAAATAAAATAAAATAAAGTAAAATGAAATGAAATGGAATAAAATAAAATAAAATAAAGTAAAATAAAATAAAATAAAATAAAATAAAATAAAATAAAATAAAATAAAATAAAAT
>CAXKVI010000005.1:92544172-92546672 GCA_964058755.1 Campiglossa producta | reverse complement strand
AAATACCCGCTTATTGGAATTTTCATTTAATTCTCAAACAAAATTGCTTGTAAAATAGTAATTGTCATACCCATGCGGTTCGCCTAATATTTATTACTAGAGTTCGCCCAGTGGTTGAAATTCAACCACAAAACCTTATTTTATTTTCCTACCTTTTGCTATTTCTTAAATTTTCCTTTCTTTTCCATATTTTGTATATTTTTGGTTTCTATACATTCCTATTCATTTTGCCTTTTCCTCCCTCTTTACATCATTCAGTAATATAGTTTTAGTGTTGATAATTATTTATTCTTCTTAGGTCGTCTTCATACGTATTTCTTTCCTTTCCTTTCCTTAGCATTAATTTGCTTTTATTTCCTTTCCTTTCCTCTCCTTTCATCTCAATTTATTCTCTTTGCTTTTCTTTCCTTCTCTTCCCTTTTATTTCCTTTCCTTATCTTCTCCTTTCTTTTCCTTTTCTTTCCTTTTCCTTTCTTTCCTTTTCTTTCCTTTTCTCTTCTTTCATTTCATTTTATTTCCCTTTCCTTTCTTTCTTTCTTTTTTGTTCTTTTTTGTTCTTCTCTGTTCTTTTTCTTTCTTTTCGTTTCTTTTATATTCTTACCTGATCCTCCTTTCCATTTCCATTACATTCCTTTTTTCCTTTTTCTTTCCTTTCCTTTCGTTTCCATTGCATTAGTTTCCTTTCATTTTATTCATTTCATTTCTTTTCTTTTATTTTTTTCTTACCTTTATTTTCTTTCACTTTTTTTCTTAAATTTCCCTTCCTGTCATTTCGTTTCCTTACCTTTCCTTTCCTACCGTTTCCTTATTTTCTTTTGTTCCTTTCCGCAACTCCTTTGCTTTTCTTTTTCTTTCATTCATTTCCTTAACTTATTTTTTTTAGCTTTTCATTACCTTTCTTTCCTTTATTTTTCTTTCTTTTTATTTTCATTTTTTTTCCATACCTTCTTCCTCACTACCTTTTCTTTCCCTTCTTTTTTTCTTCTTTCCTTTCTTTGTCTTTCTCCTTTTGCTTCTCTTTTCCACTGCTTTACCTACATTACATTTCCTTTCTTCCCTTCTCCTTTCTTTTCCATTCCTTTCCTTTCCCTTTGATTTTTCTGTCATATTTTCCGTTCCTTACCATAACTTACCTTAATTTTCCTTTTATCCATCCCTTTCCTTTCCTATTATTTTCTTAATTTAATATTTTATTTATTTCATTTTGTTTCATTTTTATTTATTTTATATTATTCCCTTTCCTTTCATTTCCAGCAAATTTAATTTTTTTACTTTCAATCACTTTTCTATTTCTGATTTTACTTTTTTTTTTAATTTTATCAATTTTCCATTTTATTTTATTTCACTAAGTCTAGCCACGAAGGGCCTTGTGCATGATCTAGCTTATTTGTGCTTTTTTTTTAAAAGCATTTGCTTCTCTGAATCCCCACGCACAGATTTTGTTTTTGTAAACACTGTTTGTACCTAAGCTCAATAAAGTTGACGCGCTGGCTCATGTTATCTTATTGCTGCCAACAAAACAACTCACCCTACTGCAATGAATGCAAACACAACAATGCAAGTGGTCATACCTACATACCCCCATAACAGCGGCTCTATAAAGCGAATGCGTGTATATCACATGTAGTGGTGTGATTTTCAAATCATATTATAATTAATTTTTTTTAATTTTTGGTTTGTTTTCGGCCACCCTGCTCGGCGAGACATATCGATACATACCAAATTTTATATACCTTAGAATTGTGGTTATTGCAAAAAAGGGACGAACCAGTTATGTTTGCGCATTTATATATAACTAGAGTTCGCCCAGTGGTTGAAATTCAACCACAAAACCTTATTTTATCTTCCTACCTTTTTGCTATTTCTTAAATTTTCCTTTCTTTTCCATATTTTGTATATTTTTGGTTTCTATACATTCCTATTCATTTTGCCTTTTCCTCCCTCTTTACACCATTCAGTAATATAGTTTCAATGTTGATAATTATTTATTCTTCTTAGGTCGTCTTCATACGTATTTCTTTCCTTTCCTTTCCTTAGCATTCATTTGCTTTTATTTCCTTTCCTTTTCTTTCCTTTTCTCTTCTTTCATTTCATTTTATTTCCCTTCTTTCTTTTCTGTTTTTTTCTTTTTTCTTTCTTTTCGTTTCTTTTATATTCTTACCTGATCCTTCTTTCCATTTCCATTACATTCCTTTTTCCTTTTATTTTCTTTTTCTTTCCTTTCCTTTCGTTTCCGGTGCTTTAGTTTCCTTTCATTTTATTCATTTTTTTTTCATTTCATTTCTTTTCTTTTATTTTTTTCTTACCTATATTTTCTTTCACTTTTTTTCTTAAATTTCCCTTCCTGTCATTTCGTTTCCTTACCTTTCCTACCGTTTCCTTATTTTCTTTTGTTCCTTTCCGCAACTCCTTTGCTTTTCTTTTTCTTTCATTCATTTCCTTAATTTATTTTTTTTAGCTTTTCTTTACCTTTCTTTCCTTTATTTTTCTTTCTTTTTAT
>CAXKVI010000005.1:92537319-92543972 GCA_964058755.1 Campiglossa producta | reverse complement strand
CCATTACCATACCATTACCATACCATTACCATACCATTACCATACCATTACCATACCATTACCATACCATTACCATACCATTACCATACCATTACCATACCATTACCATACCATTACCATACCATTACCATACCATTACCATACCATTACCATACCATTACCATACCATTACCATACCATTACAAGTACCATAAAATCTCCCCTAAGGTATAGAAATACCTCGTCCAAATAGGTTGTAAGGATCAAATTTAATACAACCATTTAGGAGTGGTAGCTGGGCTGTTGGAAATATTTTTAGCCAAATTTCAAAAATATAACTACTAAAACCTTTACTTCTTCTTTTATTTACTCTAATTAGTTTTTATACAACTAGCTATACAATAATCTCATCTACTCGAACTAACTTAAACTGCCCATATTTTGCTTGATTTCTTTTTGGTATTGTTTTTATTTGCTGGGTTGTATGTCAATACATTAGAAGTACAGCAATTTACGGTGTTGTTGATTATTTTGTTTGTCATCAACTAGCAGGGCTCCTCATTTACTGTTGTCTACTGCAAGTGGGTTTGCAGAAAAATGCAATTTCCCCTTTCAATCCTTTACTCATTCATTCATTTTCACATTTTTCATTTTCTCCTCATAGTCACAATCGCAATCACCTCAAGGGAATGAATATGCAAATTTATTAGAAAGCAAATCAAGTCTTCGACCGTTTCTAACAGTTATTGCTTGGTGCTTTGTATTAAAGTAGTTGTTTTTATTTTTTGTGTTACTTGCAATTCATAATAGTAGTAATACGGAATCTGCTTCGAAAGTACAGTATAGGAAATGTCTTTGCTATTGTTGCTTGACTGTTGCATTAATAGCACAACAATAAAAACAAAGTGTTTTTAGAACAACAAAAGTTTAGTTGCAAACCCACACTCACAGGCACACACTTGGTAAATGACAGAAGAATGACAGTCACACTGTAATTGTGTGGCCAGAGAATTGTGTGCGTCAAGCGAAATGATGTGCTGATGAAACATAAATCATAGATGACAGTTTTTGCAATTGTAGAATTGTTTAGAAAGTCAGAAATCTATGTTTATGGATTTTCTGCATAGGAAATAGTAACAAGTGATCGAAATTTATGGTTTAGGAATAGTGCCAAAAAAAAAAACTAGTTCGAAAGAAAATAGATGTAAGTCAGTCCAAAAAACAATAAGTTACAATAAAAAGCTGCTTACTTATAATAATAGCTAGCCCGTTATTGAAATATAAAAGTTTAATCAAATTAAATTTAGATTTATATTATTTTGTTTTATTTTATACTATTTTTTTTTTTTTTTAATTTTTTTTTTTTTTCTTTTTTTTTTTCTTTTTTATTTTATTTTATTTTATTTTATTTTATTTTATTTTATTTTATTTTATTTTATTTTATTTTATTTTATTTTATTTTATTTTATTTTATTTTATTTTATTTTATTTTATTTTATTTTATTTTATTTTATTTTATTTTATTTTATTTTATTTTATTTTATTTTATTTTATTTTATTTTATTTTATTTTATTTTATTTTGTCTTATATTATTTTTGTTTTATTTTATTTTATTTTATTTTATTTTATTTTATTTTATTTTATTTTATTTTATTTTATTTTATTTTATTTTATTTTATTTTATTTTATTTTATTTTATTTTATTTTATTTTATTTTATTTTATTTTATTTTATTTTATTTTATTTTATTTTATTTTATTTTATTTTATTTTATTTTATTTTATTTTATTTTATTTTATTTTATTTTATTTTATTTTATTTTATTTTATTTTATTTTATTTTATTTTATTTTATTTTATTTTATTTTATTTTATTTTATTTTATTTTATTTTATTTTATTTTATTTTATTTTATTTTATTTTATTTTATTTTATTTTATTTTATTTTATTTTATTTTATTTTATTTTATTTTATTTTATTTTATTTTATTTTATTTTATTTTATTTTATTTTATTTTATTTTATTTTATTTTATTTTATTTTATTTTATTTTATTTTATTTTATTTTATTTTATTTTATTTTATTTTATTTTATTTTATTTTATTTTATTTTATTTTATTTTATTTTATTTTATTTTATTTTATTTTATTTTATTTTATTTTATTTTATTTTATTTTATTTTATTTTATTTTATTTTATTTTATTTTATTTTATTTTATTTTATTTTATTTTATTTTATTTTATTTTATTTTATTTTATTTTATTTTATTTTATTTTATTTTATTTTATTTTATTTTATTTTATTTTATTTTATTTTATTTTATTTTATTTTATTTTATTTTATTTTATTTTATTTTATTTTATTTTATTTTATTTTATTTTATTTTATTTTATTTTATTTTATTTTATTTTATTTTATTTTATTTTATTTTATTTTATTTTATTTTATTTTATTTTATTTTATTTTATTTATTTTATTTTATTTTATTTTATTTTATTTTATTTTATTTTATTTTATTTTATTTTATTTTATTTTATTTTATTTTATTTTATTTTATTTTATTTTATTTTATTTTATTTTATTTTATTTTATTTTATTTTATTTTATTTTATTTTATTTTATTTTATTTTATTTTATTTTATTTTATTTTATTTTATTTTATTTTATTTTATTTTATTTTATTTTATTTTATTTTATTTTATTTTATTTTATTTTATTTTATTTTATTTTATTTTATTTTATTTTATTTTATTTTATTTTATTTTATTTTATTTTATTTTATTTTATTTTATTTTATTTTATTTTATTTTATTTTATTTTATTTTATTTTATTTTATTTTATATTATTTTATTTCATTTTATTTTATTTTATTTTATTTTATTTATTTTTATTTTTTTTATTTTATGTGTACTATATCTAAATATGAAAAAGCCAAAACTAGGCGAAAACCTTCGAGAGTATTTTTCCTGCTTAACCAACAATAACAAGCGCATCCTTGAATTTTAATAACGTGTTTTCTCGTAAGCTGTTGCAATGTCTAAATGTAACTTAATAACAAATTATTTTGCAGATTTTTTAAATTTCTTACAAATATCTCAACACAAAGTGATATGAACCAACCGCTTACATAATATTACATAGTAGCTCAACCCTTTAATATTTGAAGAAAATTTGAAAAGCTCTCAAATTCATATGCTACTCTTATTATTCTTCTTAGTCAACTTAAGCAACAGCATTTGTTATTGTTTTAGCATTTCGGAATGCAATTTATCAACATTCCGAGCATCGCTGGCAAACATTGTAGAACGCAATACAATCTCCACACAAACACACCAAGAAGCAAACACTGGCAAGCTCTGTGATATGCAAAAATGAGTGAAAAATAAAAAAAACGGATTAAATGAATGGGTAGCAGAGATCAAAAGAGTAAAGAAAACAAAAAAAATTTAAAAAGTGGATGCAAAAATGTGTTGGACGAGGCTGATGCTGATGTGCGTATGCGAAAGATGAGGAAGTGCTGGTGCGGGTGCAAAAATGTGATATGCGAAAAAATACAACAAATAACAGTAGCAACAATGGATGTTTTCCAAACCTTTTAAAAAAAGAAGGTTACGTCAAAAAGTGGAAGGGGGGTTGTAGACGCAACAGAAAAAAAATTAAAAACAGTTACGCACATTTAAGTAAAAAAAAAGCAAATCCGTAACATATGTATAATAAAACTTGAGTATGCCATGTATGCATGTTGAACCATGAAGTGAAAAAAGAAAATATTTGCAGATTGGACTAGTTTGCAACCGGAATTTTTTGTGTTTAAAAGTTGTCTGAAAAAGATATTTGTACATTTTTGCCTTTCTTCTTTTACCTAGACAGACTTTTACCTAGGCAGACTTTCATACTGTTAAAAAAATTTCGGCTATGGAGGTAGCCACTTGCACTTTATTTTCGAAATGATTGACCTCGAGTGATCTAAGCAAACTTGAGCCAACAGCGACATCTCAAAATCGTCTAGCAAGGTGACCGCATGACCAGAAGTTATCGTCAACGTTAAGTTAGTCGATCTCGTTTCATTAGTTAAGACAAATCGAATCGGGTCTAAGCGAGTACGAAAGGTTTTTAAAAAATTAAAGGTTTTAGACAGTTATGAAATCTGGTTTTAAAATGATATGGCTTACTGGTTTTGAAATGATTACCAGCTCAGTATTTTCTTGAATTTTTAAAAAATTAAGTTTTAGAAGGTTGGGTTTTAAAATGAAAAGGTTCCCTCCTGGTTCACTTATTTCAGGCAGTTTAGATTTTTTTCAGCGAAACCTTTTCGATTTTTACTTTGAAAAATAATTTTTGTTTTGAAAAAGAAACGATATTAATCGGATTCGATTTTTGTTTGAAACGACTTAGATTTCTCTTTTGAAAAAGTAAAAGATTTTGGGAAAAAGTAGTCCGATTTTTGTTCAAAAAAAGGAAACGGATTTGAACGGTTTATGTTTTATGTTTTGAAAAATTTAACGGATTTTCTATATAGTGAAAAATATAAAATTTTAAATTTCATTTTCAAACGGTTTTAATTTTTTTTTTTCGAAAACGAAACAATTGATTTTAAAAAAATTTATATTTGTTTTGAAAAGTAATTTTTGCTTTGAAAATTAATATTTGATCTCTGCTTAAAACGGTTAAGATTTTTCTTTTAGATTTATGTTTTTTCGGATTTTAGTTTACAAAAAGAAACGATTAGGGTTTTATGTTGCGAAAATTTTTAATGGCTTCTCTCTCCATCAGAAATTAAAACAATTTTAAATTCCATTTTCAACCGGTTTAAATTTTGTATACCTTTCATGCAGATGAAATGGTATTATAACTTTGGCGCGATGTTTGTAAGTATGAGAAGAAGAAGAGATGGACCCATCAATAAGCATAACGAAATGATCATGATGACGAGATTAGTTGATTTAGCCATGTCCGTCTGTCCGTCTGTCTGTCTGTCTGTTTGAACGCAAACTAGTCCCTCAGTTTTTGAGATATTTGGCTGAAATTTTGTATGCGGCCACCATTTTCTAATATAGGAATCATTTGTCGGAACCAGCAAGATGGGACCGATATTACATATAGCTCCCATACAATCGATTGTTCCGATAAACGGATTTTGGGCTATAACTCCTGTAATTAACAACGTAGGAACGTGAAATTTTGTAGGTATTGCTTTTTTTTATGTGAAATATCGATGTTAAATATCATTGAGATGGGATAAATATTTCACATCGCCACCATACAATCGATAGTTCCGATAATTACGGTATGAGCTAAAGTTAAATTCACACAAGCTTTACTGGGGATCGAACAGTGCAAATCGTGACGCTTATTCATGAGAGGTATATAGCCTTCGGCACAGCCGAAGACGGATTTCTTAACTTGTTTTTTTTTTTTTTAACTAAACGGTTTTGATTTTTGTTTTTAAAAAGAAAAAACGAAACAATTGATTTTGAAAATTTTCGATTTTTGTTTTGAAAAATTATTTTTTGCTTTGAAAATAAAACGATATAAATAAGATTTGATCTCTTTTGACTATTCTTTGGATTTATATCAGGCCTAGGCACTTAGTGGGACAATTGTCCGAAAATCTGAGAACCAAATTCTCATAGATTATTATGCTCTTTGCTTAGCCTCTCGAACAATGACATTGTTGCTATGATCGCATTGACCAATCAATAGATGTCGTTGGTTATGCACGATTTCGGTACTTGCTAGTGAGCGACGGAGCAAACAGATGCGATGACCGCTCTTTCGCTAACACCTCTTCACTTCCAATTTTGCCTGGTCCTGATTTATATTCTTTCGGAATTTGGTTTATAACAAAGAAACTAGGTTTTTGTGTTTTGAAAAATGTAGTGGATTCTCTCTTTACTGGGAAATAAAACAATTTTAAATTCCATTTTCAACCGGTTTAATTTTTAATTTTTTTGAAAAACTAAACGGCTTTGATTTTTGAAAAAAAAAAAAACGAAACAATTGATTTTAAAAATTTTCGATTTTTGTTTTGAAAAATAATTTTTGCTTTGAAATTTAAACGATATAAATAAGATTTGTTTAGAAAAATAAAGCTGTTAGAATTTCGCATCCTCGCTTCAGTCGTAATAAACGGGTTAGTCATACTAGTTGTTAAAACTTTCAGCTACATTGCCCTGACTGCAGGGTAGCCTAAGACTTGCAAGTAAAATGTGTTGCAACTAAAGCGGAAACCTAAACCATATTCACATCCCGCAATTCATATGAAAAGCGTTGCAATTTGATGTTGATGCTGTTGAGTAAATTCTTGTTGTTACGTTTTTTTTTTTTGTTTTTGCAATTGTTTAGTATGTGATTTGATGTTGTTGTTACTGCTGCGATATTGTTACATATTCACTTTATATCCATGACATGCATTCTGCTGCTATGCTTGGAAAGTGTTGCCTTGACTCATCGCAGGGTTCGTATTCGTCGTTTCCTTTGCAGTACTTTTATGAAAATTTTTCTTTTAAAATTCTTTATTTTTTTTTTTTAAGTTTAGCGCTTTGCTTCGCATGCCAAGTTTTTAGTTTTGGTTTGCCGCATTTGCTTAGCCACTAAAGCGACGTTAGCAACGATGTTTGTAATATTTTCTATATACTCTGAGTGTTATTGCTGTTTTGTTATCATTTTTT